>JAZAYU010000059.1:0-642500 GCA_038501625.1 Corbicula japonica | reverse complement strand
TACATCAATGTAATAAATTATTCATGACCACGCCCACTGACCTATTTTCCGATATTTTTAGCAAATAATTCTTATTCCATCATCTAGTCCAGAAATGTGTGTCCCGTGATAGACATAAACAATAAAACACATTTTGAAACAAATTTATACCATTTTAACGTACAATTCCATTTTATTTGCAAACGTTAGCGAATTCAGACCACATTTCCGTCATAGGAGTACGGAGTCAAGATCGCGTCCATTTGAACTTCAGTCGGTTTTATTTATTGAAGTACCCACTACTCCTTTAAAATCTAGACGAATATCTAAAAAACCCCCGCTCTTTCAAAAAGTTCCTCCCTACCGATATCTTAATTACTCACGTGTAATATATATCAGTTGTAAAGTTTTTTTGAGAAAAAGTGAGTTTTTTTATAAATTCGTTTAGAATATGAAATAGTATATATAACTATAATAAATTAAACCGACGGGAGGTCGAACGGACGCGATCTTGACTCCGTGCTCCTATGATTTCCGTCAGTTCCCGCCACTCTGTCAACTAAGTTCAAGGGCATAATCCGCGCATGATTTTTTTTCCTGCAGAAGCGTAAAGTGCCCTTTTTCTCGTGTCATATAAATAGAAAACGTAATATAAAACAACAGGAAATTTCATGGTTCGTCAGAGACACTTAATCTTTTAAAAGATTTCACTGCTGTGACGTCATTTCTCTCAGGTGCGCAAGATGACCGGACATTTTAATGCTTAGGTAAAACATGGTGGTCAGGGTAAACATTAATAAATTCCCAATAGTTAAGGAGTCATGACAAAAACATTTTTTGTCATTACATGCATGAAAGGTTTTTGAAAACGGACAAACAGTAATGACACATTTGTCCATTATTGATCGGTAAAAATATAGCCGATAATGCTTAGGTGCGCAAGAAGACCGGACAGCATCGTACAACAATCTATTTGTGAAACTTTTTAAAAATCAATGTATTCAATGTTTTAAAAAAATTGAAAAAGCACAAGGGAATGTATGGTACATTGTATTGAGTTTTCTTGCTTTATGTAATCAAAGTGTTAATTTTACTATTGGATATGAGGTTCAGACATTAAATTTATGTTTTCAGAGTATTCAGGTTTGGTGTGATGTACAAGAAGGTGGTCACAAAGGGCAGTCCTGACTACTGTTATCTTCATGTCAGATTGTAAGTAAAAATGATAAAGGGGCATATCAGGGGAAGATATGTCTTCAGTATTTATTTTGAATAGATGATTTATTAACATATTTGTTATGAAATGTTATTTTTCCAGGAGACAAATACAATGTAATAAGCAATGTCGTCTTCACAACTTAATTAGCCCTTTACTCAATATACTGTTTTTACGCATGTGTGACCAGTGTAGATCTAGATCAGTTGGCACATCAGATCCTGATCCAAAGGCACAGATGTGCAGGCTAATCTGGATCTGCACTGTTTCATTTCAAAGATGATGACATCAGTCTGAAGACGTCATTTCCCATGATGCAGCCCATATATTTTAAGATAAATCTTTAAAGCATTTATGTTGATGACATATATTCAGTTAATTTTATTATTTATATTTCTTATTTTCGCCACTCTGCTCACAAACCTGTGGAGGATTTTTAACTAACCTGGCTGATGTTTGAATGGGACATTTTGAATAATCCAAGGACTAGTCTCCATTTCAGCCAATCAGATGCTAGATGGTTTAAGACTGGTGTCCAAACTCAGTTTTATGATCTTGAACCCTGAACATGAAGTTAAACAACAGCACAAGGAGAGATTGATTCAGTGGTAATCAACTCTTTACTCCATAGATACACCTTTATTGTGTGCACGATCAGTGTAGATCCAGATCAGTCTCCTAATCTCTGCCATCTTATCAGGATTAACACTGTCAACCTTAAGATTCTATAGGTTATTTCTGACCAAGATGCGACAAGCACAAATCAAATTGAACGTGCTTGCTGTTCTGGAATCTACACTGGTTGCACACATGTTAAAATGTGTTTATATGGAGTAAAAGGTTGTACATGTAAATGATATTTCAGGGACTTTGAAGAACAGTGTCCAGAGATCAGTGTGCTGAATTTCAAGCAGATAATCATTGAAGCCGTCACTTCTTTATTTGGACTGGTAAGTGTATTAACTCTTTACTCCATTTGTTTGTCACTTCCTTATTGTGACACATACGTGATAAACTCTATACTTCGTAGGTTTGTCACTTCTTTATTCGGACTCATAAGTGATTATACTCCATGGGTTTGTCACTTCTTAATTCGGACTTGTAAGTGATATTGGGTTTGTCACTTCTTTGTTTTGACTTGTAAGTCAAATGGGTTCAACTTATATCCTATGTGTGAGCAGTTAGAGAGATATTGAACTGAAAATTTGCATATTGTAACAGTGAAGTACCGTTCAAAAAACTTGCCTAAAGCATGGTATTCAAGTATGTTAAAACTTACCTTAATAATGATCCTTAAGAGTTTTATATAATAATCCTGAACCTGTTAGGATCTGAAAATCTTCATTGACAGGCGCATGGGATTAACCTATCCATTATGTTCGTGCAAATCCTGGATAGCAGTGAAATGAAGCAGAGCTCCAGTTAAAATATTTGATATTTGGCAAAACCCTTTGGATTTCATATGTGGGAGTACTGGGCCTACTGGCACTGCTTAATTTTCAAAAAACAGCAGTAAAATACTCATTTATTAACATGATCAAAATTTGGTTTAGCCACCAGCCGTTTAAATTCAATGACGCTTTTATCGGAAGCAGCACAAACTAAAGGATAGGCCCATACATCACATCCGCATTTTTTTAGCTTGGCGATTTTAGGCAGAATTATGGCCATTTTAATTTATTTGTAGCATTAAAAAGCACCATATATTTCAAAGAAAATTTTTGTGAAGATTCACTAATATTATAATTATCAGCTTGTTGCTGCAGTTAAGGAATTTTGGTAATGCTCATGCAGCATATTGTAGTGTCACAGGGTGGGAAAGATGTGCAGCCAGACCGGGACTGGAAGGCAGGACCCCTTGCTTACAGGGTGAGTGGTGTCCTGACTTAGTTATCCATCAGCTTACACATCTTCTCCGCAGATAGTGACTAGATCTGTACCATTACAGTAGCACCATTTCTATCTGCACTTTCTATCAGCATAAATAAAACTTTATATAAGAAGCAAAACTTGTTAGTCTAGATGCACACAATGAAAGCAAGGCAACATGTGGTTTTTTGTGTTTAATGAGTAATGGCCCTTTGATTGAGCGACATATAGTTTATTTTAGCACAGTTCTTTGTCTCTGTCATACCCAGGGGAGCATCCATCGGTTCCACTTATACCTTGTTTTTGATCTACTTTTAGAGAGAATGACACATTG
Organism: Corbicula japonica; assembly: GCA_038501625.1. Lineage (NCBI taxonomy): Eukaryota > Metazoa > Mollusca > Bivalvia > Venerida > Cyrenidae > Corbicula > Corbicula japonica. The sequence continues at coordinate 639,102 of JAZAYU010000059.1, read as the reverse complement.
GTTTTGTTTAATTATTATTATCCCCCGCCGATGAAATCGGGAGGGGGATATTGTTTTGGCGTTGTCCGTCCGTCACGTCGTAACGTCGTCACGCTGTCCGTCCGAATTTCGTTTCCGCGCTATTTCTCCGCAACCACTGGATGGATTTCAACGAAACTTGGTGGCAACCATCAGTACTAAGAGGAGATGCGCATATCGTCGTCTTGTTCCGGTCAGACCATTTAACACAGAGTTATGGCCCTTTGATAACCTATTCATTATGTATATAGAGCAGTATTCGTTTCCGCGCTATTTCTCTGCAACTACTGTATGGATTTCAATGAAACTTGGTGGCAACCATCAGTACCAAGAGGAGATGCGCATATCATCGTCTTGTTCCGGTCAGACCATTTAACACAGAGTTATGGCCCTTTGATAAACTATGCATTATGTATATAGAGCAGTGTTTGTTTCCGCGCTATTTCTCTGCAACTACCGTATGGATTTCAATGAAACTTGCTGAAAACCATCTTTACCAAGAGGAGATGCGCATATCGTCGTCTTGTTGACATCAGACTATTTAACACAGGGTTATTGCCCTTTGATAACTTATGCATTATGCATATAGTGCAGTATTCATTTCCGTGCCATTTCTCTGCAACTACCAGATGGATTTCAATGAATCTTTCTGAGAACCATCAATATCGAGAGGAGATGCGCATGTTGTCGTCTTGTTCCAGTCAGACTGTTGAACACAGAGTTACGGCCCTTTGATAACTTATGCATTATGCATATAGAGCAGTATTCATTTCCTTGCTATTTCTCTGCAACTACTGAATGTATTTCAATGAAACTTTCTGAAAACCATCAATACCAAGAAGAGATGCGCATTTCATCGTCTTGTTCCAGTCAGACTGTTTAACACAGAGTTATTGCCCTTTGATAACTTATGTTTTATGCATATAGAGTAGTATTCATTTCTGCGCTATTTCTCTGCAACTACTGGATGGATTTTAATAAATCTTTCTGAGAACCATCAATACCAAGTGGAGATGAGCATATCATCGTCTTGTTCTGGTCAGACCATTTAACACAGAGTTACGGCTCTTTGATAACTTATGCATTATGCATATAGAGCAGTATTCATTTCCCAGCTATTTCTCTGCAACTACTGAATGGAATTCAATGAAACTTTCTTGAAACCATCAATACCAAGAAGAGCTGCACATATCATTGTCTTGTTCCGGTCAGACTGTTTATCACAGAGTTATGGCTCTTTGATAACTTATGCATTATGCATATTGAGCAGTATTTGTTTCCGTGCAACTTTTGGATGGATTTCAATGAAACACTTTCTGGAAATCATCTATACCAAGAGGAAATGCGCATATCAAACTCTTGTTCCCGTCAGACTATTTAACACAGGGTTATGGCCCTTTGATAACTAATGCATTATGCATATTATAGAGCAGTATTCATTTCCCCTATTTCTCTGCAACTACTGGATGGATTTCAATTAATCTTTCTGAGAACCATAACAGATGTGTATATTGTTATCTTGTTCCAGTTGGACTGTAACACAGAGTTATTGCCCTTTGATAACTTATGTATGATGCATATAGAGAAGTATTTGTTTCCGCTCTATTTCTTTGCAAGTTCTTGATGGATTGAAATGAAACTTTCTGGGAAACATCAATACTGAGATGAGATGCACATTTTGTCATCTTGTTCCGGTCAGACGATTTAACACAGAGTTATTGCCCTTTGATAACTAATGTATTATGCATATAGAGCAGAATTTGTTGCCGCACTATTTCTCTGCAACTACTGGGTGGATTTTAATGAAACTTTCTGGGAACCATCAATACAAAAAGGAGATGCGCATATTGTCATCTTGTTTCAGTCAGATCCTTTAACACAGAGTTATGGCCCTTTGATAAATTATGCATTTTGCATGTAGAGCAGTATTTATTTCCTTGCTATTTCTCGGCAGGAATCTATGGAAACCATCAATACCAAGACAAGATGCCCATATTTTTGTCTTGTTCTGGTCTGACCGTTTAACACAGTTATGGCCCTTTGATAAGTTATGCACTATGCATATAGATTAGTATTCGTTTCCATGCCACTTCTATGCAACTTCTGCATGGATTTATATTAAATAAAGCTCTATATTTTTACTACTGCATTCTTCATTTCAACACTTTGAAGACTTTTAGTCTTATTTTTATATTCTGTTGTTTTTTTATATCTGAAGTTTTTTTTCACCTTTTTTGACATCCATGATAAATATCGAAATAAAGCCCTATGTCTTCAGCTGTTATGTTAGTAACAACCAGTATTCGGCGGGGGATATAAATTCAACGAATTTGCTTGTTTCATGTTTTGATTGCAGGCAGGGTCTTCAACCTTGATTGACATTCTGAGATATGATGAAAAAGACAGATCTGCCATGATAAGAATATATCACAGGTATACACAGGTCATTTACTGGGCTAAAAACTTAAAAAATTATGTAATACAGCACGAAAAAAGCAAAATTAAAATAGTTCCAAACTTTACTTTGATCATATTGTCTTTTCTACCACACACGAAGAATCAATAAATTCATACATTGTATGAATACACATTGTATGTGTATTCAGATTGGGATCCACAGACCAAGCGCGACATATTAGATATCACAATGTAACAGAATACGATATAAAGAGTTGTAGTGTATAAGTCGAGCATTTCTGAGTTATAATTCAAGGGTTACTGTGGATGCACTTTCATAAAATTTCAGGGTTTTCCATTAGATACTATTTTCATTTTTAATAATGAATGCTGACATCAGGTAATGAATATGTACACTTCGAACCTACATGCAGGTACTCTGGTAATTAAGTTGTTTTAACCTGTCTAATAATCTGTGTTATGTTATGCAGTGACATATTGCACAGAGAAATATTAATACTGGTAAAAAAAGTTATTTCGAGGATTAAGCACAGAACTATAACTGCATTCAGCATGAAATTTGATCCACACATAATAAATTATACCACAGCATATATAAGAAGCAGATACATGTACAAAACTTTTTTTTCTCCTAACACAAATTTGCTAAGGTAACTTTTCTTGGTAAAGGAACATTTTGAAAGGAACAGGTCACTTTTGTCTACTTTTTATTGCAAAGATTATGGGATACATTTTTTTAATGTTTATATTTTCTGTTTCACAGGTTTCTAACCCAGTTTTGGTCCTCCTTAAGTCTGTATGGTAACTACAAAGGGCTGAGTTGTGCATTTAGAGTACTACAGGTTTGTTATTCTTGTAAGATTATTAAGCCTTTCCTCCATATATACACATTTTTACGCATGTGTGACCAGTGTAGATCCAGATCAGCACATCGGCACATTTTGGTCAGAAATAACCTAACAAACCAAACAGAAAACTGTTTAGATCCTGATCAGATGGCACGGATGTGCCGGCTTATCTGGATCTAAATTGTTCACCCATGCAACAAAGGTGTATCTATGGAGGAATGGGTTAAAATGCTGCTTTAATCTTGACACAACTGGCAAGCTTTGTGGGTGAAGCTCTAAGCATATTATTGCCTATGTCGCCTAGCCTGGAATTAAGCACAACTCCATAGTTACACCAGAAATTAGTACAATTTTGATATATCCCAAATGATGGTTTGCATAATTATGGTGGTGAACATGGTACCTTTAATGCGGTGTTTTCAGATTAACATCATTCCATGTGGCCTATTGTCTTCAGATAAAAGAATGGGTATGTACTAAATGAGAAAAATATGAGGGGGGGGATGCTAAATAAAAAAGAATTTTGAGAGGGGATCTCAGAATATAAATCCTGCATTTCACAGAACGCTTAAGGCAAAAATGAAAAACCGGGAAGTATATTCTTGGGGCTGATAAAATCATATACTAACCTGTGTTGGCTGGAATATTGAATCCACCTATCTTAAACTCATAAAAATGTGTTGTTTTTCTTACAGGTGTCTTCACATCTAATGACAATGTCATGCAACACAAGAAGTATGGAAATTTACACATATAATGATAAATAACCGAGTTCTGACATACAAGGAAGGACTTGGCAACACTGAAAAGGACTCGTCAGTAGAAAAAAAAACTGAAGCAAGCAGTAACAGATATTCTAGAAGATGGATAAAGTCTCTAATGGCGTGAAACTATAATACATTAATTTAGCAATTCATTTGGTGACAGAGTTTGTTTCTACATTAATTTGGCAGTTCATTTGGTGACAGATTTTGTTTCTATACAGTAAAACCCCTCATAAATATCACCTCAAAATTACAATCACCTCCAATAATAATAAGGGTTTCAATGTCACCACTAACAGTTTTCACTATTTTCTACCTCTAATTTAAGGCCATCCCACTATAAAAACCACTTCTGTCCAGTCCTTAAAGTGGTCTAAATAGAGGGGTTTCACTGTACATCAATGGAGAAGTGGACAGAAATAATAAGCCGTTGTCTGGGTAAAAGTGTCTCCAGAAAATCGGAATGCCTGGTGTTTAATATAGTGGCAGTAGACAAGGGAGTTAAGCCAGCCTATCTTTATGACGTGGGAGAACCTGCAGGGGTCAAGCTGACCAACATAGTACAGGAGTTGAAGAACCAGTCTCTTATACATAACAATTTAAATGTTGTGGAAATCGGTATGGATTGTTTAATTGTCAATGTTGAGGAGTTAAAACATGTGTCAATTTTACTAGACTTAGAAAAAAGGCTTGTTGATGTGTCAAAATCAAGGAAAGTACCAGCGTTGTGTGAAGATTTAAAAGCATCCATTGATCTCAAAGCTGCAATGAATGCAATACTAGAAGAACTGCAGTCAGATAAGGTTCATTTATGTGCCTTACCCTGCTCTTTGACTTGTAATATATCAAGTCTGTTTGGGCTACTGCTTAATTACCCTGTGATTTACTGGTATGACACTGATGTAACTGGGGATAATTGCCTGTCCATGGAAACACTGATATCTGTTACAGTCACTGCAGATTTAACAAATAAAGCATGTATGTCTAGTATAGTAGAAATTAACGAGTCTGTGATTCAAGGGCAATCACTCTACTCATTCAGCTACCCATCAGGATTACAGGTGTATTTTAAGCCATTTGTTAAAAAGTGGTATCAAAGAGTTTTGGCAAAAATGCAGCAGTCAGAAGAATTTTCAAATATTCAGATAAACAGTGAGGAAAAAATTCTACAGGCAGTTAGTTTATGAAGCTGTTTTTTGTATCAAAGATGCATTTAGAAAAATGGGCAAATAGTTTAGACCCAGATCAGCCAGCACATCCTTGCCATACGGTCAGGATCCAGACTGTTCACTTTAGATTCATAAGGTTATTTCTGACTAAAAAGCCACATGTGTAGATCCCCATCAGATGGCATGGATGTGCCAGCTGATCTGGATCTAAACTGTTGGCACATAAAATGTGATAAAAGCATACATGTATATGGAGTAATGGGTTAAATATGTTGCATTATTTACTCAAATAAAGTTTACTTTTCTCATTATTTGTCTTTGAATGCTTTGTTTTTTATTTATTTCTTATAATGTATTGAAATTCAGCAGTCATATTGAATTTAACAATTTGTTTTAGAATGACTGTATTCATGGTGGCCATACCACATGTTTGTGATGTCTTTTTTCGGTATTACGGCAAGAAAAACCATCGATTCAAATCTTTGAAGCCTTGTAACTATAGTGTTACTTCACCATTTTTTCGACAAAATTTAGCGCATTCTAAGGGGAAAGTTGAACACTAACCAGGGTGGTCGGTACATTTGTCTTTTGTCTCTTATCTATGATTTGAGGCAAATACTGGTAAAATTTTTATCATTCAATTTCAATATTTGTCCCAAATCACAGACAAAAGTAAACACAAGGCGACAGATGTATTGACTAGCTTGGATAGTGTTCAACTTTCCCCTTGAATTTCCTCAAAAATGGTAAACTAGTAAAATACTGAGAAGGCTTTAAAATTTGAATCGATGGGTTTTTTCTTGCCATTTGACCGAAAAATGATGTATCAAACCACGTGGTATGGCCACCCTGTGTATTGTTGAATTGTTAATTGGTTTGTCTTTTATGATATGTTCAGGCCTGCCAAATCTCACGATTTAAAGACACCTCCAGATCTCTGGATTTAATCTGATTACTTCAGAAGTGAGTAATCATTACAGCTGATTACAATTACTGATTACGATTACCCCAGGTCTGCTGGATAAACAGGCAAACTCTCAAGGATTGATAAAACCTAAATAAAGTTGAGCAATCGTGCATTGAACATCATAATTATTCTACTGCAATATTGTAGATTTCCAGTTACATGAAATTCCTACTATACAATTTATGCACAATAGCCAAGTGTCATAAAACATCAGTTTAAGATTGTCTGAGAGCTTCTGAAAAAATTGCAACTCAAACCAATAAGGACATTTATTTTGAAGATGCAGATTTTGATAGATTTTATCAATTCAAAGTCCCTTATCAGATTTTACTAGCACTAAAATAGACACAAAATTAAAGAAACTACAAAGATTGTAGGAACACCATTAAAACAGGTCAGTGTTATAAGCCCTTGTTTTCAAATAACCTTTATTATCAATCATTTTTAATCGCCAAATTCAATTAAAAGTATTTTCCAAATGTAAGTAAATACTATTTACATCAAACATTTTTATGTCATAATCATCATCAAAATCAACAAAAACAACATCATCTTCGTCATTTTAAGTGTTTCTACCTAGTCATCATAGTTGTTGACCAGGGTATTGCCGAGTACTGAGGTTCATTACTCAAGTAAGTACCGAGTACTAGATCCCTAAGAAGTACTCAAGTAAGTGCTGAGTACTCACTTTTGTGAGTTTACTTAAGTAAGCACTGAGTACTACTTACTCATGAGTATTTTGCGAGTACAAAAACTTTTAGTAACAACAATGTTGACAACAGCAACAACAAAAAACAAGTACAATAAGAACATCTTCAGAGTAGTATGATCATAAAAATCTCCAGATTTTTTTATGAAAACGTTTGGAAGCACCTGTTCATCTTAAACTGTACAAGGTGTACTGTATGAAAACTGTTTTGCGTTGTTTTAGCGAAGTTGTTAAATATTTGTACTGCATCATCTTATCATCTAAGTGCTTAATTTTAACTTAAAAAGTTTTATCACAAAAACACTTGTTTTCATTAAAAAGCAAAATATATGAGCAAAAGTTTAAATTGATTGGCAAAAACTAGAGAGTATGGTTTCAGAATTTTTTACAAAGCATGAAACATATTTTAAGAGATATTACTTTTTTTATTAAAACTTATTTTTCTTACCAGTTTTAAAATAAATGCAAATGTATCTGTAATTTCAAAAGGTTTTTTAGGAGATTTTTATAATGTAACTGCAATTGTACCAGTGTCTGACAAAAAGTTCCATGCATCACATTAAAATGCATTGTTTAACATCCCCTTATTAGTAATTATTTAATAATGTATATGTTGAGAATGGAACTAGCTAACATCTCATTAACATAAACACTTTCTACAAATTTCAATTTCCCGCTACTTTAATATCAGTCGCCACACCATGTGTTTGATGTTTTGGTTGCAAGCCAAAATCTCAATGAAATCGAAATTTGATGTATTTTAATATTCAAAACAAGTGTCGGGAATGATTTTGCTTCTGTTTAATTATAAATACACATATTAAATATATATATATAGATTCAAGTATAATAATTGTATTGAAAAAATTGAAATTGTTTTAATAAGTTAAACACAGATTTATGCACTGACAATTGTGTTTGATATAGATAATGTCAATTTGTAAAAGTTATAACCTTAAGTGAATTTTGTGAATTTAAGACGTTTTGGTCTTGTGTAAAATTATGCAAACTTTACACCATTGTATTGTCAAATATAAGGTAAATATATAGAGGCCGGTTTCAACTTTCGGAACACGTTATGTAATGCAACACTGACTGGCATAAGATAGTTAGCGAGGTCAATTTGTGTGCTACCAAAAGGTTACCGCGTTCTCTCCGTGAGCTTGCTTCTCAGAGAAGTCACTTAGTACGTAGTACAATTGAAGTGTTGTAACACAAAGGCAGAATCAGATTCACAGTGTACGGTTCCTTTGACTGCGACTGCTATCATAGTCTCTTACATAGCTCTGCTTCTCTGAGAAGGCAGCACAGATTGAACAATCTGTTACCAAGATTCAGAGAGTCTATAGAAGTCGGGACCATACGGTTAGGAATTCATAGTCCCAACATAATAGTAATGGCAAACATATACGTGTTGAGGCCAAAACATCTTTGTGATCAACATTCATTAGTTTCCAATATAAATCATTATAAATCACGTAGCTCAACATTTCATTCAATCATATAAGCAATGTAGCTTGAGAAAAATTTCTATATAGTTGTTATATTAGCCACAGTTTAAGGCATTCCCACCTTGTTAACAAACCCTCATATATTGTTCAAGTCTAAAAGATTGAACAGTCTTAGATAAAGACATAGGTTCTCCAAGTAGCTCTTGACAACAAGTTATCATACAAATTGAAATTAACAACTATTTGATGAATTTTGGGATAGTGGGGACTAAGCACCAAACAATTTTTAGAAAGTGATAAGGCTCGTTTTGTCAGAGACTGGTCCATTTAGAAACTAGAATTATCACTGAAAGTGATTAAATACACCCACATGTGTGCTTTATACTTGAACTGGGAATGCTTTGAATCAATGGCATAATGTGCCCCACCTTCAATCCAAAGTGTCGTCTTCACAGTAGCCACATATACAGCAAGTTTCATCACAATATCTCATTCCTTCTAAATTTATTGAGCATAAATGGTTTGAATATGTTAGTAACAGCGACCTTTACTTAACTTTTATCAAACAACTGTGTGCCAAAAAAATTGCTTATATATGTGAAGCTTTTCATGAGAAATCATCCAGAAACCAATTTTTTCTATTTTTAGTAACAGTGAACAGTGACCTTGACCCCATCAGGCCCAATTTCAATACCAAGTTTCGTCTTCACAGACACTACCTATATAGCAATTTTCATCAAAATATCTCATTCTGAACCAAAGTTATTGAGCATATATAGTTTTTTTCTAGTTTTAGTAGCAGTGACCTTGACCCCACAGGCCTTACTTTGAATCCCAAAAGTCATCTTCACAAAAACCACCAATACACCAAATTTCATTTAAGAATCTCATTCCAAGCTATAGTTACTGACTGGAAATGAAGTTTTGAAGTTTATATAACAGTGACCTTGACCTTGAACCCACTGGCCCCGAAGTCAAACCTAACCTGTATCTTATTATGTTACATCTGTGTCCCAAAAAATAATTAAATCTATGAAGTATTTCATGAGTTATTGTCCAGAAACAATTTTTCTATTTTAAGTAACAGTGACCTTGACATTGACCACACAGGCCCCAAAGTCGAACTTGACCTGTATCTTCTGATGTTACATTTATTTACCAAAAAAGGATTTAATCTGTGAAGTGTTTCATGAGTTATCATCCCGAAACCATTTTTCTATTTTTAGTAATACTGACCTTGACATTGACCCCACCAGCCCCAAATTCAAACTTGACCTGTATCTTGTGATGTTACACATGTGTACCATAAATTTTTAAAGTAGTTGATACCTTTCAGGAGTTACCGTCCGGAAAGCATATTTCTATTTTTAGTAACACTGACCTTGACACTGACCCCATCAGCCCCAAAATCGAACTTGACCTGTATCTTAAGATGATATACCTGTGTACCAAAAATTATTTAATTCTGTCCAGCCTTTCATGAGTTATCATACGGAAACGAATAATCCGACCGACAGACCGACCGACCGACAGACCGACAAGCTCACTCCTATATACCCCCTCAAACTTCGTTTGTGGTGGTATAATTACAGCACCAAGATATGGTACTGCACATGACTGTGCTTTCTTCTTGTTTGTTTTTTTTTCACTTTTAAAATAAAACTTGATGAAAATTCACCAACAAGGTAACACATAAGCTGAGGAACATTTGTTCTGCTTAGAGTGAGGGTTTGCAAGTAATCAAGTTTTCGTTGGCTTCTGTGATCTATTGCCATGTACAGTACCCATAAACTGGTGTCGCATTTATTTACAATACAATTTAAAAATTACAGGTAAAGTGAACTGTACACCTGATAAAAAATAGAATTTTGTTTTTCTGGATTCCATCCATGTATGGACTGTCAAAATGTTTATGCACAATTTGCAGAAAAAAACATGGCAACAATTAAAACACACATGTGCTTGAGTTAAGAAGAAATAGGTATGATTTACCCTTTCCTCCATATAAATGCATTTTTACGCATGTGCCACCATTGTAGATCCAGATCAGCCGGCACATCATTGGCGTCTAATCAGGATTAACATCGGTCGCATTTTGGTCAGAAATAACCCAATGAATAAAAAGTGAACGGTTTAGATCCTGATCAGACACCACGGATGTGCCGGGGTTAAAACAAGGTGTAAATATTCTGACAGTTTATACATAAATGAAACGCAGAAAAAACGAAATTCATTTCTAATAATTACAACATTCGACAAACTTTTTCTCTATTTTTATATTTATTGATAAAGTAATTATGATTTTGTTGTATAAATTTGCGCTTAATAACAGCTAAATTTAACACTGTCGCACGACCCTAATAAACCAGTCATACAGTTGTTTGCCCGGTTCCGGAGGATTCCGAATATTACTCACGTATTTCCGGTTGGCTCCTGTTGGCGGCGAAATGAATGTTGACAATTATTTTAGTCAAACATTGATTTATATTTTTAGTGATTTTCAGAAACATTGATAAACATTACGTTTATGAAATAGAAATTCTAAACGTGCCAGGTATGGTAATTTTGCATTAGTGAGTCGTGTTGGAAAACCGCGTTCTATAAATACTCGAGAGACCAACATTCCAAACATCAGTTATGTTGCAAAAGCTGAATCAATTTTTAATGTACAATCATTACAGATGGTATTAATACAAATATTGGCGGGACGAAATTGTTTCCTTGCACAAAACTTGCTGTGCAACGAGGGTGACCCCCCTTTGACTAGTTCCGGTGGATCATTAACATTTATTCATGATTTTTCTTGACGAGACACCAAATGGAGGAGCTTTTTGCAAACACGTTTGTCATTATAAAAATTAAAAAAAAACAATTTTAACTATTTGTGAACATGTTTGATCAGAAAAATATCCAAAAAAGAAGTTTTTCCAACACGACTCACTCATGCAAAATTGCCATACCTGGCATGTTTTGAATTTATATTTCATTATGTCTCCCACCACGTAGTGGTGTGGGAGACATTTTGTTTTGCTCCTGTCTGTCCGTCTGTCTGTCCGTCTGTCCGTCTGTCTGTCACACTTGTCCGCTCTCTAAGTCAAACAGTTTTCATCGGATCATCACCAAACTTCATCAAAATTTTAGTGGCCATAATATCTCGATCAAGTTCGATAACCAGCCATATTGCCCAAGGAATCTCAGAATTATGGCCCTTGAATTATCAAAAATAAGTTGTTTGAGGCTTGTCCACTCTGTAACTTGAACAGTTATCATCTGATCTTCACCATACTTTATGAAAATGTTTGTGGCCATAATATCTCGGCCAAGTTCGATAACCAGCCGTATTGCCCCAGTCATGTCGGATTTATGGCCCTTGAATTATCCAAAATTGGCTGTTTAAGCCTTGTCTGCTATGTAACTGAAATATTCATCAACTGATTTTCAATAAACATTATGAAAATGTGTATGGCCTTAATATCTTGGCCAAGTTCGAAAACCAGCCACTTTGCACCAGGCATATCAGATTTATGGCCCTTTGATTTATCCGAAATTAGCCTTTTAAACATGTCACTAACCTGGTTCATCTCTCAAAGTCAGATAGTTTTCATTTTATCTTCACCAAAGTTTATCAAAATGTTGATGGCTATAATATCTTAACCAGGCTATAAAGTCATCGATATTGCTTGAGGCACTTCAGGATTATGGCCCTTGAATTGTTTAAAAAAAAAATCTTCACTTGCTGTCGCTTATAGCCATGAATAAATTACCAATTCACCAAAGATGTTGCAATTTATTCATGGGTAAATATCTCGGACAATTTGGAACTCCGCTGAAGTTTTGTTCAGAAATGTCCAGGAACGCTCAGCTGTTGCTACAAAATTCAGAAACAGCAGCAAACATTGTTGTTGGTGATTTCAATGTAAACATTGTTTGTGACAAAAATAATCTCCTCCATAAAGAAATGGCTGCTTTGAATTATAAACAACTTATAACACAGCCTACTACAGCTGGCAGGACCATTATTGACCATATCTATGTGAACAATGTAGAATGTGTATCCAGTGGAGTAATACCAACATACTATAGCTATCATGACATTACATACATTGCATTATGAGAAAGTACTGTGCTAAGCAGCTATAAAGGTATTTCTTACACTGTTTAAGTTTTCATTTTACAATATCTGTTCCATGATTTGGTTCTTCTCTCATTTTCTGCTATTTTTATTATATGATGTTCACCAAATGCTATAATTATCTGTGTAATAAAAAAACAGCCGCTTTGACCCCGGCACATAAGACTTATGGCCCATTTATTTATTTACAATTGGCCTTCATAGCCTTGTACACTCACTCTCATGGTCTTTTTTCAGTGCATCTTCACTGATATATCAAAATGTTAATGACAACAAGTTTGACAACCAGCCACATTGACCCTGGCACTTCAGGATTATGGCCCATCAGAAATTGAAACTTATGTTTTTCCTGATCCTCCAAAAATTTGTGACATTGTTTATGACTAATATTGCACAGAACTTCCGTATGCCCTTTTAATAAATTGCCATCTTTATATTCACTTCACCAGTTTTATCCTGTGCATCATCAAAGATGATGCCTTTGTGGGAGACATGTGCTTTTCCCAAAAGCAGTTCTAGTTAACTTAATGTTTATCAATGTTTCTGAAAATCACTACAAATATAAATCGATGCTTGATTAAAATAAATTGTCAACATACCTTTCGCCGACAACAGCCGACAACCGGAAATACGTGAGTAATATTCGGAATCCCCCAGAACTAGCAAATCCTCAGGAACCAGGCAACCTTTAGAAAGCGCCCTGAGTCGCTTGTAACATTGTGTAGCTCTTTAGGCAGTTTTTTTAATGCTGGAATCCACACAAGAACTGCATTTACATCATGCACATTGGTATACTCAAGATCAACTTCCAAGGAAACATCCATTGGAGGCTTGATTTTGAAGTGATGGTAGCCTTTAATAACCGAGTGTTGTACATTAATTCTCATCTATTAATTGTGATATTAAATGCAGATATTATCCGTTTAGTATTTTACTTCACGAAAAAAAGTTCAAAATATGACTTGACAAGATGTTGCAGCAGCACCAATGAAAAGAAATCCCCTTTGGCGCCTCTAGCAATGATTTTTACCTATGACTCATTTTCCACCGGAAGTGACAACTGCCCTTCGGAACTAGCTAAATACTAACAGCGCTAAGTCAACATTTGCAGACGATTTTTGAAAGAAATGGAAAAAACGAAAATTCTATTTTATAGAGGAGATATTTTCCTACTTATATGCAAAAAACACTTTTCCTAGATCGAACGTATAAAACAGTTTATGCACAAGATATGAAACATCCACCGGAACCGGACAACTAACTGTATACAATTCTGGAAAACCTTAAAAGGGTGTAATTATATTCAAAATGATACACTTAGTGACTTTTAATGAAAAAATAACACAATTGTTTGAATTATTTGCATAATCAGATTTAAACCATATCTGTCTATATACTAACTAATATATCAAAAATAATAACGCAGGTTGATGATAGTGCTTTCTTTATGCAAGGGGAATATTCAATGACAACACAAATTAAACATACAATATTATGCATTTAAATACGATTGCTAGTTTGGTCAACTTTTAGTTTGGTCAACTTTTTTTCCGACCAATAGATTTTGAAGAAATTTTCAGTGTTAATGGGTATTTGTTAACAAAATATGAGATCAAAATAATACCTTACCAGGCTGAGCTTTTATGTTTGACACATTCGTGGCGCAGAATATAAAATGACACAAGACTATAATCACAATACAACAAATAAAACTGTATATTAAATGAATAAAAGGAAATAATTATTATGTTCTTTAAACAAAACAATTTGAGATTTTATAGAACAGTTCTATAAAATCTCAAATTGTTTTGTTTAAAGAAATTCTCTGAAAATGAATTTTGTTTTGGATAAAAAAAACAGCAAATTGTTTAAAAGAAGTAAAAATATTTTAAACGAGGAAAAAAAAACAACTCATTTTTATCATATACAGACTTGTTGTTTACATGTAAAAGTGTGCATCTGTACATATCTGTACACTAAATTTGTAAGCTGCAGAGCTTTATACATACATGTATAACAATAAGCGCCGCAATGCGAAGAAACTATGTTTTCAATGATTGAGTATTGACATCTGAGTAAAATCCAGAGTTGCATCATTATATGAGCAACCCCACACAAAGTTTGGTGTCAATAGGTCAAATCAAACTCAAGTTTTTACACAGAAACTGAATTTGTTTTAGGAAAAGTGACATTTACCTTGATCACAGACATCTAGGTAGCAATCCAAAGTTGCATCTTGATATTAACCACCCAAACACAAAGTAAGTTGTCAATAGGTCACAGCAAACTAAAGTTATTACGCAGACACTGAATTTCTTTTTTATCAATAGTGAGCATGACCTTAGTCAGAACCCCGATTATCTATCCTGAGTAGTGTCTTGTTATAAGCAAATGGTGTGAATAGGTCAAAGCAAGCTCAAGTTATAACACGAAATTGGAATTTCTATTTTAGAAACCGTGACATTGAAAATAAACATAGACACCTGGGTAGCTATCCCAAGCTGCCTCTTAATATAAGCTACCAACACAACAAGTTTGGTGTCAATAGGTCAACGCAAACTCAAGTTATTACACAGAAACTGAATATTCTATTTTTAGAAAAAGTGACCTTTACCTTGATCACAGACATCTAGGTAGCAATCCAAAGTTGTATCTTGATATAAACTACTTAAACACAAAGTAAGTTGTCAATAGGACACAGCTAACTGAAGTTATTACAGAGACACTGAATTACTTTTTTAGCAACAGTGAGCATGACCTTAGTCAGAATCCCGATTATCTAACCGGAGTAGTGTCTTGTTTTAAGCTAACCTCACACTAAGTTTTGTGCCAATAGGTCAAAGCAAACTCAAGTTATAAAACGAACTCGAAATTTCTATGTTTAGCTACAGTGATATTGACCTATACTCACAGATACCTGGGTAGCTATCCCAAGTGGCAGCAGAAATTGAATTTCTATTTTTAGCAACAGTGACATTGATCATAGATACCTGGGTAGTAATCCCAAGCTGCCTTTTGATATCAGGTACCCACACAACAAGTTTGGCATCGATAGGCCATGGCAAACTCAAGATTATGAGCGGAAACTGAATTTCTATTTTAAGGAACATTAACCTTGACCTTTATTGAAGACACCTGATTAGCAATCCAAAGCTGCCTAGTGATATAAGCTACCCATATACAAATTTTGGTTTCAATAGGTCAAAGCAAACTCAAGTTATTACACAAAAATTAAATTTCTGTTTAAAGAAACAGTGATATGGACCTTGATTATAGACATCTGGTTAGCTATTTCTAGCTGCCTCTTGAGATAGGCTACATATATACTAAGATTGGCATCAATAGAAAAAAGCAAACAAGTTATTTCTGAATTTTTATTTTTAGCAACAGTGACCTTGTCCTTGATCGAAGACACCTGGGTAGCAATCCAAAGCTGTCTCTTGATATAAGCTACCCATTAAGTTTGGCTTCAATAGGCCAAAGCAAACTATAGTTGTTGAGCGGAAACTGAATTTTTATTTTTAGCTACAGTAAACTTGACCTTGATCAAAGACAACTGGGTAGCAATCCCAAGCTGTCTCTTGATATAAGCTATCCATAAACCGCATTCCTGTATAAACGCAGTAAAGTTATATTTGACCGTCACACCGCATTCCTGTATAAACGCAGTAAAAAGGTGAAATATGCATATCAGGAATCGCCACATTCAGAAAAAACAGCCTCCCCACACAGTCAAGAAGAAGAGAGGGGGAGAGAGCATGGTTAATAAAATAATCAGTTTCAAAAAAGACACCACTAACAATAAACAAAAATGAGAACCCGAGGGGTTACCGCCTTGGAACGGTCAGTGGCAAATCAAATTGCCACTGGGGGTTTAAACCAGGTTCTAGGGTGCACCAACCTCACACTTGCCCCAACAGGTTCTCATATCACAAAACAAGTACAAGTTGTCTTGGTGAAAAGACTCCAACCCACTTATCTGCTTAACAATGTTGCATGCAAAAGCACACACACATATAAAACATAAGAAGCTAAGAGCATTGCAAAGCCGAAAGGGGTTATATTTGACCGTCTCTTTAAAGTTATATTTGACCGTCACACCGCATCCCTGTATAAACGCAGTAAAGTTATATTTGACCGTCACACCGCCTTCCTGTATAAACGCAGTAAAGTTATATTTGACCGTCACACCGCATCCCTGTATAAACGCAGTAAAGTTATATTTGACCGTCACACCGCCTTCCTGTATAAACGCAGTAAAGTTATATTTGACCGTCACACCGCATTCCTGTATAAACGCAGTAAAGTTATATTTGACCGTCACACCGCATCCCTGTGTAAACGCAGCAAAGTAAAATTTTACCGTGACACCGCATCCCTGTATAAACGCAGAAAAGTTATATTTGACCGTCACACCGCATTCCTGTATAAACGCAGTAAAGTTATATTTGACCGTCACACCGCATTCCTGTATAAACGCAGTAAAGTTATATTTGACCGTCACACCGCATTCCTGTATAAACGCAGTAAAGTTAAATTTGACCGTCACACCGCCTTCCTGTATAAACGCAGTAAAGTTATATTTGATCGTCATATCGCATTCTGTATAAACGCAGTAAAGTGATATTTGACCGTCACACCGCATTCCTGTATAAACGCAGTAAAGTTATATTTGACCGTCTACTTTACAAATTATCAACTTACTATCAGGCTCACATTGCTGTTCAAGTTTCTAATCTGATTAAATATGACAATGTTATCTTATTGTTTTAAGCTTACATTCACTTTTTAACTCATTATCAATTACACATACAGATAGGACAGTTCTCAATTATAACACATAAATAAATACAGCAACAACTGTTCTTGATTTCCTCATGCCTAATTCCCCACATTCTATTGACCGTCGACGAAAATTACTAATATATTTAACCCTAGACTCCATACTTGACTTCTATCGCAAGGGAAAACAGTCTAGATCCAAATCAGCAAGATTCGCACTGTTGCTTTAAATTCATAAGGTTATTTCTGACCAAGAAGCGAACAGTGTAGATCCTGATCAGATGGCACGAATGCACCAGTTGATCTGGATCTACACTGTTTGCTCATGCGTTTAAGGCGTATATCTGGAGTCAAGGGTTAGATAAAACACACTATTTCCATTATAAAATACGCTGACACTAGGAAAAGTTTTCTGTTATAATAATTTTAACAGTTGCTTCCATGGGTAAAGGAAGTTATCATGGATCCAAAATTCTTCACATTGGTGAGTATCTTATATTTCGCGTTAGTTGTTGGTGGTGTTCATCGGTACGTATGAAAGTGCAAAAGAAAACTACCAAAACATAGTCTATACAATAAATTCATTTAAGTTTGTACAGATTGTGTATATAAATTAGAACTATGTTCAACCGTGTATGCCCACAAGTTTTTTCTGAGTTCCAAGCTTCTATGACAACAAACTCAACCTCCATGGCCTTTTTGTAACGATATTGTTTTTATAATTTTACCAATTTTACCGATTTTCCGCCCAACTTGATAAGTTTTCTTAACAATTCAATGAACCATTTTAACGCGACAGCTGCCTTGCCCGACTTTACTGCCCAAATGACGCCCAAGAGGCAAAGGAGTACCACGCCTGTTATAAGAGTTACCTTCAGGTAATAACGTTCAGTTGGCCCTAATTGAAAATGAAAAGATATTTCACTTCTGTTTAATTGTGATTTGAGATTTTGGATTTCAATATCTCTTTCTTGCAATATGTCTTCATAATGGTCAATGGTTCGCCCTAATGTGTAAATGGTGTCATTGTCTTGTTCATGGCGAAGTTGCATTTGAAGCATGTCATCATCCTTTTGCATCTGGATTGCGATCATCTGGTTTGTTTTATCTGTTTTAATTTTATTAATACCTTCGATTAGCGCAGTGATGTCGATTTCTTGATAAAATGCGTTCACATAACTCTCTAATAACTGTACTTTAAGAGTAAATTCCGGTAAGCTGCATTTTTCTTCTGCCGAATGAGAAAGTTCATTTCTCCATTTTCTAATTGCATCAACATTATAACTAACCACAGGATCTAACTGAAATACTTTTGCATCAATAAGCGCATATGCAAGTTTACTTATATCCCAGGCACCATTCGACCAGTTTTGGTCAGCTTTGTATTTTCTGAGAAACTTTATCCGGTTTGACGATTCTTGCCTCGTATGTGTTGGGTTTCTAATATTAAATGCGGCATCATCTTCTTGGTCAAATAGTGTTACACTTGTTGAATCCCATGACCACTTTTGATATGTTTTGTTCCACTGTGCCTCAAAGAGTGATTTTAGCGCTGGCTTTGCAATTTTCTTTTCACATTCAGCTAGTTTTCCGATATAGCATTCTTCTTCCTGCATTCTAAAATATAAAAAGGAATACTAATTGAGCAGGCTCCATTTTTCAAATGTCTACTTTCTTGTTTTAAATATAATAAGTTTGAGCTTGTTTTGGTTGTGTACTATAATGTTATTAATCAAGTGAATTCATATTGGCGTTGTTATTGGACCAAGGGTAGTCATATTGGCCCGAGGCTGTAGGCCTAGGGCTAATATGACTGCCCGAGGCCCAATAACAATGCCAATATGAATTCACTTGGTTAATGACAACTTTATTAATTAACAAAATATCCATGGTTCTAGACTTTAAAATTACTAGTTTACCGGTCTGAAGAGATGAAGTGTCAGCTCTGATTTAAATGTTCAATCTTCAATCTACGCTTGTGACCTGGCTGGTATAAGCGACCAAGGAGATGCAGATATGCAGGTTGTTTAGTTTTGAATACAAAAACAGCCTGAACATTACTACACACTGTGGCAGCCTAGTCTTTTGTTTATCCAGTCTGAATTTAGTTTTTATCCAGATATATCCAAAATAAGTTTACTTTCTGGCACATTCCATCCCAGACTTCCACATATAATTACTAAAAACATGTCTGTAAGCTATCCAAACTAAGTTTTGATCCTTTTTTGCAAAGTTACTCTCAATAAACTTTGTCAAATGAAGAAAAATCTTACTATGGAAGCATATTTGCGCCACAACTTAACCATATAAATTAACGTGAAAAAATGGAGGATTTCGCAAAAAAAGTTTTTTTTCGCAAAAACAGATAAATTACATACAAAAGAAATTAACACGAATTTATTCCAGATAATGCTCTAAATTGCCTCAACATAAAGATATAATATCCATGAAAATAATGGGGGATTTCACGACAACAGATTTTTTTCTTGAAAACAGATAACGTTTTTATCGTGAAACATCCATAATTTTCACGTTATTTTATGTGGTTAAAGTGTGGCACAAATATGCTTCCATAATTTTTAGATAACTGGCATCTTTCGTGAAATTGTTACGCTTTCATGAAAAGTTATATGTTTTTCGTTTCACGAAATCGGATTTCGTGAAATCTTCCATTATTTTCATGCAAAAATATCTTTCGTGAAATTTTTAAGGTTTCGTGAAAAGTTATGTGTTTTCGTGAAATCCATTATTTACATGAAAACTTTATCGTTATGTTGTGGCAGTTTAGAGCACTAACAGAAATACATTCGTGTTAACATAACTTTTTTTAATCGTGAAAATATGGATGTTTTCGCGAAACAAAAACTTTTTTTGCGAAATCCTCCATTACTTTCACGTTATTTTATGTGATAAAGTTGTGGCACAAATATGCTTCCATAGTAATCCAATAAATTTCACTGTCTTTAAGTGGGCAGGTTACAGTTTCGCACTTTGGTCCCGGTCGATTTTTTAAATATTTGGGGTACCCTTGAATTTAATGCATTAAAATCATTGTTTAAATTTAAAATGTGAGATTCTTTTTTAATTATGTACAGTTTGTGCAATAAGAAATCTGATCATGGTGGCTAAAATGCATGGATGGTAGCTTTGTATGGTCTGAGTTGAATAGTAACCGGAAGAAAACACTGCTCGGCTGAATCTGAGAATAATTTGACGGTGAGGTATTTCAATGACAAATGCTGAAAAATCAAGCTGGATGGGGGACACTTTCCATCTGCTTGGGGAATTGGGCACAGATAAAATATTAACAGGAAAGGGGTTTAATTTCAAAAGTTCGTGCAGGAAATATTTTGCAGGCTTTCAAATATGTAGGATTTTAGCCAAATTTGCACTGGAAAAATAGGGGTAGGGGTGAGCTTATATGTCTTATTAAATCCTGAATGATAATTACTGTAGACCAGTTGCTTGTTGTTTGCATGAAGCCACCCCCTCCAACACAGAAAATACAACAACACAATTTTAGCAGTACAAAATTTGTATATTTATAAAATATGTATCCTACATATTAATAATATTAATAAATAAATAAGTAAGCTAACAATTTCGTAATCATTAAAAAATAAAAGGTGGGGGGGGGGGGGAGGGGGAAGCGTCGATTTATTTCTTCTTTCGATATATTTTAAGCTTTCTTGCTTCTTGTTAGTTTGGTATTTAAAATATTTCAATTTAAATACTGCATTATTGTAATAATCAAAATGTTAAATATTATCCCAAAACAAATCATGATATTTAAAAATAAAATTCTATTTGTTTGTTATTGCATTTTTAAATATCATATTCAACGATGTTCCTTTGTAATATCGAAACTATAATTACATTTTCACCTTTGTTACAATTAAATTTTCACCTATGTTAAATATCAATCATCAGTGACGGGTTGTTCATCAACGGATTAGCTACTAGTGTGATTGGATTAACTGTTAACGCGGCCGAATAAACAATTGTTAAAGAATAATGATAATTTGAAATTAAAAAGTGAAATACGCATATCAGGGATGGCCACATCCAGCAGACACAGCCTCCCCGTTCAGGTTGAAAGAAATTTGAAAATAAACTTATCTCATAAAACTACGCAGGGAATTAGAAATCGCGCATGTCGAAAATAAAACATAGTTGTATACTAGAATAAAGATGAATTCTACAGGATACATAGTGTGTTAACATGCAGATAGGACACAATAACGCATGTCGTAATTTTGTTGGAATTAGAAATAGCGCATTCGGAAATTCACCATAATTGTATCATATGATAATGATGAATCCCACATGGCACATAAGGTTTTCACATGCAAATAGGACACAATTACGAGAGTTTCAATCATCTGATACACGATGCATAGCTTTAACATGACACAATAACACGAGTCTCAATTTTGTTGTGATTAGAAATCGCGCAAGAAGAATTACACAAGTGAAGACAAAACTCCGCAAATAGATTGTTATAAATTGAGTTAATATTTAACGTTTTAGGTGTATGATGCCTGGTATCAAATTAAATCCCACCTGATACATCATGCATAATGCTTTAACATGCTATAAATAAATACTTTCCCTTTACAATTACACATCGTGTAAGCATGTGTAATTGTACATACCTATAAGGCAAATTAATATTTAATTTTCCAAAATGAACTTTTTATTAAAATCATAATCAGAAGTATCTTTAACTATCCCTACTTATCTTAATGTCTCCTTACTTCCATTTACATAACCGTTCTTCTACTTTCTTATCCTTGCTTATCCTTTATTAGCATTATGAACACATGTTTAATATTATTTCAATTATCTATATGTAAACCATTTATGATAATGATGATAAAAATGTATAATTATCTTTCCTAATTTATGTCTACCTATCTTTACTTCTCCGTAGATCTACACTTTGTATTTATCGTTACTTCATCACACTTGTCCTTACTTATCGTTACTCCTCCAAGTACTTATCAATACTTGACCATAAATCCATTTGATGAGTAAATTTATCAATATTTCCATTCTAAATATACAATATATTCATAAAAATGATAATATAATGTATATTTACCTCACCGTACTGACCTGTACCTATCCGTACTCCTTACTTCTCCTTACTTCGCCTTATTTGTCTTTACTTAACATCAAGTCAACTTGTTGAGCAAATTTAATAAATTTCATTAATATTTCAATTCACAATATGCATTGTATTTATAAAAAAAGATAAAATAATGTTAATTTATCTATCCTTATTTGTCTTTACTTCTCCTTACTTCTCCTTACTTATCTTTACGCATCCTTACTGTTTTTAAGCAGACCCATTGTTGTACTAGCGAGTTAGATAAACTCAAAGATTTTTATTACACAGAAAGAAATCACCAAAAGCGGCAACATGGACTTATCCTCGTCCAAAGTCACACTATCTACTATCATTTTTATCTATAAAAAAAATCGACTTAGAAATTCCAAAATGGCGGTATTTTTATTTTTAAAAGGAAGTGATTCAATTCATATTGGACCAGATCATTATCCAGTCAGAATCATGAGATCTCATATTGGCTCAGTAAAACCCGTATTGGCCCAGGTTATCTAGTATTTGAGATATCATATAAATTGGGTGTAACTCATATAAAGTGGACTGCATTGTACATATTGTGTCAATATTATTTAAGTTAATTAATAAAATGCCCGATATTAACAACTAAATATATACCTCTACGAAATGGCAAACAAGACTTTTTACTAAGCTTCCAGACACAAACGCTTCAAACGGTTGTAGAAGGGGTGGCGAATGTAGGCGATGTGGTCACCACCCTGACCTATAAGGACAAACCCAAGGTTTAACCATATGAGCCACGAGGTGGGTAAGCATGCTATAAGCCTATAGGCGAAAACAAGCTGAAAATGTATATATTGGGTAAGCGATAACTTTATACTCAAAGTTCAGGTATCTCTTAAACTTGGAGGAATTATGCTCAGGGACCAGTTAAACTCGTGTTCCAAATTTCATGGGTCAAAGGTGTCAAAGGTGTCGGCAACCATGTAAGCCCTACGTTGGCTAAACACGCTACAAGTCTATAGCCGAAAACAAGGTCATTGAAAACCAGCGTATGCCTTTTATTTTCTTAAGTTTATAAATTAAATCTCCATAAAAACTGGCTGTGAAATACCTTGTTGCAATAGTGATTTTAAACTGCACCTGTATTATTTGAGTTTAATTTGGGTACCGGCGATAAAACTTGTATTGTATCGAGTTGCGCTCGCTCCAGAGCTAGACGGCGTGAGCAGTAATATGCATTTCCATTACTGCCATGCACAGGTTCACTCAAACAAAAATCTTTAAGTTCGAGAAAATCAGACGACACAAATCGGTTTTATTGCAATTTTCTTCCAAGAAACCCAACGCAGTACTAAGCATGTTGTGACTTCCAGGTTTACCTTACTAGAATTAATCCTTTATTTTTTCTTTTGTGTTTCAAGTCCTGTAAAATGTTCTTTCATATTCTCTACTTTTAATGTGTCTTGAGTCTGCTGCTTTAAAATTTCATGTGTGAAAAAAAAAACATTTATGACACTGTATTGAAGTACACTAGTCAAAAGTTCTAAGTGCACACTTGATAAATGTTAATTTTTCCAATCATTTGATTGAATCTTTCAAAATAGTGTAAATTACAATGAAGAAGAATCAATATTCTATTAAAGCACACCAAAAATTTTAAGTCTGCTTAACCAGATTAAAAATAATAATATTTTAGCTCACTTGTTCTCAGAAAGCAATTCTCAAGTTAATTATCATTGCATCGGCTATCATTTGTGATCGTTTTCTCATCTCTGTATAATTTACATTTCATGCAGATTTAAAGGAAATACTGTAATTTGCCATTCCATTGCACTGAAATAGCTTTCTGTAGCTTTGTAATGGTCTGATGGGCACAATGAGCCAACACACTCAACTTTATTTTATCCATAACGTTTTTACAGGATTTCAAGGAGAAAAATCCATTTTTCACACAATGTTTTGTGCCAAAAGCTTTTGAATTGTCTAGCAGTTTGGGATGATACAATTTTCTATGATAGATGTGTTACAGCCTTTCCAAACGAAAAAAATGTATTCATTTCGATAAAATTGACCAGTTTTCGGATACGCCTTTTGACCGAATAAGCGTCATTTTCGAATAATTCGATTTTGAATTTTATTGAATTTCTATAAATTTTAGTTTTAAATTTTTATTTATTGGACACTTATCCAACAAATGATACACTATTTTTTTCGATTTTACGTTGTTTTACGTAAATATTTAATGACGTAATTGAGTAACATCAGCGTTCAACGTAAGCAACGTAATCAATCTAGAGAATAATATCGTTTGATTTTATTCTTAAATTAATAAAATATGCAAAAATAAGGTATTTCTTTTGCATTTACGAAAACCGTCAAGATTTTTTTACAACAAATTTGAAGTTGTGCCTGTGAAAAGAATTTTGACGGCAATGTCGTTGTCTGCTGACGTCAACCGTTCCATGGTTACAATTTGTTGGTGTGTTTTTCGTGTTTGTCTTCAGTCGGTGAACATGTGAAAAACAAAACGATTGTAAAAAAATAAATTTCGCTTGCCGCACGGGGATAATGCATAAAAAACGTATGCCGACGTGGATGACGTAAAACGTAAAACATATGCACGGTTTTCAAAAAATTATTGTTGTTTGATCATTATTAACATTAAGTCAAACTTTCATTCAATTTGAATAAGTTTACTTTAAGATATTCAAAATTGAAAAGTGTGCACTTGGAACTTTTGACCAGTGTATAATCAGGGGTAGCTGGCGGATTGTTCAGGTTGACTTGGGATAATTTCTGGAATTGGGATAATAAAATCAAGTGCTCATTGGACAACATAAAAGAAACCCCTAAATTTGGTGAAAATGATTATCATACATGTACGTTTTTTTCTTGGTTGATGTCGGTAAAAGTATTTGATTTAAAAGTAAGTTTAATATGTCGAAGATGTTTTCGTAAAATTGTTTTCACTTAATTTTACTCATAGAAGTTAGGTTAGGGTGACATCATAAGGAGTATATATAAAAGCCATAAGCCCCAACGGTAAAATGTCATTGTTCTACAGCAGCAGTAGGATAAGACCCAAATAAAAATTGTTAAAGACGACAAATACATCCAAGGCTTTGACTCAAATATTAAACAGGCAATCTAACCCGTCTGTGGATAGTCCTCAGTCGTACTAGAAAGAGAAGACGTTGAGCTTCAGCACCTGTCTTAGGGGCATTGGAGTAAACTGACTCTTAGCTTGAGAACTGATCGTTAAGGTAATTCCTTCTTGCACATCATAGACTTTTAATGATGATGCGCCGTGAAAATAAAATTATCATTTTTTAAACAATTTCCACACACACACACACACACGCACACACACGCACGCACGCACGCACGTACGCACGCACGCACGCACACAAACACACACACGCACACGCACACACACGCACACACACACACACAGTATTATAGTAAACTGGATTCTGTAAATAATTTTTTGGATTAATTTGAGTGGAAAGTGCTTTATTTTGACACCCGGATTAGACATCACAGCAAGTATCACATTTTATTACTTTTCTAACAAAATTTAGTTTTTTCAACAATTGTCTCCTGTAATTACCAATATTGATTTGTTTATAACAATTTAATAGCAGTATTTTTGAAAATTGTTAAAAAACGATAATTTTATTTACACAGCGCATCATCATGAAAATTGTATGGTGTGAAAGAACATATTACCTTAGCCTTAGGTTACTGACGGAAGGTTTGGGTTGCAGCAGTCTTACATCTCAAAGTCCCGTAGCTCAGGTGTTAAGCTCAAACACACCAGAGGTATACAGTCTAAGGTTATGAAAAACATCCTGAAGCTCGAGCATAACCAGTGTATATAAACCGATTGTATCATTTACCGGATATAGCGAACTGATTGTCACAAAAACACAGTAGACAGTTAAAAAGTAAGGAGAATTTTTATGTATTGTAATGAGAAATCAAATCGACAAATATATGTTATAACAGGCGATTGCCGTAGCACTTGATAGGAATGACACTGTTACTTTTTGTATGCAATATACCTTAAAAATCGCTTTTTGTCCGTTTGCGATATGTACTGTTCTAAAATCACTGTAAACGTTTATGTTTTAACATGTTTTGAGAGGGGTTCTCATGCTTGCGATGATGTAACATATAATTTTTATTCTTACATTAATCAGAATGCCGCAGCTGATCAATTAATCACCAAAATATTAGACCAAACGTGCATGCAGGTTCAACACAGACTGTATCATTTATTGAACATGTTCACTCAGACAGTCATTTGTACAGTATGTTTCTAGTGATCTGTGTGTATCAGTTATAGCAATTTTTAGAGATGATTTCTGTATATTTTTCGGATTTTAGAACAAATTCTTGATGTGAAACATGTATTTAAAGTGCGTCATACTGAAATATGACGTTATGAAATATAACGTCCTCAAGGCTATACTGCGACGACACGAAATAATTGGATCTACCTGATTTCAATAGTAACGGGTGTCCTAGAATCACCGAGTGTTTAACACCCATGCCGCTCTGGGAACTATAATTTACAATAAACGATTATTAATTACGTCCCAAAATGTTTTGGATTTGATAAACGTAGTCTAATGTACAATACATGTAGTTTCAAAACTAAAGGTTCACGATAATAAATACAGGACCAGTTTTGTGCTTCATGCGCATATACGCGTCTTAATTTGATTTTTATATCAGTAGCGTTGGTTGTGCCGTGTGGCGGCTGCAAAATGTCTCCCCGTACATTCAATCAGTGTTGTTATTAATAACGTCATTTGAAGGTCATTGAGCACGATACTCATGAAGTATGTTAATAGTACTTCTAAGTTTACGTTTATTTTAATATTTTGGTCAGTTTAAAGATGGGTTTTTCCAATACCCCAGCCAACATTGATTTGAATCTTGTGTATTACCCCGAGAATATACTTAATGCTTTTTAAATTTTGCCTTTACTGCCCATGACCAGGCTCAATCAAACCGAGCCTGAAATATTTTCATGTTTGTCGTGTTCGGTGATTTTCAAAGTTCCCTTTTCATCTATTATATGTCGTTTTCCTAAATATTTTTGGTCGAAATGGTGTACTCATAAAGTTCGTCAAAAGGTCAAAGGAACTTAAACAAACGAATCAATGTCTTATTTTCCGCCCAAATATTGACTATAACAAAGGTATAATTTAAGAGTCAGGTGTGTTCCCATGCTGTTTTCAGTTAAAATAATTGAAAATTCGCTTTCTAACACATTATCATGATACATTTTTTACAAGCCATTACAGTTTTACAGCTGATTTGTGTTAACACATATATTGCAATTTAGGCAGCGACTGTTTTATCAGTTACAAAAAATTTTAAAAAAATTAATAGTTTATTTGGAGGTTTGTTTGAAAAATTAGACGGTCGCTCAGCTGCGTTGGGCCATTAATCAGAGCGTTAATTTGTAGAGAATAATAATATTTTGCATTTGCAAGATCTTGTTGTGATTAAGGTATTGCGCACCTCACGCGGCGATTGCTTTGCCATAGACAAAAAAGAAAAATATAAAAATCTCTCAAACGGCACTATGCACTTTCATCAAACTTTGCACAAATAAATGCTATAAGTCTATGATTATTTTGCATACATTAGGAAAAGTGAGAACAGTAGAGAAAAATGGTTAGACCTAACAAACCCCTAAAATTCTATTTGCAATTTGTCACAAAAGGAAGCAACAAAAAAAACGATTCAAATGTCAACGTGCGTGAAATGATACTGACAACAATATGCGTAAAACAAATGGTATTACAATCAATAATGACTATGCAAACTATAACTTACTTGTTTTTGTTGAAAGCACCTAAAATGATCCTAATAATTCCATATTCACAGTGTTATTTACGAATTGTTTATATCACAGCCATGCTATCATCTCACTATATCCGTTAGATGATACGATCGGTTTATACACAGTTGTCTTTGTATAAGACTGTTGATGTGAATCATACCTAGACCTTATTGTTCGATCGGTTTATAAGCAAATATGCGTTTGATTCTATCTAAGACATTTTTCGTAGATATTTAAATTAAATTGTTTCAATATGCTTTATAATCGCCAAATAAACTTCAGATTTATATCGTTATCAAGCGTATATCCCAAATATATTTTATCGTTTCATAATAGATATACTGACTTCTTATGAAAACTCAACAATATATTTGATATTTGTAAAATTTTAATAAATTGACAAATGTAGATTGTGTTTTAAAATCAATAAGATGTCGTTGGGCCAAGCGAGCATTTTCGATGGTTATTAAGGTATTGTGCATTTCGCCATTGCTTTGCTATATACAAAAAAGCAAAATATATCTATCAAACGGTACAGGGCACTTCCATCAAACTTTGCACAAATAAATGATATTAGTGTATGATAATTTTGCATAGTTTATGTTAGGAACAGTTAGAACAGTAGAGAAAACCCTTTAAATTCTATTTGCAATTTGTTACAAAAAGAAACAACACAAAACAACAATTCAAATGTCAACATAAGCGAAATGATACTGACAACATTATCTAAGGTCTTCAGGCGCGTAGCTCCTTATACGCGTGTACGCGACTGAATCCACATGATTCACCTCAGAAAAGGACATAATGCACCACAAAGCAATATTTTTATAAAACAATTTCGGATTTTGGTTAGCGTCCTCTCATGTCTGTCAGCCCCGCACAATTATGAATCCACATAAATAATAGGCTGACTACGCCCCTGGTCTTTGAAAAAACTTTTAATTGAGAAGAGAGAAATAAACATTTTTATTTTTATGTCGTCCATTTTCGCGACCAGGAAATTGAAGGTCAAAACACACTTTTTCAAATAACTCAAATTGTATACATTTGTTAGACCAAAGGACATTAGGTATTGTTATCAGTAACTCATTACTCATCAAGACATTTAAATTGATGTTTAGTGTTGCTTCGTTTTTGTGATAAATTGCAAATAGAATTGTCGGGTTAGTTTTTTGGGGGTCTAACTATTTTTCTTTACTGTTCTAACTTTTCTTAGCGTATGTAAATTAAACATATATATAAATAACATTGGTTTAATGGAACTGCATTTTGCCGTTTGAGAGATTTTTTTTTTAATTTTTCTTTTTTGTCTAGGGCAAAGCATGTCTATGGCATCCGACGAGCGATTTCACGTTGAGACATCCCTTTTGGATCATGCCTAAGACCTCATGTCGCTGGTTGTCTTACCGCCTTCAAATTATCCCATTTGTATAGAGTAAAACTTGAAAACTGAAGATTGAATTTGTGAAGCCGAAAGTAAAGGTTCATAAATGGACTTGTTTTTAAGTTTTTCATACATGTCTACATGCCAAACCGAAAATTTCGTGCGTTTGTACGGTGTTACTGTAGTAGAAAAAGTTTTGCCAATTTATTAAAATTTTACATACATCAACAATATTCAAAAAAGTGTTGCGTTTTTATTGGCACTCAGAATATAATCATCCAAAAACCGGTATTTATTTTATGTTCGTGAATTTATCTAATATAGCTCGCTCATATACCGAATTTAAATACTTGCAGAACATACCGATAAAATGTTAATCATCGGAAAATATATAATTCCAGTCTATAATTACGGCGAAATAGTCTAGCTGAAAGCAAGATTTCTTAATTTAGTTCTTTGAAGATTTTCCCCTTTTATTAGTACCGTTTTGCGTAAATGTAGGCTTTAAAATAAGTAAATGGTATTGCCAAACGTTAAATGTCTGTGCAATTTTTTAATATTGAAAGCTGTGAAATTGCCATTAAATAGCCATTTTTGGAGCCATTAAACCTGTTGTGAATTTGAATTACCATCTCTCTTTGCTTGTAATAAACTAATTGGTCGTTTCAAAAAATTTTTTTTAGTTAAGATAGGAATGCCATGATTCGGATTTGTTTCAAGTTTTAATGTTATATACTGAATGCCAATGAAAACGCAACACTTTCCTTTTTGGAATATTTTTTATGTGAGTTAAAGTTTAATAAATTCGCAAAAATAGAAGAGTTTAATAATGAACACGATGTCGTTGGGCCAAGCAAGTAATTGTCGGCGGCGAACAATGCATTCGACGAGCGATTTCACGTCGAGACATACCTCCTTGGATCATATCCAAAACCTCATGTCGCTGGTTGTCTAAAATTGTTGGCATTTTCACATTTGTTTAGAGTAAAACTTGAAAACTGAAAATGGGATTTGTGTAGTCGTAAGTAACAGTTAACAAATTGACTTGTTTTGAGGTTATTCATGCATGTCTACATGCCAATTTATTAAACTTTTACACACATCGAAAGTATTCCAAAAAAGTGTTGCGTTTTCATTGGCACTCAGTATAGTTGTGACCTTGATTACCTAATGATTAGGTATTGTTTTACATTTGATAATCAGTTGCCGCAAAACATGGTATTGTTCGTCAATTGATGATTATCATTTTTTACAATTGCATATGTCTGTTGTAATATTAGCGATATAACAAAAGTGATTTTAGTAAATGAATTTCTAAAGTCCACGTAAGCAACAGTTTGCGGACAAACGGTCTTTCATACAAGAAACATAGACTTATAATTTTCCATTTTATAATAATATTTTGGGTTTTTAAGTAACGGATGCATATCAGGAATGGCCATATCCAGTAGACTCAACCTCCCCACACAGCCAAGTTAGAGAGGAGCAGAGAGCATGGTTATAGAATGATCAATTTCAAAATAGAAGCCAAAGAAAACAAAAGTGAGCACCTGAAGGGTTAACGCCATGGAACGGTCAGTGGCAAAACAATTTGCCACTGGAGTTTAAAAGGGGTGCTAGTGCTAGGGGTTCTTGTCCCCCAACAGGTTCTTATACAAATACAGAAGTACAAATGGTCTTGGTGAAATAACTGCACCCAATCACTCAACTCGACAATGCATGCATGCAAAAACAAACATGTAGAACATAATAAGCTAACAGCATTATCAAATAAAAAATTACGGTTATGGCGACGTAAACAATCATCGATAAATATTAGAAAAATGTAATGACCTACTTTCTTTTTCAGGTAACCATTATGTATTGGAGATCCAATCTTTAAATTGCATAGAAATCCGTGGGCACATAAAAGATTAACAAAATTTATTCATTTTCACTGTACAAGAAACAAGAAAGTGCTCTAAAACACTTAAATATAATCTACTTTCGCTTTAAACACAGCGGTTGCTGTGTACTTGTTTCAACTTGCAAAAGCGCCACCTGCAGGTCTGACGTTCGTCTGGGCAGTTTGTACTCTGGTTCCCAGCGCAATTGTAGGGGCTTTTAATAAAGACTAGGAAGTCTGATACTTTTAAGCCATGTATTTCTCTTAAGTGTCATTATTAAGTGAATATAGTACATGTATATTCTACATCTGAAACGGAGATAATGACTTGTCATGGGAAGAATAGCATTTGTTATCAGATGTTTGCTTTATGAATTGTTAGGAAAATTAGTTTATGATATAGCTTTTTAAGGGTCTAATTCAGTGCTTATTCTTTTTTGTGAATTTAATGCTTTGTGTTATATTAGTGTGGTTGAATGGTTAAGTCCGAGGACTTCCGTCGGAAGGTATAAAAGCAATTACCGTTCATTGATACAGGGCAGTCTGTCGCCGAGTGTCGAGGTATTCACATCGTTGAGATTCAACATTTTGGTCTGCATTATAGGTCCAATATAGTCCATCTCTGTACTAGGGCATATTGACCGGGTTGTTTCGTTCAACATGTATGATGTGAATAGTATTGGTTGAAGATAGGGTTGATAGGGTTTTGAGACAATTGCTGGAAACACATGCGTCTGAAACACTTGTGTCCCTAATGTAGCTTCAGAGTAGATGTTGAGCATAGGGTATTTAGATAGTGTCCTCAGACAATTGCTGGAAACACATGCGTCTGAAACACTTGTGTCCCTAAGGTAGCTTCAGAGTAGATAATGAGGATAGGGTTTCTAGATAGTGCCTTCAGACAATTGCTGGAAACACATGCGTCTGAGACACTTCTGTCCCTTAGGTAGCTTCAGAATAGGTGCTGAGGATAGGTTTCAGGTTAGACAGTGTTCCCAGACTATTGCTGACGAAGAGTTTCGCATCCTCGGGATATCACATAAGTCTGAAACACTATTGTTCAGCAGGGATTAGTGTTGAGTGTATGTTTGAGGTCGTTTTGATTGAGGTTTTGTTTAGATGTGATTTGTTGACTTTGTTGAGCAGAATTTGAAAGTTTTAGTTGCTCAGGTTTGCTTGATGCAAGTGTGTTATTGTTTGAGGATCTGTTGAAAGTAGTTCGAAACATCATTGTGTTTCATATAGTTTTATTGCTCAGCATATGTGCTGAGATCGTGCTTGAAGTTCGTGTGTGATTGTTATGTTTCGGACTGTGATTTTTGTTTGGGTGAGTGGTTGAAACTTTAGCATTAGCTATTTTTGTCCAGGAGGTTCATTGCCCTGGGAATATTGTTATATATTCAGCTGATTCTTATCCTAATTATTGTGTTTCACCCCAATCATTTCAGCAATCATTGAAATCATTTTAACGGCCAAATTGTCGATTGTGATTGAGATAAATATTCATTAAAAAAACAACGTGGGTTTCAAAAACATCTCCTGTCCATGCGTTCACATTGAATATTTTCTAAATTGTGGTTAAAATCCAAAAATGCGGTCGTAAAATAGTGGAGAGTTTTGACATATGAGTTCTTGCTTTAAACAAACCTGTAGGACGAAACAAATGCTCAGGACTTTTCTTAATTCTCAAAATATTAACTTTTAAACAGCGATTTTGCCCAATTTTTTGTGATTTTCTAGTGCAGTTGTTGAGAATGTACTCAAAATGTACCAATTCTTCGGCGAATTTGAGATGACCATCGCTTAAAGTAAATATAGATCAGCATGGACAATATCTTTATTTGATATATGCATTTTCAAAGAAATGCGAGACGGTTTACTAACCACAGTACTGTACCCGATTCCCTCCTTACATGCGTTCTCCTCCTGTGATGTATAGTGAACGATTAAACTCGGTGATACTGTCATGTGTTTCCTCCGTCCGAACTGAACATCTGACAAGATTTAGCTTGCCACAGAGCTAGCCGGGCATTAGCCTTTTAACAAAAAACCGGCACAGAAGTTTTAATTTTATGCCACTTTAAAATTACAGCGATTAATTTTTTATTAAATGTCATACAAAATATTAGTTTACTTACAGTGGTTTGGGGCAAGTCTGCGCACCTATCATGAAAGCTTAATTGTGGTGTATAACACATTCAGTAGCTAAAGAGAGGTACCTTCCAGAAGGAAGCTGAATCAGGAATTGGTTGTTGTTATTTACGTGCATGAATTTGCTTTTAAGGCTTTAAAATGATGCCATACTGAAATCACACACATTTTTACATGACGTCAAAAATGTTGCTTTACTCTGCTGAGCCTTTGTTGACTTTCAATTTATTGTTTATATTAAAATGTACCACTCTCCCAAGTTACAAACTTTTGAAAAGAATATTGAGTGAAAGGTCAGTATAAATAACAAACATCTATTTTGGGTAACAAATGTCAAAATGGGGAAACTGGAGTAAGGAGCAATATATAGCAAATAAATTGTTTGATGATTTTGTTACTGAATAGTAGTTATTTATGCACAAGACAGTTTACAGGAAAATGTACCCATTAGATGTTTCAAAAATTGACATATTTCTTGACAAAAATCACAGTTAACAGCTAGTTCTTATATATATGCAAATCA
Organism: Corbicula japonica; assembly: GCA_038501625.1. Taxonomy (NCBI): domain Eukaryota; kingdom Metazoa; phylum Mollusca; class Bivalvia; order Venerida; family Cyrenidae; genus Corbicula; species Corbicula japonica. Next base: position 604,949 of record JAZAYU010000059.1, on the reverse strand, counting down.
GGGAGAAGATGTGCTTGAAGGAGATGTGTTTAAGAGGTCGCAAACATTGCAAATGGCGAAAACTAGCTAAAATTTCAAATATGAATTTTGGGGTAAATACTTATTGCCACCTAGATTTTAGTAAAGAAATGAATTTAGCTATGGATATAGTAAATGTTTGCAAGCTCAATTTAGTCTAATTCATGTTCTAATTACCAAGCACATACTAAAACAAAAGAAAACCCGTTGCCTGAAAACTCTGAAATTCATTAACAATATACCTAAGCAACTCATACCTGAAATAAGTATATGCTGGTCTACAATGTTTAGTGCCAATTCGTCAAAATAATGTTAGGGTTTTCAAGAAATTCAAGGAAAACTAGAATCTACTTTCACTTTGAACCAGGAAGTAAGTTTTCCTTATATTTCAATATTGATCAATATTCCTTATGCTGCAAAACTCTTGATTTCTTTCGAGAAATACATTCAACAAATCAAGTTACAGGATATTTTTATTTGTAAATTATTGCCTACACAATACCAATCAACAGATGGATAATAAGTTGTTTGTTAATTATAAACTGTTCACGTAACAAAAACGTTTCTGTATGCTTAGCACCCTTTTAACACTGTGAAGCATCTTTAGAACAGTGACATAATGACAATTATTACTTTGGCCATAATATTTATTTTAACACAAATAATTCTTCGCAATTTTTCGTAACAAAAGGAAAAAAACACAAAGATTTTATCAGAATAAAGTTCAAGTGAAGATAATTAATGTACCAAGAAATGAATATATTGTTTACCGTCTTCTAACGCTCATTTAGTTTGACCTGATCTGCTGACCCAACTGATCTGCTGACCCAACTCGTATAACTAGAATTATCACTGAAAGTGATTAAATACCCCCACATGTGTGCTTGATACTTGAACTGGAAATGGTTCGAATCAATGGCATAATGTAACTAACACTAGAAACCTGGACACATTTAGTAGTGACCTTGAACTTGATCCCAGACACCTATTTTCAATCCCAAGCAGTCTTCAAAAATAGCAACCTAAACAGTAAGTTTCATCACAATATTTCATTTCTCACTAACGTATAAAAAGTTTTTCTATCTTTAGTAAAAGTGACCTTTAACAAAGTGGCCCCACGTTCAATCTAAAGTGTCGTCTTCACAGTAGACACATATAAAGCAAGTTTCATCACAATATCTCATTCCTTCTAAATTGATTGAGCAGAAACGGTTTTAATATGTTAGCAGTGACCTTTAATTAACTTTTATCTACGAACTGTGTGCCAAAAACTGTTTATACTCGTATATGTGAAGCCTTTCATGAGAAATCATCCAGAAACCATTTTTTCTATTTTTAGTAACAGTGAACAGGCCCAATTTCAATACCAAGTTTTGTCTTCACAGACACTACCTATATAGCAATTTTCATCACAATATCTCATTCGGAACTAAAGTTATTGAGCATATACAGTTTTTTTTTCTATTTTCAGTAACAGTGACCTTGACCCCACAGGCCCTACTTTCAATCCCAAAAGTCGTCTTCCCAAAAACCACCAACACACCAAATATCATTCAAGAATCTCATTCCAAGCTATAGTTACAGAGTGGAAATGAAGTTTTGAAGTTTAAATAACAGTGACCTTGACCTTGAGCCCACAGGCCCCAAAGTCAAACATAACCTGTATCTTGTTATGGTACATCTGTGTCCCAAAAAAAAATTAAATCTATGAAGTATTTCAAGAGTTATCGTCCAGAAACAATTTTTCTACTTTAAGTAACAGTGACCTTGACATTGACCCCACAGGCCCCAAAGTCGAACTTGACCTGTATCATCTGATGTTACATCTATGTCCCAAAAAAGGATTTAGTCTGTGAAGTATTTCATGAGTTATCATCCGGAAACCAATTTTCTATTTTAAGTTATACTGACCTTGACATTAACCCCACCAGCCCCAAAGTTGAACCTGTATCTTGTGATGTTACACCTGTGTACCAAAATTTTTTTAAATAGTTGATGCTTTCAGGAGTTATCGTCCGGAAAGCATTTTTCTATTTTTAGTAACAGTGACCTTGACACTGACCCCACAAACCCCAAAATCGAACTTGACCTGTATCTTATGACGTTACACCTGTGTACCAAAAATTATTTAAATCCGTCAAGCCTTTCATGAGTTATCATCCGGAAACGAAGAATCCGACCGACCGACAGACAGACAGACCGACAGACCGACCGACAAGCTCACTCCTATATACCCCCTCAAACTTCGTTTGTGGGGGTATAACTACACTTTACGAATGTTGGTATTAATTACTGACTTTTTATAAGCATTGCTTGTCTTCCACGTAGCAGCATTTAAGTAAATTAATTAATTTGTTAAAATGAATAATTCTTACAAGTAATTCCTATTTCAAATCATTAACTTTCCAATAATACTGATATTTCGTTTGTTTGTGAACACTCTTATTTCTGTTTGTTTAATGATTATCTTTTTGCTTGACAATGTAATTATCTTCTTTTGTTTTATACGTTTGTGTTCTGTTGCACCAACCATTGTCGAGCTGATGGGTAAGTTGGAGCTAATTCACCAAGACTTCTTGTACTTGTTTGTTAATATGAAATATTAAAAATAATTACGATGTATTATACATTATTATTTAGTAAACGTCAAACTTGGACATGAAAATATAACTTTAAACTGAGGAATATTGTTTTGATGAATGCGATCAAACAACGTTCATAGACATATGCAGCTCTTGTAGACTCCGCCGAATCAACTATCAGGCCCCAATATTGTAAAAGTCTTAATGATAAAACACGGTTTTCAATTCATCACATTTATTCACATTCTCAGTAAATGTTGTTTATTAACTTCTAATATTTTATTTTAAAAATTAAATTTAATCTTCATGTCACAATAGAAAAAAAATGAAATATGCATATCAGGAATGGCAACATCCAGCATACACAGCTTCCCCACACAGCCAAAAAGTAGAGAGGAAAAGAGAGCATGGTATTACAATAATCAGTTTCAAAATGGACGCCACAAACAAATAACTAAAGTGAGAGCCAGAGGAGAAACATTTCAGATGACACTTATTCCTTTCGAGATATTCTAGAATAAATGTTTCAGTTCAAACTTAGATATTTGTTTATACTCAAAATAGTTTTTTTAATTTTAATCAGAATATAAGGTTAGTAGATTAAACTGCATTTAAAACAAAAAAAAGATTTATTAACGTTTTCTTGAGACATAAACCAGGTAAGAATGGCAGAAATGTGAACGTGTGGGTGGACCAACTAAGTGGCTTTCGGCATCGACAGCTCTTACATCTTACATCTAACCACAAAAAAAACCAAATCATTAAAAATTTTAATTTCCAACAACAAATATATTCGACAACATTTAACTCTGAAAACTCAATTTAGTTCAATATGTCAATATTATATTTTAATCCCCCATTGTAAAAATAACTTATCTTTTGTTAAGGGTTATTTATCTAAATTATATTAAAGGTATTTTAATTACGTTGTTGTTTGTTGAAGTGTACCAAAGGAGAGACAATTCAGCTTATCATAAGTATCTGACGCTTTACAGTTAAGTTTGTTAACCCAACCTCAACTATACTATATTGAGATAGAAGGTCAAAAACAACCTGAACTCATTATAAAAATTGTGCAATAATTTATTCCAGAAACTTTAACATTTATTTTCCTGAGGCATACAAACGATTCAAATAAAAACTATTAACGAATATAAATATTAAAGACAATCGGTTATGACATTTTTGCCATCAAAACGAAAAAAAAAGGATGAAACATCCGAATAATTTCAAAAAATTATGTCATAATCTTTCTTTTAAAACTTACTAACTAACCAACTAATCGACAGGCCAATCGATTCCATCTCAATACCTTTGATATAAACTTGATCAGTCGAAAGTGTTCAACCTTTAACACAATGGATACGGCTTATATTCCATATGCTATCGGTGTATTGATCTACACTGGTCGGTTATCAGAAAAAATCTAATGAATATAATGACAAACTAAGTAGATTCTGATCAGACTGCACGGATGTGGAGGCTGATCTGGATTTAAACTATTCGCGTTCAACCTATTCAATGCATAGCCATTCATGGCAAAAGGATTAGTTCCACAGACTTACTAATCAGGTGTGTATCAGCTACCTTTATTTGCTTATATCTCAGGAATGTTTGTTTTTTATGTTTTATTTGTTATTAACCTTTGAAAGCGTTTGGTGGGTGAATGAGCATATGGCTTTGCAATACTGGACAAGAAAGTTGAAGACAAATGTTCAGGTCATATTAAAATCTTATGTAGCCCGATAAGTAATCATTCACTGAAAATAATATCGAAGACAATAAAGTTTTGCCAACAACGTTTTACACGAAAATACTTCCTTTTACTAACATGACATATCTTATCACCTTTCACATTTTACTCAAAGACTGCACACCAGAACGTCTTCATGCCCAAAATTACAAAACTGAGAATGGAAACTAGTCTCAAATCTCAAGGATCCGATTGGCTGAAATTGCGACTGGTCGCCGTTTCAGCCAATCAGATTCTTGAGATTTGAGACTGGTTCAAATCTCATCTTCAGCCCTGGACTTTTTCATGTCAAAGATTAAGTGATAATTTTCATTCAGAATTTAACCCCCTTGGCCACCAATGCAGAAAGAATTATTTACATTAAAGAACCTTTTGAGTGAACTAAATGAAATTACTCCTATAGTTATCTAACATGTCAGCATATCTCCACCCTTCAAATTTGCATATGGGCATAAAAAAGTCATAGAAATGCACAGTTTCACGATGTTCAGAAGTGCCCATTCTGACGTAATGCTCAGTGCTGCACATTACGACGTAATTTTTTTTAGTTAGTAATTAAATAAGGAGGTTCTGAGCAACCCTATAGAACCCCCTCTGAATCCCATCCTGAGTTGGTATGATATCATTATGATTGTTTATTTATGTTACAAAATCTTGTGATGTTTATGATTGGCCGAGTAAACGTTAGGATTTCCATTTTTCTGCTTCGCTGTCGAATATGTATGCCTCAAGCCATGATCAAGAACATCCTGTGGCAGAATTGGAATCTTATTTATCAGAACATTCAACTGACACCTTCTCTGACGAAATATATGCTTGACTCAAATGCGATGTTGATTCAAGTATTCTGAAATCAGTAAAATAATATATATTTATCTTAATATTTCAATAAAATCAGTTTTCTTTATAAATGCTTTTGATGCCCACCTTAAAAAAACATATAATCGCAATTATTGTTTCATTTTTACGAAACAGTAAACATTCAGTCTTGCCCAAATATCTCTATTAAATGTTGATCCTCCATGTCACATTTTGTAGTGTACATCCATATTTATATTTGTTACAGTTTCAAGATTGATAAATTATTATCCCCTTACTTTAAAGTAGCCTTTTATATTTGGTCACACAAATTAACTGGTATTGACGTTCGTCAAATTTATTTATGAATACTTTTTTCCTAAATTTGTAACATTTATACGATGTGAATATAGTCATTATCTCTACAGTTACCAATCATGTCCTCCCAATGGAAAAGAAGTTTTATTACCTGATAATATCTTAAAGAAATTAAAAACGCAACTTCTTTAAACGCGAAATGTATTTCGTGTTTAAAGAAGTTGCGTTTTTTAATATCTTTAAGTATATTTATCATACTCTACATATGCTCTATACATAAACATATGATGCTAGATTTTTTAAAGATATAGTTGCAGTTTTACAGTGAAAACAATAATTTCGTTATCACATACCAGAGATATACAAATAAACAGTTCTTTACCGTTTAAGTTCCTTCAGAGACTCTGTATTAGAAGTCAGCAACCCATCTAATTCTGTTCTTGACGTCTCCATTTGTGTCATTCTGTCATACACAATTTATATATACTATTTCTTTATATTTTCAACAGGACTTTTGTATACAAGGTTAAGTGACGCCTCTAGAAGCATTTTTAAAATTTGTTAAATAAGTACAGTGTCTATAAAATTCATTTTTAAATGGTAATGCTTAAAATCTAATCAATTTTGAGAATACATTTCTTAGTACGCATCTACACGACCAATAAACAACTGCAATTTTTAGAGAAAAAAAGTGTTTATCGTTAAACTAGCTTAATGGCCTTCTCTGTTGCAAGCATCCAATAGTTTTACATTTTTCCTTGAATTTTGAAAGTTTGGACGATTCATAAAATTATTTATTCTTTGTACTTTTTGTACTTTATAGTATTGGATCTTGGGCCCAAGATCGATCATAAAGGCAAGACTGTCTTAAAAAGTCTTAAATTTTGAGACTGGTCTACGATCAAAGAAAGAATCATCTTGAACCCCGATTTTGGCTTATCCTAAACTCTAAATAGAGCAAACATAAGAAAAAAGAAAAGTATAATGGGCTTACTCTTGCATCAAACGCAGCATTAGACTGGACTTCTCATCCCTTAATGATGCAGAAGCACTAGGGATTTCTTCCGTTATTTCTCTGGGTTCCTTTCGTGCCAATTTGGAAATGATGTCTGGACTTTCCATAATCAGTTTTATATTCAGCTGCAGTAACTCCGATACATGCTTATAGCGTTCTTCTACCTATTTAGGATATAAATTTTCATATATATTTGTAATTGTTTACTTCTTATATATGCGGTTGCTTATACCAAGTAATTATACAAATTATATACGTTAAAAGAGGTGTAACACTTTTTGTTACATATTTACAATTTTATGCCAAACATTTGATAGTCAAATAGATTTATACTATCACCCTTCTGTAATCGTCAAATAGTGACACCTTAAAGAGACAAAGAGAAAAGAATCTCAGGCATGATTGTTCACAACCTTCCGTAATTCCGATTGTTACTTCCAAACTGTGGTTGCCTTATGGTTATTTTGCCGGATTTGTACATAAATAAAACTCTTTAAAATACCAAACAACAGAAAATATAACAAATACCAGACTCGGTATTAAATAGTCTAAATATTTAAATAAAAAATGGTATCATATATTTAGATAATTTTCGGGTATTTTGATACATAATAAATATTTCTGTTTAAGTAAGCAAACAAATATCTTACCTGGTTTAATTTGTTATTTATCTGGGCTTGACAATCAACCACACATTTTATGTTGGTTTCAACTTTACCCACTCTAGTTAAGTGCCTCAGTAAAATGCTAAAATTTAAATGAAAATTTGTCTAAATAAATTATACTGTAGCACCAATGCATGTTGGTGGCTATAGTTAAAGTGTGTATGTTATAAATCTCAATGAAGCAATAATAGTATCAAGAAAATTTATAAGCTTCAAAAGATAATACTGGTGGCTTGTTAAACATGTCTTCGTTTTTATTTTACATTCCTAAACGTATTTATCCATCATAATAATATAGAAATAGAGGCATAAGTCAATATAAAATTTAGTGAAAAAAGAGATGACATTGTGTAACGTTTGTCGCTCAAGTCAACTGCAGTTTTTCTTTGAAGTGTTTTAAAAGACCAACCGAAAATAGTTCAGGATGACAGGGATAAAGATAGAATGATCTTATTGAAAACTAAAGAAATAAAATGGCATTGAGCAAGGTAACAAACAATAAAAAACATCATCGGATTGTCTTATGTTTCCGGACAACATATTATTTGTAAATCCAACAAACCTATTTTCTTTATTGACTGCATTATGGGCTGTGTTCAGATTCGGTAAACAATGCCCTTGATAAAGTGATAAGATTTTCACACATAGTTCTTCCAGTTTTTCCCTGCAATAAATAAAAAAGTAAAATATGCATAAAGGAATGGCCACATCCATCAGACACAGCCTCCCCACACACCCAAAAAGTAGGAATGAAAAGAGAGCGTGGTATTACAATAATCAGTTTCACAATGGATGCCACAAACAATTAACTAAAGTGAGAACCCGAGGGGTTACCGTCTATGAACGGTCAGTGGCAAAACAATTTGCCACTGGGGGGTTTAAACCAGGTTCTAGGGTGCACCAACCTCACACTTGCCCCAACAGGTTCTCATATCAACAAACAAGTACAAGTTGTCTTGGTGAAATAGCTCCAACTCACCTAATCAGCTTAACAATGTTGCATGCAAAAGCACACAAACATATAAAACATAAGAAGCTAATAGCATTGCAAAGCCAAAGTCAGTAAAATGTTTCATAAACATATCAGGAAAGGTCACTCTTGTACACAGTCTGTATACACAGTCAACAACAAGACAGAACAGATCAAATAGGAATACACAGCATCTATACACAGCTAACAACAAGGAAGAACAGAAAGATAAAACTATAACAAACATTAAACAAAATAAAAACTGTTAGGGTTATCGCCTTTTAACGGTCATTGGCAACATAAATTTGCCACTGGGAGTTGACACCAGCTCCTACGATGCACCAGCCTCACTTTTTCCCCGTTAGAACAAGCATAATAATACAAATTAATTCGATGTAAGTTAACCCCGATGCTCTAAAACATTAATAACGTTTGAATTTTGTTTTCTTACGTTGATGATACGGAGTTCCAAATGTTTTGGGAAATTTCCCCTCTTGTATTTTTCATTTGTACAAGGTTGGCAATTATATGTTGTTCTTTATAATATAATTGTATATTGTAATTCATTTAGTCAGCTTTGTAACAAAGGTCCCATGAGAAAAGAAAAAAGACAAAAAAGCTTTTTGAACTGATACAAGCTCCTTTTTTCCTTCTAGGGACCGATCATTTATTAAAATGACTCGGTTGTGAAGCCAAATCTTATAATTGCAGTGCAGTTTCTCTTCATATTTCCGCATTTAGGTCTCAACGACTTTTAAAGTTAAATGTTTCTACGAAAGTACTTAAAAAGCTTGTATTACTTCCCGTCATCAATGTAAACATACCTTTCCCTTTTGTGTATAAACTCTTCGTGAGGGTGTAGCTCTCCATATTTCTTATGCTTTGCAAAGGTATTCCATACCGTCTCGATACTCTGTCTGATATGTTTAACCTTCGAAAGACTGCAAACGAAAATAAGAAACAAATCATTACTACTACTTATTCCCACTGTGTGCACAGTTCAGCACTAACATTTGAATCACGTTTCTTAAGTAACTACACTTTTGATCCAGCGAACATGACATGAACTAACAGTTTACTAAACTATTAGCACAAGATAGCTCCAAAATACAACTAGACGATTTTTAGAATATATACATATAAGATAAAAATTAATTTAAATTTTCGGAAGGGGCCGCCATTTTAGAAATTCCTATATTTCTTTGTTATGTAGTGGTATGCCTTATTTATTTTACAATATTATTTTAGTACCTGGTGGATTAGCTTTGTATATATTCTGTCGTAGCAAATCCCAAATATCAAAATTGTCCTGCGTGAAATTAAAAATAACACTAGTCCAATCATCACTGTAATTTTCAGACTGAATGGAGATTCCCGATTTCACTGTTTTATAAAGTTTCTATTTATGATATGGTTATCACAATTATGATTATTATTATTCAAGCTTGTTTCTGCTATGAGTTGTGTTGTAAGACAGAGCTCATAACAGAGAAATAGGAGAGCAGTAAGATATGAGCATGCGCAGTAAAGTATACTCTATTTTTAACTAACCAATACCAAATAATCTGTCCAAGGTTTTTCTTAATAAGGAAGCTTACCAACACGGTGTCAAGTATTCCAATATGCTTAACCGACCCTTTAAACAAATTAAAACTAAATCCTTTTTCGTTATAACTTTGGGATAAAACGTTCTCATTTTCTTAACCCGATTGATAAACAAATATTAATATTAATGTTCTTTCCAATCTGAGTTATTGTCTCTTCCCAATCACTGTATAAGGAATTTTATTGTGTTTTCTATGTAAAAACTTGTCCTTTTTCTATATCATCACGTTAAAATCAACCGAAAATAACAAAATAACTGTAATCTAAACCCGGAACTTAAGTTTATAGGTTTTTTTTCCTGCATAAATCACAATTTGGCCATTTCAATCAAGCTCTAATTAAACGTGGTTTAAATACCTGTAATATTCATTTATTGTTAATACTGTTCACCTTACACCTAACCTTTTTTTTTTTTAAACTGGAGATAAACTGAGTCCTAGATCCATTTTAATAAACAAATACCATATATTTTAATTTAATAATAATCATATAGCCAGCTAACTCTTAAGTTTCTCGCTCACAAGTTCGATTCCTAGCAGACGCTTTTATTGAAAGCGTTCGTATCTTGACTGTTTCTGAGAGATCTCAGTTAGTATGTACTGAAATTGTCGATGGCCGATTAGACTTTTGTCTTTGGGGACATTTAAAAGATAAGGTATACACACCTAAACAAACGTCAGTGCAAGAGCTAAAATCATTAATTCAACAAGAAAATATAAAAGAGAAATTCAAACATGTGTGCATCGGCAAAGTAACACAATTTTCAAAAAAGACGACGTAATAATCACCGAAAATGGACGTCACATTGAATATTTGTTATAAATATTAAATTGGATATACGGACTGCATTCGTTATTCAAGTATGCTCAGTTATATATCAAACAAAACTTTAAAGCCTATAGATTGTTACTCAGTGAAAATTGTATGCCTATGTTTGATGATTTAAACGCTATAAAATTTCAAAACTGGATCTGGCTAACTAAATAACTTTTTTTATTTGTGTGTTATTTGTGTGAATCTTAAAAAAAACTAACTTAAAACAAGTCATGAACCTTCTTACCAATGACTTTCTTCGTGACATCCTAGGTGATCAGTAGGTCCTGGAGTTGAACACTCTTTAAGGCGCCGGTCCAAGACACTCGTGTACAATTTAATTTCTTCACATCTGTTATTTGTCTAGAACAACACTACCATATGAATAAAGAGTAGCATAGTGCAACAGATAAAACTTAAGTCTTAAGAAAAGGACCTGGGGGTTACTTAGAAGTTACGGTAAGTGACAAAACATTAGCCCATTGTGGTTCTAGGGTGCATTAAACGCAAACTGGAACTGATTAATTAACTTAATATCAGAGATATGCAGGTTGGTGTTGGAAAGAGGTAGCTACATTGCAAAGATGTTTAATGATACCAAATTTACATTATCATTGACAAAAGTCTGCTCATTGAAAAAAAGCGTTTACCCATGCCACAGAACTGGGTCATTGGCGTTCGCTCGTTTGCGAATTCGTTTTACCTTTTGTAGTATGTCTTCTATATAAACATCGTTAGCGCAAAATTGCTGTACGGCAGTTCTCAATTCCTTTCCATTCGGAAAATCAGGTATCAGAAATTCTAACATGTTCATGATAGTCTGGACAGATTGCTTGGATATATGAATACATTCTATCCGTTTCCTAGTCATGTCAAGTTCTGTTTCCAGTTCAGGAATTACTCTGATGACAAGATTGCAGAGGTTGTGAACGTAAAGTCTGAAATAGAATTGTTCAGAGCAGTCAATACACTGTTTTATTGTACACTTCTTGAAGCATTCACACTTGTCAATATTGAATATTTTTGAATATAAATATAAAGGCGTTATACTATAATGCTATGATTTTAACATTTATTAAGTTGTAATTTTTTATAGTCAATTTTGCTCAATGAGTACCTAAACATTATAGAAAAGCTTATACACACAGAGTCAATGCATATCGTAAAGGATTAGTTATGTGGCAACTACAAGCATGTATTTATCTAATCATGTTAATGAATGTTAACATATTATAGATAACCGAAATACATAATTCGGTTATTAAAACATAACGATTCACAACTACCCGCTCTGCTAAAATGTTTTGAAAACAAAAATCAGATCAAACCTTAAATTAAGTTTAGATTCCAATAAAAACATCTGTAGATTCTTTCCAAGTTCGGTATTCCACTCAATATAGTGCGCTACTGCAGCACATTGTCTCGCCACAGCGGCATCCTTACTGAGCGATGTATCCGCAGGAAAAAATGAAAACGGAGCTGAAAATTTTGGAAACTGTTTTATATTTCTTGTACTCTGACACTGACAACGTTCTATCTCGCTTCAAATATGTTTTCTTCTAATAAAATAGACGAAATGCACCGAAAGCACTGCAATCAAAATTAAGCATTTAGAGAGGATATGCCGATATCTGTATTATATACAACTGAAATAGACATTCATAACTGTTTTTATATTACAGTTTTTCTGGATACATAAAAAAGTACGCACATCTATCCCTAGGTGATGATCACGTGATATAATGATTTGAACTAAATATTTCGGTTTTGTTTATTTGATTCTCTTGAATACTGAGTAAACAAATTTACTTATTTCGCCCTTATTACAGCGCCAAACAAAACTTTTCCTAATTTTTTGTCTTAAATATGCCAAACAATGCTATAATTTATCTAGTAAGCATGCCATAAAAATTGAAAGCGTATACATGACACTTACGTAGGTTTGATGAGACCATACTATGACTATCATAGTTGTCTTTTTCAAATAAAAACAGCTGAGCATTTTGGACGGATTTAGGATATGTTTGTATCTGATCGTTTAGTTCTACGATGTCTCTTAGCGGTGTATGAGCCAACAGTAGGATCTGTCTATCTGCAGAAATATCTGTGCACGATGATATTGACTCCTGTAGTTGAATATAACTAAAATTCAAAGCAGAAAGTATAAATACACCTCAACAAACTGATTTCGATACTTATTTGGAAAATACTTTTTTCAGAAACTTCCTGGTCGTGTAGTCCTTAACTTTTTATCAATTGTTATAATGAATGTCAACTATGCATATCAGATATAGTCACATACAGCAGACACAGCCTCCCCACACAGCTAATAATTAGCGAGCAGAAGAAAGGATCGGTATTACTAAGATCAATTCCAAAATAGACGCCACAAACATTTACGGAACACAAGTACCCGAAGGGTTACCGCCTTGGAACGGTCAGTGGAAAAAAGCAATATATGCATATCAGGAATCGCCACTCTCACAAAACACAGCCTCCCCACGCAGCGAAAAAGAAGAGAGGAAGAGAGAGAGCGCATGTTTTATATAAGTATGTCAATTCAAATAGGACGCCACAAACAATTAACGAAGAAGAGAACCTTTGGGGATACCGCCTTGGAACGGTCAGTGGCAAAACAAATTGCCACTGGGGGTTCAAACCAGGTTCTAGGGTGCACCAACCTCACACTTGCCCCCAACAGGTTCTCGTATCACAAAACAAGTACAAAATGTCTTGGTGAAATAACTCCAACACACCCATCAGCTCAACAATGTTGCATGCAAAAGCATACAAACATATAAACATAAGAATTTAATAGCATTGCAAAGCCAAAGGGCGGGTACTCAATGATCTTACCGAGACCAGAGCACATGGAGTAAAATCAGCAAGAACACGATGACAGGGATAAAAGAAACAAATCGAGCTTCTAGGTTCTTTTAAGAAAAGATTTCCCCATAAACCTTCATAAACTCTCAAACCCCTGTCACCGTCGTGCAACCAAAGAGGTAAGCATAATGATCAACTGTAGATGGGTTAATCACCAGGCCTGCAGAGCGCTGTAAAATATCATGTTGGTAACCTTTCTTTTTAAATTTACAGATGGTTTTTACGAATAACCGGGAGAAATTAACATCGCCTTTTATCTTCTTAAGTTAAGCGGAAGAAATTAATTTTAAAAGTAATAAATCGAGAAACAACAAAAAAGTAAAATATGCTATTTTTATACAGAGGACTACAGTAATGTAATAAGAAACCCACCTATCAGTCTTCCGGAGATATAGAATAAGTTCTGTGCTTTCTTGAGCAAAGAAAACTCGGAGCTTCTTCCTGTTAATTATGTCATTCACTGCTTCAAAATACTGGTCAAACTTCATCGCCTTATGGCAGTCAATTTCAAATAACCCTGCTAAGATTGGCTCTATAAGCTCCCGTAAGCCTCTGAAACAAGATCTATTAAAATAAGAATAGTAAATTAATAAGGCATAAAGGATCATTCAAATGGTTAAGATAGTTTATGAATACCTAATGATTAACCATCGTTTAACAAGCTTTAAAATACCGCCACTCACTTCCACATGTCGTTTATGTTCTTGACATTTAAGGTTATTATTTTTTTGTTATTTTTTCCATTTCAGAAGTACTTATAGAGATTTTGACGTTTATAATACCTCATTTCTTGAAAATGGTATGTTTTGTGTCCCTTTGAATAATTTTGCTTTAAATTTGGTTTCTGTGTGTGGGTTAATTCGAATGCGTAGCGGCTTGTTCTAAAACTTTTTACCACTTCTTAACTTTACAATTTTAGATAAATCTTTTATTAGCCAATATAGTTTTGAATATTGTTCAAATTGCCCCAAGGAGATATTTCCTGATTTTTAAATTTTGCCTTTTGCGTTGTCTGAGATATGCAGGATTTATATTCTCTGATCCCCTGTCAAAATTCTATTCTGCTTTGTTCCGCCCATTGTTATCTCGTTTAGAGCAAACCCATTCTTTTATCTGGGGACCATACGCCAATGAACATAGAATGGTATTATTCTTAAAATACCGAACTGAAGGGTCCATGTTCACTGTCATATGCATTCCATCGTTTGGGATGTATCAAAATTGTACTGTTTATTGGTGTAAATATTGAGTCGCGCTCAACCCGGGGTTAGGCGGCGTGTGCAGTAATATACATTTCAATCAATATATGGCTTTCAAAGTTCTCCGTTCATCTAGACCTCTATTAAAACAGATTTTAAAAACAAAACTATATTTCTGACAAAAACACTATTTCTGCGATAAAAATATGGATCCCATGGATTCAAATCAAGGTTTGCAAGCAGTATAACGAAGTTGAACACAAATACAAATGTTTCTTTGTCCATATCTTACTTTGAAAGGTAGCAGGCCTCAGGAAGATGACTGGAACGTTCAACTGGTCCTCCTGATTGTTTCTGGATACCAGATATTTCCCCTGACTTTCTTCCAGACATAATTTCAAACCTAAAAATTATGCTAGGTATTAAAGACTGCATATAACAAAACGCTAAACACTTTAGCATGGGTTGCCTCAAGTCAGACCTCCAAATAGTATTGAAATTTATTGTTAAACAAAAATTAGAAATTAATGACTGACAAATGCTTACGTAGTTCGTGAATCATTTCGGCCACCGAATGATTGGAACGGAAGTTTACCAGTAGCCACGTGATATATGGTAACAGCAAGACTCCATAAATCTACTGAAGAGTTGAACTGGTTTGGACCAGTCTGTCGTAACACAGCTTTTTGAAACATACCCGGATGCTTAAAAGAAATTAAAAAAAAACAACGTTTGTACATGTTTATCACATACAGAAATATGAACAAGTCAGTTATCGAACTTATCAAGGGGCATAATATGTGTAATGTCGACTAATTACTGAGGTTTTCACGTAAGATACATTATAATTTTTTTATAAACGATTAAAAGATTTCTTTAAATTTCAGCCAAGATATTTTATTCAATATATGAGCACAAAACACGTATCAATTAAAGAAGCCACTTGTATAGTGAACATAACGGCTGTTCTTTTATCGCGCAAACAGCGGTTATTCGTTATTTCGCTTGGCGATTATACGTTATTTCCTTCATTCGCTTGGCGTTATTTTCTGACAAAATAACAAAAAACATACGAGATCAACCACCATACAAACCTATAGAAATAAACTTACATATCTTTTGCAACTAATACGAGCTTTTCTCAGTTAAAAGTTATGTCTTGCGAAGCTTTTATTAGCTTACGTGAGAATTCTTGTACAGATAAAGATTGATATTGAATTTATTTTATTGAATTCATTGTGGTAATATATATGTTGCGTACAAACTAACTTGTAAAAAATGTTTTCTTTGTTTTCAAAGGCACATATAATGTCGAGTTGCTAATACATTGTGCTGAACATTGCTGAATGAAATTAGGATTTGTAGTGTGAATTATGACAAATTATTATCCATTATCACATTAAAAACACGTATTGAATCGAATGCATAGAAAAACATTATTCAAGTGCTTATTAATTTGTCTAAAATTGCATTACAATATATTCTTCTGTTCCATAAATGGACGTGAACGTTTCTTCCTCTTCTTTTAACTCTCTAGCAGCTCCAAAGTCTGTTAGAATGTAGACAGAACTGAAATGTATAGAAATGCAGTATAACACTTGGTCATGAAATTAAAAGAAAAGTAAGTGAATCGGTGCCTTTGACTGACCAATCATCTGTGAGACAAAGCATAACATATTTGAATATACACCTTAATAAAATCATCAAGTTATCAAACATGTAAGATTATATATTGTGGGTATTTATAAGGGCTAAAAAACTAAAACCACGACTAAATAAAATATATGATTGTTCTTAAAAGATCTTTATATTTCTCTAGCCGATTGTCATTGCTAGTGAACAATTATTGAAATCAAGTTATTGGTCATCACTGACAAATTCGAAAGAAAGCTACACAAAGGCCAGTTACTCCTCAATACTGGGAAACACTCGAATTCAGTAGTCGTGGACGTTTGTGGTAATACCTCAGGACAAGAGTGCCAAACTGCCACAAAATACGCCCGTCATATTTGTGGTAAATTCAATGGTAATGACAACATTTTTGGGAGCAGGATTTTCCAACTCATTGAGTGCTTGAGCTGTTTTTCAACAATCATGTCAACATAATCATGGTTCCCTCGTAAGACAAAAACACAAAAAAATGTTCCGTAGAACATCAATTTCACATCAAGCAGCTCTCATATGTAACAATATTATATATGTCTAGCAAATACATATATTTCATTAAACAAGCTACTTCAGAAACATAAGATGTATTTTGGATTAAAATGATAAAAAGGTGTATGAATACTCAATGAGGTTTTGTTTTATAGTTTATTATTCATGTCAGCATAACCATGGTTCTCTTATAAGACAAAAACAGAAAAAAATGTTCTGCATTCTCAGTAAAACATCAATTTCAAATCAAGCAGCTCTCATATGTAACAATATTATATATGTCTAGCAAATACATTTACTTCATTAAAGAAGCTACTTCAGAAACATAAAATGTTTTTTTTTTGGATTAAAATGATAAACATATAAGAGTATGAATACACAAAAAGGTCGCTAATTCAGTTTTTGGACAATTCAAGGGCCATAATTCAGAAGTGCCTGGGGGATTTGGCTGGTTATAGATCTTGGTCGAGATAGTATGCCCACCAACATATTCACCAAGTTTGATAAAGACCGGATGAAAACTCTTTGACTTACAAAGCGGAAACAGTAATTTTGGGCAATTCAAGGGCCATAATTCAGGAGTGCCTGGGGGGATTTGGCTGGTTATAGAACTTGGTCGAGATATTATGCCCTCCAACATATTCACCAAGTTTGATAAAGATCGGATGAAAACTCTTTGACTTAGAGAGCGGAAACCCTGTGGACGCCGCCCAACCGCCCGCCCGCCAGCCAACCCGCCCGCCCGCCGCAGGTGTTCCCACAATACGTCCCGTTTTTCAAACGGGCGAATAAAAAGCTAACGAGGTATTGGCTGCAAGGCCTAGTTTAACCTGAATTATTATTATTATTATTATTATTATTATTATTATTTTATCATTAGACAAGGCTAAACCAGAATGATAGAATATGTGAGATTGATATGCTAATAGTTGAGATTTTAGAAGGCAATATTAAGTTATTAGAAATATGGACAACTTATAAAACAAATACTAAAATGTTAAGGTGATAAACATGCTTCAACATACACTTAAAATTCAAGGATAATTGGATTGGGTGCATATTCTATGATGATACATATGATGATACAATGACACAGATGATACAATTTATTTTTATGCCTGCGAGACGGCGGGCAGAAACTTATGTGAAGAAAATACAGTGCCAATAGTTAAACCTAATCAACAGGAAATGAATTCAATTTGACATACCTTCCATCTTCTTCGATTCCTTTCATAATATTTCCGGGTTTAATATCTCTGTGGATTATGTTTTTCTGCCATAGGTAATGTAAACCATTAGCTAAAATATTGAAAGATACATATTTTTAGCGAACACAAACAAAACTGGCAATGTTTTACCGAGATATTCGTTTGTTAAATACTAGAGTTAAAATTTATTTCGAAATTATTCTTTTATCACGTGCAGTGAGCACAAAGTCTAAAGTCTTATTTTGAATAAATTTAGTTAGGTCTTGTGGAAAAAAGAACAACTTAAAGACACGATTGTCTTCTTAACGATAGCTGGAATACAATAACGAGAAAGTTGCGAGGACAAAGTTTTATCTAAGAATATTAGGAATGACAAACTGTATCTCTGTCATAAAAGCTCACAGACCAGTGAATTCATTCATCACGTACATGTAATAAACACGGAATTAACAGGCATCAAATAAACTAGTGTTACTTACATATATCACATAGAAATCTAAGAAATTCTTCTTCCTGAAATCCAAATCCGTTCTGTGGTTGTTCCAATAATGTATAGACACTCCCACTTTGGCAATATGGCATAACAAGTACATTATTGCCGGATTCGCTCTAAAACAAGAAGTAATTGTTTATTAAATAGGTTAAATATTTAAATAACAGTACAAACACAAGTTTTTAGTTCCGGGGTATTACTTAAACTTAACAGAATAACTAGGTTAATATTTTAGAAACTGGACTATATATTTGACAACAACTCATTAGCTAAAATAAGTGTTTCGTAAGCAAAATGAAAGAAGATTATTTTTACCGGTGACATAATGTCACGATTGACACTCATATGATATATCGAATGACATTGTTTTCACCCGTATAAATTGACTATTACTTAGTTCATTTAGTTATCTATAAATAAACATGTCTACTAAAGTAGGGACATGCGCAGTGTAACAGTCAACTATATGAATTGTTGCCTTAAGAATAAACAATAAGCATTACGCCCTTCTCACCTCTTTTTCGCACATTAAAAGACGCATGATGTTCCGATGGTTGACAGCTTTCAGGAGCTCGATTTCCCGCAGCCTTGCTTGTTCGATATATGCGTTTTCATTTGAAGTGTAAACCTTAATAGCAACCTGGACTCCTGTCAACTGAAGTATACAATATATTCATTGATACAACACAACTATGAACTTGGAAAAATTACTTTTCTACCATCTAAATAGCATTAGTGGTTGAATTTATAATATAGCGCTCAACCAGGGTCTGGGCGGTGTAGACAGTAATATGCATTTCCATTTCTGCCCACGAACAGGTTCAATCAAACTGATTTCAAAAATTGTCCAGTTCGGTGGCTTTATGAGTTCTTTTCCATCTTTTAAATTGTTGGGAAATATATTTCGATAAATTAGTACCTTAAATGATAGAATGATTTACCCAGTACTAAGTGAATAAATTTACTAAATGGCATTTCAACCACCAAGTCGGTTAGTGTTTATTGAAGTGCATTAAAAATATCATTTCGATATAATTTTACGCGCCATGCCGTACGAGCATATACATGAATTACTTCAAACATGTAGATCGATTTCCATTTAAGATAACGCTTTTAATGTTCGTTTCGTACTATTTTCCGATCTTCCTGGTTTGTAAAAGGAATTTATAGATTTGAATAAAATATTGTATAAGATTATCTTCTTATGTAAATAATATAAATAACGTAAAATGTTCCATCAATAGCCGAATTTAAAGCATTATACGGCGAACAACATCTTTAAAGTCCATGTTTAATTTTGGTTTGTTCAGTTCATGGAAAGAAAGTATTAAATCAGATTTATATTTAACTGGGTGGGGTAGATTTTAAGGGAATGTTGAATGCAACAGAACGCGAATAAAATTAGAATATATTGTAGAATTGGTTTGATCGAGTCTATGAATAGTTCGTGCTAATATTAATGCCTTTTAGCACCATCGTCCACGTGTTGGGCGCATGCCATTAGTTGTAACTTATTTATTTTACATCGATTGTGAAATCATTTATTCCAAATTAAATAATTCACCTTTTATAGCTGTTTGTAGGTTGCAAAAGAATTTCATCCTTGGTGGGACTCGACCTTGCAGACTCAAACCTTTACCCTAAGACCACTGTTCCACGAGCGCACGAGCGCATTTCTTATTTACAAAAATTACGTTACAATTTTGTCCATGTGCATATGACGATGATCATGGAACCCACAGAAGGTATTTGATATGTGTCAGATTCAACATAAAGTAAATTGTAACTTTGCATTTTATTTCCTACTTTCGATTTCAGTTCTTTCAGAATTTGATTGACATCAAGACTGTACTGTTCCAACGCGTCATTTTTCAATCGGGTGTATGTAAGACACATCGTAACAGTAATACGTGATTCTAAACAAACTATAAAAGGTTGAGAAATTAAAATGCAATAATTAGCCAGAATAGCATTTGGTACATTTGTCTTTGACGTTGTCTGTGATATACAGGATTTATATTCTCTGATCCCCTGTCAAAAATCTATTCTGTTTACTTTCGTTCATTTTTCTCGTTTATCCGTCCATTTTTCTCGTTTATGGCAAACCCATTCTCTGGGGACTATACGCCGCTGAACATGGAACGAGATTACAATGAAAATACCACATTGAAGGTTCCATGTTCACCCCCATAATGTCGCTTGGGATGGTTCGAAAATTGTAGTGCTTATTGGTGTAAATATTGAGTTGCGCTCAACCCGGGGCTAGACGGCGTGGGCAGTTATATGCAATTCCATTACTGCCGATGAACATCAAACTGAGCCTGCAAAATTTTCACATTTATCTTCTTACCCTATTCCTTCCGAGGTACACTGAAGCTGTCGCTCCCTTTCCAAGACAGTCGGCAATATTATAAACATGACTCGGGGTGTATCTCAAGGGCCCGGCTTTATCACCAGGGCTGTTGAATGGCATCTGAAAACATTTGAAAAACAAGAAATCTACTAAATCGAAAGCGAAAGTAAAACAAAGGATACCTTTTAAAGCTGACATCATAACAACGAAATCACATGAAAAGTCGGAATATATTCATTTTGAAATCTATATTAAACATATAACATGTCAAATTATTTTAATCTTCCTAAATTAACAGAAAATAAACGTATTTACGAGTAGATTTAATTTTCCGCTTACAATCAAACAGCCGACAATGGGAACCCATAACCTATCTCTTATCTACGGTATTAATTACGAAATTTAAACCAGAAATCGCAACGGGTTATGGAGATGAATATCGATGACATAAGCAAAAAGAGATTAGAATATTTTATTCTTATCATGCTAAAACACTGTTTAGCATATAAAAATAACTGGAGGACAATTTAAATGTTATTTCAACATTACCAACTATGAGTGTAATTCAAATAAAGAAGATTAATTTAAAAGTGGGATAGGTAATTATATAATTTATTGACTTTTGGTCGTAATTTTTTCCTTTTGCGTTCTCCCTAATATGCATGATTTATATTATCAGATCCCCTGTAAAAAGTTTATATCCAGTTACGTCCATTGTTTTCTCTTTAAGGACAAGCCCATTCTTTCATCTGGGCACCAAACGCCGCTGATCATGGAATGTTAATCTAAAAATACGCTTTGAAGTTGTTCATCGCCATATGCGAACCATTGTTTGGGATGGATCAAAATTGTATTGTTTACTGTGGTAAATATTGAGTTGTTAAGCGGAATGGACAAAAATATGCATTTCCAGTATTCTATTCGACTTGAACAGACTCAATCAAACAGAGCCTGCAATACTTTCATATTTGTTGAGTTCGGTGGCTTACAAAGTTTCGCTTTTACCAGAATGCTAATTATATAAAAAGAAACAAAATAAGTTTGATACCATTGAAATGATGCATGTAAAAGTTATAAACAGAAGAAAATCAATATATATATAAGCTAAATGCTAAGTTATGAAAGTTATTAAGCGCGTCATGGAAAAAAAACAACAAAACAATACCTGCAGTTTTTAGGGGAAATCCCAACCGTAATTCTTTCTATTTTTAAAAGCTAGTTCATGACTTTACATACACAATATATCATATACATGTATCAATTTTGCACTAAAGATGATAGGACATTTGTATAAAACATTAATCAAGGGGAAGGTATTTTCTTTTATGAATATTTGCAAATCAAAAAGAAAGAAAATGCATATCAATAATTGCCACACCCACGCGCAGCCAAACAGTAGGGAGGAAAAGATCTTATGGTTTTATCAAATTATCACTTTAAAATAAGACCCCACAAATAATTAACTAAAAAGAGAACCTTGATGTTTACCGCCATGAAAAAAATCCGTGGCAAAACAATTTTGCTCCTTGTAGTTTTAATCGGGTTCACAAACCTCACATTTGCCACGACAGGTTCTCATGTATACAAACAAGTACAAGTTCTCTGGTTTAATTAGCTCCAACCCACCCACCAACTCGACAATGTTGCATGCAAAACCACATAAGTATATAAAACAAAAGAAGCTAATAGCAAAAAAGTGGGTTTTCAAAGACCTTACACAGTTCACCAGGCATGCAGAGCGCTTCAGAATATCATGTTGGTAACCTTTTTTTCAATTTACAGCTGTTTTTTAACAATAGACCATAATATATTTTCGCCTGTTATTTCAAAAGCCTTGTTTGCAAAACGTATTTTCAATATATTTTATGGCTGCAAGACAATATATCTAGAAGTAGTGAATATACTAGAGTTGGTGATAAATATTGCTTTGTATGGTGTTTTTTGTGAAAGTAGGCAACCAACACACAGGACTACTAAATTTACGCTTGCTTCACCAGGGATTCAAGAATATAATACTATTTACATGAACGCAGACATTGCAAAATGACTTTTGCCAGTTATTGCGGTCGATCATCATGTAATTTTTCAATTTTGTAGGACAATTAGATTGGATTTAGGGTTTGATTGATTAAACAATGACTGTTCAATTATGTTTACATTGAATTGTGCTCAACTTGGGGCTTGTTGCATTGGTATCAGCAGCATGCGAGATATTAAACTGAAATAGGTTTTAGACAAGATTTGGATATCAGCGATATACTGGTAACTCGAAAAAGGTGACCCACAACCTTTGGTGCCGATATTCCTGATTCAAGAGAAAGAGCGAGAGTAACTGACACAGAGTCATTGCGTTCATCGCACTCTTTGACAATGATCAAAACTCTAAAATATTGTACATCAGATAATATATGTTGCACGCGCAACATCAGTATTCTTAAACGTAAATAAAAGATATTACGATTTAAGTTATCTCTTTTAATATAAATTTATTGGTAACGAATTCATATTGAGATGACGTTTGTCGTTTCGTGTAGAAGATTTTGCCCTATAAAGTTAAAGCTCGTCGTATTAAATGTTATATAACTTGCAGGTACTATATATATACTTTATATTATCATCTAAATATTGTGAAGAGTTGATACAGTCGTTGATAATATTAACTACATAACTGTAAACGTTCTTTCGTTTCAGCAAAGAAAAGTGGAATATGCTTTGGGTATAGCCAAGATCAGAACAACATTCTCTCCATTCAGCAAAAAAGAAGCCAAGAAAAAGAACATTTACCCCCAAAGCCTTTTGTCACTAGGGGTTTAAAGCCCCAGCCCGTAACTTAAGAAAGAATATACTATTGAAAAATCATATTTGTCCATATAGACTCCAATACATAAACTCTCTAACAGAACACAAAAGATCCGATCGAATTCTTTCTTATAGACGAGATTTTCCATGATATTGTTAAATTATAGTGAACTAACTTTTAAGAAATGAAATATGCATATCATGAATAGCCACAACCAGCATACACAGCCTCCCCACACAGCCAAAAAGTAGAGAGGAAAAGAGAGCATAGTATTACAATAATCAGTTTCAAAATGGACGCCACAAACAAATAACGAAAGTGAGAACCAGAGGGGTTACCGCCTTGGAACGGTAGCTAAATATAGGCCTAATGGAGTTATATTTAGCACCGACGAAGAGACCACTTCATGCGCGATCTCGTTTTTTGTGACGTTTCGGAAATCCTACTTTCGCTTTGAGTCGCGCGGACCAAATTTATTTTGGTAAATTAAAATTTTATTAGCCCGAAATAACGCTTCAAACTTGTGCCTATAGTTCCAAATATATGTAATATTTCATACATGAGCGGGTTAAATTGAAGTAATGCTGCTTTAAAACCAGGTTCTGTGGTAAACACAAATCTACTTGACCAAGTCGCATTCTAAGAAAAGATACGTTTTGCGGGAAAATGGCAGCCAGTAAAGGACAAGTGTATGTAGCTAATTATTTTTTCATAATAAGATATTTACGCTTGCTGTTACTGACGTCGACACGAACACCTTTTTGTCATGTATTTTAGCGAAAACACGAGCAGTTTCTGCTTTTTTACGTCTTTGAGCCACTTGCCACAATAAAGAAGTTATATATTTTAAACCATTGAAAATATTTTATTAAAAATTGTTTATATTAAAGAAAATCATGATTAAATCTTCATTTTTGCGGACATGAAGATTGAAAAAATACATTAAAAATTCGCCAATAGTAGTTTAAAGCAATTCAAAGCAGAAAAATACGTTCAAATTAAGAATTTGCTTAAAAATAATGATATCAATTATCCGATTTGCAGCATAAAACATGATTTATACTCGACAAAAATAAAAGTATCCATTTTATTATCTTAAATTTGTAAAATTAGAAAACTAAAACTCAAAATTCTATCTGTGAACAAAATTGCATTTCTGTAATCATTGAAAAGAGATAAAGTTGATTTGAAAATCTGCAGTCACAACCTAGTTATCTTTCGCTAAATTAGGTAGCGCCTCACAAAAAGCTCACATGTATGTTTTAGTAATTTAATATGTTTTAACTCCTCTTTAAAATTGAATTACGCTTTTAAATAACAAGGTATCTCAAACTTGTAAAGAAACGCTTGAAAAAAAACTCACTTTTTTTCGCGGAAATTACAAATTTAAAAATGTGAATAATTGCTATTACCTGTACATGTATTTTCTTTACATTTGTGCAGAGGAAAATGGTAGGCCATCGTTAGTTTAGGATTCGTGTTGACTGGCTTGCAAATAGGACATTATAAGCAATTGTTGCCAAATAAGTGGTATTAGCTTTTAGTTAATTTCGTTCAAAACCTTTTTAAACCCAAACATGCAACGAATGAACTGTGCAAAGAAAATGTGGAAAACATAACTTTGCCCTTTTCACGTTTCTTCAAACCGATGTAAAGCGGACTTTGCTTTTATTTTTGAGATATTGAGTATTTACTTACATGCAACAAATACTTTATTTTTTTAATATATCAACACAAATTCTCTTCTGTTACATTGCATCGGGGTTTTGCTTTTATAGGCGAGATATTGAGAATTTGCTATCCTGAAGCTAGTACCTTTGAATTTTCATTTATATATCTAAACATATTCTCTTCTTTTGCCCTGCATCATCTAATGAATGTCTTCCTTGATTGACAAAACATTTCAATCAAATTTTAATTTTAAAAAGTCGGGTTCTATTATCGTCCAACAGGTCAAGCGACGTAGAACATACATAAGGTCTCATTGATATAATATGAATTCTATTCCTGTTAGTTTTCTATTGTTGACACATTTCATTTCACTGTTTAAGTTTTTTAAAACATACTCGTACATAAGCTTTTATTGAGATTGATGAATTTTTTATTCCTGTTAATTATATATTGTTCACACATTTCATTTATTTTATAAATCGTTGCGAAATTAATTCAAAAGGTCATGGCAGACACTTTACAAATTAAAAAAAAAGTTTACCTTGTGAGATTTACTTAATACCACAGCATCAGAAATTGAGAGAACTTTATAAATATTTACCTTAACTTTTATAATCATTTTGTTATTTGGACGGTTATTCCTTCATAATCGACACAGAGTAGATGCATGCAAACACAAATCGAAAGCAAAAGTGTACAAAAGAAAAGTAGTAAAACTAAACTGAAACCGAAAGCAAGCAGAGCGATACACTTTATTTATATTCCAACTCAAACAAAAAAAACAGGGTTTAAACATGCTTGTGCATCAAGAAAGATCAGTTTACGGTGTTACATTTCGCTTGCTTTAGTTACTTCGTTATGTGTTTTTTTTTCATCACTGCTTACTACATTGTATGACATTTTTAATTCTTGAATTCACGTTCTCTCCTTTTTTAAATAATTTTATTTTATTGACATGTTTTACCAAAATATTTTACTTCCCACAGGTGCCTAATTCTGTCATGTTGTGTAAACGGGGAGAAAAGAGTCGACAGCACGAAAACACGAATTAACAATTACTGTTTTGTCGTGTCCATGATTGCAGCATATGATGGAATACGAAAACAATCACATATTACATACGAAAACACAACTTTTGGAGAGACGGATCTATCTTTCTTTTAATGAAAATTTGAACTTAATCGTGGTGCACTTAATTTGTCGTATATTTCATTGTTGTCGACATTTTGCATCGACTACACAAAAATCAGCAATGTTTAGCTGTAAGTAATCCTTTTGTGTTTTCCACTGTTCCCCTAGCAAACCGGTCAGTATGAAAACACGATAAAATATAAGTCGTTAAAGTGTGTGTAGTGTGTATTTATTTCACTTTAGTATGAAATTGCCTCCCAGTTCAGTTCAATATTTGCCTCCTAGTTCAGTTCAGTATTTGCCTCCCAGTTCAGTTCAATAATTGCCTCATAGTTCAGTTCAATATTTGCCTCACAGTTGAGTTCAATAGTTGCCTCCCAGTTGAGTTCAATATTTGCCTCACAGCTGAGTTCAATATTTGCCACACAGTTGTGTATTTATTTCCCTTTGGTATGTATTTGCCTCCCAGTTGAGTTCAATATTTGCCTCTCAGTTGAGTTCAATATTTGCCTCTCAGATGAGTTCAATATTTGCCCCACTGTTGAGTTCAATATTTGCTTCACAGTTCAATTCAATATTTGCCTCACCGTTCAGTTCAATATTTGCCTCACAGTTCAGTTCAATATTTGACTCACAGTTCAGTTCAATATTTGCCCCGCCCCCCCCCCCAACGTTTAGTTCCATATTTGCCTCACAGTGGAGTTCAATATTTGCCACACAGTTGTGTATTTATTTCCCTTTGGTATGTATTTGCCTCCCAGTTGAGTTCAATATTTGCCTCCCAGTTGATGTCAATATTTGCCTCCCAGTTGAGTTCAATATTTGCCTGCCAGTTGAGTTCAATATTTGCCCCACAGTTGAGTTCAATATTTGCTTCACAGTTCAGTTCAATATCTGCCTCACAGTTCAGTTCAATATTTGCATCACAGTTCAGTTCAATATTTGCCTCCCAGTTCAGTTCAATATTTGCCCGCAGTTCAGTTCAATATTTGCCTCACCGTTCAGTTCAATATTTGCCTCATAGTCCAGTTCAATATTTGTCTCCTAGTTCAGTTCAATATTTGCCTCCCGGTTCAGTTCAATACTTGCCTCAGAGTTCAGTTCAATATTTGCTTCACAGTTGAGTTCAATATTTGCCTCACAGTTTAGATCAATATTTGTCTCACAGTTGAGTTCAATAGTTGCCTCCCAGTTGAGTTCAATATTTGCCTCACAGTTGAGTTCAAATTGAGTTTAATATTTTCCTCACAGTTGAGTTCGAGTTTTGCCTCTCAAATGTGTTCGATATTTGCTTCCCAGTTGAGTTCAATTGCTTTAGTAACAAAAGTAGTGTCGAGTCGAAAGAAAAATGATACACACCCGTGAGCATACTGGTGCACTTTTTATAATAATAAAATAATACCAAAGCTAATCTAGCATGCTGAAGTGTATGTTTCCAATACAAAGAAGTATTAATATTTGACGAACATATTTTTAAATAAATTTTATGTAGAAAAATAATTACCGGGTATATTTCTTATTTTGTATTATGACTTGCGACGAACGGTCCCACCCCCCCCACCCCCCCTAAAAAAAATGGGTTTGCCCTAAACGAGAAAACAATGGACGACACTGAATACAACGAAATTTTGACAGGTGATCTGAGAATATAAATCATGCAGAAAACGCCTAAGGCAAAAACTCAAAACCAGGAAGTATATCCTAAGGGTGATTGACTGGCTGGGATATCTAAACCACCATTCTTAAAACTGGCCGAAATATTACAGCAGAAGTTATTTTAGAAGAACTAAGCTTTGCTTCAAAGAACTATTTTCTTGATTAGAAAATAGTGTTCAAGAAATAAATGAAGGATCCTGTAGCGGGGCCTCACATTTTTGTGTCATTAAATTAACATGTTTTTAAACATCTTTTTAAAATTCCATTACGCAATGAAATGTATCTCAAACTTTATGAGAAACAGTCATTATATACTCCATTTTATACGTTATTTCCCCTTTTATGCTTCATCTTTTGAAAAAAAATGTCCCAATATACTGTAAAACCTCTTTCACTTTTTCGCGGAAATTACAAATTTAGAAATTGAATAATGGCTGTTACCTGTATTATCTTTACATGAGTGCAGAGCAAACTAACAGGCCAACCGTAGTTTCGGTTTCGTGTTATAAATGACCCGCATATAGAACATCGAGATAAGCAATCATTGCGACATAAGATTTTGCATGCTTCTCTGATTTTTGATACATGAATAGTATTACCTTTTGAATAATTTCAATCCTAACATTTTAAAAAATCAACCAAAGGCTCATGCAATTGTTGAACATAGCAAAAAATTAATTAATTAATTAAATTTTTGAAATCATATCTTCTGCCCTTTTCACTTTCTGCAAACAGAATAGTAATTTGGGCTTTATCGCTGAGATATTGAGTATTTACTTGCATAGAGCTTGCAATTAAATTTTCATTTAATATATCGACGCAAATTCTCTTCTATAACAATGTATTCAGCATCAGGATTTTTCTTTTATTGGTGAGATATTGAGTATAACTAACATCAGCTAGTACTTTAACATTTTTATTTTACATATCGACGCAACTTCTCTTTTACAATGAACCCAGCATCGGACTTTTCTTTTATTGATGAGATACTGAGTATATCTAACATGAAGCTAGTACTTTAACATTTTTATTCTATAAATCCACGCAAATTTTCTTCTATCACACTGCATATGGCTTTGCTTTTATTGGTAAAATATTTCGTATTTACCAACATGGAGCTATTACCTTAAAATTTTCATTGAGTATTTACTAACATGGAGCTGGTACGTTTGAATTTTCATTTAATATATATAGCAACAAATTCTATTGCACGGTATCATCTGTAGAATGTCTTCCTTGTTAGCCAAAAATATTTCTATCATTTTTTTTATTTAAAAAGTATGGTTATATGATTGTCTAACATGTCAAGCTACGAAGAAGATAATACGCCTTTAATGAGACAGATGGATTTCTGTTATTTTTTATAGTTTGCACATTTAATTTCACTTGTAATTGAAAAGGCACTTCGTATTTCATTTTCTATTCCATTTAAATTGAAAAGTACAATGCATGACTAAAGTCACTTTATTCATTGTTAATCGGAGAATTAAAAATTTAGACAAATACATAAAATCTTCCAAAAAAGTCATATATAACACTGTAAAATTTACGCTCATTAATTTCAAGTTTTCGGACATGTATCCTTTAACAAGAAAAATACAGAATTCTGTATTTTCCTTGATAGAGGACAAGTGTCCGAAATTTTGAAATAAAGAGTGTAAATTTTACAAAGTGTCATACATATAGAGACACTACCTCATTTAGAAAGTCTGAAATGACAATAGCAAATTATCTATCAGTATGAAATGCTTTTTTGTTAAGCTAACATACAGTTAATAAATGTTTTCATTAAGAAGTGAGAAATACAATACTCAACTGACATAATTTGTATCACCTATCTCTTAAGGAACGCGGGAAAGATGCTGTTTTGTTTAGATAAATGTCCACTTCAAGATAAATAATAATATCAAATCGATCAGTATGAAAACACTACAAAACTATTTGTCATCTTAGTGGGTGTGTTTATTTTCTTTTGGTATGTACTTTCTTCCCAGTTCAGTTTAATTGCTTTAAGACCGGCGCCCATACATTTTTGTTTAATTTCAACCATTTTTGTTTAATTTCATTTTCTTTTTGTTACATCGAAAATAGTCGTGTCTTGCCAGATTTATAGAGACATTCAGATTTCAAAGAAAAAAATATTTTTTACTGTAAATCTTATATTTATAATTATTAAATCCATTATCTGGTTGCAAAATAATTATTGAATCATGTAATTCTTATAAATTGTAATGTACAGGTATATTATCCGTATCATGTGACAATGTTGACATGTTGATTAACAAATAAATGGGGATATCCGTAACAGGGACCTGAAACAAATATAATATTTGCTTTAATACCCACCAACACTTATATTCGA
This sequence comes from Corbicula japonica, assembly GCA_038501625.1. Lineage (NCBI taxonomy): Eukaryota > Metazoa > Mollusca > Bivalvia > Venerida > Cyrenidae > Corbicula > Corbicula japonica. Next base: position 574,496 of record JAZAYU010000059.1, on the reverse strand, counting down.
AAAAGACAATCCGTCGTGTTTAGCGCCCTGTGTCGTGTCTGCACGTAAACAATTCTTGTTCGTACTTACACCCTACCAAATCGCCAACATGAACATGTAACTTTTTGTCATTTATTCGTGTTTTCGTGTAACATGAAATAGACATATTTGTCAAATACCCTTAACAGTTATGTAACCGTCAAAAGCAAATGGGCGCGCTCAATTGGAAGGTCGGAACTTAACCAGAATCGATTTCTCAGTTTGTCGGAACTGAATCGTGTTAGGTTTATATAAAAAGTGTTACATTATAGCAAGTTAATTATATCTTTTGAAGTCTAAAGAACTCCGAATAGTCTTAATAAGCCATACTTTATAGAGCATACTTTATGGGCATATTGTTTTGTTTTTTTTATTTTAATAAATTAATCCCAGCGCTATTCTAGGCTTTTGAAATATATGTGTTCCAAAGTAAATACGAATTTAACGCACATAAATTTAAATTAATATACATGAAAAATAAAAACATCTTATTTGTTATCGTGACTTGTGTATTTAAAATCTTCCTCAGAATGATAGATTTTAAAAAGAAATATTCAAATGACTATAATATTATCAAAGAACTGATTATATACCTAAAACATCAACAGAAATGTATACTTATAAGAATAGATCTAATGCCCTACCTGGATTGTATTGCAAACTATATTCAATTTCTAAAATGTTTGTTTATGGGTAAATAGTTGAAGAAAAGAAGGTTATATATGAAATAGAATGACAGGAAACAAGATCATTTTCAAAGAAGGGACATCTTCCGGTTCAAAGAATTAACCCATATGATACCTCATTGACCATAAAGTATAGATACCCCATAGGTTAATCAATATACTTGACACTATCTCGAGTGATTTTAAGGAAATATATACTTGCTGATTACTAATTAGTATAAAAGGTCGTGAAAACAAACAAATAAAATGTAAAGAAACCTAAAATTTTACGGATAATTAATATCCTCTTGTTCCCTTTTTTTTAAAAAGGAACTAAATACTCCAAAATGTTGTTCAGAAAAATGACAGATTCTATGGAAATTTACACAAGGTCTGTGTGGAACTTAAAACAACATCATGATTTGGAGAGTTATTGCAAGTAATTTTCTATATGGCAATCACATAAACATTGCGAATAACGCAAACATGAAATTTGCGTAAAAATATAAGTCATTAGAATTCGTTCTTATAAGTATAAACTACATAAAAATAAGGCACTAGCAAATACTTTTGGCAGCAATATTTAATTTAATGGAGTTTTATTTGCCAGAACGTTGGAAATTATCATGTTACTACTTTAAGACTGCCCCAAACGAGCCCCCTCTCTCAAAATCTTGCATCCAACCCTGCTTTTAATTATTTAATTATTTTGCAAACAAGGCTTTATTATTACCTCGGATAAATATTTAAACCAAAGAGGAAATATATGCATATCAAACGATGCCACAATTTGAAGACACGACCTTCCTACGCTAGCCAAAAAGTAGAGAGAAAAAGAAGAAAAGGGATCATAGGTTTATAAAAACGGTCAGTGGTCAAACAATTTTTAAATAATTACAATAAAATAGGGGTTATTTAGGAAAAACATCTCCCCCTTTGTATCGTAGCTGCTTGAATCGGAGCAACTGTCACAGAGAGGTTTTCCTAATGCTAAACATCTTGATATGCATTTTGCATATCTAATTACCCAAATTAACGTCACTCCTAATTTAGCGATACTGTGACAGATCAATTGACATGACAAAAGGGATATGGTGACACGTTTGAATTCAGTTGTAAACTTACTACTAAAACACAAAATTTCATAGGAGTATATTATGTAGAAATATACTGTATTAAACAAATTAAAAATGGACATTAAGATTTTAAAAGTCATTAATAATGTATAAGCATCGAAAAAGCATACAAAAGAATCAAAGTTAATATAACTTCAGATTGAATTAATCAAATTAAAAATGAAGGACTATCCTCGTTTTCGGTATCTGATATGAAGTAAACACGCGTTTTCTCTACTTCGTTTTTGATATCGAATATTAAATTTATGTTAAGGTTTGTTTAGTGATAATTGAATTTCCGGAAATTCCGGGTTGTGCTACTTTGTCAAATCATCAGTCCGTCATCAATATTTCTTGGATTTGTGCGGACTTCATATTAAAGGAAGTTTTAGTTGTTGTGTTTGTTTTGATAAACAAATTCATTTAATTTAAGTGTTTAAGTGTATTTATTGATAAACGGAATAACTGGGTTGTACTACTTCGTCAAATCATCAGTTCCTTCATCAATATTTCATGGATTTATTTGCTCATATTAAAGGAAATTTTAGTATTTGTTTGTTTTGATTCAGCTAAGCAAGTATAATTTCCGTACTCGTAATGTAGGTCTTACCCTAGTTTCGGTTTCGTATGAGTGATTGGCCTAATTAGGTTTTACATAAAACAACTTCCCTTTTCCAAAAACGGGTTTACTTCATTAGCTTATAGCTAGCATTAGCTTTTAAAATTTCATGTATCTGTTTTTCATCAATTCTTTGGCGAATCATTATTGACTTATTTAGTGTAAATGCGTCTGATTCAAGTGTTCACATATGGTGCGTCAACACGCGGTAAAACTGTCGACGATTGCGAATTGATATACTTGTAGGAAGTAAATTCAAATCGACTGCACGCTTTAACGCAAAATAAATTGATAGATGTAAAAATTAATTTCAAACGATAAATGCCTTCTTTGTAGTTTAAGGCATTATGCGTCCATGTTCCTTTTGCAGTTTCTGTTCAATATATTGTAGCAGTAGATAATTTTAACACTTTTTAAGTCAAACTTGTAGAGAGAATATTATTCTATCTGACGTTTGAATTATTCATTGCATATTTGCTTGAACTAATTAATTATTTGATTAGTAGGCCTATTACATTGTATAAAGAAAAGGTTAGTGAATGACTAGAGGTTAACAACTTATTAACAGATCTCGCAGACCCTGTACTAGCCTTGTCATATTGCATCATTATCACCATCATCGTCATTATCATCATCATCGTAATCATCATTGGGAGGGGATGGCATATTATTATTATTATTATTACTATTGACACCTTTGTGAGGGGATGGCATATTATTATTGTTATTATTATTATTATTATTAGTATTACTATTATTATTATTATTATTATTATTATTATTATTGACATCTTTGTGAGGGGATGGCATATTATTATTATTATTGTTGTTGTTGTTATTATTATTATTTAGATACAGCAGTCGGTACTACGTTAACGGCTGATTTGCAGTTACTCGTATTGCTTTCCTCACCCTTTATCTCCTACATTACATTTGCCATCAACGAAAATTATCAATGTCTTAGAGCTTGCCACACTCCTCCCAATCCTATTCATCGAAAAAAAGAAAATTATCAAAATCTCAATAATGGAAAACTTCCGTTCAATTAAACTTTGCACAAATTAATGTTACTAATGTATCTTGATTTTGGATACAGTAAAACACGTTAGAATATTAAGGAAAACAAGCTAGACCTTAAAATTCCTTAAAATTCTATTTACATAAATTCACAAAAACTAAGCGATACAAAACATAATTTTAAATACCCAAGTGGTGCAATGTTACTGACAAGAGAATGTTGTGTACTTTGTAAAAAAAACTTTCAACTACTAAAAGAGAAATCAGTGATTGTCATCCGTTTACGCGACCAGGAAGCGACCAAAAAATTGAAGGTCAAGCACACTTTTACTAATATCTCGTAAAGTTTACATATGTAAGTCACGAGGACACAATTAATTGTTGTCACTATCATATTACTCATGTGGGCATTTAAAATGATGTTTTGTGTTGTTAAGTTTTTGTGAATTTTTGTAAATAGAAGTTGAGGGAATTTTTAGATCTCGTTATTTTTCTTTACTGTTCTAACGTGTCTTAGCATCTCCAAATAAAGATTCATTAATAACATACATTTGTGCAAAGTTTCATTTAACGGCATTGTGCCGTTATTGAGATTTTGATAATTTTCTTTTTATCGATGAACATAATTGGGAGGAGTGTGGTAATCCCTCAAGGATTTTTACTTGTATAGTTATGCTAGAACGATATAATTGGTAACAGTAAAGAATTAACATACTCAGTGATTATTAGGTTATCGAATAATTTTTATGACCGCCGTTAAGGTAAAATGTCAAAATCATGTCAAAATCGTGTCAAAATCGAAAGCAAAACTGTACAAACGGAATAACGAAAGTGACACCGAAACCGAAAGGAAATTCAACTTGCGATTTTTCGGAAACATACATAACTTTTAATTGGCAAACAGCTGTTGTACATTTCTGCACAAAAAATGCATTTTAAGGTATACCAGTTCGCAAGATTCGATTATTTCAAAACTTTCTTTTTGAAATATTGTATCCCATTCTACGGTACTGACCTGAACACTTTCAATTCTAATTTCATAATCCTGCTTTGTTTAATTTAATATATACTCATGCTTAATTAAGTTGCAGATTACGGGCAAGAAAACAAAACTGTTTTATTTTCTGTCAGTTCCCAGATAGTTCCCAGACCGGAAAGACAACATAAAAGAAACAGTCAAAATGTAGGTGTAAGACCTTTTTGTAAGAATGTTGTGTAAGACCAATAAATATTCTTCCATATATAAACTATAGTAAAAATGAAATATTGTAAACGATTGACAACTGTTATCGTGATTATCGCTGGTACAATATGATAACAGATTCACACATATTAATGAAAACATGGCACTATGAAAATTTTGCAGAATAGGTTTGATTGAGCCTGTTCAGGGGCAATCATGGAAATGCAAATTACTGCCCACGGCGCATAGCCCCTGGTTGGGCGCAACTCAATATTTACACCAGCAAACAGTACGATTTTGATATATCCCAAACGATTGTTTGCATATGGCGATAAACATGGAACCTTCAACATTCCGTATATGCTTTTAAAGCTAAGTGTTCATACTTTCTATTTCCAGCAAGAAAAGTATAGGCCTTGTATAAGTTAAAAGAGACTGTTCACCTTGTGCACTGTTAAATCTGACTTTTGTGTGAACAAAACTCTTAACATATTATAAGGGCCTATTTTCATGAACTCCATATCCGGACATAAATTTGCTATCAATATTTCAGTAAAAGCATGTCATTTACTAAGCATGTCCCTTTTATGCTTTATAGCTATCAATGCTCCCAAGATGCCAATAAAAATCAGGACGATTTCGTGTCAGCCCTAGTCTGACTAGCCAGAAGCAATGTATTAATAAGCTATTTGCATGTAACCATCATAAGTAATAATGAATTTATTCTGAAATATATCTTTGTAAATCAATAAAGCATCTGTAGTTTCTAAACTGGAACTCGTTTTCGCGTTATTGGTGCTTTAATAATAATAATAATAATAATAATAATAATAATAATAATAATAATAATAATAATATATGAAGAAGAAGAAGAAGAAGAGTTAGTGGTAGTAGACTATATTGAAGAACAGAACTCTTACCTTAGATATGACTAAAAGAAGCTTAAGAGTAAAAGAAACAAGAGAAAAGATTAAGAGTAAAGATATCTACCTTTATTGCAAACTTTGTTAGATAACAGCAGCTGTGTTAATATAAGATTAATACGGGGAAATGTTTATAACATAGTTGCGCTTCGGAAATCACGGGTCATTTTCAAAAAAAACTCTAATCCTTTTTCAACGAATAATCGTACTGAAATAGAATCAACGTCACTGACCAATTACGTAGTAATTCACGTGTAAACAAAAATGACTAAATTGTAACAGAAAATACTTAAAGAATATGGATATCTGATACAGCTATTTTAGAAAAAGGAACTAAATTCACAAAATGTTATTCAGAATTCAGTGGAATTTTACAATTTGCGTGTGGAAATTTACTTAGTTCCGTGACTTGAAAAATAACTGCAACCCGTTTATACAAAGTAATCACAAAATTTTATAGATAAAGCTCAGTCCTGATATGTATGAATTCGTCGTAAAATATAAATTATCATGATTTCCCTATACTAAATAAGCATTTTATGTAAATAAGCAAAAAAGTTAGAACACCACAGATAAATAAAATAATTGATTATCGCTACTTAATTATTTAAAAATATCTCTTGAACATCATATGAATTTTTATGACGATTTGTGCATTTACGGTAGTTAGCATATGCGCACTAAAACGCGCGAGCAACCTTAATTAACATCACGTAGTAAAATTTCCTGTAGAGAACTTGAAAAGAGTTACAGCGGATTCTATTACTTTAATCTCAATTTATCAACTGTAAGAAAATCCGGCGCTTCTTTTGAATATATCAAAATACAGCAAAATTGAAAAAGCACGACAACTTGATATTAAATTCATATTTGTATTAAATTTAATAAGAAAAACCAACGAAGGCGATTTCATTATATTCCAGGAAGGCATGTCATACTCTGGATCCAGGATTTGGAATAGTATTCCAGTAAATATAAGATTAAGTAAATCAATTAAACAGTTTGCACACAATTTCACAAACTGGTTAAAACAAAAGTAATTTTGTTCTTCAGTTTTATTAACAGGTTGTAAATAAATTTGACTTTTACCAATCTAAAAGATATAAAGATTCTCACATGTATTATTAAATGTGCATAAACTGTTCTTATATATGTTCAGTTTCATCAATTCTTTGTTTACGTTTTGCTGTTGATTTTTTGTGCATGATTGTTACGATCGTAATATGTTTGTTGTTATTTCACTTCGTGCATACTATTGTATTCAAGGCATTTTATGATTTGTTACATGATTGTACATATTTATTTAAGAGGGCCCCAAGAGAGATTAGTCTTTTGGCTAATTGGGTTACCCTCTGTAAATAAAGTCTTTCATTATAAAATTGTAACAAGAGGGCCATGATGGCCCTAAATCGCTCACCTGAGTACAAAAGTACTCTCAGTTTTTAATTGAGAATGAAAAGGTTCACAATGGTGGATGTAAAGTCATTTGAATTGTATTAGTGTTAGGTGAAATTAAGAAAACACAGTAGTGGTTAACAGGAACTTTAATCTGTGCTGTACACTTTTTTTTCAAAATATGTTTACAGTCAGAAGCTAGAAAAACTGGCATTGAGGTTTCCAGTAAGAAGATTTTTAAAGTTTGCCTTTTTTACATATTAAGGGCCCCTGGGGTGGGGCCAATTTTGACCCCAGAGCCAACATTTAAACAATGCCGGTAAAGGGTCTCTTTACAATACTCAACAATATCTAAGGTCTAGTCGCATTAGTTTCAGAGAAAAATGATTATTTATGTTTTCCTATATAAATCAATGTAAACTAAGAGAACCCTGGGGCGTGGCCAATATACCAAGGGGACATAATTTGAACAAACTTGGTAGATATCCACTAGACAATGCTACATAACAAATATCTAAGCTTAAGGCATTGAGGTTTCCAGTAAGAAGATTTTTAAAAATTGCCTTTTTTACATATTAAGGGCCCCTGGGGCGGGGCAAATATTGACCCCCGGACCAACATTTAAACAATGTTGGTAAAGGGTCTCTTCACAACTCAACACCAAATATCTAAGGTCTAGTCCTATTAGTTTCGGAGAAAAACGATTTTTCATGTTTTCCTTTTCAATGAAAACTAAGAGAACGCTGGGGCATGGCCAATTTTGGCACAGGGGACATAATTTGAACAAACTTGGTAGACATCCACTTGACAATGCTACATACCAAATATCTAAGCTTTAGGTATTGAGGTTTCCAGAAGGAAGACTTTTAAATTTTCCTTTTTTACATATTAAGGGCCCCCAGAACGGGGCCAATTTTGACCCCAGGGCTAGCATTTAAACCATGTTGGTAAAGAGTCTCTTCACAAAACTCAACACCAAATATATAAGGTCTAGTCCTATAAGTTTCAGAGAAAAATGATTTTTCATGTTTTTCCTATATAACTATAGGTAATCCAAGAGAACCCTAGGGCGTGGCCGATTTGGCCCAGGGGACATAATTTGAACAAATTTAGTAGACATCCATTAGACAATGCTACTTACCAAATATCTAAGCTGTACGCATTGTGGGAAGATTTTTAAAGATTTCCTATAAAAGTCTATGTAAAATGAAGTGACCCCTGGGGCGCGGCCAATTAAGACCCCATGAAATAATTTGAACAATCTTTGTAGAGTTCCATTAGAGGATCCTAAATGCAAAATATCTAAGCTCTAGGCCTTGTGGTTTCAGACAAGAAGATTTTTTTAAAAAATTCCTTTAGGTTGCCATGGCAACCAGAGTTCTGCATGGAATTGATTTCTTTGAACAACTTTGGAAGAGCTTCATGCAAGGAACATCCGTGGCAAGTTTCATCAACTTTGGCCCAGGCGTTTAAGAGGAGATGTTGTTTAAAGCAAAAGTTGACGCCGCACGACGCGCACGTGCACAGGTGAGCTAAAAACAGCAGTTACTGTTTTTCTTTGTTGATATTAATGAGGATAATTCACAAGAAAACATAGTTAAACAGAGCACTTACTCTGAAATTGCCTAACGTTGTTCTGTTCGACTTACATGTAGAATACTATTTAACAAGGCAGTTCTACTGTGTCCCACATTCATGTATTTGACAACAGGGGCAATAACTTGTATTATTTAATGTATGTCTTGATAGTATCCTAACGGACTTCTCAAGACCTGATTAAGTCGAAGTATTTCCTATTGGATAATATAATAATTATGTTAGATTTGGTACCTCTATTTATACACAATTAATTTGCAACTCTATGGGTACTAAAGGTGCACTACTAGTTGCTTATCTGTTTTTATGCTGCCATGAAATAAATTTAACATTATCTACTTCTACCGAACATCAAGACAACATCATTACAGCCTTTAACAACTCGTCAAGGTATCCTGCATTTCACTTGTCAATTTCAGTGTATAAAAAGTGCTTATAAATAGCCTTTATGTGCGACAAAGTCGTTAGAAGAAGTTATTAAGTAAATGCAAATTGATATGCATATTTTTCAACAGTTCAGCTTACTTAAACCTGCAAAGAATACATATGAAATTCATGAGCCTTTTTCTTCGCAGTTATATCGATGTTTCTTGAAGGGCTAGGCGCTGTCGCAATGTGATTTATTTGTAAAAGTGTCTTTGACCTTCAATTTCCTGGTCGCGAAAATGGATGACATAAAAATAAAAATGTTGATTTCTCTCTTCATAATTGAAAGTTCTTTTCAATGACCTTAAATATTGTTGTCAGTATCATTTCACGCATTTTGACATTTGAATCGATGTTTTGAGATGCTTCCTTTTTGTGATAAATTGCAAATAGAATTTTAGGGATTTGTTAGGTCTAACTATGTTTCTCTACTGTTCTAGTTTTTCTTAATGTATGCAAAATAATCATACACTTTTAGCATTTATTTGTGCAAAGTTTGATGGAAGTGCATTGTGCCGTCTGAGAGATTTTTACATTTTTCTTTTTTGTCTATGTCAAAGCAATCGCGAGGTGCGCAATACCTTAAATTTTATCAAGCTGTTCAGTTTCACACATTTACCGTGTGGAATATGAATACCAGGTTAAACAATACCATGTTTCATTCGCAATAAAATATAATAAAAGTACATTAATTTTAATAAATCTAGAAAACCATATGTAACCATGCTTGTTTCGGAAATATGTAAATATATTTTTGACGAAAACGTTTTTTTCATATTCAGACATTTTGTTAACAGGCTAAAGAAGATATTGATATGTATTATGTGTAAGCTTTACTAATATAAAAGAGAGATTTTCAGATTTCGTAAGTTATTTGTTTTGTTCAAAGGTGTCCATAATAAAGTCCCCCAAAAAATTTAAAAAAAGCATCGGAACGTTTCTTTTTAATTCAATATTCGTATACCATAGGTCTGCAAACTTTCATAAAAGTCAAAAATGTAAAAAAAAATGCTTTTTAAGGTAGCAATCGTTTTATAGAATTATTCTCTATATCATAAATCTCCAAACACTAAACTATAAGACAATAGTATAGTTCATGCCAGTCTTGACTTACCTTTATTTGAAACGTATCGAAATCCCAAAAAAAAACAGGAAATATGTAGCGATGTCTATTTGTGACAGAACAATTCACTGATGAAAATGACATAAACTTCTATAAAATCAAAAATACGAGTTTGACTGAGCAAACGTTTGTTTCCTTGAACTATTCATTAGTTGTCTTTTTAGTTACTTCAATCAAGATTTAAATATAGATTTGTTATTTATTTATATGGTTCTTTGTACTTAGTTGTATAAATCTCAATATCAACATGCTCTTCTAGAAAGAACTTATCATTTTAAATAAATATTTCACTTTTCTTGGATATTTTCGTCCATAAGAAGTTTGCTAGATCCAAATACGCTAATGCAGTACATGTTTATTGCCTCACAAAAAAAGCCCGAGTTTCGGTTTCATGAATTTGATAAACATATGCACAGCAAATATTGGTTTATTTTTGTTCTTGTAGAAAAATCTTTTCCAAAAGGTTTACTTTAATAAGGCATTTTCTAAGTTGTTTACCTTTAACTTCTATTAAACATAAATCAACTATTAAATAATAGTCCGATTTTCTATACGGAAGAACAGTTATCACCTAATAATATTCATTTCTACCTGTACTTCGTGTATTGTTTCTTTTTTTCATTTTATATGGAATGAGGGACACAGTTGGAGTAAGAATACATGTCTTTTGGCAAGCAATTAAAAAACTTACGTTTATGAAATAAGTGAGAAATTTATTAACTACACTTAGAGGAGTACTTTGAAAACAGCCGACAAAGAAACTGGTATTCTTCTGTTGGTGAAGCGATTTGTTTGACGCGCGCTGATCATCAGTTAAGTTGCTTCTTGATATGTTTTTTATTTTTATCTATAACAGTGCAATGACGACTGCGTTATAGCACCTTAGTTTTAGTTGTTAGAATATTACCTATTCCAAATACATTTACGAATAAATGTTTTGTATTTAATATATAATAAAGTAATATCGAACCAACACAATTTTGCTTTTATCATGTTTTCCTTCAAATACAAATATTCATGTACAAACCTGGTTTTAAAGAAGAAAATGTTCACATTGCTGCAATAAATACTGTGCGTGATATCATTCTTATATCAAACTAAATTTGCATACAGGTGATTTCACACGTTGAAACTGAATATGACTCACTAGTAATTCAAGCGAATTTCAACTAAATACAAGACAACGTAAGCGTTTAGAGGTAGAAAAACTATTTTATTAAAGTGTGCAGCATACAATACTTAAGTTTAATTCAAGTTTTATTCATTTTATAAATTTATTGAAGATATGTACATGTATATTTAACAATGATATAGTAAAATGTATAGACAAAGCTTCAGATAAGGGTGAATATTTTTGCTACTTGGTCTAATCTTGTCCATACAGGTTCTATCATTACAAATGTGATGATATTTAATGTTTAGATAACCAAAAGCCAAATGCGGCGACAGAGCCTAGCCAACGACACATACATACCCTTTTGCCACCCCCACCCCCAAACCCCCAAAAAGATAATTCAAGTAGGCCTATAAAGTCACAGACAATGATTGAATATCTGCAGGGTTTAAAAATTAAAAATTAATATGCATTCACAATCATTGGAGGTAATTAAAACTGAATTGTGAAATTATAAATAATAAGTTATTAAACGCAATATGGATAAATGGATAAATGTAATATAGATTTAAATTAATTTCTATATACAGATCACTTTAGTGTCCAAAACTGTCATCTATTTCTTAGATAAAGCTATAGCGATAAATTCAGATATTGATAATTCCAACTTTCTTAAAAGTTTATCTAAATGACACTAAAATTCATGGAAATATTTTTATCACGATATCTTTGCAAAAGTATTATTGCGAAAATAAAATATTGTCATAAAATACATAGCTTTACTAAAAAGCTAGGAAGAGAGCGTTTGTCTATTGTTTTTAATTAAATAATTGACGAAGACAAGCAAAGGGGCAAACAATAATACAAGGTTTAATACCAACTGTTCTGAAACGACTGAACTTTAAGATGGCAAAACGTCCGTGTCAAAATCGTGTCGTTCACTGTCAAAAATAGAGGTTTATTACAGAATTTAAAAGATACAAATTTAACAGCCAGATCTTTGATTGGCAGAAGAACATGATTTTGATAATTGTTAAGTTAGTAGAGGTCATTTATATACATATTCTTACCGAGTTTAATAAGAATATGATTATAGTTGTGTAACTAAATAAATATTATGCAAAAACGGTTTGTATTTGATTTGACCTAATACTTGTTTAAGTGGATGTAGAAAAAAATGTTATGGATTGGCTTTTGTACAAAAAAACATTAATGGTACAAAATAAACCGAAATTTCACTAGTCTAAGAGTAAAAAGAAGAAAAAGGATTGTTTTCATTGCATGTATAAACCATGTAAGGGAAACATAATATGTATGGTTCCTTATCAGAAAACCATGTAAGGTAACGTAATATGTATGGTTCCTCATCCGAAAACCATGTAAAGGTTACATATTGTGTATGGTTCCTCATCAGAAAACCATGTAAAGGTAATATAATATGTATGGTTCCTCATCAGAAAACCATGTAACGGTTACATATTGTCTATGGTTCCTCATCAGAAAACCATGTAAAGGTAACATAATAGGTATTGTTCCTCATCAGAAAACCATGTAAAGGTAACATAAAATGTATGGTTCCTCATCAGAAAACCATGTAAAGGTTACATATTGTGTATGGTTCCTCATCAGAAAACCATGTAAAGGTAACATAATATGAATAATTCCTCATCAGAAAACCATGTAAAGGTTACATATTGTGTATGGTTCCTCATCAGAAAACCATGTAAAGGTAACATAATATGAATGGTTTCCCATCAGAAAACCATGTAAAGGTACCATATTTTGTATGATTCCTCATCAGAAAACCATGTAAAGGTTACATAATTTGTATGGTTCCTCATCAGAAAACCATGTAAAGGTAACATAATTTGTATGATTCCTCATCAGAAACCCATGTAAAGGTTACATAATTTGTATGGTTCCTCATCAAAAAAACATGTAAAGGTAGCATAATATGTAAGATTCCTCATCAGAAAACCATGTAAAGGTTACATATTGTGTATGGTTCCTCATCAGAAACCATGTAAAGGTAACATAATATGAATGGTTTCCTCATCAGAAAACCATGTAAAGGTAACATAATTTGTATGATTCCTCATCAGAAAACCATGTGAAGGTTACATAATTTGTATGATTCCTCATTAGAAAACCATGTAAAGGTTATTTAAATTGTATGGTTCATCATCAGAAAACCATGTAAAGGTAACATAATATGTATGATTCCTCATCAGAAAACCATGTAAAGGTTATATATTGTGTATGGTTCATCATCAGAAAACCATGTAAAGGTAACATAATATGAATGGTTTCCCATCAGAAAACCATGTAAAGGTAACATAATTTGTATGATTCCTCATCAGAAAACCATGTAAAGGTAACATAATTTGTATGGTTCCTCTTCAGAAAACCATGTAAAGGTAACATAATCTGTATAATTGATCATTAGAAAAATAAAACAAAACATCTGTTTGTCGTTAATGTACAATAGCTAGTAAACGAAATTATACGAAAATGGCTGATCCACTAATGTAGCATAAAGCGATCTTATTTTCATACAAAATTTATTTTATTAAATAATCTGTTCAAAAAATATTCGAAAACTAATGGGTTACTTACTTAATACGTGTTTCTCGTACATGAAATAGAAAGTAAAACCATTTGTTATTTGTAGGATAAAATTATCATGCAGTCAATCAGTAAACTTACGTGGCAAACATGTCAGTATTTAATTTATAAATTATACTCGTATAAATAAGATAACAAAGTAACAGATCACGAAAAATACATGATCCCATTTGCACATTAATTTCGAAGACAAAATGGTAACTTACCGAACAAATGTTGATTCCCGTTGATAGATCCTTTATTAATCTTTCCTACGACACTTGTCACTAAACACAAATTCGTCTATTGGGGGAGAAAATCCAAATTTATTATCAAAATTTATGGAAGTTTTCACTCGAAATCTCTTCTTTTTCGATTAAGCCCGGTTTATTTGAAAAACGATTTGGCTGCGCATTAGAGCCGGGTTCAAAAAAACGTTGAATTTGGTGGAAAATTCTGAACGTCCGCAAAACGTCGGTATGTTTCCTGTACGTACAATGTGTAATTTAAATAAAATCAAGTCAATAGAATGTTGACCATCAAAACAACAGACAATTACCGAGATTGCTTGTTATTTTTAAGGTTTGTTTCAAACGATTGTCAAATAATTTCTTCATTTTTTTTAATTTACTCATTTTTTGAAACTATGGGCGTTTCCGGAAATGACGTAATTTGCATAATTTCGGAAAAGAACAGATTTTGCGGACAAAAATGTGAAAACTTCAGTGATTTTGATAATAAATTTGGATTTTCTCTGCTAATTAACGGATTTATGTTTAGTTTCTGGTGTCATCGGAAAGATAAATTATTTATCGACCAACATCAACAATATTTGTTCCGTAAGTAACGTTTTTGTCTTTGAAATCACAGGGGCTCGTCACATGATGGGTTTTATTTTTATAGCTAAATAACACTAAACTGAAGCATTTTCTAAAAAAAATTTGGGTCTCTATATATAAATATAGACAAGGGAAGGAACTCACCATACATCAAATTTCACACCAGTCAGGTTTGAACAGTTGTTCTTGACACACTTCTGCACAAATCCGCAAAAGGTTTGGCCCTGATGGTTCCTTAGTCCTTACTCTTAACGTCCAAACCGGGTTCCTTCCCTTCGAAACAATCCTGTTCTTATAATCGTTCGCGAAATTGGGTCTCTATATATAAATATAGGCCTATATTTATATATAGAGACCCAAATTTTTTTAGAAAATGCTTCAGTTTAGTGTTATTTAGCTATAAAAATAAAACCGATCATGTGACGAGCACGTGATTTACAACAACAAGAAAAATGGCGTAACGTGGGTGAAAACTTTTTCATTTGCTGGAAAATCGCTCGTCCTGTTTCGTGTTGGGCATGAAGGAGCGAATTGTTGGTTGCAAATGCAAGAGATATTGATAATCTTTTGAACCAGACAATTGATTTGTGCACAGTAAGTTTATTTGTTCCAGTTCACCTGTGCAAATCGAGTTCACGAGGACGTGTCCGACTAAAGGAATTCGACAATGAGTTTGTGATTTCTAGAACGATTATAAGAACAGGATTGTTTCGAAGGGAAGGAACCCGGTCTGGACGTTAAGAGTAAGTACTAAGGAACCATCAGGGCCAAACCTTTTGCGGATTTGTGCAGAAGTGTGTCAAGAACAACTGTTCAAACCTGACTGGTGTGAAATTTGATGTATGGTGAGTTCCTTCCCTTGTCTATATTTATATATAGAGACCCAAATTTTTTTTAGAAAATGCTTCAGTTTAGTGTTATTTAGCTATAAAAATAAAACCCATCATGTGACGAGCCCCTGTGTTTGAAATTGGCGTGCAACTGGGATGATGTATTTTTCCGAGATCTGTTTAGTTTGTTATCTTTAGTTATTTAATATAACAAGAATTTTTTTTTCGAAAACGGGGATATTTTGTGTTCTTGGTGATTGAAGTTGCATCTCGCGATACAGATCGCTCATTTATTAGCTGAAATTGACCAAACATGATACTAGAGCTCTGTTCAAGCCTATATAGCTCTACTGACATACTGGCCAGAAAAGGACCTCTAAACAGGTGTCTGTGCAGAAAGGGATAATGCCAGTTTGGTTTTCAGAGTTAAGTAAAATCGATATTTCACTAATATAAACAAACTTTCTTTTATTTATATAATATGTGTTCTTTTCGAAAAAATCGGGAAAAGATGTAAAGGTAGGTAAAAATGAAGAAAAATGTAGTTCGAAAAAAAAAACAGTGAAAATAAGACTGGTATTTCACAATAAAATAATGTGATAATAACAATTTTATTTCACTGAGAAAACTCTATAATTCACTGCAAATATATAAAAATCAGTCTTCTTTTGTAGTTATTTATTTGAAGTGTCTTACGTTTTTTCTACTCTTTACTTCTTGTGATCACATTTTAAATGTTCGTAGGGATCCTTTTTATTAGCTAACAGGAAAGCTGACAACCGATATGGAGTGGAAACTTGTCAAAAGTCCTAGTTTTTCCAAATACTGACAGCATGGAAAGTGTTCTGCGCAATGTTCTTTAGATATAATGAACAATTGTAAAAATTGTTGTCTCCAAAAGATAGGGGTGTGTCTGGAAGCTTCTATAAGAATGTGATTCTAAGAAATGTAACATGACAATGCTCCAGTATCACGAACAGAATGCTAGTTTTTAAAGTCGTAAAAGGTCAGTGTATAACCACACCCTCCAAACACTCCAGACCTGGCTTGCTCACTTTTGATCGGGTAGGAGATATAGGTGCAAATGTAGGTTGTGGTCTGTAATATGCCAAAAAGGAGTATGAAAATTGTTTCAGACGTAGATTCAAAGATTGAAACGGCACATTCTAGATAAAGGGGAATATCTAGGAGGTAACAAGAAAAATGTAATCCAATTTTAATTACCGAAAAATGGTTTGCAAAAGGTTTCGAAAACTCCTCGTATAAACAGAAACGCATAATATAAAAACATCTTATCTTCAATAATATCTTGTTTAATTTGTTCATTTTATCAATTAAATATAAAATTCATTAATATAAAATTTATATTACAAAGATATCCATTCTTATTTCAATCTGCAATTATACCCCATTTCAACAGCTAATAAAATACATGTTTCCCCCAATATTTAAAAAAAAATCTAGAAAACCGGTTCTTTTATTTCCTTTTTGTATATGTTGTAGTGATAATTATTCTCAACATACTAAATGGAAAAATCATATGGTTTAAAACATGAAAAAGATGTTCCAACATGCATATGTAATTTATACCAAATGTTGAAAAGTTCATAGTTTGATTTAGGAATAAACCGCTACGAAAGAGAATGCTGTAACGCCCTATCTTTTACATAAGAAGCAAGAAAAAATTTTCTTATTAAAAAAGGATATTGCCTCTAGATGGGAGCGAACCTGCACCGTCACGGCGACAGCGCCTAGCCCTGCGATTCTGACAACGCAACCAAAAAGTTATTGCTATTCGTTGCCTGAATGTTATAGTGAGCTATTTCACAGCTTAGAGATTTTGTGATATTAACATCGTTGGATTCATATCCTCGTACTCATTCCTTAGCAAATGCAGAAAACTTAAAAAAAAATCAATAACATCACAAAGACATGTTTGCACGAATTGTTAATATTTTTAAAAACTTGTTAATGTTTTTTTTATCTAGGATGTTGCAAACTGTAGAAGATTCGCTGTTCTTTGTTTATTAACAGTCTCATTTTATAAAATATTATCAAACATGTAATAATTGAAAACAATATCATAAGACACCTTGTATGATTTCATTTTTTTATAATAGATATCGATTTCTGATGTGTCCAGTTTTTCCTAAGGTTCTTATGTACCCTGGTGTGTTCTAATGTAACTGATTAATGTGACTTGGATAACAGCAGCATGTTCACACTGGACATAGCTTTCGCACTAACGACGCGTCTATCGCGCCGACGACGAATTTCTGTCGCGTTAACAACGCATTTTTATGGCGGATTTCGTGGTGAATGAGCGTAACCGCAGTAAGTTTACACTTTTTACTTCTTATGATGATGATACAGTGGCAAGGGACTGATCGCAAAGTACCCCCTCACCATTCTATTTTTTGTTTGTACCACTTGAAAATGCACAAACCTTGCTGATTTTTTGGAGAATCGCCCACAGTTTTGCGAGGTAGGTGCAAAATGTTGCGATTTCAAAGAAAAAATATTTTGTACAGTACAACCAGGCATATGCCCATTCCTACCAGGATTAAAATATCGGGGGAAGTTATCATTTGACAAATAATACATTTCTTGTAAAATATTTGCATCTTCTGCTAATTTATCGGAGAAGAAGTGAACTGAACGCATCTAGAACGCTTTCGTCTGAACGCATATACGACGCTATCTTTTTTTATTTCATCTGTCTAGTAAATTTGGTGCGTGTGAGATGTGGCTTATCTAAGAAAAGAACATCCATTTGTCAAAATATATCATGTGTATTATTAACAAGCCAATTTTCCTGTTATTTCTCGCGTGGGAGCGCTATCGATTACATGTTTAACGGAATAAAACTTTTGAGAAACGATAAAAGAGCTAAGAACCAGATTTACGCACAGGGATTTTACAGTCAATTTCCTTGGAACTTGTTAAAAATAAAGACTATAGACCACCATAAAACCACTATTCAAACAAAAGCGTTTTAGACTTATTAAAAAGCTTATTGTACATACAGTTAAAGCACTTTTTTCGGAAATCAGATTCTTCCGTAAATCTTTATACCTTTTGGAAGTAAATGAAGCAGCAGTATATGAATGAAACATTCCCGAACATAGCATATCCAGACTTTTCAAACTATCGTTAAATAGCATTAAAATTAACATTTTGCTGTCCTGTTAAATGATTTTATAATAAGCTTTAAACTAATTTAGCCGACAGCAGTTTGCACTGTCTGAAAAAGTAAATATTCGTTTAAAGGCAGTCGCTACAGTTTCATAAAAAATTTCCCAATAATAGATTTCATTCAAACTTTGTCAATGTGAAGAAAATGATATTATGCAATGAAAAACCAAATAAAAATGGGACCTTACCGGGGTTACTTGTTTTTTATTAGATACCAAAGATGTCACATTTTGAACAATTTTTACAATTTTCATAGACTTCTTTCTCGGCATGAAATCATAGAATGTATCACAAGAATATCATAAATAATTCTATTTTTCAGTTAAAGACATTCTAAATTACAAATAAATGGCTAAATATTGCAATATAAATAATGAAACACATACAAAAAATTAAGTATTACCTAATTTACGACAAAGGATTTATCGTCAAATCTTTTCATTCTTAGGGGTCTTTTTAAGTTAACTTAAATTTAACATAATAGAATTCCACCAAATACTACCATAATATTCACCAATGTATAACAAACACAACACAAAAAAGAAAAATGTAGGTTACCATGTTACTTTTTTCGAAATGGCAATTTCAAAAAAGGGGGGGCGGTAATTATGTATACACAAAAAGACTTTTAGTGTACACCATTAATAATTACTGTGGTATCATTTTATTTAGCGATGGCTTAATTTTCGCGTATTTCGCGCTCGGGCCAGAGTGGGAATTTAAAACCTAAGCTAAAATTTAACCAAAAGTTCCACATACGTATCCGAAACGAGCTATGTCCGAATGGACCTACACTTTATATATAGTTGTCCGTATCGCTATTTGATATTAATTTGAAGTATCGAATAATTATGTTAGTAAAGAAATTAAAATTTGTTATAATTGTCGAATTTCTTTTGGAATATGTTTAATGTTACTTCAAAACTCGAATGTTTCACTTTATCCGCGCGTCTACACACCGAATATCCAAGACTTCGTTGGTTTTACATGCAGTATTATTATGTTATTTTATATTAATTTAGCTCTTTTGTCATTTAAACTATTTGAGAACATTTGCGAAAAGTTTGCATCAGGACGAATTTGCCATAGCTTGACAAGACGCGTAGCTGTCAAGCTAATAAAGAGAAGAGATATTCTGAGACACTTAATTTTGTATCGGTTTAAACAAAATCCACACGAAATTATACTTTAAATTGTTGGAAGCAGCATGCTCCCCTGCCAAACCTAACAATTTACATGGAACGAAAAGGGTCGCGTCGTATATGCGTTCAGACGAAAGCGTTCTAGACGCGTTCAGTTCACTTCTTTTCCGATAAATTAGCAGAAGATGCAAATATTTTACAAGAAATGTATTATCTGTCAAATGATAACTTCCCCCGATATTTTAATTCTGGTAGGAATGGGCATATTCCTGGTTGTACTGTACAAAATATTTTTTTCTTTGAAATCGCAACATTTTGCACCTACCTTGCAAAACTGTGGGCGATTCTCCAAAAAATCAGCAAGGTTTGTGCATTTTCAAGTGATACAAACAAAAAATAGAATGGTGAGGGGGTACTTTGCGATCAGTCCCTTGCCACTGTATCATCATCATAAGAAGTAAAAAGTGTAAACTTACTGCGGTTACGCTCATTCACCACGAAATCCGCCATAAAAATGCGTTGTTAACGCGATAGAAATTCGTCGTCGGCGCGATAGACGCGTCGTTAGCGCGAAAGCTATGTCCAGTGTGATGTTATAAAATAGAAATCTAATTAATATTAAAAACATGATGTAAAGACAAGTATGCATCCATTAAAATATATCTAAATAAATATTGGTTAACGATTTTTAAAGTCCTACAGTGTACCACACTGGACATAGCTTTCGCGCTAATGACGCGTCTATCGCACAAACGACGAATTTCTATCGCGTTAATAACGCATTTTGATGGCGGATTTCGTGGCAAAAGAGCGTCACCGCAGTAAGTTTACAGTGTACTTATTTAGATGATGATACATTGGCAAGGGACTGATCGCAAAGTACCCCCTCACCATTCTAGTTTTTGTTTGTATCACTAGAAAATGCACAAACCTTGATGATTTTTTGGAGAATCGCCCACAGTTTTGTGAGGTAGGTGCAAAATGTTGTGATTTCAAAGAAAACATTAGTTTGTACAATACAACCAGTCATATGCCCATTCCTACCAGAATAAAAATATCGGGGGAAGTCATTATTTGACAAATAATACATTTCTTGTAAAATATATGCATCTTCTGCTAATTTATCGCAGAAGAAGTGAACTGAACGCGTCTAGAACGCTTTCGTCTGAACGCATCTACGACGCTTCCCGGTTTGTTCCATGTAAATTTTTAGGTTTGGCAGAGGAGCATGTTGCTTTCAACAATTCGAAGTATAAGCTCGTGTGGATTGTGTTTAAACCGACATAAAATTTAGTGTCTGGGAATATCTCTTCTCTTTATAAGCTTGACAGCTACGCGTCTTGTCAAGATATTGCAGATTCGTCCTGATGCAGACTTTTCTTAAATGTTCTCAAATGGTTTCAATGACAAAAGAGCTAAAATAATATCATATAATATAATGCATGTAAAACCAACGAGGTCTTGGATATTCGGCGTGTAGTAGCACTTAGTGATTCTACCTTAAACGCTTTCTAATTTGCTCAGATTTCAAAATTTGCCACGAAGGATCTATGAAAAAGATTTTTTTCGAACAGTATTTCTTCTGACACCACTGGTTTAAAAACTGCTTTGCGCGCATGCGCATTAAGAAAGTGAACACAAACTTTATATGACTATATTTCTAACAACACACAAAAATGCTAATGCTTTTTATCAACTTGTCAAAGTCAACCAAAGTCAAATAACACTCATAAAAGTTGAACCGATGTTCATAGAAAAAAAGAAAAAAACAACAACATTTTTGCAAACGTTAAAGTGAAAACAAAATCTTCTCAAGTTGGAAATTCTTCTTTTTTGCGTCCGATTTAAGAATTATGTTCGGGGTTTCAATATCGCATTCTTTCCCTTATAAAATTAGATTTTAGTTTGCCTTTCAGAAGAAATATTTACTTCTTTAATACTAGTAAATCGATTTTTTTTCATATATCCACTGTACTGCGAGGAGTATGGTTGAAAACATGCTACCAGAGAAGAAATGTCTATTGGGAATAGTTGATGTCTTAAGTTCACATACATGTCAGTTGTATGTCTCTTTACATAAGCATGTTCATTCACGTTAGAACACATGTTGACGATATTTCCTAAGGGTCCAAACGGAACATCGTACTTTACAAATACGGCATTTCTTTTTCGTTTCAGGCCCTGTTTAAGTGAAGTCTTTCCCCATTTATTCTGTATCTTATAATTATAATACAATATAACAATCATTGAAAGATCGAATCTGTAAAACATAAATAATATTACAGTATTGTGTTCAATATCATGTATCATATGAAAACGTATTAGATGTGTTTTGCATGAAAGTAGAAATGTATCATTTGGAAAATTTAGTGCATTTCTAACGTCACAACACAACTCTTATTTTGCGTGCTCAAGTGAACAAACACCGATTTTTTCCAGGTTTTTTGTCGTTATGTGGTCAGTATCTTTCATTTCTAAACAGCCGTTATAATACATACCTTATAAAATAAAAAAGAATCTACAGCGTGCAGACGTAGGTTACATCGATGCTAAGTACTTCGTCATTAACTGTGACATTATTAAACGAATATTTACTTTTTCAGACAGTATAAATCGCTGTTCGCTGAATTATTTAAAGTTTAATATAAAACCATTTGAACAGGACAGCAAAATGTTAATGTTAATGCTAGTAGTTTTTACCATAGTCTGGAAAGTCTGGAAATGCTATGGTTCGGGAGTGTTTCCTTCATATGCTGCTGCTTCATTAACTTTAAATAGGTATAACGATTTACGGAAGAATCTGATTTCCGAAAAAAGTGCTTTGAAAAGGAATATTCAACTGTATCTACAATAAGGTTTTTAATTAGTCCAAAGCTTTTTTTTTAAAATAGTGGTTTCATGGTGGTCTATAGTCTTTATTTAAAGCAATTAAGAGTTCCAAAGAGATTAACTGTAAAATCCTTCTGCGTAAATCGGGTTCTTAGCTCTTTAATCGTTTCTCAAAAGTTTTATTCTGTTAAACATGTAATCGATATCGCTCCCACACGAGAAATAAGAGGAAAATTGGCATGTTAATAATACACATGATATATTTTGACAAATGCGTGTTCTTTTCTTAGGGTAAGCATCATCTAACACGCATCAAATTTACTTGGCAGATGAACTATAAAAGGGTAGCGTCGTAGATGCGTTCAGACGAAAGCGTTCTAGACGCGTTCAGTTCACTTCTTCTGCGATATATTAGCAGAATATGCAAATATTTTACAAGAAATGTATTATTTGCCTAATGATAACTTCTCTCGATATTTTTATTCTTGTAGGAATGGGCATATGCCTTGTTATATTGTACAAGATAATTTTTTTTCTTTTAAATCACAACATTTTGCACCTACCTCGCAAAACTGTGGGCGATTCTCCAAAAAATCATCAAGGTTTGTGCATTTTCTAGTGATACAAACAAAAACTAGAATGGTGAGGGGGTACTTTGCGATCAGTCACTTGCCATTGTATCATCATCTAAAGAAGTACAAAGTGTAAACTTACTGCAGTGACGCTCTCTTGCTACGAAATTCGCCATCAAAATGCGTTGTTTGCGAGATAGAAATTCGTCGTTGGCGCGAAAGACGCGTCGTTAGCGCGAAAGCTATGTCCAGTGTGGTGTACTGGAGCATACAGCGCACGCGTTAATACATTAGCGCGTCGCATCATTTAAAATCTCATTACAGCCATGCATTTAAAAAAATGAAATAACAGTTAACCTGTGAACCGTTGCTAACAAAAAAAATCAATAAAATAATCAAAAACAATGTAAAAACAAACAACTGATGTGCTCAGTATATTAGTCAGACCGGAGGGATCGCATGACAGTCATGTGACAGTATTGTATACCGTACATAAATCCTTTCCCAAGACTTAATAAATACCTTCTTGAAATTCAAAAATAGAAAGGGAAGTAAAACTAGTAAAACAGACTCGTGCATTCAGAAAGGGAGGGGGACAAACTTTTCAACTTGTAAAAACTTGCTTTATTTTAAAAATTGAATTATAGAAACAATAATCATTGTCACATAGATTTGGTGATGTTTTGTATTTACATCATGTATCTTAGAATGTACTAACGTTTGCACGCTGAGTGACTTAGTACATGTATATGCTAATCTACAATACCTTGTGGCTTTTCGTCAAAATAATAATCGGGGTTTAAAATATTCTAGAAACTTGAGTGCAGCCACAGGACCGAATTTCTTCATTTTTTGAGCTGGCAGTGAGTATACGTGTTTGGATTTTAAAGGATATTGCGAAAGTAGACAGGATGGTTATCTTTTAACTTTTGATTTCAGTATAAGTTCAACAACATATTGAAGTTAAATATATTATTGATCAGTTTTGCAGATGTTACATTCGCTGATATGATCTTATTATCATATTATTATTATTATATTAGATACGTTGTGAATGTTACCTGTATAATTCAAGAAAGTGTGTTTATCTTGGGGTTGCGTGATTTTCACAATATATACAACATATTATTATTAAGAATAGTGTTTGTAATGATAAAGTCTTCTTTCTATTTTAGAAATAACCCATCCGTTCTAAGAAAAACTAAAAGGTTTGTGCATTACCCCACCCAAGAAGCAAATATGCAACTACTTAAAAAATAGTTCTTATAACTCAAATGCCTATTTCCGCCGATATTATACGGGGCCTTCAATAATCATGCTCAATACTTTCACAATGATATATGTTTTACGCAAATGATTCTCAACTACATACGCCTAAACAATGCTACTTATATCCCGTCATACCTTTTTAATAATAATAAATTCAAACAAGACTATACGAAAATGACGAATATGGGGTTCCCCGTTATTAGTCAGGTGATGTGAATAATTAAAGATGCAGATCAAATGATGTGTTTGGGAGAGAAATAAAATTTTAAAAAATCTCTGCATTGCAAAAGTGAAATCGTGATATAATATTATGTGAGGAAGACTTCATCACGTAATAAATTTGTTCGTACAGTTACTTTCCCTTTTAAGTATTATAATGAGAAAATAAGTTATATTTTAGAGGATTAACTTTTTGCTTCCGAGTGTTAACCCCGCCCAGGCATGGTTTCAGCCCTACCTTATTGCCCCTCCACAACCAACACTTCCCCTCTAGTTGACAGCCTTCATACAACTTAGATGCAGACCATGCTACTGAAACTGTTCCGCAATATATAATCACGGGTTCAACTAGCTGCTGAATATCAAGAGTCATTTTGATCTATTTAGGGGAACCTGGCAAATACCCATAAAACCTATTTCTTTAAGAAAAATGATCCTTTAACTAAAATCATTAGGGTCCGAAGAAGCTTATTTAGAAATTTCAAGGATTAAAGGGCCGTCTCTCGGATAAAATGGATATATGATACTGTATTAAAAATCAAAGGATACCTTATATTCTAAATTTAATTTTAAAAAAATGTACATTTATCATCCGCTGTTCTAAATATCAAACCTCCTATAAGAAGGTTTGAAAACAAAATGAACGCTAACACAAAACCCATTAGGATCTAATTTGTACATCAAAATATTTCAAGGGTTTCTAAAATGAGCTCGCGGATTGTCCCTGGCTCTGCGCAATTCTCAAGTGAGCGAGGACTGGAAGAATATCCAAGTGAAAAGATGTGTCGGCTCCTCGGCAGGATACACACCGTTTTTATGTTAATACAATTAACACAAACTATCGGTAATTAATTAATATTTGCAGGGTTTTTTCTGTATCAGGGGATGGAGTAAAAGTTTGACAGATTTCAGCAACGATCAAGTCGGCTCACTTTAAATTTTGTTAATTGAAAGTACTGTTTTGTTATATTAATAAGAGCATATTTTATGTTCGATACAACAATTGTCAGCGGGAAAATACCAACAACACCAGAATATAAGACCGTCCAAACTGTTAAATTGGTTGTATTTCAGGTTAAACAAACTGATACTTACAGTTTGTTCGGAAAATCCGATTTGTAATTTCTTTCTAAATATACACTGCAGCAGCGAGTTATGCTAAAGGTCAAAATGAGAATAGAGAAAATTAGCAATACAATAAAATTAGCAATATGCAGCGAAGTGTTCAATACATTCAAAAGTCTCTCTATCTGGGTAGGATACTTCCTGCTTTTTTTATTATTTGCGTTTGGCATTTTCTGTTAAATCCATGATTTATATTCTCAGATCACCTGACTTAATTGTATAATGTTCAATTCCATCCGATGTTGTATAGTGTTTTATCTGAATATGGCACTGAACATGTAATGGACGTTATTTAAGGTATTATGCACACGCGAATATATCATTTTATGCTTTTACGCGAAGCTTAGGCCCTCGAAACGAATGTCTGGTATTGAAATTTTACAATCTTAATAAAACAAGGCAACTATTTAACACTGAAAAACAATTTTAATAATTTAAAATACGATTAAAATTTTCTAAGTATGAAGACACTCGAAATTCTATTTCATTTTAAAACTAACACGTAACACCGGACCTGGGATTCGTTTAAATGTTGTTTTTTCTGATTGATAAACGTTAAAATAGGACACACAGTTCTATAAAAACATTTATTATTAAATCATATTGGTTTGACCTTTCTCATTGGATTAAACGTGATCACATGATATGCGATAAATTTCGATATTGACTCGTAGGCGGAGTCTAAATCAAATATTGACCTGGGCGAAAAATTTCACGCGCGAATCGGCTTAGGTACGAAATACGTCACAGCGCTGTTACGTCACAACGAATACAACCGTTGTAAACAAATGGCGTCGACTTTGGGAGACAGAAAAGTAAAACTTCTGCTAAAAGCACTGGTGGAAGACATAACTGGCTTAATTTATGATATCTGGGTGTTGCAATGTGTAATTATATCAGGCAATGCTTCAAGGTAAAGTAATGTCGCCAGTTGCAGCAACGAAACGGACAAAACATACTGTATCGGGCACAAAGGTACAGTCGTGTCCGGTAATCTTGCGCGTCCGGTCATCTTGCGCAGTGGTCTACTGACATCCCCGGAAGTGTTTTTACGGTCAAGTTGTGAAAATATCTCAATAAACGATTATTTTTGGACCTAAATTAGAACATCTTAAAGGTAAATATGTTGAAAATAAATACCTGTCTAAGATATTTACATCATTGTAATAAATTATTCATGACCACGCCCACTGACCTATTTTCCGATATTTTTAGCAAATAAATCTTATTCCATCATCTAGTCCAGAAATGTGTGTCCCGTGATAGACATAAACAATAAAACACATTTTGAAACAAATTTATACCATTTTAACGTACAATTCAATTTTATTTGCAAACGTTAGCGAATTCAGACCGCATTTCCGTCAGTTCCCGCCATTCTGTCAACAAAGTTCAAGGGCATAATCCGCGCATTATTTTTTTCCTGCAGAAGCGTAAAGTGCCTTTTTTCTCGTGTCATATAAATAGAAAACTTAATATAAAACAACAGGAAATTTCATGGTTCGTCAGAGACACTTAATCTTTTAAAAGATTTCACTGCTGTGACGTCATTTCTCTCAGGTGCGCAAGATGACCGGACATTTAAATGCTTGGGTAAAACATGGTGGTCAGGTTAAACATTAATAAATTCCCAATAGTTAAGGAGTCATGACAAAAACATTTTTTGTCATTACATGCATGAAAGGTTTTTGAAAACAGACAAACAGTAATGACACATTTGTCCATTATTGATCGGTAAAAATATAGCCGATAATGCTTAGGTGCGCAAGAAGACCGGACAGCATCGTATGTGACAATTTTGGAAATTAGAATAATTTTAAAATTAAGATTTAATAATAAAGCAATTGTTGCATTTCAGTTTCGGTCAATATGGTGATTTATCGACCTGACGAAGCAATATCGCCCTCGGGCTACGCCCTCGGTCAATATTGCTTCATCAGGTCGATAAATCACCATATCGACCTCACTGAAATGCAATAATTGTATCGTCCAGGTCCCTAAAATCGAGAACAACCTTCATTCGCGGTAGTTTTGTTTTCCTGAACAATCTCGCGAGATTTGCAGGTGCGCGGGAACGAGTGATGTAATAATTTACTACAGTGTTTACTCGAGCGTAAAATCTGTCAAAGTTTAGAAAATGCGATTTAAACAGGTAAATTAAAAGAGTTTTATTACATATTTACATAAAACACATGCATTTACTATTCCCAAATCATATCCATATAATCTGTTAAAGTTATTTTCTCAGAAACAAAAATTTCAGCTCCAAAAACATCCGTCTGCTTTCTTCACATTTTATGAATGGAAGTCACATGACTGCTATGATGCAGC
Organism: Corbicula japonica; assembly: GCA_038501625.1. NCBI lineage: Eukaryota > Metazoa > Mollusca > Bivalvia > Venerida > Cyrenidae > Corbicula > Corbicula japonica. The sequence continues at coordinate 546,347 of JAZAYU010000059.1, read as the reverse complement.
TTTAAGACCAACTATATAATTGTATGTTTTTCGTACCCCTAGTGCTTAACTATTTTTTATCAATTTTTGGATTTTTTGGCAAATCCCAGGGCTGTTATACAGAAATACATGTTGTGTTCCCCAAGTGCTTTGACATGCCTATAGATTTGTGAAGGAAGATGGTGTGTCAGCTACTCAGAGCTTCCAAAATTACAGGGTACCTGGAAATACCCTGAGAGATTGAGTTAATGGCAGAATTGACCTTGAAAATTTTGTTATGGAAAGTTCCCATGTTTAGTGTGTTTGAATAGCCAAAACTTGTGAACCATTTTACCCTTTCCTGTTGTTAAAACTGTTAGTTTTACTGTTTACTTCATTTTTTTTAGATTTTACATAAAAACCAATTAATTGAAATTTGCTTGGCCTTAAAATTTCACGTGAATTGACAGTGACGTCACTACTCCGAATCAACGGTTCCAAATTGCAAATGGCTGCCAGTGTAACATGATCTACGCATTTTGTTGTATTTGTAAAGTACTTTTGTTGATTTTGAGTTTACTTTGCGAATTTATGGAGAAAATTAATTGCACCCAGTGAGGTTAGTGAGCTTTTAATTAATTCGTTCTAAATTATTGTTCTGTATTTGTCATAAATCTTACTACCGCGAATTAAGGTCTATCGAGGATATAATAATATCCCGCTTTTATGACATTAAGCCTTATCATAAGGCTTATGCAACCTGAATGTTCTTATTTTCTTGACCTCTCGCTGTCGTGGTTTTCCGTAAAATGGAGTTTTCGTGGATATTCTTGAATTTTCCGAAATAATGTTTTCTTACAATAATAGACCACAGGTACTTGAAACAAACTATTTTTAATGTTCTATATGGGCTATATACTGTAATAAGCTAAAGGTTAACAATGGCTAATATGCATGTCCATACAATTTGCTGAGCACAACTTTAACTCCACAGAATGTGCCGTCAAAAACAAAGTTTTTCACATAGATCATGTATCATTCTTATAGGAAATATCAGTGTATTGAAGGTACATTATCATATATGTTTGTTAGATGTCTTTTATCCAAAACTTATTTGTGTTAAGCAATTGCCAATCATAAAAAATCAGCGCGAAATGTGATCATTTACCCAGAAACACGAGGGGTTAGCGATTTTCATAGTGAGATTTTTGGACGTCGATTTTGACAAGTTGAAAGATTGTGGTTATTTTGAGGAAACTTTTGGATTTTTCGGACCATTGTGCTATATAGGAGGACTTTGGATGATATTTCCTATAAGAATGATACATGATCTATGTGAAAAACTTTGTTTTTGATGGCACATTCTGTGGAGTTAAAGTTGTGCTCAGCAAATTGTTTGGACATGCATAGTAGCCATTGTTAACCTTTAATCTTATTACAGTATATAGCCCATATAGAACATTAAAAATAGTTTGTTTCAAGTACCTGTGTAATACACCTAACAAATGTTCCAACATTTCGAACATATAATTTTTTTCGCACAGAATTAAAGCACACTTTTCACACTTGAAATGGAAGAAGATATCACTCTTTTACTTCGGTTTATGTTTTTTATAAACCTCCATTTGCCAAATAATGTGGGAAAGTTACAAAATCGACAATTACAGCTTTTGTAAGTTGATATATGCCTCTTTCTCATATTTTCGGCGTTTCCCATATTTTCGTGACGTCATCAAATGTCATATGCGCGCGCGCACAATCTGTCTAGTCATCCGAAATACTATTCAATATTTTATAATCACTTTATCTTCGTGTTTATCAGACATCTTGCAATATATTTGCTAAAATAAAGAACAGATACTTACTTTACTCCAAAACATCTCTTTTTTTTTCTTAAAATCCAAGTTATATTAAAAAAAAACAACCGAAAATATTTACTTAAATTGTTTTCCCTCCCCTTATGGTTGGAGGAGAGTTTTTTCCCTTGCGTAATTTGCAAAAATCTGTGTCGTCTCAGAGCTTGAAGTGTATGCAATGCTATTAATACCATAGTAGGTCGAAGGTCACAATTCAATTGAAAATCAATTATGAACGTCTCGTGTACGCAAAAGGGTTGTCAAATAGCACCAATCCAAATGTTACCAGGCAATAAGTAGAGTTTTAGAGACCAACTTCCAAGCTCAAGTTAAGTTTCTAACTTTTTATAGACTGTTGCACTCCATTATCATTAAAAAGGCATAAAACTTTGCTTAATTGTAATAGTCAAAAATATTTTATTAAGTAAAAAACAATTTCTCTGTTCGACTTCTTTCCTGTTTCGGTCCCAAAACTAAACAAAACGTGTTAAAATTTTAGACATTTTCTCGCACTATGTCAGGATCAAATTGTTCTCGATGATTCTAGTGAACAAAATCGAATCATGTGGGTTTCTCATGGTTATAATTAACATCCAATCGAAAGTCCCGAAAATATGAGAAAGCGTCTGTGAGATTCAGAGGGTCGATATCTGTTGCAAATGGCGGCAAATGTTGTCAATAGTGACGACTTCAAAATTTTGGCTTTTAATCGGTCAAACACAAGTGACTGCAGTTGGTGAATAAAACATAAACATTTGAAATACAATTATTAAGAGCGCCAGTGTAAAATTCGTCTGTTAAACCCCCGAAATTATGGACGAACGGCATATACCAAATCCTGCTAAAACTGTAGTTCAAAATCAATTTAGAAACCATACGAGGGAGGAAGGGGGGGGGTGGGGACAAGGGACCAAATGAGGCAAGGGAAAGAATACGAGACAGAGGTGAAGGAGAAGAAGTAAATTGAAGGAGGGGAGAGAGGGACAAGAGAGATAAGGAGAGAGAAGGGGGTGAGAAGGTAGAAGGGTCAAGAGGGTAGGAGAGGAAAGAGAAACCAAGGAGGAAAGAAGGATAAGAGTAGGGATGGAGGGGTAAAAGGAAAGGGAAGGAAGAGGAGGAAGAATAGGGAATAAGGAAAGGAGAGTCACGATGGAAAGATAAGGAGGGAAAGACCAGAGAGAGCGAGCGGAAGAAGGAACAGGTGAGGAGAAGGAATAACAATAGGCGCACTTGATTGGTGTCCCGAATCAGTCCTAGGTATACCGCGGGACACCGATCTACGCTCGTTTCAGTCCGGCTACCTGCGTGCGCATGTATTTCCGGTTAAGTCGGGGCATACCCCATGGCCCGTTCAAAACTGCTCGGCGCATTTATTTCCAAGATGGCGACAAAACAAAATTTGTAAGTTGAAATATTGAGAAATTGCCTATGATAAGACCCATAGAAGGTGGGTGGAAGATAAGGAAGGTGAAGAAAATATGCAAGGAGGGAGGAGGAGGGTAAAAAGAGAGGAGAAGATGTAAACGAAGATGAGATATGAGTAGGGAGGAGAAAAATATGAGGGGAAAGGAGTGAGAAGAGGGGGCGCGGAAGGATGGAGAAGAGAGAGATTAGGAAGAGTGCGAATAGAGAAGGAAAGAGTGAGAACAGAGACAGGGTGAACTGAAAGGGAGAAGAGAGAGGATGAGGTAGGAAGAGAAGAGAGGGAGAATAGAGAGTGATATGAGGGTGTAGAGGGAGAAGAAATGGAGAGAGAAGAGAGAATAGGAAAGGAGAAGAGGGAGAATAGAGAGGGGTAGAAGAGAAAGGAGGGAAACGACGAAGAAGTGCAGAATAGAGAGAAAATGAGAGAGGGTGGGGAAAGAGGGAGGGAGTAGAGACAAAAAAGGGAGGGGGAAAAAGAGAGGGAAGAGAGAATTTGGAGAGAGAGAGAGAGAGAGAGAGAGAGAGAGAGAGGCGGTAGATAAGTGAGAAGTGAAATGAGGGAGGAGAAGAGAGAAAAGATGAAGAGTCTGAGAGAAGAGGGAGAAAGGAGAGTGAGCCAGGGAGAAGGCAGAGGGACAATGCAGAGACAGGAGAGGGACAAAATGGAAGATTGGGTAAAGATAGTTTTGGGAAGAAGTTAGAGGGACGAGAGAAGATAAAGAAGGATAGGGGCAAGGTTTGCGTTTAAAAACGGAACAATGCGATAGACGGGAAGGACTATTGGGCAGAGCAGATAATAAAAAAAAGGACTAAAGATTTGAATGTTGCTACCAAATAAAGTAAAATCAGGGAAAACTTATTAAAACCCCGATTTAAATGCCAGTTTACAGAAAAAATGACCTGTATGAAAGGTTAAGTGAAGGAAAGTGTGCTCAGCCGTGCGACCACATAGACGCGCCAAGCCAAAATAGTCACCCGAAAGGGACTCAGATCTGTTCCCCGAAAGGAACTGCCTTCCGGAAGAGAATTGATATGACCTTGTATATCAAAACAAGTTGTTTATAAAGCTTTTATTCAATTTTATAAAATCTCTTAGTATTTTACAAAAATGCAAATTTGTAAATAATATAGTGAAAAAAATATAATAAAAATAAATTGAAGACAGTCGTTTACTCTATTTAGTTTACCTGATATGTTTTTTTTCTATTAAAGGGGGGTGGGGGGTAATTCATAGAATAATATTCTTAAGCGTAAGTATTAGTTAAAAACAGCAAACAATTCCTTATAATTTCTGCAGTATAAGTGTGGCATTACATCTGGGCTTTGTTGCTTGGATCGTTCCTGCTGGGGATCTTAGACAAATGATGTTGCCGATTATAACTCGCGAAAAATATATTTCATATTTGACAGTTTATCAAACCAGAAATTTTACGTTGGCATCATCATTCCATAAAATTTAAGCAACGATGTGATAAGATCGGCCATGGTACAGTGGTAGAACTTCGGACTCTCATTCCGACTCACAGGTTCGAATCACCTGCAATGATTATTTTTAATTTACTCAGTCTTCCAATTTTTTTTAATTGCTAAAATTCATTACGGCCTTTTCTCATATAGAGAGCTGGATAAAGATAAGAGGCTAAGTTTAAATTGAGGTAAAAAAGAGTGTAAAGAAGGCAAAATATTCGTTATTTTTCGCCATCAAAACAAAATGGTTAATGTGCTTGTATATATGTACATATAGAAGTATTCTTCGCATAAAATGCTGAATAAAATATATAACTCAACTATAAATGACATTATAAGCCATTAACTGTGACGAAATTTAGGTTTTAGTGTTAAACAATAGTCACAATAACCTAAGATTAGACTTCATAACAGAAAGAGCCGAAAGTTTATAACCTTAAGCGACACCGACTACACATAACAATGTTTCGCATCTTTTTCTCTGTTTTAGTGTCAAATGTGTATTACTATTACACTACTCTTGACATGGAGGCGGCCAAATATAGAAGTCCTCAAATCCAGTCCATTTTTTAACCTTTACTTACGGCTACATAAATCCCATCGTCGATTTTCAAGTTTTACTCTATACAAATGCACATGTGATCATGCCAAGTCTTCAGACAACCAGCGACATGAGGTTTTGGGTATGATTCAAGGAGAGATGTCTCGATTTGAAATCGCTCGTTGGATGCATTGTTCACCGTCGACAATTACTCGCAGTGCCAAACGACATCTTTTTTATTTTTAAACACATCTTCCTTTGCCCATTTATTAATCTTTTACACACATCAAAAATATTCCAAAAACATTGTGTTGCGTTTTCATTGGCAGTCAGTATGGTGAACATGGTGTAAGGTGCGTTATAAAAGCGTCGAATTGCAGTTGATGGTAAATTTCAATTTAACTTTATTCCCTATATCGCATGAACAAACGGTGAAAACATCGACTTTGTTTGCACATTGTTCAGACCTAGAATTATACATTGGTCGCTTTTAGATATTTAGAATATTTCTGACCAAGGAGCGACGAGTGTTAATCCAGATCAGACTGCACTGGTGTCCATTCTAATCTGGATTTACACCAGTTGCCCATGGTGTTTAAGCCATTTCCCATGGAGTGTCAAACATCAAGAGCCCCATGCCTATTAACACATTAAGCGTCTGATTCCTGACTTGGGGAAAAGGTTTTCGAATCTTTTTTTCATAAAGCATGACCGAGTACCAAGCTTTTCATTATTATACAGATATAATAGTTCGTACGGTCTACATGTATGACACGCCTTAACCTAAACGTACTGTGGTATCATTTATAAAAACGGGGTCGAATTTTAGCGCAGAAGCTGAATATAATTTTTGCATGGACGAAAATTCGCGTAGTTTTATAATATCATAGGGATAGCTACTACATTTAGCATTTCGCAGAGTTTTGTTTTTGCGCTCTCATGCGAGCGCAAAATAAGCTAAAATAAAAACCGAGCGAAATATAATGATAATTATAGTACTTATTTGAATTGTCAAGCATTACACAACTTAAATTAATCAATCACTGTAACTTGGTATCTCTGTTACTGAACGACCGTCGTCTAGTCGTCTAGGGGTAGAGCAGCAGATGTATGACCGGAATTTGCAGGTTCGAATCCTCCGTCGTTGAAAAAGTACTTTTTCTATTTCGTTAGTCTATCAAATATTTATTTTTAAGTCGTTCGTCAATGTTCATTTTTTTCATCTTTTTATATGCAACCTGATATCCAGCGTCCTTAAACAAAGTGTCCTGTAAAATTTGCGCCGGTCTGACGTGATTTCTTACGTTATCGGACCGAGTGTCTGACAAAAATTTGAACTGCGTATGACTTTTTAAAAAAGAAATATTGTGTTAAAAACTACAGATTTTACTCTGTGTTTTAGTTCGAAGCAGTTCCGATGGAAATCAGTGAGGATTTTCGAATTCTTTACATATTATATATCTTGACAATTGGTATAGTAACCATTGCCATTTCCTAAATACTTTTTTGCCCATTTCGTACAAAATTTTCTGTAATACTGTGTTCTATTATTTTATGGTCAGACAGAATTTGGTTCGGTCAGACAGATGCTCACATCTTGCCTGACAGAGTTTCTGACACATTTTTCAACTTTCGGAAAGTCTGCAAAGTTTATGTACTGTAAATGCTCTCTTTCTCTCTCCCCCTCACTGTCTGGTCCTACCGTAACAACGAGGACCCACTTACTCAATCGTAGTGGGGACTACGAGTTCCAGGGGTGTTATCGTTACTAAACAAGGTCAGATGAATCACAAACTGTGCTATTTACAATATCTTACTTTAAAATTTACAGTATGACAACTGGGTAAGAAGTAGAGAGATTTTTTTGTGAGGACAAGAACTCTCTCTTTTTGCGAGGACAAGAACTCTCTATTTTTTGTGAGGACAAGAACTCTCTCTTTTTTGTGAGGACAAGAACTCTCTCAAGTCCACAGTATTAAAGAGAACACGGCCTGTGGAGTGACAACTTACTCAAAAGTTGCTAATCCAGGGATGGCTGCTATAATTTGTCATTGCAGTGAAAAAATATTTATCATAGCCAGACTTTTTCATCTGGATAGATAATGAGAAAGTATTTTCTAGCCACTGTAACTCCACTAACAGTGATATAATATCAATCCGGAGGAAGCATTATAATTTATTACTAATGGACATACACGAGTATATGTCGTTTTATTCGTAAATAAATGACATGCAATAATAAATGACAGATTTGACAGTCATATGCTGAAGTCGGCCCTTACTCTTTAGCGGGTACCACATAGGTCTTGAAAGGAGAATTTTTCCCCTCCCAAAATTCACTTACATCGAGATTTTGGAGGTTCATACATGTATATTATACCAATATAATAAAGTATATTCAAAATCAGAATCTATGGGAAAAGATCAGTACCAAATCACAGATACACGCTCGGTGAATGTAGTGTATATTTACTTAAATCGTTACGAGGCCTTGTCTCTTTGCCAATGCAAATGCATCCCATTCGATAGTCATTTCCTGCTAATTTGTCCGGTTTTCATTTTGGAAGGTATAATTAGTTGTTAATTGGGGGTGGGGTTCTGCACAGATGAGCATGCTACTTGTCTGCATTGGTAGCAAAGAAGAAAAAATGATTCCAGGAAGGAAAGGGTAATGACTTGATACAGTACTGAAAATCATGAAATTGACAATTGGGTCGGAAGCGGATCGGAAGCGGACCGCAAACCGATCCCATTAGGAGCGCAATGGAAGCGCAATCGAATTGGAAACGGAATGGAATCGAAGCGGCTCGCTTTGAGCGTTTGGATCGCTTAGAGTGAAAAGACCGGAGCATTTTGACCGGATCGGAATCGCTTTGAACGTTTGGATCGCTTAGAGTGAAAAGACCGGAGCGTTTTGACAGGATCGGAATCGCATTGCGCGTTTGGATCGCTTGGAGTGAAAAGACCGGAGCGTTTTGACCGGAACGGTTCGGATCGCTTCTATTTATAGTTTTGTTCAGTTATATATAGTAGCGATCCGAATCGGTTCTTCCGATTATCCGAATCGGTTCTTCCGATTCTTTTAACGGCTTTAAACAAAGCAATTTTTGACAATAATTTAATTGAGTTTTCTGCTATCAAACACTAGTAATAAAAACTAATTTAACGATAATGTTGTAAATAAAACTGAAAACATATAATAGTAAATGGTGTGTTAGCCATTCACACGAATGATATTATTGAATTAAGTTCGGAACCTTTTTGTATAAAGTGCCCTATAAGCGAAAAAACGTAATAATTTTTTCTTACACAAGGGGAGAAATAACGAACATGTACATTCACCCGTGCTTCATTATGGCGTTAATGTATTATTTTATTTAGTAAGGAGATTCACAACTGAAATGTATTTAATGCTAATAAACACTTTTGAACGTTAACATTTATTAAGTATGAAATATAAACCATAAACGCTGTCCGAAACTAAAAGAGAAACTATTTTTCCCTTTTGATTTCAGCGGTGAAAAACAAAGAAATAAACACGATATTCACATTTAAATAAGTTTATTATCGATGTTTCACAAGTTTTACTTCTATGTTTCAGCATAAATTACGCAAAACGGAACGAATATTCTTATACGCCTTTCCAATAATTCGGTGATTTTTTCGGTTACCTCCCCTATTCAGTCACGTGACTATTATACCGGAAAAAGTATTGCTCGCTGTATTAATGTAATAAACTTTAACGGTACGATGAATTCAAGTAATAGATGAGTACAAGTATAACGTAGATACTGTAACCGAATGTTGACATGTCACAATTTCCGGAGTATAGTACATTACCAGTCTTAGCAATTTGCGAATTTCATACCAGTTAAATATAATTTTCAGTATAAAATGCATAAAGATGAAAATGCTGTATAGAAATTCGTAACATTAATACTCACGTTTATCCGAATCGCGTCTCATACTGCCCACTATCAACAAGAAGGGTACATGTTCTTACAATATTAAAAATGCAAATATCTAACAAATAGTGAAAATAAAAATGTCTGACTAAAATAACAGACCAGTAACTTATTTTCGACCGGCGGCGACGATTACACACCTGAAATTTAATGGATTATGTTAGGCCTTATGTGTTAAGCCATAGTCCGATAGTTCAGCTTTCCTGTGAAGCCTCGTTTTGGGTTGATATCTGGTCACGGGAAGTAACTCGTACAGGACTGCGAAACTGTTTATTGGAAAGGCGTATAAAGTCTTTCAAAACTTCAATCAGCGTAAATTTAGGCTAAAAATTTTAATAACTGCTTATTGGTGCATACTGACCAAAGGCTTTTACTGACTTGATTTACGCCAAACCAGCTGGGTTCCTAAACATCTCAAATGAACATGAATCTCACTTATATCGGGTGTTATTTACGTTTTTATTTTAAAACTGCAATGTAATACACGCTTACTTTAAACTGATGTAAATTTAGTAAGACGTCATTTTAGATCTAAAATAATCACTTAACCTTGTTAGTAAAACCGTGTTTAAACATTAAAATTAAACAAAACTGCAAATCAGAAAAGGCATCAATATGCATGTATTTCATGGGGGTTTAAATTTTGCGACATTTATCACCCACCCCTAATGAAATTACACTAAAAATTACACGCCATTTGCATCTTTTTGTGAGAAAATTCATCTCCACGAAATTAAATATCACAGTTAATTGTAAAATGAAACTGTGAACTTAAATAGACTCATCCCAGAGATTAAAATTCCTTCTGAACAAGCAACTCGATGGCCAGACTTTCTATTTTACCACTTGTTTTCAGGCAGGGAAACCTAAGTCTACCATTGAAGTTTAAACAATGGAAGGCTTTTTAAATCTCTCTCTTAAAAAAGCCTTATCTATTGGTACATATTCTAAACATTTATAATCATGACTCACAGCTTAATATTTAATATGTACTTGTATCAAATACAGATTTTTTCTGTTCATTATATGGCTGGTTTCAATAAAATCATCACTCAAATAAGCTATTTAATAATAGTATTTATTAATAGCAGGGTATAAACATTTTGTGCAGATGGGTTTTAAAACAAAGTCAATTAAAATTAATCATGTTTTATTTGTCTTTTTTAGGCAGTTACAAGTTTTAATGCAGTAATTCAAATGATCAACATAGCTTTGATAACGTGTTGTTGATAAATTTTCCAATGAATTTTAACAAAAAACAACAACAAATTTAAACGAAAACAATTATTAATTGTTAATTCATATATCACCATTAAACTGAGTCATATATCTAACAAGAGCTGTCAGAGGAGACAGCATGCTCGACTCTTCGAATCATTTGAAACAAATGCAATTTGAAGATTAATACAATAACAACTATGGCCATACATTCATGTGCAATCAGGAAAAATATTTACAAGTGAATGGTACGGGAGAAATTCTTTTCAAATAACAGAAATAATTCCTAAATGTACCATAAATATTAAACTGAATAGGGGAATAACTATGAAATATTTCTGAATTTGTTAGAAAACTTGTTAGTAATTTTTTATTAGAGACATTTACTTTTAGTCAAATATCAATCACTTCAGTAATGTTACAGAAAAAGAACTGAAATGAAAATATAATGGTAGTTTGAAGTTGATACCTTAAGTATTTGCAAAGTTATCGATGAAGTGCACTTAAGTGAAAATATAAGTGAAACTAGAAATGTGTCCATAGGACACGGATGCCCCGCTATGCATCATTTTCAGACACTGAAGTGCAATGATGGGAATAATACGCTATACACTGCCCTTTCATGGTGAACATTTGTGTCAAGTTTTTTTGAAATCCCTCCATTTATAATGAAGTTACAGCCTGGACAAGAAAATTCTATTTTTGGTAACAGTGACCTTGACCTTGGACCTTCAGGCTTGGGTATTGTGCGGACACACTGCCTTTTCATGAACATTTGTGCAAAGTTATTTTAAAATCCCTCCATTTATAACAAAGTAACAGCCAGGACAAGATAATTCTATTTTTAGTAACAGTGACCTTGACCTTTGACCTACAGGCATGGGCATGGTACGTGACACACCGCCCTGTCATGGTGAACATTTGTGTCAAATTATTTTGAAATCCTTCCATTCATAACAAAGTTACAGCCTGGACAAGAAAATTCTATTTTTAGTAACAGTGACCTTGACCTTGGATCTACAGGCATGGGTATTGTGCGGACACACCGCCTTGTCATGGTGAACATTTGTGCCAAGATATTTTGAAATCCCTCCATTCATAACAAAGTAACAGCCTAGACAAGAAAATTCTATTTTTAGCAACAGTGACCTTGACCATTGACATACAGGCTTGGGCATGTACGTGACACACCGTCTTGATATGGTGAACAATTATTCCAAGTTATTTAAAAACCCAATAAGAAATAACAAAGTTACAGAGCGGACACGATTTTGCAAGAAGTTTCTATTTTTAGTAACAGTGACCTTGACTTTGGACCTACAGGCATGGGTATTGTACGCGACACACCGCCTTGTCATGGTGAACATTTGTGCCAAATTATTTTGAAATCCCTCCATTCATAACGAAGTTAAGGGCCGACTGTATATTTTGCTTAACACAAAATGTAAGTGAAAAAGGGGCATAATCTGAAAAATATTGGAAGAAGGGTTATGGGTCTTGTTGGTTATGATGTAGATTTTGATGGTGAAAATATATTTCAAGTTTCAAGGCAATATCTCAATTAGTTTTAAAGTTAGAGGCAAAATGCATATTTTGCTTGACACAAAATATAAGAAAAAAGGGGCATAACTTGAAATATATTGACAGCAGAGTTATGGGTCTTGTTGGTAATGATGTAGAATTTGATGGTGAATATACATTCCAAGTTTCAAGTTGATATCTCAAGTAGTTTATAAGTTATGGACCAAAGTGCATATTTTCCTTAACGCAAAATTTAAGTGAAAAAGGGGCATAACTTGAAAAATATTGGAAGCAGAGTTATGGGTCTTGTTGGTAATGATGTAGAATTTGATGGTGAATATATATTCCAAGTTTCGAGTTGATATCATAAGTAGTTTTCAAGTAATGGACCAAAGTGCATTTTTTGTTTAACGGACGCCGACGCTGACGCCGACGCCGACGCCGACACCGGGGCGAGTAGGATAGCTCCCCTATTCTTCGAATAGTCGAGCTAAAAATGATCCTGGCTGTGTTAACTTTTTAGTAACAGGCATACACCCCACTTTAAAATCAAGCAGTTTTCATGAAAATGTTACTTTTAAACCAGTTCTTTTGTACTTAACAGGTTTAACTGTTCTCAAACCATTTATAAAATACTCAAACATGTTGACTGTTCTTAAACCAGTTAAATTATTCTCAAACAGGTTTAACAGTTCTCAAACCAGTCTAACTATACTCAAACAGGTTTAACTGTTCTCAAATCAGTCTAACTATACTCAAGCATGTTTAACTGTTCTCAAACCAGCTGAACTATTCTCAAACAGGTTAAACTCTTCTCCTACAGGTAAACTATACACAAGCATGTAAATTATTATCAAACCAGTTCAGTTATGCATAACATGTTTAATTGCTCTCAAACCAGGTGAACAATTCTCAAACTTACCAAACCAGTTGAATTATGCCAAACATGTTTAATTGTTCTCTAACCAGGTGAACAATTCTCAAACAGGTTTAATTGTTCTCAAAACTTAACTTTTATCAAACAACTGTGTGCCATAAAATTGTTTATATATGTGAAGCTTTTCATGAGAAATCATCCAGAAACCATTTTTTCTATTTTTAGTAACAGTGAACAGTGACCTTGACCCCATCAGGCCCAATTTCAATACCAAGTTTCGTCTTCACATACACTACCTAGAAAGCAATTTTCATCACAATATCTCATTCCGAACCAAAGTTATTGAGCATATATAGTTTTTTTTCTATTTTTAGTAACAGTGACCTTGACCCAACAGGTCTTACTTTGAATCCCAAAAGTCATCTTCACAAAAACCACCAATACACCAAATTTCATTTAAGAATCTCATTCCAAGCTATAGCTACTGAGTGGAAATGAAGTTTTGAAGTTTATATAACAGTGACCTTGACCTTGAACCCACAGGCCCCAAAGTCAAACCTAACCTGTATCTTGTTATGTTACATATGTGTCACAAAAAATAATTAAATCTATAAAGTATTTCATGAGTTATCGTCCAGAAACAATTTTTCTATTTTAAGTAACAGTGACCTTGACATTGACCCCACAGGCCATAAAGTCGAACTTGACCTGTATCTTCTGATATAACATCTATTTACCAAAAAAGGATTTAATCGGTGAAGTGTTTCATGAGTTATCATCCCGAAACCATTTTTCTATTTTTAGTAATACTGACCTTGACATTCACCCCACCAGCCCCAAATTCGAACTTGACCTGTATCTTGTGATGTTACACCTGTGTACCAAAAAATTTTTAAATAGTTGATACCTTTCAGGAGTTATCGTCCGGAAAGCATTTTTCTATTTTTAGTAACAGTGACCTTGACACTAACCCCACCAGCCCCAAAATCGAACTTGACCTGTATCTTATGACGATATACCTATGTACCAAAAATTATTTAATTCTGTCGAGCCTTTCATGAGTTATCATCCGGAAACGAATAATCAGACCGACCGACCGACAGACCGACCGACCGATAGACCAACCAACAAGCTCACTCCTATATACCCCCCACAAACTTCGTTTGTGGGGGTATAACTATTCTCAATGAGGTTTAACTGTACTCAAAAGAGGTTGAACTTCAACACTGAATACAATGTAACAGGTGTTCAGTTTAATGGAATAGAATAGCTTGTGTCATTTTTTAATAATAGTCAACAACAAATAATTTTGAGAAAATAACATTACCATTTATTTTCAATTTTGCAGAATATATTTACATAATAAATAAATAAGATTTAAAAAGCTCTACAGCAGAAAAATTGGCACCTTTCAATCAATATCATTCTGGCAAAATAGCAAAGCAACTTTCAGAATACATGTATTTCCGTTTTATTTGGCACTAAGGGTATTTCAATAACATGATATAAATTTGTTAATTGTTTTTTTAAGAAAAGGAAGAGATTAAATTTGTAATAAAATATACAACTGTCCTCTTTTTATTATCTAAATGTTAAAAATGTACACCCTGACTCACGAGTTTTTTTAATCACTTGCATCAAAATCACAAATCATTTGGGACTATGAAAGCAAAAATGCATAGATTACAGGCTGCAAAAGGCACTAGGCAACAATAACTTACAACTGTTTAGAATATAGTTGTTAACTCTTAACTTTATATACACTGGGTTTTTTTGCATGTTCAGTGTAGATCCAAATCAGCCAGCATATCTGTGCTGTCTCATTAGGATCTAAATCGCAAATGTGCCGGCTGATCTGGATCTACAATGTTTGCTCATGCAATAAAGGTGTGTCTAAGGAGAAAAGCGTTAAGACAACATATTCTCAACTCAACATTTAATAACTCTAGGAGCCAAATTTCTAATCATATAACTAAATGTAAAATATTTTTACCTAACAGTTTAACAAAATGGCTAAAAAAAGGCTAAAAGAAAAGGAATACTCACTGCAAAACGGAAAATCTAAAAGCTAGAATCTTGAACCTGTAAGTGCTAAGCACAGCATAAGACACATTTCCGACCAGTGTAGACCCAGATCAGCTTGTACATTCACAAAGTCTGATCAGGGCCTACAGAGTTTGACATTCAGTTACAAATTTAGTACATTTCTGTAAAAAAAACTCACCCTCATATACAATAAATGGACTGTTTCAAAAGGTAAGTCCACTACATTAATTTAGCAAGTAAGATTTTAACCCTATACACTTGACTTGAATGACCCTCTGACTTGAATGAACTGGGCAAACTGTGGATCTACACTGTTTGTTTTTAGTTTAGATCCATTAGGATATTTCTGATAAAAAAACAAACAGTGTAGATCCAAATCAGACACAACAGATGTGCAGGCTGATCAGGATCGACTGCTTATGGGATAACATCCATATCACATGGAGTACAGGGCTGAAGGTTATAAAACTGAGTTTGGAAACCAGTCTCAAATCTCAAGGATCTGATTGGCTGAAATGGCGACCAGTCGCCATTTCAGCCAATCAGATGCTTGAGATTTGAGACTGGTTTCCATGCTCAGTTTTATAACCTTGGGCACAGGGTTATGAAGTCACTGAACAGAGAAGCTATATGGGGCAAAGTCAGGACAGCAATATCAGATACCTGAAAACAAGAGACAATATAATAATGATCCCTAACAAATAAGCTGAGTATATAACAGTCTATTTCAACAATAACATCATGAAGAGGCCCCTTTGCTTGGTGTTCCTGACACAGAAGTTGGCACTAAGAGTATGTCTTCAACAGAAGTAATGATAGCCTTGCAGAAGAAGCATTCTTTCTTAATTAACATCTGATGATTGATGCAGGATCTGAAAATATACAACATACAATCTTGCCTGTCTTCTTAGTGTGGGGACATCAGTTGCAAATCACAATCGATCATCAGTTGGAATTGGTTACCCCTTCAGATGCCATTTCATTAATAATAATCAGTTTATTAAATAAATCTGTGTAACATTTACAAATGGTTTCTGATTAGTAGCTTACAAAGTATTTCTTACTATTGTGTGCTTGCTGCTACTTTCTACATAAAGTTTGATGTTCGGAAGACAAAAATAAAACTGTTCACTCATTTTTTAAATGCACTAAATAGGATGAAAGAACAATGCTTAGCAAAATACACAGCTCAAAACTATAGAAAATAGCAATAAATGCCCAAAAGGCCATAAAATTAATTTTAATCATGACTGTAACAAATATATGACTAGGACATGCCTAATTGTGCGTAACTTTACAGCGAATAGTAAACATCAATATAAATTCATAATGAGAGAATGATATCCATTATAGGCATCAGGTAGCTTTTACACACGATAAATCAATATCTTCCAATCATCGGCACATCACTAGTCATGTCCACATTTTATTTGTGACACTGACTGATTTAAAGTTTTGAACAACCGACCCAGGAGGAAATGATAGCAATATGTGCAATGGGTGGAGTGTGAAAAATAAGGGACCATTTCAAGGCCATCATCTGATTATGAATTGAAAATTGAACATTACCCAAAGTTAAACTTCCTTTACAAGCTTGTCTGCTGACCACATTCTTTACATAACCACAGCCGACCATTATGTTAGCCTTACCTGCATGACATGTGATTGCATGGTTTGAACACAGTCGTTTGTTTAATATGTGCGTAACAAATTTGGAACTTACCTGCATGACATGTGATCGCATGGTTTGAACACAGTCGTTTGTTTAAAATGTGCGTAACAAATTTGGCACTTACCTGCATGACATTTGACCACAGGGTTTGAACACAGTCGTCTGTTTATGCGCATAACAAATTAGGCACTTACCTGCATGACATTTGACCACAGGGTTTGAACACAGTCATCTGTTTACGCGCATAACAAATTTGGCACTTACCTTCATGACATGTGACTGCAGAGTTTGAACACAGTTGTCTGTTTACGCGTGTTACAAATTCGGCACTTACCTGCATGATATATGACCACAGGGTTTGAACACTGTTGTCTGTTTACGTGCATAACAAATTTGGCACTCTTCGTCTTCCATGAACTCTCCGTCTTGACGTACAAACGTCGTTTGCTTACTTTTCAAATATTTTATCAACGTCTGAACACTTGACACCTCCTCTTTACTCACTTCTTCATCTAAACAAAGAAAAATTCAATCAGTAATAAGTTGATTGATCAATTTTAGGTTAACCCTTTACTTCACAGAATGGGGCTGTTATCCCACCGGCAAATATTGTAGATCAAGATAAGCCCGGACAAGACACATAGGATTGAATGTGAATATGTGTTAATCAAGCATTTACTGGGTATCTTAGCCAGAAACAAATGCCTGTTTCTGTGCCTGAACAGGGTAAAGTAAGTATTTACTTAAATCAATTGTTCTGTATGAAACAACTATTGTTTGTACCCTAAT
The DNA here is from genome assembly GCA_038501625.1 of Corbicula japonica. Classification (NCBI taxonomy): domain Eukaryota; kingdom Metazoa; phylum Mollusca; class Bivalvia; order Venerida; family Cyrenidae; genus Corbicula; species Corbicula japonica. The sequence continues at coordinate 529,012 of JAZAYU010000059.1, read as the reverse complement.
GTATATTCACCAGTTGGGAATACATTTTACAATAATATTTACACTGGTGAAAAATTGTTAATAGTGATTATAAGGGTAACATATTTGCAGTGGAATGTACATACAATGTCTGAGATCAAACTGTCTCTCATCAATGGGGTCTTCCCTTGCCACGGCCCCAACATCTTGGTTGTCATGGTTACCCAGCATAAATTCCAGTGCCGAAATTTGGAACCCATGATCGGACAGAAGAACATTTGTAACTAACTCCTTCCTAAAATATCAAAATAAAATTGTGAGAACAGGGATTATAACCCTTTATTGCATAACAGATTAGTGTTTCGACATGATTTTCCAGGGTGAGGAAAATCTTATCTTTCCGTAGGGTAAAGATACTGTTTGTAAGTTTACATGAGTGAAGTCAAGTCTTTCAAGTATTTGACATCATGTATTTAAGTTATTGATGTCATTTAGAAAATAAGGTTTGCATTTATGTCAATATTTCATCTTAAGAAGGGCTCTCACTGGACTTGCAAATCAGGGAGAAGTTTTGTCATAATTTTACTGAATTATAGAGCAGTCTGCAGTCAACAGCATTCTTTCCCTATATAGTTTATACAAAAATCACTTCACCAATAGCTCAAAGAAGGGAGAAGTCAGGTCACTTTTGGGAGACTTCTCCCAAGTCTCCCTCTAGTGATAGCCCTGGTTAGAAAACAAGAATTAGATTGTATACATATAGACAATGTTACAAACAATAAAAGGTATGCAAGAAAAGCACCATTCATGAGACTTTTAGTTAAGGTAGAAAAATATATCATCATCTCAGATGAACTGTGTTGGTGGGAACTCGGCAGAGCCTCATTTCCGCAAAAACAGTTCACACTTGGTGTCAGATTATTCCATGTTAACTTCACTCTCATGAAAAATACTTAAATTGCTCTATGCTATATGGCTGTTATCCATGAACAAACAAAATTTTTATCAACAAATTGCAAGTTGGTGTAAATATGGTTTTCTTCAAACCGTAACAAACCTTTCGGTGTCAGAATTTACCACCAGCATGACCAGTATACCAGCTATCACAGATACCAGCGAGTAGTGTGTCACACTCTCCAATCCTGTAATACAACAAAGGTCACATGACCAGTATACCAGCTATCACAGATACCAGCGAGTAGTGTGTCACACTCTCCAATCCTGTAATACAACAAAGGTCACATAACCAGTATAATAGCTATCACAGATACCAGCAAGTAGTGTGTCACACTCTCCAATCCTGTAATACAACAAAGGTCACATGACCAGTATACCAGCTATCACAGATACCAGCGAGTAGTGTGTCACACTCTCCAATCCTGTAATACAACAAAGGTCACATGACCAGTATACCAGCTATCACAGATACCAGCGAGTAGTGTGTCACACTCTCCAATCCTGTAATACAACAAAGGTCACATGACCAGTATACCAGCTATCACAGATACCAGCGAGTAGTGTGTCACACTCTCCAATCCTGTAAAACATTATATTTACACTTCAACTTTGTCCTCTTTGATGAAGTCCTATTTGGGCTTCACACACTTTAAACAACCCAACTGTTTTCCATACCCAAATGAAAACTATCAAATATCTATTCAATCCTTAAATGTTAACACTTCAACTTAATCATCTACAATAAAGTCTTATTCATGTAGAAAATTATAAATACTACTGGTGCATAGTGAAAGTATTACTATAAGGTGCTCACAATTTGCAGGACTGTGCAAAATGTTTTGACTTGTGGCATCAACATGTACGCACATTTTGCAAAGGTTGCTGCAAAAAATTGTGCCGTCATTTGCTTTGTTTAAAACATGGTTGTTCCAACAGCCATTCAAAAATGCCTTAGTATCACAAATTCTTCTCAATATATTGGTAAACTTAGGAATATTTATGTGTGTAAATATAACAACTGCATCAATATTTAAATGTATTCATCTAGGTATGAAAATGTTTGGACTATTTAAAGTAAACACTGAGCCCTTCCGACTTCACATACTTAAATATACCTAAATGAGCACAATCAAATATTCCAAGCATTAAGTTAACCCTTTCCTCCATATAAACGCATTTTTATGCATGTGCGACCAGTGTAAATCTAGATCAGCCGGCACATCTGTGCCTTCTGATCAGGATCTGCACTGGTCGCATTTTGGTCAGAAATAAGCAAACAAATCAAAAAGCAAACTGCAGATCCTGATCAGAGTGCCACAGATGTGCCGGCTGATCTGGATTTAAACTGTCGCCCACACAATAAAGGTGGGTGTATGGAGGAAAGGGTTTATAGGACAAAAGGATCCCTGTGTGTCTGCCAGCCATCACAGCTGACAAAAGAAGACTGTCTAGTGATTGTCAGACTCAGTGTAAAGACTGACTTTCACTTCTAGACTACAATATCTCACCTGTTATATAGAGTGAAACAACACCATTAAACATTCCACTTTTCTGAGTGATTCGATTTAGGACTAGACAGATCAACTGAAAGAAAATTACGCAATATGTCAGGAATGAAACTTAAGTCATGTCTTAAAAGTTATAGTATCAAAAGCAAATTAACCTTTTTCTTCGATAAATTCGAGTAAAAGCCATATCCGTGGAGCAAAGTGTTAAACACTCAATGAGAAATCTTATGTTAAGACTTGCATTGAAGGCATCATATATTTGCTTAAACAGCTATAACTTGCCTTTAAAAATTTAAGTCATTTAACCTATTCTCCAACTTAAAACATTATTTAACCCTCTAACTCCCTGTCAAATGGCTTTCATCCATGGGCAACCAGTGTAGATCCAGATCAGCTGATATATCCATGCCATCTGATTTAGATCTACACTGTTTGCTTCTTATCTGGTTATTTAGTTCATATGGATGTGCTAGTTGATCAGAATCTAATTTTATACATTCAAATAATCTGTAAATGGAGTAAAGGGTTAAACTTCAATTACCCTAGGAGTCTAATTTCTACTGTTTACAACATTGCTATGTAACCAACAGCCATATCTATTGCCTGCCTCTGAATGTCTTGCAAAAAACTGACATTTAATGGCAAGCTATGTGCTTGGAAGTGATGTCTGACATTTGTCAAATTTGGCCACAAGCCTAGACCTGTGTCATTGACCTTGAAAACTGAGATATGGAGCAGACACAAATATGTAATGGGCAGTAGGAAGGTCGGATGAACTAGAATCTTCTAATAGTTTAGCCTTGTAGTAGAAAAATATGTCTTCGGAGGAATTTTTTACATTTCATTCTGTTCGTATTTGAAAAGAACTAACAATTCTATCCCATTTGCCCATAAATATTAGAGGATATTTTTACATTATATTTCACTATAATTAATATATTTAATTGCCAAATGCATAATAAGCATGTCATCTACTAATCTTTATAATGACATTTTGAGAAAGGCATAGTTTTGCATGAAACAGCTCTTTTCCCTTTCATTCTTGAGCAGGGTATAATAAATAAATAAAAAAAACGTACGCTGCTTTTACCTGTATCAGACGGTTCATCAGCAGTTCGGCTGATGGTCTTGACCAATCAGTGAAGAGAGTTGGTGCTATGGCAACCACCATCTCCACAACTCGAAACAGACAGACAGAGATCTCGAAGCATGTGCTACAGATTTTCAGCTGTCTACTCTCGATGAAAACCCTTCTCTCGGATCTCGACACGACAGTCTGTATCTGAAGCAAAATACTAAACCTTTAACACTTTACAACTGTATGTGTGACTAGGGTAGATCCAGATCAGCTGGCACATCTGTGTCATTCAATCTGGATCTACACTGGAAATATTCTTGGTCAGAAATAACCAAATGAAGCTAAATTATAAGTGTTGATCCCCAGAGGGCATAGTCTTAAAAGTTAAATATATTTTAGAAAATCAAAAATGTTTAGGCTGTTAAGTGTGCTAAATTAATTTACCGCAATATGAGAAGAATTCATGATACATGTAGTATGTTGTTTTTTAATGGCTGTTGAAACAGCCAGACTGAAGACAACGTATATGACGCTTTTTGGCAGCAACTCCTGGCAAACTGTGCATGCTTGTGGAGGTCACACTTCAAAACATTATGCACAGTCCAATAAATTGTTAGTGGCTTTCAGTGTTAGTAACGTCTCTTAAAGTAGTATGTCACATTACGCACCACCTGTAACTTTACTTCTTAAGATTTAAAATACTTCATCCTAGAGGATGCCGTTAAAGTATAAATATTGTACTGTATGTGTGTTATCTACCTCCTGCATCATGCCAATGAACTCGGAGAAGGACCAGTTGAGCTGATTGAGGAGTGTATCTAGGAACCTTGTGGCCACTTCTGGTTCAGCCTGCAACATGTCCGCCAGTAAACTCTGGAACTTTGGGGACGGGCATGGCTCTAGAAAAACAATTGTATGCCTTTACTTTATATAAATGGATTTTATCACATGTGCAACCAGTATATCCAGATCAGCTGGAACAAGAATTCCATCTGATATGGATCTACAATGGTTGCCTCCTGAAATAATGTAAAGGATCTTAAAGCAAATAGTGTAGATCCCGATCAGATGGCACTAATCTGGATCTACAATGTTCACACATGGGATAAAATGCATATACATAGTGTAAAGGGTTAAATAACAATAAGGAGTGTCCCATCACACAACAAAGATTTACAGCAGAATCATTGTCTACACTATAACCAATGCATATAAGTTTATTCACTTCAGGTATCACACTGAAATTCTACAGCAAAACCTGTCTTCAAAGACCACTTAATAGAAAAAACTCAAACCCAAAATGTGTCTTTGAAGACAGGTGGTCTTTGATCACAGATGAATTTGTTCTTTAAATCAGTCAGTAATGCAAATAAAATGTGTTCTTAATCAACAAGTGGTCTTTGTTTACAGTTGATCTTTAGCACAGGTTGGGCTATATAATCTTACTCTGTAGGCTGGCAGATCCAAACTCCGTCAGCTGAACTTTGGAAGGAACAAGATGAGGTGGATGAGTATAGCGAAATCCAAAACCACACCCCTGAAAATACATAAAACGGTATATAAATGGTAAATTCATTAACCCTTTACTTTCTATATACTGGCGTTACCGCATGTGAAATCAGTGAAGATCCACATCTGCAAACCTGAGCCAGATCTGATTAAGATAACACTGTTCATATCTTGGTGAGAAATAACCTAATGAATAATAATAAGAGTGTAGATCCTGATCAGATGGCTAAGAAGTCTCATCAGATGTGAATCCTCACTGTTTGCCCATGGGAAACAGCCATATCCTATGGAGTAACGGGAAATAATTTCAGTGGAATTCATGAGGCGATCAACATCGTCTTGATATAATGAACATTTATACCAAGTTATTTTAAAATCCAATAAGAAATAACAAAGTTACAGAGCAGACACGATTTTCCCAACAAAATTCTATTTTTAGTAACAGTGACCTTGACCTTGGACCTACAGGCATGGGTGTTATACGCGACACACCACCTTGTCATGGTGAACATTTGTGCCAAGTTATTTTAAAATCCCTGTATTCATAGGAAGTTACAGCCTGGACAAGAAGATTCTATTTTGAATAACAGTGACCTTGACCTTGGACCTACAGACATGGGTATTGTACGCGACACACTGTCTTGATATGGTGAACATTCATACCAAGTTATTTTAAAATCCAATAAGAAATAACAAAGTTACAGAGCGGACACGATTTTCGAACATACACACACACTGACACACACACACACACAGACAGGGTGAACACTATATGCCCTTCGGCCATTACATGGCGGGGGCATACAAACGCATGAAATATAAAATGAAATATTTATATGATTTAAGAAAAGAAAACCATAAAACTCTGAACATGTGCAAATAAGGTTTTAAGAAAACAACAAGATTTCATGCCCATAAGTATAAATGCTAAAGAAATGTAGTCTATTCACTTAAAACATGTGAACATTATAAACTACTGCTGTAATTTTGATTTCAAAAGTCCTAAATTTCTCTCTGCTTTGCATTCACTTTAACTTGTTAGATAACCCTTGCCTAATCTCTTGTTATTCAAAATATCAGGATATAAGCCTTGACTGCACAGATATCCAGGTTGATTTGGATCTGATTCTGAACTGGCATGAGATTCAAGCCAAATCCATTTAGTACCACCGCACAGATGGGCAGGTTGATCTGGATCTAAACTGGCTGCACGCAAGACAAAAGCTATATTAATGGAGTAAAGTGTAAACATTTGTTTCTCAGCTAGCAGCTCTAAAGCCAGTGTTCAAGGTTGTAAAAATAAATACATTAAAGAATATAACCTAACCTTCCAAATGCGGACCAGTATCCAGTTGGTTTGAGCCCAAGACCTGTTCTCATACGGAGCAATTAGGGCCTGCAGCATGTGCCTGCATCTAAAAATAATCAAACAGTAATTACAAGTAAGTCTAAGAGCCTGCATGGTTGTAATAAAATGATACTCCTATGTATGACGGTGTAACAAGGGTAAGCCAAATGTAATACTGATCTAGATCTATAACCTTTTGCCATGCCTTAAAGAGCATGTATATGGAAAAATGGTGAAAAACCCTCAAAACTTACCTGTCAACAGGTAGACTTTCAAGCACTTTCAATGACTTCTCATAACAAGTAAAACAAGCCAGGGCCTGAATAATGTTGTCTCTTGTATCTGAAACAGAATATAACAAGTCAAATCAAACTTTCCACCATATACACACCTTTTTTTGCGTGGGTGAACAGTGTAGATCCAGATCAGCCGGCATATCTGTGCCGTCTGATCAGGATCTGCACTGTTCACTATTTGATTTATTAGGTTATTTCTGACCAAAAAGCGACCAGTGCAGATCCTCATCAGACGGAATGGATGTGCCGGCTGATCTGGATCTAAACTGATCGCACATGCGTAAAAAAGCGTATATATGGAGGAAAGGGATAATAGAGGTAGGTGAACTATTTGCCTGTTTAACCCCTTTCAACAAGGGATATGGCTTTTATCATGTGAATAAAATAATGCTTAATTTAATGCATTACTTTTTGAAATAAAATTATTTTTTTAAATATAGTAATACAAATGCTAATTTAATGCACAAATTTGGCAAATAATGCTAACTAAAGGCATTAATTTTATAAGTAATTCATCAAATATTAGAAGACAGCAGTAGTCCAGTGGTAGAGTGCTAGCTTAAGGATTGAGGGGGCCAGGGTTCGAGCCCAGTCTGTATACCATCTATTTACAAAACCAGCATGAAAGCATACATTTTCTATATCAACATACCTGCTATCACTATTCTCGAGTCAGCAAAATGGTTCACAAGGAAGACGGCAAAGTTCTTTATCAGCATGCTGTAATCTGTAAGAGGCGAACATTGACATACTGTGGCATTATCAGTAACCTGAATGGGCAGTAATCTGTAGGCACACAGTTGTGAAGATACTATTTTCAATTTTGATATTTTTGACAGATTGCAGGAATTCTTATTTTGAAAGAGTAACCAATTATAGCTATTCATTTATATTTACACATCATATACCAGAAAAATTGTCTCTACATTTACAGAATTATTTCCCTGAAAGCTTCCAAATAATATACAGTAACAATAATTAACCTACAAAGAGCACATCATAAAATTTATACACCTGTTAAGTTCTAGGGTTTCATAATCGGACAAAAATCAAAATCGATCATCAGAAATAATCAAACAACCCTTTTCGATCAATCATCGATTATATAATCAAAGCATAAACAATAACAATGTTCATGCTTTAATAAAGAAGAATTTTATTTATAGGAATTCTTTGTTAATATTCTAGCAACAACACTACTCATAATTTGTTATTATAATGCATTTTTTTTCTATTTTTCAAAAAAGCAAATTTCAAAATGACATTGTAAAGAATCTTCTGCTTAAGGCTTGCAAAACATACAAGACATTCTTCTATGAGCATATGGTATAATCTGCAGGTACAGGAGTCTTTTTTCTTGAAATACTTAGTGGGAGAACATATTCCAAAGCTTATTTAAAATCAAATTAACACTGTCATATATCAGCACTGTTTTTGTTCTGATACAGTGATCTCCCTTGTAAGCTGCTTAAAGAACAGCAAACCGATGATCAATTGTTAAACCTTGTAATCGATTATCGAAAATTGATCCTAGTAACGATCGATTTTCGATTATAATCATTTAATCCCTACTGTTAACATTTATTTACATATTAATTAAGTTACCCCCGTCTTCAAAGACCACTCAGCAGAGAACCCAATAGTGGTCTTTTGAAGTCAGGTGGTCTATGATCACACTGAGGTGAATACATTCTTAAAATAAATCAGTCAGTAGGACAAATGAAATGTGGCTATAATCCACAGGTGGTTTGTTACAGGTGGTCTGTAGCACAGGTTGGACTACGACATAATCTCACAGTGTTTTATTTGGATGTGTAAGACTTTGATCAACATCTCATTCCTAAAGAAACTTTAATCTGAAACATAGAATGATAAGATAAACCTGGTAGTGAATCAAACGATACATAGACATCGAAGTAGTTTTTCAGGGCATTGTGGGTATGAATCACAATATCGATGTAGAATTCTGGCATGTACTGAAACAACAGTTTGTACTGCGAGGCCTTGTCTACAGTCTTCAGGGCGGCTTTCATCAACCATGCGATGTCTTTCTGCTTTTCCTGCAATAAAAGAAACCAACAGGGAATTCCGAAAATTCTCAGGGGGAACTCACACAGTAACTCAAGATGAAGAGTTGGCGAAATTTAAGAATACTAATCCATTGCACAATATTATGTGATATCAAAAATTGTAACATTCTTAACCCTTTTTTCCATATATATGCCTTATACACATGTGTGACCAGTGTAGATCCAGATCAGCCTGCACATCAGTACCTTTGGATCAGGATCTGCACTGTTCGCTTTTTGGTCAGAAATAACCTAATGAATCAAAAAGGGAACAGTTTAGATCCTGATCAGACGGCATGGTTGTGCCATGTGATCTGGATCTAAACTGTTCGCCCATGCAATAAAGGTGTGTATATGGAGGAAAGGGTTATTCATTTTACTTCTAGTTATAAAGTTTGTTTTCACTTCTGATCTCTCAAGAAAACAAGTTTGTTTTCACTTCTGATCTCTCAAGAAAGCAATCATTATAGATTTAAATATAACACTTTCTGTAAAAACAATTCTATCCGAAACTTTCAGATATTTCTTGGCTTTCCATAATTAAGAAACTCCATACTCTCAAATATTTTGTTAATAAAAAAAAATTTCTTAATAAAAAAACAACAATCTTTACAATCTTTGCTTATTGAGTATAATATATATCTCAACATGAAAATATAAACCATTTACCAAACTTGTACTTTTTTTTAATGTAATCATTTTTTATTTATAGTAAGTATGCAAAACAAATGTTCTTGTTAAAAATCCTAATATCTGATGCTCTTGAGTGTTCATGTAAAAACCTGTGTAGCAATCAACTTACCTTAGAGTAGATAACAGCCCTGACCCAGCACAGCTGTCTGGCGTATATAGTGACCTGCTCCAGGAAAACAGATTTGGCTCTAACCAGTTCATCTCGAACATCATTCATCTGTAAGTCAATATACAAAAAGTATTGTAGCTGGGTCGGATGCAAGATGTCCTTAAAGGGGTTTGTTTGGGGCATTCTAGTAGTTACATGATAATTTCTAACTTTTGGGCCAAAATTTTCATGAAAATTAGATATTTCTGCCCAAAAAGGGAGTTTGAGCAACCCTACTGAATTCCCCTCTGGATCTGCCCCTGGGTAGACATTTTAATTCCTTTACTTCATCGATATGGATATGCCTTCTCAATGTGTGACAGTGTAGAACCAGACCACAATGCACATCTATGCCATCTGATCAGAATCTATAACGTTCTTCTCTTGGTCATATAAAAACCTAAAGAATCGTAAAGCAAACAGTGTAGAGCCAGATATATCAGATTGCATAGATGTAAGAGCTGATCCAGATCTACACTTGTAGACCATGGGATAAAAATTATAAACTATCCATCTGTTTTTCATAATTAGATAAACACAATTAAATATCAATTCAATTCTTATATTTACACACATAAATATTCAAAATTTTAAAAAAGTTATTACAACAATTTGCCATATTATGATTTTTTTCTATGGCTGTTGGAACAGACATGTTTTCGAACAGCCATGTTGATATCAAAGCAAAATGTGCATGCACAGTCCAATAAATTTTGAACATCTTCGCTTCCTAAAGCAATAAATCACACTTCCAACCACCTGTTATTATAGCCTGTCGGATGAATAAAACTTCATGGCATAGGATGCAGTTGAAGTGTAAATATTACATTGTTGAATATCAAACTAATACTGGCTTGGTTTGATTAAGCATTTTCCTGAGCAGTAATGGATGTGAATATAACTCTTCAGGTCGCCTAGCAATGTATTAAGTTCAACTCAATATTTACACAAATATAAGTATTGTATTCAATAGGCTTCAAAGGGCTATGTAATTGATAACAGCACTGACTGTATGTATGAGGAGACTTTTTATGGTCACCACACTGCACAAACAATGCTACTGCGCAAGTTAACACTCACCTCAATGGGACAGGAGTCCAACTTCTTCACTGTATCCTTGTAGCACTGGACAAACTCTTGGATATGTTCTTTCATCACGTTCATCTGAAATAAACAGAAAATCATAAGGGTCTTTGCATATGCTTAGACTGGAAGGATTGTGGCTTTTTTTAAACTGGTTTCTGTTTTTTATTGGTCGTCTCTTGGTTAGAAAACAACCTTCATGAATCTAAAACCGAACATTTTAGATTCTGATCAGATGGTACATTGGATAACAGCCATATCCCATGGAGTAAGGAGTTAATTATGGTTTTTAATTTTTGTTATTCATTATGCTAATATTAGTCTATAAGTGGATGCATATTTGGCAAAAGATACAGGAGAATTAAAAAAAAATTCTGTTTAATCTAAAAAAAAACACACAATACACTTAAGAGTTGGGTAGGTAGAGGAGTGTAGGGCTGGGGTGGTGAAGGCAAGGCAGGATTGAGTGAGGCAGGGCAAACAGGGCAATGGTAGTACAGTACAGTACAAAAATTACTTGGCTTAAAAATGTTATTTCTGACAGTGCCAACTTGCCAACTAAGCACTTTATCTGGGATTGTTTTACCTTGCCGAGTTGTTTATGAGCTGCTACGTGATACAGTAACATGACCCCGTCAAGAAGTTCCATCAATGTATTACCACTTGGCATCTCAGTTTTAGGGTAGTTGTTTTCTGTAACAACAAATTTAAAACAGAACAAGTATTATTCTACTGTTAACCCTTTACTCCATAAAGACGCATTTTAACACATCTTCAGGACTGGAGGTTATAAAACTGAGATTGTAAACCAGTCTCAAATCTCAAGCATCTGATTGGCTGAAATGGCGACTGGTCGCCATTTCAGCCAATCAGATGCTTGAGATTTGAGACTGGTTTCCATGCTCAGTTTTATAACCTGGGGTACTGATCAGATGGCACACATGTGCTGGCTCATCTGGATCTACACAGCTCGCTTTTTGGTCAGAAATAAACAAATGAAACTAGAGATGTGTCCATAGGACACGGATACCCCCTGCTATGCATTGTTATCAGACACTGAATTGCAATGATGGGAATAATAGCATTTCAAAGACATGTGTGAGTTATTATAAGAATATGCATATATTTGAAGATCAAGTAAATTATTTGCATTTGCAGCACTGTTGTCTGCTCATAACAGAAATGTCTGTGAAGAAGTTGGTGGTAATGCAAATAAAAAATTTTAAACATACAATCATATATATTTTGCAAAGCTTTTCAAAACAATTAGATTTTTAAGCATTAAGTTATCATATAAGGCATGTGTTTAAAAAAACTAGGTGTAAGGTAAGCTATTAATAATCATTCTATTCCATTGTATAACAATGGCATTCAACACATGTATAATCCCTGATAATAAGACCATCCCACTATTAAGACCACTTTTTAAAGAAGGGGTACTGGTGTTATTAGCAGGGTTCAACAGCATACCAATATTATTGTTCACTTATGTAATTATGTACTTTTTAAGGACCTACAGCATGGGTATTGTATGCAACACACTGCCTTGTCATGGTGAACATTTGTGCCAAGATATTTTGAAATCCCTCCTTTCATAACGAAGTTATAGCCCAGACAAGAAAATTCTATTTTTAGTAACAGTGACCTTGACCTTGGACCTACAGGCATGGGTATTGTACGCAACTGACCGCCTTGTCATGGTAAACATTTGTGCCAAGTTATTTTAAAATTCATCATTCATAATGAAGTTATAGCCCAAACAAGAAAATGTTATTTTTAGTAACAGTGACCTTGACCTTGGGCCTACAGACATGGGTATTATATGCAACACATCACCTGTTACGATGAACATTTGTGCCAAGATATTTTGAAATTCCTTCATTTATAACAAAGGTATAGCCCGGACAATTCTAATTTTTGTAACAGTGACCTTGACCTTGGACCTACATGCATGGGTATTGTACGCGATTAACCTTGGACCTACAGGCATTGGTACTCTACAGAACGGGACAGGTGTGTAAGTTCTATAAAGGCAAATTTATTGAGGAAATGGTTAACTGACTATAAAACACAAGTACATAATGATGAAGTCAAAGATTGTTAGCAATTTTTAACCATTTACTTCTAAAAAAAAAGACTTTTATGGCTTAGGTGATCAGTGTAGATTCAGATCTGCCAACATATCTGTGCCAACTGATCTGGATCTGCACTGGTTGCATCTTGGTCAGAAATAATCCAATTAATCTAAAAAAGAACAGTATAGATCCTGATCTCTGATGTCACAGCTGATCTGGATCTAAACTGTCTACCCATGCAATAAAAGCCATATCTAGGTAAAGGGTTAAAAACAAATGCAAGGTTTACCAGCCCTGCAAGGTTTAAATGCTCACGGTAGGAGTTTACTATACCTTCATTCCTGGTAGTGACTGGCTTCACTTCACCATCAGGTAACACCTGTAGACCCTGTGCTTTATTTACTTCGGCTGTAAATAACAAATAAAAATAATCAAAATCTGGTTCTAATTAAAACTAGATGGGTGTTCAGTTGAAAACTTGTGTTGCTATGGTGCTTTGTAAGAATAAAAAATCTATGTACAAAAAGACTCAAAACTTCATCAACTTTGATCTTGACTTTAAGAATTTGGCATCATCACGTAGTAATAAGCAATAGAATTTGAAATGTAGCCAACATTAATTTTTCAAGATGAAAGGGGGACACAAAATCTCTGACCAGCGTAATTGTATTGCTCAGAAACAAATTCACTGAACTCTTTACACCATATATATGGGTTTTATCACACGTGTCCAGTTTGGATCCTGATCATTCAACATATCTGTGCAAGCAGATCTGGATCTGCACTGTTTGCTTCTTGTTCAGAAATATGCCAATAAATTTGAAAGCAACAGTGAAGCTCCTGATCTGACAGCAGGAATGTGAGTCATGATAACTGAGCTGCTAACTTGAGAGCCTAGCTGTAACAAAATAGCTCAACAGTAACATAAGATCTTTAAAACTGCAAATTAGTTGTAAAATGATAGTTAAGCTGTAACTTAAGAGATCAGCTGTACCTTGAAGATTTAAATTAGAAAGTTAGCTGAGACAGATTAGGCAATAGAAAATTAATTCCTAGATTCTCATCCTAATTTTGGGAAAAACTGGGGCAGGTGGGTGGGTTTTATTTTTTATTTGTTTTATAATTCTCATGGTTTCTAACGACGTTTGTGTAGTTTAAAGATAAATAAGAGTCCAGCTGACTATGAATTGACGATTCACACTTAAATGTTTCATACTGCGTTTTCGTACTATACTGATTTGTACTCGTAATGTAAATTTTGATGTACGCATTTTTTGTTCAAAATAAAAAAACGTTCGGGAGGAGTGATTTTCAAGGGGTGGGTGGGGATGAGAATCTAGGAATAATTTTCTATTGCCTTAAATAAAACTGAACAGCTGAGCTGTAAATTTGGAAATTATCTGTGATGCACCAATTTAGCTGTAACTTATGAGCTAAGCAGTAAATCTGGAAACTAGCTGTTAATCAACAGCTTAGGTAAACTTAGCATAAAGAATATAATAACTTAGCTGTAACTTAAGATTTTCCAATTCAATTTTTATGCTAAGTCGTTCCACTATCTGCTGAATCTCAAGGGTCATTTTGATTTGGAGATTCTGCCAAAAAATAGCAAAATACCCCTAGTTTAAGGATACAATTGACCCATCAACTAACATCATAAAGGACGAATTTGAGGCTTTTTGGATATTTCAAATTTCAAAGGGTCATCTCCGTGGTCAAAAGGAACCCCTGTGCTTGAAAGGCCATAGGAGGAACCAGGTTTACACATGTGCTTTAAAAGCCAGGGGAAGACCCTAATTTTCACATGTGCATGAAAAACCATGGGAGGACCCTGGTTTTCACTTACCTCCAAGCATTCTGTTTAGATGGGACATGGATCCTCCACATCTCTGTAAATCGAAATAGTCTCTGGTGTCTTTCCAAAACTCTTGAATTGGCATGTAGGCTTCTGCAAGTACACACGGAAATATATAAAGTTAGTCACTTTACCGAGAAAAGCACCAGAGATGCAAGTCTGATTTTAACTCTTACTTTGTGGATAAGGCATTCACATGGGCTGTCAGTGTGAATCCAGATCAGCTGGCATATCTGACCCATCTGATCTGGATCTACATTGGCTGCTTCTATCTAAAAGCCACCAGCGTAGATCCTAAGCAGATATCTTGGACATGAAGGCAGATCTTGGTCTACACTTGTTATTTCAAATAACCTTACAAATCTGAATTCTACCACTATTGATACAGAGCAGGCACTATGGATGACTTGTTCGACGCGTATCACTGAGAAAAGGCTAAGGTCACAGAAACATCTATGGTCATAAAGCTCCTTTGAAGATTGGTAGACCCTGATATCCTTTCACCCTGTTATTTTAACCCAATGGCAAACAGTGTAGATCCAGATCATCCAGCATATCCATATCATCTGATCAGGATCTACACTGTTTGCTGTTATATTTATAAGGTTACTTCTGACAAAGAAGCTACCAGTGCAGATCTACACCACATGTGCCAGCTGATCTGGATCTACACTGGTCACACAGGCAATAAAGCCAGAATATATGGAGTAAGGGGTTAAGATTATTTTTAAGTTCAATCAGCCTCATAATTAACGCTTTTTGACTCAGATTAATTCCTTCACAAGACAATATTAACAGTATGCTATACCATAACCCTTTACGCACTTAATATATTAATAGACATGTCCTTGTATAAATGTGAATCAGTCGACTTAATGTTCACAAATATAACCCTTTCTTCCATAAAATTAAATGCACTGTTATTGCACGCGAGAAAAGTGTAGATTCAGATCAGCAGGCACATCCATGCCCTCAGATCATGATCCCCACTGTTTGTTTTTATATTCATTGGGTTATTTCTGTCCAAAAGGCAACCAGTTTAGATCCAGATCACCTAGTACAAATGTACCTGCTGATCTGGATTTACACTAGCCACACACATGATAAGACAGATATATTTGGAGCAAAGGGTTACAAACACTAAATTTATTAACTGAATATCAAACAGTGTTGAGCTAAACATTTTAAAATAATAAGGTAAACCTTATACAAATGTACTACAGTTGAAAGTAATTATCAGCAAATTATGCCTTATCAGCACCTCCTACCAAAGTTGCATGCAGGATGCACATTTGCTGGAATTGTCATCCGCTTACCAGAGCTCATGACAAATCTAGCAGGATCTTCTTTCTGGAAATCATCCCAGTAGTAACGGAGAGCCCGCACCATACGATGGAAGAAACACAGAGTAACTGGCAACGGCCAAGCGTTTAAAACATTTGCCTGCAATGGAAGCTCAAGATAAACATCTGAAGGAGTCAGAAATATGCATCAGTGGTCTCATTAACAATTCACTTCATAGGTACAACTCTGGCAATCAGTGTAGATCCAGATCAGCTGGCAACAAATTTCCTTCATTGTGTGAACCATTGAACGAGAAAAGACTCCCGTTATTTTTCACAAAAATTTGTTTTTATACATGTCAGTCTGTACAGTTAACTCCATAAATATCATTCAATGACTCCCTTATGGTGGGGTTCCAAATTATAATAATGCCCTTATGCCAAAAATAAATGCTTTAACTATAAATTGTTTTCTGAAAATAATAAAACAGTACCTTGTTCTCTTTGATAAACTTCCTGAATTTGTCTAGGAAGAGCAACCTGGAAGTCATCTCCTGCAATAAAAAGTATCAACCTTATCAGAGCACATGTCATGATTATTAGGTCATACCATAAAAAATATGAAAAATATCCATGGATGCTAAAACCGTAAGCTATGGATGTTAACATTTTAAATCCTTAAATAGTAACACTTAAGTTCCATGGAATTTAAACAGTTGAAATCTACAATTGGTAACACTTACAATCCATAGCAAAACACTTAAGATCACTGCAGGCAACACAGAATATCCATGATTTAATATCCATGTGAGATAACGTTAAATTTCCATGGGAGATAACGTTAAATATCCATGGGAGATAAGATCTATTAGGGGAACACTCAACACCCATAGGCAGTAAAATTAATATCCATGGGAGGTAACATTTAAGACTGATGTGAGACAATAATAAGACCCATGAAATGTAAGATTTAAGAACTCATTGAGAAATCATCCCTGGGAGTAACATTTAAGATATGTGAGAGGAAACATTAAGGATGCATAGGATGTAACATTTCAGATCCATGGAAGATAAAATTTAAGATCTGTTAGAGAAAACATTTTAGGTCCATAAGAGGTCACACTTTAGATCCACGAGAGCTAAAAATTAAGGTCCACGTAAATTTAAGATGCACACAGGGTTGATAATTAAACATTTTTTCAAAGACTATTTTGTTTAAGCAGTTAGAAGATATTCTTTATTTCATCTGTAATGTAAGTAATTAACTGTCACTGACTTACATCCTGCAGATCTCGGTGATTCAGTAACACCTTCAGTATTTCAACTTGAATTTCTTCTATCTCTGCAAATACAAAAAGCACTATTGAAAGCCAGAAGGGGTCATCAGCAACTGAACAAAGAAAGCTGCTGACCCCTTCTGACTTTTCATTGATGTGTAATACTGTTGTACCTCCTTTAATAAGAATGAGATCAAAGATTTGGTCAGTAAATCAACCCAAAAACTTCCTTTTTAACTGAAAAGGGGACTGTTTAAATTAGTTTGTTTTGTCACAGCACAAGTATGATTCACTTACACAAACAGGGGACATGGATTTCTATGGAATAATTAATCATATCTCTTGAGTTAATCAATAGCTTATGACTAAAAAACGAAAATATTTTTATGGAGTGGGGACCACCAACCAAAGGTCAAGGTCTTTGGACATGACACCCATCATAATAAAGAAACCATTCTTCTATAGCTTGATAAAAGAAGTTGTTAAGTTATGCTTTGAAAACAAAATATTTTAAAAACTTTTAACCCATTAAAAAAAGGCATTAATCCATATGCGTGACCAAGGATCATGGTTCTCACACCCGACAATGTTTTATTTAAGTTGACACTTTCATGAAGTTAAGATGTGATCACAACAAGATAAGATCAGTTGCAAAGTTCTGAACTGGAAACTAGAAATTTGCACAAACTTGGATGGTTTGACCCAAAGTATGACCTTGACCTTTGGGAGGGCCATGGCTCTTGGACACCCACTCTTTCTCATTGAAAGGATCATCTTATGTGCAGTTTGGCTGAAATACCTTCATAATCTGCTAGTAAGTTTGTGCTCCGGAAACTAGATTTTTGGCATACTCTGACCTTGACATTTGAGACCTTGACATTTGAGACAGGGCCATGGTTTTAATGGTTTTATCATATTTGTGAAGAGTGTAGATTCAAATCAGGAAGCCCAGATTTGCCAGTTGATCTGGATCTACACTGCTTGCCCATGGATAAAAGCAACATCCCATGGAGTCTAGCAATTATCAAGCAGTTACCTTCGATCTTCTTCTGCAGTTGATCACATGATGCCATGTACTCTTTTCTATTTTTTTCTTCCTCAGCAGACGGCAGACTTGTGACATCATTATCCTGATATCAAATTAAGAAATTCAGTACATCTTGTATTACTTTGAATGCACTTATTTTTGTGTAGTTTTTCTGATATTATTTTCTTGGGTTCTCAATTTCGTGGAATTTTAAAGCAACAGCCTAAACTTAAGTAAGAATATACTATTGAAAAATCATATTTGTCCATATAGACTCCAATATATAAACTCTCTAACAGAACACAAAAGGTCCGATCGAATTTTTTTTTAGACGGGATTTTCAATGATATTGTTAAATTATCGTTAACAAACTTTTAAGAAGCTTAATATAATGGAGCTATATTTAGCACCGACGAAGAGACCACTTCATGCGCGATCTCGATTTCTGTGACATTTCGGAAATCCTACTTTCACTTTTAGTCACGCAGACCAAATTTATTTTAGAAAATTAAAATTTTATTAGCCTGAACTAATGCTGCAAATTTGTGCCTATAGTTCCAAATACATGTAATATTTCATACAAGAGCGGGTTAAATTGAAGTAATGCCGCTTTAATGTTACACACTAAGATTAAGTTCATTTTTTGTAGTGATTTCAAATTTGTGGATCAAACTACCCACGAAATTATTAACCCTTTCCTGGACATATACGCATTTTTACGCATGTGCTACCAGTGTAGATCCAGATCAGCCGGCACATCCGTGCTGTCTGATCAGGATCTGCACTGGTCGCATTTTGGTCAGAAATAACCTAATGAATCAATAAGCGAACAGTTTAGATCCTGATCAGACAGCACGGATGTGTCGGCTAATCTGGATCTAAACTGTTCGCCCTGGTAATAAAGGTGTATCTGTACAGGAATGGGTTAAAATAAGTACCACATGAATACATATGATTTTACAGTATCTAGTAAAACATGAGAGAAAAGAGCTTCTTAATAGTACTTTAACAACTATGTCCTCTTCATTTAAGGATTAAATTGATATTTAATGGTTTTCATTTTGGTATGAAAAACAGTTGGGTTGATAAAAATGTCACACTTACTTTAATCAATGCAACTGTTTTTCATACCCAAATAAAATTCACCAAATATCAATTCAATCCTTATATTTCACACATATAAACTCATAAGTACAGATAAGTACAGAAATTATGAGAAGAATTCTTGATTATGATATTTCAGCTTTTTTTAATGGTTGTTGGAAATGCCATGTTGACGACCAAGTGAATTATTACACGCTTTTTCGCAGTAATTCGTAGCAAAACATGTGTGCTCCTCAACGTCACACGTCAAAACATTACGCAGCATCCAATAAATTGTGATCAGTTCTACTGTAACATGCCTCTTTAAGTAGTACATCACACTTCGTACCATCAGAAATTATGATCTGTTATATGAATAAGACCTCATTGTAGAGGACAAAGTTGGATTGTAAATATAACTATATGGAAATATTTAGATATACACATCTGAATTTATTTTATCAAATATATTTTTTTCATAGATAAGTCTTCACCATTTACCTCTATATTCATATCCCACCAGACTGTGGGGGCCATTTCTTGAAGACCAGCATCATCTAATGGCTTGATGTGTAGAAACATTGGAAATTTCACTTTGTTATAGGTACTGGTAGTTAAGGAACAAATTTTCATCAAATTCCTACATTTTTATCCAAGCACATCACAAGAATGCATTGGTAGATTTTAGTGGAGTTTTTTTACCTTTACTATATTGAGTGTTAATAGTGTAGATCCAGATCTGCCTGCACATCCATGCACTCTGATCAAGATCTTCATCGTTTCCTTCTAAGTCAAATATAACTGAATGTAATTGAACTGTGCTTAAAAATAAATCAGACTGCAGCAAGGTGCAGTCTGATCTGAAACTACACTGGTCATACATAGGATTTAGCCATTCCATGAGTTAGAGGGCTAAGTATTATTTCCAAGTTGAGCTTTTATACAAGCACTGTCAAAAATATCTATTCCACAGCCTTTCCTCATACAAAAATATCAAATTGGATTGGAGCTGTTTCCTCAAAAAGACTGACAGGTGGCCTTTAGCACAGGTTGGACAGTAATATTCTGTCAAAATAGAGATCTTGGAATAAAGGATATAATTCTTGTTCTAGCAGGAATCTTCTTGTCTGCCGATGTCGGAATATAGCAAGCACCAGGGTTAAATACTGCCTCTGAAAGTATAAAGTAACATTTGAAACATAAATTAAATCACAAGTCAATTGCTCCAGTTTCTGGCTGGTTATTAGTTGAGACTCAAGAAATAAAACTCATCAAACAAATTAAAGATAATCTAATCTTTTTTGCACTAGAGTGAAGGAATATCTAAAAGTCAGCAAAATTCTATAATGCTATCCTGCTCATCCAAAAATACAATAGTAAACATTTTATAAACATATATCAACAAAAATTACATTGTTTAGAAAATATCCTTTATTTTTTACATGACCCTTTAATGAATGTGAGAAGTAGAGTCTTGAATATCCCTAGGTAATTAATTATGCTATCTTACTTGTTGATCATAAATATCAAATCAACTTATCATGGCATTTTCAAAATAGCTAGTAGATTTTATCGGATCCTTTACATATGCAAAAGTGTATAGTTCACATAAGGGAAGTCAGTGGTGGAGTTGATAATAAAGTTAGACTATGTTCTGCCACTGGCAGTCCAGGTTTGATTCCCAGCCAAGGTTAATTTCCCAAATGGTGTTCAGTGCTTGGTGACAAAAAGGAACTGCAGCCAGCAATATCTTTATAGACTGGATGCCAGGGTGGTAAATTGTATCTGCCATGGGACTGACTGGAAATAAGTTATTCCATCCATTACAGATGGGGACTTTGTTTGACTGCCAACTGGACATTATTCAAGTTAAAGTGACAGTCCATAGTATTTTATTCATTTATAAAGAAAGATAATACTATCGCACCATCAAATATTAAAGACAAAAGCTCAGAGTGATATGGTGTTACACGAATGTACGTTCGAATTATTGGGGTCGACATTACTTCAGAGCGAATAAATGTTAATTAATATTCAGCGTGTCATGTGATTATTTTCAACGACAAACACCGTGACGGATACCAAAGCGACAAAGCGTATTAAAATATACAAAGGGGTGAGAAATATCTTCTTAAAGTCGAAATGTATGGTCGTTTTATTTGTTTCTATTCCGGTGGGACGGTGATTATTTCCTTCTGCTTACGTTATACTACGCATCGGCCTCATTTGCATCTCTCGGGTTGGGGCATCAATTTTCGCAATTGATAACTATATCAGTGTAAAGTAATTAAACGAGTTAGATTTCTTTATTCTATATTTAGTTTCTGTCTGTGGCGGTTTAAATTCTGACAATTTATGCAAACACTTACTTTTCATTTACAATTTTTACATAATGTATGGAAAATCACTTTAAACCAATGCCATCAGGATCTACACTGATCCATTTTAAATTCATTAGGTTATTTTTTACCAATAAGCAATCAGTTAAGATCCTAACTTGATGGCACACCCATGCGATAAAAGTTGTATATTGTTTTGCCATGATCAGATTTTATACACAGCTTGTTAACTGAAATACAACTAACAAAATGTCTACTTACATTTTTGAAGAAGTCTGTGGTTGAGGGAGTATATCTGTAGGCTGACATGAGTGACACCATCAAATTCTCTATACATCCGTAGATCTCAAAACTCTATAATATCAAAAAACATCAACACTGCAGTAAGTTCATTATCTTTTGCAGGCATCTAAAAATTTACCCATCCTGCACAAAGTTTAGATTTCCCTGAATTCTTTTCATGGATAAAATTGGAAAAAACTTAAAACAACTTTAAAAAGTGGAAGTCTGAAATGTAGGAATCAGTAATTAGTGCACAGACATTTTGAAACAGACTCCCCACTGTTCGCAAATGTAATAAAACCCGAATATATATAATAACTATATAACCTAATTCATCAAAAGGCGAACAGTATAGTTCTTGAGCAGACGGCACAAATGTGCTGGTTGATATGAATCTACACTGTTTGCCCATGCCAAAAAGGCATATATATATATATGAAGAAGAGGGTTAAAGTCAGTCTGTTGCAAAGATATTAGAATTAATCATACCTGCATAAAAGCCCACATGTAGTCTAGAAGCTTGGTTATAAGTGGCTGTTCTTTGGTAACTATGGTAACATCATTTAATTTCAGCAGGAACTGCATCAGGCATGCTTCTGTTAAATATGTACTTTTCTGAAACAAATAAATAACAAATAGATATCTACATGTAGGATCTTATACAAGTTGTTGTGTAATATATATGTAAATTGAAGTGTATATAATAAAAGGAACAGTTTGCAGTCTGTGGGTTTGTGAGTTGAGACTCAAAGAAAAAAAAAAATTAATAATAACATAAGATCACCTGTAAAGAAAGACCACCTGTGGATAAAGACCCAATTTTATTTGTCCTGATAGATTTAAACACACTCACCCGTGAACAAAGATCACCTGCTTTCAAAGACAACTTTTGTGTTTTACCCTGAATGGTCTTTGAAGACAGGTTTGACTGTAATTGTAATTCAAGGATTACTTGTTTTAAGCAAAGTAATCATTATTGAGAATCCATTGTGTAGACGAAAATACAAATAGCATAGAAAGAAAAATACAAACAAGTTTAGTCTTACCAAAAATGGTGACAGTTTATCGAAAACTTGTGAAACAACAAGGAGTATGGAGCTATGTTTGCTTCTATTCTCTGTCAAGGGAGGGGGCTGGGTTGTCATGGATACTTCTTTCCCGGCTGAAACCATAGTCTGAAAAGACAAACCATCATTTGTTATTCTATAAATAGCTAACAACCTTTCGTTGTCAAATGTTCTATACATAGCTACCAAACTTTGCTTTTCTATTAATAGCTACCAGCATTTCTATATTTATCACACATAGCTAATCTATAAAAAGTTACTAAGCTCTGCTATGATATAAATAGCTACTGAGCTTTGCTATTCCAGAAAAAGCTAAAAAGTCTCCATTTCAGCCAATCAGATGGTTGAGATTTGATGCTGGTCTCCAGTTTTAGTTTTTTGATCTCGGGCCCAGTATTCCTCTGGCATCACTTACCTGTTCAGTCTCCAAGTGTATATACAGCAGTTTCTCCACATATCCCAGAAGGTGATTTGTTTTTACTACATCTACAGTAGGTGCACTTTGTAAAGGTAGAAATCCTGATACAGGATATGTTAAAACAGTTAAGGCCAAATTTTTTTGCACACTGGCTAAGTGTTTTAGTAGGGAAGGAATATCTCATCTTTCCCTAGGGAAACAGATATTGTTCACATGCTAACATAGTACACTGCAGACTCTTTATAGTGCGGTATAGCGGGTCCATCATCCCGACCGCATTAATAAGTGAAACCGCGTTATATTTTCCCGCGCAAAATACATGTCCTGATTTTCCCGCGAAAAATACATGACCCGATTTTCCCGCGCAAATATACTACCTTATACACAACTAACGAGATCATGCATAATTCCACGTAACGTCATGATTCCCCACACTGTACTCGGCAAATAATATTTCTTACAAGACATACAATTACCAAATTTCAAATAAAAAAGCAAAACGGCAAGAGACTGACTAATAACACCAAGATCAAAATCGGATCAGCCTTAAATTATTGTAATGGAATTAAAGACCGTATATCTAGTTTGTTTAGATGTCTGCAGAAATTTATTTTTTTTTATGACACAAACTCTGACATTAACGTTCCATAATTTATAAATTACATCCTAATTTTATCTCCAGTATAATATTTCAGTATTATTGCATCATCAACCAAATTAAACCAGCAAAAAAATGCCAAATGTCACGTACACACTTTTTGCAGATCAAAAGATTTCATAGCAGAGCCGACAAAACATCACAGTCTCGATACGAGCCAACATTTTTCTTTGAAGTCGCATTTCATTGACAGATATTATCACTGTTTACCTCCATAGTCAAAAAATGCAACATCCATGAAATTAACAGGAAGGCGGATCAAAGCAAAATGTACATCAATGAACTACCGACAGGTTTAAAACATGATTGGGAATAATTTTTTGTTTATTTCTGAATTGTGCAGATTATGTGATAATTATAGAGACAATCGAATTTAGTAACGAATCAATGATAAACAGTAAGTAAGCATTCACAAGTTTGCCTCGGGCTGAAATCTGTCACTGGGAAAGGTGTTAAAACATGGTTGTTTTAGGGATAAAATATGTGCGTCACTTATGTATAGGTTAAAATTGTGACTTCCGGTTTCGATTTATTTGCCGTTTTACGATCAAAAATGACTTCCAGTTTCGATTTTTTGCCGTTTCATGGTAAAAAAATGGACTTAGAAAAAAAATAGGGGATCCACGGGACGATCGCGTTATAATGGAGCGCGGATCTAAACGAACCACGTTATAAAGAGTCCGCAGTGTATTGATGTCGTGTATTAAAGTCAATAAAATCATTCAGAAAATAAAGTGTCTTAACATCACCATTTCAGCATATAGAAATAACATTTAGATGCTTTACAAAATGTCAGCAACTCAACAAATATTTAACTAATCTTAGCAAATAAGATATCAACAACTTATCAATTCCTACATTAAATTCCACCAATCTTTGTTAAAGAAATTAATAAATATGATTGATTTTTATTCATTTTCTGCTGCAAAAATCAAAAAGGAGGTCTAAGGTAGAGAGGTCAGTTACACAGCAGTAAATGGTAGATTTCTTATTGGATAAACATTTTAAAAGTTGCTATTTTTAGCCGTGTGACATTAGTTAATTACATATTAAAGGTTAACATTTATTTCAGCAGCTAACATCAACAACTACAGGGTAAACCATAAGAAGGATATCTTAGAGGTGTAGCTCCGAAGTTGGCCCTGAGACTTTCATTCATGGACAGACTGACTGCTGGAAAATAGGCAAATCCTGGACCAAGACGCACACAGCTGAAGGCTTCCCCCAGGTATCTACCATTTCTGTAAATATCAAACAAACCTTTCGGTACAGATATTTGCCATTTCTGTTAATATAAAACAAAACTTTCGGTACAGATATCTGCCATTTCTGTAAATACACTGCAACCTCTTTATAACGCGGTATAGCGGGTCCATCATCCCGACCGCGTTAATAAGTGAAACCGCGTTATATTTTCCCGCGCAAAATACATGTCCCGATTTTCCCGCGAAAAATACATGACCCGATTTTCTTGCGCAAATATACTACCTAATACACAACTAACGAGATTATGCATAATTCCACGTAACGTCATGATTCCCCACACTGTACTCGACAAATAATATTTCTTACAAGACATACAATTACCAAGGTTCAAATAAAAAAGCAAAACGGCAAGAGACTGACTAATAACACCAAGATCAAAATCGGATCGGCCTTAAATTATTGTAATGGAATTAAAGACCGTATATCTAGTTTGTTTAGATGCCTGCAGAAATATTTTATTTTTTTATGACACAAACTCTGACATTTACGAACGTAAATGTAAAATAAATATTAAAACACTAACCATCGTGAACATATTCCATAATTTATAAATTACATCCTAATTTTATCTCCAGTATAATATTTCAGTATTATTGCATCATCAACCAACTTAAACCAGCTACAAAATGCCAAATGTCACGTACACACTTCTTGCAGATCAAACGATTTCATAGCAGAGCCGACAAAACATCACAGTGTCGATACGAGCCGACATTTTTCTTTGAAGTCGCATTTCATTGACAGATATTATCGCTGTTTACCTCCATAGTCAAAAAATGCAACATCCATGAAATTAACAGGAAGGCGGATCAAAGCAAAATGTACATCAATGAACTACCGACAGGTTTAAAACATGATTGGGAATATTTTTTTGTTTCTTTCTGAATTGTGCGGATTATGTGATAATTATAGGGACAATCGAATTTAGTAATGGATCAATGATAAACAGTAAGTAAGCATTCACAAGTTTGCCTCGGGCTGATATCTGTCACTGGGAAAGGTGTTAAAACACGGTTGTTTTAGGGATAAAATGTGTGCGTCACTTATGTACATGTTACAATTGTGACTTCCGGTTTCGATTTATTTGCCGTTTTACGATAAAAAATGACTTCCGGTTTCTATTTTTTTGCCGTTTCATGGTAAAATATGGACTTAAAAAATAGGGGATCCACGGGACGACCGCGTTATAATGGAGCGCGGATCTAAACGAAGCGCGTTATAAAGAGGTTGCAGTGTACAAAACGAAACTTTCGGTACAGGTATCTGCCATTTCTGTAAATACTTTACAATATTTTTACTTTATCTGCTTTTTGAAAAGAAAACAATGACCTAAAAGCACAGAGTAGATCCTGATCTATGTAATCTAATGATCAATACTGTTTGCATCTTGATCAGAAATAACCTTATGAATTAAAAACAGTGAAAATCCAAATCAGTTGGCATAGATGTGCCAACTGATCTGGTTCTACACTTTGTACCTTAGGTGTAGAATTCCAGTTTTAGCCTTTTCTGAATGTCACATAAATGATTATTTGTTGCACCGGTATATGTTATGTCCAGAAATAAGATATAAACATCAAACCTGTAGAATGCTAGAGAACCAACATCACAGTCTATTGTACATGTTATCACATCCCCTGTACACCAGGACTGAAATTTAACATACCATACATCATTAAAATGTTACTCCACATACAGATCTAACCCTTTAACTCTAATTAATATGCCTTTTTACTAATAAGTGAACAGTCAAAATCCAGTTCAGCTGGCACATCTGTGCGTTCTGATCAGGATCTACACTTCTCAGTCATATTTTCTGGGTTATCTGGGTAAAGCAAAGTGTAGATCCAGATCTGATGGCACAGAAAAACTGCCTAATCTGGATCTACACTGATTGCATGCAATAAAACCCATATATATGGAAAAGGCAGTTCAACAATAAAACAAAATAAATATTCATGCAAAAGACATAATCAACATTTTCTCAGTAGCATTAATTCCCACACTTGCATTATTCTCATAAGACTATATATTAAATGGTTTGATTTGATTTTGAGCACTTACCCTAGAGTGAAATGCATGAAAATTAAACCACCTCATATGTAACAATACCACAGTACTCAAAATCAACCGATTTAAT
The DNA here is from genome assembly GCA_038501625.1 of Corbicula japonica. NCBI lineage: Eukaryota > Metazoa > Mollusca > Bivalvia > Venerida > Cyrenidae > Corbicula > Corbicula japonica. The sequence goes on along the minus strand of JAZAYU010000059.1, from coordinate 501,595 downwards.
CAGATAAGTAAAATGTACTACCTCTCCATATTTTTGTGTAGTTTTATTCCATTTTCTCTGTCTACTGCCATCATAGGCATACGAGTTCTCAGTGTCCCCAACTCCTTCCTGAAACAACAACCACAACATGTGTTATTGTCTTAGTTACTTTCAAACTTCCAATACATTCTACAACATCATTCAAAGTCTTATGCAAATCATTATGACAGTGAATTCCCTCATTAAGACCACTTTGAAAATGAGACCCCCCCCCCCTCATAATAAGACAGTATTTCGAAGTCCTCTTTTACAGTTTTGCACAATTTTCTATTCCAAAATTAAAACCACCCCCATATAAAGACCACTTTTGGTAAGTCCCCAGATGTGGTCTTAATAGTGAGGTTTCACTGTAGTTTTCCAATGAAACTCAGGTAACCTGTTCAACAAATTTCTACAGAATAATTTTGCCAATTCTGTTATGTCTTTGTTGAGGCTTTAGTGGCATTAACGTTTCAAATAATAAATACAACTTACAAACTAACAAACACCAACTTTCCACAAGTACTTGATGAAAGATTCAATAATTTATTACCAATACTACAAAATATTCTTTTTCATGTCCATCCAACTTCTCAGTTTTCCTGAAACTTTTCTACTTTATGGAGACATAATTAGGATATTTGTAAAATAAAACAATAAAAAATATAAGCGTCTTGATCAGAGTTTGCTTTTTATTCTTTAAGTCATTTTTTAACCAAGATGCATAGAGGGCTGTTTCAAAAAAATGGCTGGTTTGGGTTTTCCTGTTATAAAAATGTACAACAAACAGTTACTTCCATTTTCCTTCTTTGCAGAGGTGTCTCATCATGCCCTTTAAAGATTTGTGAAGTTTCATCGAAATAGCACCATCCGTTAAAAAAATATTCAAAAATGTTGGGCAAAAAAAGTCATGAGTGTGACAAAAAAGTGTGACACTTTTCAAAATCACATTTGTTCAGACCATTATTTTACAAAAAGCTTGAGCAAAGACAAGTTTTAGTGTTGTTTTCGTAATATGTGCATGTATTAGGCATCAAATAATGATAAAATTAAGCATATTATACTTAAAGTAATCAAAATATATGCTATGAGGTCAAGCGTGGTAGATTAGAAAATACCTCAAGAAAATCAATACATCTTTGCTTTATAAATTCATAGGACTTTAAAGATGAATAGTACATAAGAAATGTGTTGTGTATCATTAAGTTGTATGTTTCTAGATGCAATAATTATAATAATATCACCTCTATTGTATTTATATTTGTCTGCAGCTCCCTTCAGAAAATGTCAGCTAAATTTGTCAGGAGTGTGACATTATGCACATATTGCAATATTCTGTTAACATATCCTTTACATGAAAACAAGAGCATGTTTTTTCCTAAAAGTCTATGTAATGTTTTGTTAAACTGTGACAAACAGGAATGGCCTTAGTGAAACATTTTTGAGTACACTGCACTTATGTGGTTGTCACGAGTGTGACACACTTTCTTAACAATACGAACTTTTTATCTTTATGCGATACCACAAGTTCTAAAGCACTTATATTTGATGCTTCAACATGTATTTTAACAGAAATACACATTTAAATAATAAGACACTGTAATACTTGTATTTTAAGCACATAAATTAAAATTTTTTGATTTATTTAATATTGGTCCATAAAGCTTCATAAAATTTTTATTCTGTCACATGAGTATAACTTGATTGATTTTGATCAGTGTAAAGACTGTACAAACATATGGAGCAACCAGTTTGGAGTTTTTATGAACTTAAATTCTTTACATTTTTTTCACTTCACTTGCCTTTTTTCAAATGACAATATCTCAGCAACCAGTTGACCGATTTCAAAATCTTTTCAGTTCTGTACTCAGTTTCAATAAGCAAAAATACAGAATAACAGGTTTGGAATTTTTATGAACTTTAATTTTTCACTATTTTTTCACTTTTCCAGCCATTTTTTTAAACAGCCCTAGAGTGAAAATCATGATCAAACAGCACATTTGTGCCAAATGATCTGGATCTAGACTGGTCAGCATGCAATAAACAATATACATGGTGAAAAGGCTTAAACAAATACACAATATTACCATAAAACAATATTGAACCCCTTACCTCTTGAGAAAACTTGCATTTTACTGTGCACCAACCAACTTGCATCACTCCTTTTGATCCCAGCATTACTTCATATGACCATTTTCCTTATAAATATCAGAATATATTATAAACAGATACAAACATACTTCAACCTCTTTAAAACCTTTAACCAAAAAATTATATTAAATCTCTACTCCACGGGATATGTCTGTGCTGTCTGACCAGGATCTATACAGTTCACTTTTTTATTCATTAGGTAATTTCTAATCAGGAAGCGAACAGTGTAAAGCCAGATCAGATTGCCAGCTCGTCATGATGTGCCTGTGCCCAAGGTTATAAAACTGAGCATGGAAACCAGTCTCAAATCTCAAGCATCTGATTGGCTGAAATGGCGACTGGTCGCCATTTCAGCCAATCAGATGCTTGAGATTTGAGACTGGTTTCCAAACTCAGTTTTATAACCTTCAGCCCAGATGGCCTCTAGCTGCACTGTTTGCATGTGCAATAAAACCTGTATATATGGAGTAAAAGTTAATTAGTTTTTATTCATTTGCAAGTGTATATCCTGATCAGATGGCACTGCTCTTAATCAGATCTGATCAGGATCTATATTTTGTTTCCTTCTTGACCAGTGTAGATCCAGATCAGACAGCACATCCATGCCATCTGATATGGATCTACATGTATACTGTTAGCATGTGCAATAAAACCTATATACACATGTATGGAAAATCTTCAATGCAAAACAATCAAATCAAGCATTGCAAAACATTTATTCATCACATATTACAATGAAATAGAAGGAGATGTGACTGTTTGTCTGCTGAATAAAAAGGAATGCCTTTAAATTCTTTGCATTTAGAAATGTCAATCTTACAATAACTTCTCCTTGTAAATGGTAAAATTTGTCCTTGGCCCATGTCTGAATTTACACAATATTTTCTAACTATAGTTTAATTTTCAATTTACATTTAATATATACTTGCTTGTTGTAAGTAATCAATTAATTTAATCTTACAAAAGCAAGGTTTGTAATCTTTATCCATTACCATGCTATACTATACCTTTATACACACAACAATTTGCTTTCATGCTGCTAAAGTTACTCTGGCTTGACAACTGTAAAGTAAACAATAAATGAAATGTTTAAATTTGAATTCAGAAAAGTATAGAAATCTAACCTTTATTAACCCTTTCCTTGAAATATATGCATTTTTACATCCATGCCGTCTGATCAGGATCTGCACTGGTCGCATATTGGTCAGAAATAACCAAATGAATCAAAAAGCAAACAATTTAGATCCTGATCAGACGACACGAATGTGCTGGCTGATCTGGATCTAAACTGTTCACCCTAGCAATAAAGGTGTAACTATACAGGAAAGGGTTAACTCTTCACATAATATGGGTTTTATCGTATATAAAAAAAGTATAGATCCAGATCAACTAGAACATCCATGTCCTCTGATCATTACCTTCACTTTTCGGCCAAATATAACCTTAAGAATCAAAAAGCAAAGTGTAGATCCAGATCACACTGCAAAGATGTACTTGCTGATCTGGATCTATACTGTTCACATATGCAATACAGTGATGGAATAAAGAGTTAAAACTGTTGCATTTTATACATATTTTTTTTTATTCCTGCCAGTTCCCAAGATCATAAAACTGAGATCAGTCCAGTCCAGTCTCAAATCTCAAGCAACTGACCCAAGAGCATAAAACTGAGATCAGACCAGTCACCATTTCAGCCAATCAGATTCTTAAGAATTGAGACTGGTCTCCAGTTCGAGTTTTATGACCTTGAACCCAGGAAAACTAAAAGGCAAAAACCTACTCCTAATCTGTCCTGATCAATGATCAAGGTTCCAACATTTGTGTTTATGTCAAACTGGAAACACACTTCCGAAGGACCCAGTCGACCTTCAACTTGCTCTTCAGCATCTGAAATATAAAAACAGACAATATGTGATGCATGATGACAAAAAAACACTTATTGCCTACGGTACCATTATTTAGCTACATCAGTCAGCCCAATAACGACAATCAATAATAATCAGGTTATAAATCCAGGTTGGCTATGGCAATCTATTTAATTATCTAACTTGACCAAGATATTATCGACATAAACATTCTGACAAAGTCTAAAGCAGACTGTATATATATTTATAACTCAAGTTCCAGAGCAGACAACTTTCAGGGACGTCATCTGCCCATAGCTGGTGTCTCATAATATATCCCATTTTTAAAACAGGCATATATCAAGTTATACTAATTATGTAGTTTATTTATTCAAGTAACAAAATTAATCATTCTAAGTCTGTATTGCTGTATTGTTAAAAACAAACTTCAATCCACAGAATTTATCTTACAATTTAAAATAACACAAAGAGGCTGTAATTTATCTACCAATAAAAATAACATAATGAGGCTGTATCAACTACATATACATTAAACAAACTCAAGGTTTATACCTTTAACTGCCTCTCTTTTGACAGCATCCTCCACCCAACTGTCCAGGTGACTCCCTAGACTGGCAACAGTAACACCTTTTCTGTAAAAGAGGAAAATGTAATGACTTTATGCTATGGCACAAGCCATATGTGGCAAATCACAGAAAAAGATTCCTTCAGTCTGGATACTGAATATGATATTCTTTGACATCCCTACTTACCATACATTTCATAAATATAACATTATGTTAAAGCTATGCAGGGCTTTTTCAGGGGTTTTGGGGAATAAGAAAACTGCCCAAATTGGGGATTTTTTTTACAAAGGTAAACATCAAATTTTGGGAAAAAATATTGACATAGCAAAACAATTGGTAAATTTCTTATTTACAGCTTAATTTGTCTTGCTTTGAAGTCTCTGGAAGTATTACAGAGCTCTTTTCTATTTTTTTCTTAAAATAGGGATTTTTTCTATAATTAGGAGAAATGGTCACCTTGCGATTAGGAACAGGGCCAATATCGGTCCCTTGAGACAACTGCAAAAGTGCTGGTATGTTACCAACTAACAGCCAATATTTTACTAGTTTTAACCATGAAGGAAATACTTACTGAGCAGCTCCAGCACCGGCTTCCTCGAAAGAGCCTTCATTCAGAAATACCCTTGATATAACCTCACTGGCATATCCATCTGCAAATAATATTTAAATAACAGTTGGATACCACAAGAAAAGCTGTTGTATACTTATTTAAGCTTCATTTTACTCTCTATTTGGTATCAATTTTTTTATTTTAAATAAAGATATAACATTTCAGATTTATTCCCAGAACCTGTAACTTCAGGGATACACCTTTTATCACATAGGTAACCAGTGTAGATCCAGATCATGTAGGACAACTATGCATGCTGATCTGGATCTACATGGGTTTGCTTCTTGGTCAGAAATAACCAAATGAATCCAAAAGCAGCTTCATATGGAGATGTGCCAGCTGATTAGATCTACACTTGTCCCCTTTAAGTTTATGATACAAACCATAGATCACATGGAGTAAAGGGTAAAAGGACCAGCTGACTCACCTGTAGGTTTTGATGCAGTTACAATCTGTACGGGCTCTGATTTACTGGCACCTCTCTTAGGCTGCTCTGCTGAAGTTTTCGACATCTCTATGACTGTGTTTGCTATAGGTCACTGCACTCTAAGGACCTGCAAAGACAATTTTAAATCAAAATGAATCCTTTACTCTATGTGACATGGCTATTCTTCACAAACAGTTTAGATCTAGATAAGCAGGCATTCCCTGTCATCTGATCAGGATCTGTACTGTTTCCTTTTTTATTCATTGGGTTAATTCTGACCAAGAAACAAAGAATCACAGTTACTGAGTTACACATACTGTAGATCCTGATCATATGGTGCAGATGAGTCAGCTGATCTGGATCTACACTGTTTGCACATATGATAAAACCTATATATGGAGAAATGGGCTAAACGAAATACAAACTGTGATTCTTTCAAAGACCAATTTAATGACAAAGATAAATTAATTCTGAGAAATTATGTAGATTTTTCAAACATTCAAGACATAAGAATATCGATCCATGTGAAAACAATTTTGTCACTGAACTGTATGAACGTGACTACGAAGACAAAATAGTATAATGACTTCGTGCGTTTTATATTATATGAAAAATACTATGTCTTTAAGTATTTTCTATCGTTATGAAATCATATCTGCTTTCTAAAGTTTGACAATCATAATTGGTTACCAGACATTTTGCAGAATTTCTACAAAGATCTGACAGATTTAAACGAATAAATACATCGCAGAACATCCACATTTAATGTGGCTGTTACAATTGTCCCCAATCAATACTGTAAACTTACAGTGAAATCTGATATCAGTCAAAATTTAGTGCTACTCTTTCCACTTTCCCCTTCAGCAGCCATTTCGGTTGGCTAAAAGATGTAATGCCGTCCCATAATTGTACGGCATTACACGGTACACGGTACACGGTTATATTTTCGTTGAGTAAAATGTAATAGAAGGGAATATAAATCAATTAAAAAGTATATAAATAAGGTTGTTTTTTATAATTAAACCAACACTGGAAAAGTGCATATCTGTCTCTGGAAAAAAAACTTTCATAGTACTTGGGATATGCGATTTCCAAGTAATTGAGATGAGTGATTCCCAAGAAATTGAGAAAAAAATTCTTAGTAATTGGGGTAAACTATTTCCTAGTAATTGAGATGAGTGATTACCTAGTAATTGGGAGGAATGATTTTCTTGTCCTCGGGATGTGCGATTTACTACTCCTCGGGATGAACGACTTCCTAGTATTTTTGATGAGCGATTCCCAGGTCATTGGGGCGAGCTATTCCCAAGTCACCAAAACAAGCGATTTCCTAATCATGGGAATGAGCGATTTCCTAGTCATTGTTGGGATGAACGATTTCCTAGAAGTTGGGAAGATCGATTTCCGAGTTATTGGGATCAGCGACTTCGAATTCCTTGGGATGAGCGATTCACTTGTTGGTATGAATGATATCCTAGGCCTTGGGATGAGCGATGTCCAAGTCATTGGGATGAGTTATTTCCTAGTAATTTGGATTTCGTAGTTATTGGCATTAGCGACCTCCTAGTCATTGGAATGATCGATTTCTAGTCATTGGGATGAACGGTTACCTAGTCATTAGGATGAGCAATTTACAAGTCATTGGGATGAACAATTTCCTTGTCAGTGCGATAAGTGATTTCTTTTAATTAACTGCTAATGTATTAGGTTATGGAAGAAAAAACTATGTGCTCCAGAATTTGCAAAGAATGTAGGTCAGGGATACCATCCTAGAGAAGAGTGTTTCTTTTGATTTTTTGTTCAGAATTATGGGTTTAATCATGCCTTGTTCAGCTGCCTCGCTGGGATTTAAATTTCCAAGAGTTTTTTTATACCGTTTGTGTGACGTTAATTGTGCTTGGTAATTTCAGCCGTATGTTATGCTCGCAAAGCAGAGGAATTTAAGACTAAATAGGTTTTGGAGATAAACAATGAAATATGCATATCAGGAATCGCCGCACTCACAAAACACAGCCTCCACACGCAACGAAAAAGAAGAGAGAAAAAAGAACATGTTTGCTATAAGTATGTCAAATTCAAACAGGACGCCACAAACAATAAACTTAAATGAGAACCCTTGGGGTTATCGACTTGAAAAGGTCAGTGGCAAAACAAATTGCCACTGGGGGTTAAAACCGGGTTCTAGGGTGCACCAACCTCACACTTGCCCCACCATGTTTTCTAATATCACAAAACAAGAACAAGTTGTATTGGTGAAATAACTCCAAGCCACCCATCAGCTCAACTTTGTTGCATGCAAAAGCACACAAACACATAAAACATAAGAAGCTAATAGAATTGAAAAGCCAAAAGGGCGGGTACTCAAGACAGATTGAAACTTGGCAAATAGACTACTTGCCTTTGCTGTCTACATCCTGGTACGCCTGGTATATATTTTTTTATTTTTCTTACATATGGGATGGGTTGAAAGGGGGAGGGGAGTGGATGTGAACAGTGCCCGAGATCATAAAACTGGAGACCATTATCAAATCCGGATCTGTAATTATAAACCTCATTTTCATGCTTAACTCAACTAAGTGCTCAAACTTAGAATGTCTAGAACATAAACAGCTTTCATCAATATGCAAAGAAAATTCTGTTCTAGTGTTGTAATTATCAATTACGTTATATTTTTCAGTTTAAAATGTTTTAAGTTATATGATGAAATGAAGACAGCAAATTTTCATGTTAAAATAGAGTAAAGCATGAAAAAGTTTTATCCAATCAGTGCTGTTATCAATTACGTCTTTTGAAGGTCGTTGAGTACGATAATTATGTAATTTGTTAATAGTACTTCTAAAATTACCTTTTGTTTCAATATTTCGGCCAGTTTTGAGATGGGTGGTTTCAACATCCCAGCCAATATTGATCCGGATATTGTTCAATCACCATCCAAGGAGATACTTCCTGTTGTTTTTTTTTAAATTTTGCCTTTGGCGTTGTCTGTGATATGCAGGATTTATATTCTAAGATCCCCTGTCAAAATCCTATTCTGTTTAGTCCCATTGTTTTGTCGTTTAAGGTAAACCCATTCTTTTATCTGGGGACCATACGCCGCTGAACATGGAATGGTATTAATCTGAAAATACCGCATTGAGGGTTCCATGTCCACCACCATATGCACACCATCGTTTGGGATGGTCAAACTTGTACTTTTTATTGGTGTAAATATTGAGTTGCGCTCAACCCGGCGCTAGGCGGCGTGGGCAGTAATATGCATCTCCATTACGGTCCATGAACAGGCTCAATCAAACCGAGCCTGCAATGTTTTCATATTTGTAGTATTCGATGGCTTTCAAAGTTCCCTTTGCTTCTATTTTTATAATCACAGGGCTTGATTAACTTGAATGCGCCATATAGTAAACGAGGAGTTGATGTCATTAAATGTTATTACTGAAATTAAGAAAGGGCGATAATTCTGTTAAAAATGCAGGTCTCAGGAAAAATCTTTTCTTTATGGCCATCCTGCTTGATCATCTGTGCAAGTTTTAAAATTATCTGCCAGATAGTAAATAATGAGTTGATGCTATAAAATTTTATGACTGAAATTAACAAAGGGTTATAATTCTGGTAAAAATTGTCAAAAGGAAAAATCTTTTCTAAATAACCATCTACATAATCTGCTTGATCATACATGCAAGTTTTTAAGCAATATGCCACATAGTTAACAAGTAGTTGATGCCACAATATTTTATTACTGAAATTAACAAAGGGCCATAACTCTGATAAAAGTTGTGGCAGAAAAATTCTTTTCTTTATGGCCAAATACTCATCCTTCTTGATCATCTGTGCAAGGTTGAAAGAAATCTTTCAGATAGTTAATGAGAAGTTGATGTGGAGGATTTAAGTACATTAATATGCACATTGTGGAATGATCTCCTTGTAAACAATGCTGCGAATGCAGTATTTCCTTTCTTTTAAATGATAAGATATGGATTAAGTAAAACAGCAACCAATGACATATTTATATGATTTATTGTTCAGTGTTTATGTAATAAGAGCAACACTATAAAAGATGGTTAGATATACCGAACAAAGATAAAAAGTATCCACTTTTTATGCTTATATTCTCATTAATATATTTTCATTTGATCAGGAATGCTTTGAATGGTGTTTTGTTAGTAAATCTCAGTTGTGTTTAAGTTAATTTGTTCATGAATAAAATCTTCTTCACCAAGACCTGAGAAACTGCTAATCGAATAGCAATTAATCATGGATTACGAAACACTGCATATTCAATTTAAAGGGAGGTAATTGGAAATGGTTGGATTTCTAGCGTTGTTTATCGAGGACCAGTCGTGTTATTGACAAATATTTTGTGATTTTATTCATCCACAAGTGGTAGAGAAAGTGATTTAATTCAAATAATTGTGAATATTTCAAAGAATCACTGGCATTTTACTGAAACCCTATTTTAACAAAGGGAAAGGTAACTAAGTTGTGGCTGCAAATTTTCAAGAATATTTTATCCCTTTGCAATGATAACAGAAAAGCAAATTTGTACACATATTGAATTATGGGTTTTCGTTTTCAAATTTTACAAAATTTAAAATAGGAAAGTGGATACTTTTTATTTTTGTTGAGTATATAACATGGGTTTCGGCAGTCCTTGCCAGGATTGCAAGGTAATGTCGAATAATGAGGGACACATCACTGAAAATGTGACATTGGTAAAAATTTGAGTTATTTTAGCTGATCTTCATGTGGAAAGAAAAATTATCTATTATTTGCTTATCGTGCAAGGGCTATTTCACTACACATTTTAATAACATAATTTTATTATAACTGTGAAATGCACAATGAGTAATGCATCTGCCCAACTGTATGATATCATTTCAAGAATAGATAACGTCAACTGTCCGAAGATACTTTAAAGTTTTTTCCTGTGACGTGCCTTGTATGTTTAAAACTGCTACACTCACTGCAAAATACCATGTATCTTATTTGGTGTGATTAGTACAGCCATTGTTGGCTCAGTCACAGAGCTTTACAATAATCCAGCAGTCACATATCTTCTAAACCTCCATAACTCTTTCAAACCGTCTTTTCACCAGTAGATCTTCCATTTTCATCTTTTCCATCATGGCTTCCCTATCCCCACGCAGGAAGAAGCCCCTAGGAAGATGTGTCTTGAACGCCTGTTTCCACGAGTGATGAATGTACATGTCCATCAATATACTGTGTACACAGTTCAGTGTTAATACTGTAGTTGAACCGGAAACCATTCTGAAAATCACATGAAATGGGTAGATGCAGAACAGGTTACAGTACAAGTTTTCAAAAAGATTACAGTAAAACACCTTAAAAAGTTCACCCTCAAATTAAAACTGTCTCAATAATAAGACCACAATATCAATTTCATTTAGAGGAAAACCCATCATATAGACCACCTTGAAATAAAGACAACTCCAATATTAAGACCTCTATTTCAATGCATAATTTCACATTTATTCACTATTTTCTACACTGTAATTAAGCCACTTCTGTCCAGTTCTGAGGTGGTCTTGTCTGCCAACTATTTTTAAGTAAATATTTCAGTAACCTGCATGTTTATAACAGAGGAGCAACTTAAAAATATCATGATTACTCCCTCTTGTATGATGCCTGTATGATGTTCATGGAACAATTTGTTAAATGTTGTTTATTCAAGGGGGATGTGACTATAGGAAGGAATGGAATGATCTGATTTGCGAGAAAACAATCGGAAACTGAGAAGTACTTACTCGCAGTAGTGCTTGATAGGAAATGAGGCACATGTTATTCCATATCGCCTGGCCAAACCATATGTAAGCCTAGGTCTGGGGTTCGTATCAACCAATCCCCCAACAACATATGTGCAAGAGGTATCGAAATTCGTCAAGGGGGGACCACTAGGAGAAAGATACACTAGGTCTTCAGGTGGAAAAACGTCTAGATAATGTTCTTTATGTGCTTCACCGAATGTTCTGGTGGTCTCCAACAATAGGGACAACCTTTCATTTTTATCTATACTTGTAAAATGTATTTGTAACGGCTGAACATGCCTCGCATTATCTCGCAAGATATAACGAAACTGATCAAATGCATTCGTAAGCTCCCTTCGAGAACAGTCGAAGTCTAAGTCATATATAACAGGGATGTCTGATCGGACACTCTGAAGACCTTTCCACCATTTTTCCTCCTTGTCTCGATGAGGAATATGAACCGAATGTTGAGCGAACCACTCATGTTCTTCTTCTTCTTGTCTTTCAAGTTTTTCTTGTCGTTTCATTATTTTTTTCTGCCTTTCGTTAAGTCTTGCCTTTTCCTTTTTGAAAAGGTAATTCAAGAATTTTTCTCTTGCCTTGAACGAGCGACATTCTGTGAGTAATGCCTTCCATTCTGTTTCACTAATGACATCAGGTACCTGGAAAATACAATACTTTTATAGTAGAAATTGCATGGACAGTAACTTAAGGTATGAAAAGTTTATAATAGTATGAAGATAAAGATAATAGAAACTAGAATCTGTTTTTGTGAAAAACGCATGTCTCTCCCCTGCGCCCTATTGAAGGAAGGCCAAGGAAGAGATATCACCTTTTTGAAGCCTGTGTCATTTATTATGGTATAATGAACATGCACATATATATATACATTGTATATATATTAACTCTACGGGCCCCTGTGATGTTGAATTCTGGCCTGAAGACCCCAAAATCAACAGGGTTCTTCAAGTCTATAACTGCAACCATCATATGAAGTTTGAAGGCTCTAGGTAAAATAAAACTCCAGTTAGTGAGAGGAAACCATTTTCACTCATCGGGCCCCTGTGACCTTGACCTTTGACCTACTGACTCCAAAAAATAGGAGTCCTCTACTCAATAAGGACATCCATCGTATGAAGTTTGAAGGCTCTGGGTGAAATAGAACTCCTGTTATTGAGCGGAAATGGTTATCACTCTTCGGGCCCCTGTGACCTTGACCTTTGACCCTCTGACCCCAAAAAATAGGAGTCCTCTACTCAATAAGGACATCCATCGTATGAAGTTTGAAGGCTCTGGGTGAAATAGAACTCCTGTTATTGAGCGGAAATGGTTTTCACTCTTCAGGCCCCTGTGACCTTGACCTTTGACCTACTTAACCCAAAATCAACAAGGTTCTTCTACTCAATAAGGGCTATCACCCTAAGAAGTTTGAATGCTCTGGGTCAAATGGTACTCGAGTCATTGAGCGGAAACCGTTTTCACTCTTCGGGCCCCTGTGACCTTGACCTTTGACCTACTGACCCCAAAATCAATAGGAGTCCTCTACTCAATAAGGACATCCACCGTATGAAGATTGAAGGCTATGGGTGAAATAGAACTCCTGTTATTGAGCGGAGACAGTTTTCACTCTTCAGGCCCCTGTGACCTTGACCTTTGACCTACTGACCCCAAACTCAATAGGGTTTTTCTACTCAATAAGGGCTATCACCCTATGAAGTTTGATGGCTCTGGGTCAAAGGGTACTCGAGTTATTGAGCAGAAATGGTTTTCACTCTTCGGGCCCCTGTGACCTTGACCTTTGACCTACTGACCCCAAAATCAATAGGGTTCTTCTACTTAAAAAGGGCTATCATTCTATGAAGTTTGAAGGCTCTAGGTCAAAGGGTACTCGAGTTATTGAGCAGAAACAGTTTTCACACTTCGGGCCCCTGTGACCTTGACCTTTGACCTACTGACCCCAAAATTAATAGGGTTCTTCTACTCAATATGGGCTATCACCCTATGAAGTTTGAAGGCTCTGGGTCAAAGGGTACTCGAGATATTGAGCGGAAACGGTTTTCACACTTCGGGCCACTGTGACCTTGACCTACTGACCCCAAAATCAATAGGGTTCTTCTACTCAATCACCCTATCAAGTTATTGAGCAGAAACGAAGTGTGACAGACGGACTGAGGGACAGACGGACAAGGCAAAAACAATATGTCTTCCCCAGAGGGGGGGAGACATAATAATTTCTTGTTGTGTACATAAACCACATCATGCTTGACCTGTCTCGTTGTTGTGTTTACACATGCAACATGAAAAATACAAATCTACAAACAACATACTGTTAGAATATATATTCTATTTAAATATACCTTTCTGCTCTGAATTTGCATAACTGGTAGCCGGGTGCTTAGGAAAACAATTTACATAGTCACTGCAGCTAGTCATTAAACAGGCTCCTTCCCCAACAAGTAAACTCAGGGATGAGAAGATCACAGCAATAATTAGCTAAATTTGTTGTATGAATAGCAACTACACAGACCCTGACCAGACTGTGTAGTTGTGCTGTTCGTTCTGGTCTACACTTGAATGTTATTAACATTTAACTACATGATTATGCCTCTCATCACATGGGCAACTATTGTATCCAGATCAGCTGGAAAATCTGTGCCATCTGATCAGGCATTACATAGTTTGCTTCTTGGTCAGAAATAACCATAAATCTAAATGGAAACAGTGTAGATTCTGATCAGATGGCAATGACATGCTGGTCGATCTGAATCACCACTGGCCAAGTCCATATCCCATTAAGTAAAGGTTTAAAGAAGATCCTTGCAATATACTCACTCTTTTATTTTCTGCTCTCATCAGTTCAATTTGTGTTTCAATCTCAAGCTTTTTATTCACAGTATTCTGGTCCATGTTAGCGAAGAACTCTTCAGCTCTTTGTTCATTCTGGACTTTATAAACATCAACAGACTCATGTGATGTCTTACTACACAGGTGTGCTGCTGAACAAAAGGATGGGAGAGCTGAAAATTAGGAAATATTTTATAAGCCCTCTAGAATATTGAACTGTGCCACCTGATCTTGATTAACACTGGTTACATCTTCCGACAAAAATAACCTTATGAATCCAACAGTGAAGAGTGTAGATCCTGATCAGATTTCACAGATGTGCTGGCTGATCTTGATCTACTATGTATATCTCCAGGGTAAAGAGTTTAACCTTTAACTTATGGATATGGCTGTTATCCATGGGTGAACAGTATACATCCAGATAAGCAAGCACATTTAAAGCCATCTGAAAAACTCAAAATTTTGCTTCTTTCTTTACATTTATAGAAATGTGAGTTGTTAATAAGCTCCTGGGTATAACATCATTATGCATTTAAGAATCCAAATATGGCAGTTCTTAAGCTGTGAAAATATTAAGCTTTTAGGATGAAACTGAGTTTTCAATATAAAGTTCAATTACAACCTAATAACTTTGGACACAGGTGGCCTTTTTTTACAGGTGGCCTTTAGCACAAGTTAAACTGTACACACCTTTAGGGCGTATTACTCCAGTCACACAGTGGACAGTCCTTAATAACTGCTGCAGATACATGGTCAAACCTTCATCAGTTGAAATCTGGAAATTGTTATAGATGTAAGTTGTTTTTTTTTAAACAAAGAAGCAAACATACAAACTGTAAACAATTTTAATAATTCATGCATGGGCTGGCAGGTTTTACAATTAGGTACAAGAAAATATTTGACGCACTGCTTGATGCCAGCATAAATTTGTTCCTTCAATAAGACATGAAAACCACTTTATGTAATTATGCAGCTGCATTAAAAACATCTGGTACATTCACTACTTCCGGAGTAAAGTGATATTCAGAAGCAAAGGTCTTGCTCAATGATTAACATGACTGTCATCTTCAGTTATAATGAAAAAGGTCATTCGAAGTTTAAACAAGAGCCAGTCGGAAACGACTGCAAGCTTGACTATTCGAAGTCAGACATATTTAAGCACATTTAGAAAACTGGGCTTCATTTAAACTGGGGAGTGATTCAGGAGTTTATGACACCCAACACACACACATGAACAAAAGTTTCTTAATCCAAGTTAGGAAATCAATAAATTACACTTAATTTATTATTGTAGTTTTTTTAGAGGGTTTACACAACCCAGTCCATACACCCCTGATCCCGCACCCATAAACACACTATCCCTGCCCACCTATAGTGATGTGGTAGGGTGTGGTGTAGTATAGTAAAGTATGGTATGCTGGTTGCTATTGTTGGTGGTGTGGGTGTTGTTGCTGTTGTTGGTATTGTTGTTGGTGTTGGTAGTGATGGTGTTGTTGTTGGTGATTTTGGTGTTGTTGTTGGTGTTGTTGTCAGTGTTGTTGGTTGTTGGTGTTGTTAATGCTATTGTTGGTGTTGATGTTGTTGTTGGTGGTGTTGTTGGTGTTCGTGTTCATGTTGTTGGTGTTCTTGGTGTTGTTGTTGGTGGTGTTGTTGTTGGTGGTGTTGTTGACGGTGTTGTTGTTGGTGGTGTTGTTGTTGTTATTTGTGTTATTGTTGGTTGTGTTGTTGGTGTTGTTGTTGGTGGTGGTGGTGGTAGTGATGGTGTTGTTGTTGTTGGTGTTGTTGTTGGTGGTGTTGTTGTCAGTGTTGTTGGTTGTTGATGCTATAGTTGGTGTTGATGTTGTTGTTGGTGGTTTTGTTGACCGTGTTGTTGGTGGTGTAGTTGTTGGTTGGTGTTGTTGTTGTTATTTGTGTTATTGTTGGTTGTGTTGTTGGTGTTGTTGTTGGTGGTGGTGTTGTTTTTTGTGGTGTTGTTGTTGGTGGTGGTTTTGTTGGTGGTGGTGTTGTTATTGGTGATGGTGTTGTTATTGGTGATGGTGGTGGTGGTGGCATGTGGTGGTGGTATGTGGTGGTGGTATGTGGTGGTGGTGGGGTGGTGGTGGTGTTGTGGTGGAGGGTGGTGGTGTTGTGGTGGAGGGTGGTGGTGGTGGTGTTGTTGATTGTGGTATGTGGTGGGGGGTGGTGGTAGTGTGTGGTGTGTGGTGGTGTGTGGTGGGTGGTTGTGGTGGGTGGTGGTGGTGGGTGGTGTGGTGGTGGTGTGGTGGTGGTGGTGTGGTAATGTGGTGTGGTGGTGGTGTGGTGCGGTGGTGTGGTGGTGGTGGTGTGGTGGTGGTGTGGTGTGTGGTGGTGGTGTGGTGTGGTGTGTGGTGTGGTATGGTATGGTATGGTATGGTATGGTATGGTATGGTATGGTATGGTATGGTATGGTATGGTATGGTATGGTATGGTATGGTATGGTATGGTATGGTATGGTATGGTATGGTATGGTATAGTATAGTATAGTATAGTATAGTATAGTATAGTATAGTATAGTATAACCTCTCAACACTTTCAACCAAAGTATGTTTAGTACATCTGTTTTAAACCTTTTCTATAGCATTACCTATGAAAAACTCTAACATTTAAACTTTAACCCTAATTTCTAAGTCTTAATTCTAATTTCTAAGCGAAAAAGGGCAAACATTAAATAGAAAAAGCAAGGATGAGTTATGGGCCTTTGAAAATCAACCTGATGTTTGATAAAATAAAGGTATACAAAGTTTTAAAGTTGTCGTTTTAATAGAATGAAAGATATGAGGTTTCAACACCTTGCACACAAACTTTAACCTTAATTTCTAAGTCTAAAAAGGGCAATAATTTGAAATAAATCAAAGAAAGAGTTATGGTTCTTGGCATACATAGTCAGGGTCATGATAGTGAACAAGTTTCAAAGCTATAGTACAAGAAGTATGAAAGTAACTAGCATGCACGCAAACTTTAACCTGAAATTCTAAGTAAAAAAAAGGGCAATAACTTGATAAAAATCAAAGAAAGAGTTATGGTTCTTGGCATACATAGTCAGGGTCATGATGGTGAACAAGTGTCTTTAGTTTCAAAGCTATAGTACAAGAAGTATGAAAGTAACTAGCTTGCACGCAAACTTTAACCTGAAATTCTAAGTTGAAAAAGGGCCATAATTTGATTAAAAATTAAAGAAAGAGTTATGGTTCTTAGCATACATAGTCAGGGTCATGATGATAAACAAGTGTTGAAAGTTTCAAAGCTATAGTACAAGAAGTATTAAAGATACTAGCTTGCACGCAAACTTTAACCTGAAATTCTAAGTTGAAAAAGGGCCATAATTTGGGAGATGATGATGAACAAGTTTGCCAAGTTTCAAAGCTGTAGTATAAGTAGTACTGAAGTTATATGTTTGTACATTAGCTTGCACGCAAACTTTAACCTGAAATTCTAAGTCGAAAAAGGGCCATAATTTGATCAAAATGAAAGTTAGAGTTATGGTTCTTGGCATTCATACTCGGGACATGATGATGAACAAGTGTGCCAAGTTTCAAAGCTGTAGCTATAGTAGTTTTTAAGATATCAGTAGGTTGCACACAAACTTTAACCAAAGCGGGACGCCGACGCCCAAGTGAGTACAATAGCTCGACATATTCTTCGAATAGTCGAGCTAAAAATGCCTTTTTTTCAACGACAATACAACACAAGTGCTATCCAAGACATCACTCCAAAATTCCACTCCATGTTTAATCTATGCAAACCTTGTTTTATAATACTGTCTAGAGACACCAATACAATACAAAGTCAATACTACATGTATTCACGTAATAGTTTAAAATGTTGTTCTCACATTGTCATCTCACAGACTCAAAAATATAATTATCCCAATGTTGCCAAATTTTCTGCTAACCAGACCGATTTTAATTACCCTATCATAAAACACTTGCAGTTAGGCGTCATTATCTTGATGATTAACACCCTAGATTAGCAGCGCTTGATCACCTCGGGCAGAAAATCTTTGACAGTTTTGTCAAACAATGCAGTGTCTTGCAGGTAGAGTTAACAAGATCAAGCTGAATGTGATAACAGTACTTATGTTGTTTGTTCAAGTCTGAGGTTTGCCTCTCACAAAATAATAAAGCCAGATACTCTAACTACTGTGGTATCATTTAATTTCGCTGGCACGAAATTTCGCGCAATCGCCAAAAAAGGCTGTTTCGCGGGGACATAAATTTGCGTAAATCCAATTTTTCAAACAAACAAAATGTTATTATCGATATTTTACCTACCCGTTATCAATATTACTATTGTTTATTTGAACACACGAGCTAATCATGTGTCAGTTGGCCCCATGTCAATTTCCACTTCCTCTGTTAGTCAATTATCGGACCGCTGTTTATTTGGCGCCTCTAATTGACACGGGACCCGTTTGATCTATCTATCTGGACCATTCATATCATAATTGGCATATAATTTTTCGTATCCGTCCATATGGTCTAAAGTGTCAATTAATTGCGAAATGGTTACTCAAAAAAGTGAAGATAAATTAAAAACGAGATGACAACGATACTGTCTGGTAAAACGTGACCCGACCTAAATGCGCGGACTAAATTGTCGTTCAAGTTTTGAAGAAACATTTAACATATTTCAAAAGAAATTCGACAGTTATAACTAATTTTATTTTCTGTATTAAACATATTATTCAATACTTCAAATATATATCAAATAGCGATAACGGCAACTATAATTAAAGTGTAGGTCCATTCGGACATAGCATGTTTCGGATACGTATGTGGAACTTTTTGGTTCAATTTTAGCTTAGGTTTTAAATTACCACACTGGCCCGAGCGCGAAATACGCGAAAATTAAGCCATCGCTAAATAAAATGATACCACAGTAATTAATCATTAAAGTAATTACAAAAATCGGAAAAAAATGAGCGCAATTAAATAAAGGGAGGTTATAAAAAAGCAACACCATTACGCAATTTTAAAAAGGTACCGATGGAAAAAGGTAAAATTTTCACTTCAATACTTATGTAGCATAAGTATTGAAGTGAAAATTTGCTTAAAACATCAACTCAGTAATTGCTCTAAGGTAAAATTTTTACTTTTATTTTGAAGGCCAACATAATTATTTATTTTTTTATTTTATTTATATGAATTGTGGTCCATAGCCCTATGCATTAAATACTAAAAACTTGTAATGTCCATGAACGCATTGAATTGCCATCAATTCAATTAGTAACATCAGATATGCAACAAAGTATTATTGATGCACGCATGTTAGATAACCAGTACATATCAAATCTACACAAATAATCACAGAATAAAAGGATACAGAGAATGAATAATTAGAACTAAACAGCCAATTAAAATATTCAGTCAGCGACAAAACACTGTACATAGGTGTAAAATTCCACTCGACCGCGCGAGTAAATGATCTGTTTGGTCGAGCGAAGCGGCCGAAACACTTGACCTGCCAGGCGAGTAAATTTTTCAGCAAAGCATGTGTTTTCTTCGAAAAATGAAATATTTTCACTTTGTTTACAAAATACAATTCGATTTCCGGAATTTCGGTCGATATCAGTGTATTCGGAACGTTTCTGATGTAAAGGTAACAGCAGCGATTTATTTATATCCTCATTGGGTTTCCCAAATCAGAACGAGGCTGCAAGTGCACGTATTTTCCCGCTGTATGTCAAAAATTATGTAGAAACAAATGAAGATAACCTTTTTTTACACAAGGTACGGGTGATGATGAAAAGCGAGAGAGCGAGCGAGACAGTAAGAAAGAGATAGAACGAAAAGAAAAACAAAAATTGCAACAGAAAAAGTATTTTATTTAAAATGTAAGGGCGAGTGTACTTTCTGTAAGGGGGAGTGCACTTACTCATTCACTTGACCTGCAGGGAGAGTGGGCCAAAGAAAATTTCTACACCTCTGCTGTACGATTAAAATCTCGCGCTTTTTCACCCCAATCTCCCACTATTTTAAAACCAATCTCCCACCTTAACAAGTTAAAAGGTTCACAGGTATGTTCATTCTATGGTCATACATCATACTAACGAAAATTTAAAGGGGCAATCAGGGCTTTCCCCAGGCAATTATGGCATACCGGCGCCGGGATGCCTTAATTTCTAAACTAATATTTGCGGGACGCTTATAATCCGCCGGTATACCATAAATTCTGGCCGGGATGCTTTAAAATTCAATATAAAAGGTCAATAAACATGTCAAATTACGAATCTTTCTCGCCAATTTCAAGCGTTTCTCTGATATTGTTAAGCGTCTACTGTACAAGATCACTTCTTACAATTTTTAATGAGCGTCTGCTGTGTATCAGAAGTCGGATAGTTGGATGAGTGTCTGTTGAATACAGAGAAGACGGTCGTAAATCAACCAATTAAGAACAGATTATCTCGGCAGTTTTGATGATCTAAATGAGATTAAAATCGGTATATTGTTCTTTGATGACCTGCTAACTGTGAAGAGTTGTGAGCATGTATTTCTAAGTGGTAAATGATAATCATGTCACATATTAACAGGCGAATACAGAAGGTTTATTATAACAAATTATAACCATAAATGAAGACATTTTTAAAGTAATTTGATGTTATATAAGTACTAACTGTACATCTTTAAATGCTGTCCATATCAATAAATGGCCATTCTACTGAACATGTTGACTTTTCAACAAGTCATGTATTAAATTGTGGCATAATCATAATGACAAGAACAGGTCTGCAATCAAGGGCTGTGTATATAATGCAACAAGAGACAATTGTGGCAATTTTAGACTGATGTACATAAAAAATGAAGCAACAACTGTTTTGTAATAAGTACAATACAATAGCAAGTCTGTGGTAGTTCTGTGAAAAATGTACTTTGTCATATTTAATAAAACTTATAAAACTTGTTGCTTTGTGCTTAATATATATTAATATAAATTGTATTTTGTAATATACACCCCATTAACCATGTGAAAACATTTTGCACGAATTAGCACATCACGCATTGGATGCCAGGATGCCTTAAAATTTTTCTGGGGAAGGCCCTGGGCAATCCTGGGTGATAAATCACCTGAAATGGTGACATTACAGGGCTTTTTCAGGGGTTTTTGGGAAAAGGCCCCTGCCCAAATTGGGAAATTTTGACACGGTAAATAGTCAAATTTGGGAAAAAGTAACGACAAATCAAACCAAATTGGGAAATTTCAACATTTATTTATCTGCATTATAGCTTGAGTTGCCTTGCTTTAGTGTCCTTGGAAGTGTTACAAATCTCTGCCAGAGTTTGTTCTGACAGCTTTACAGATGTATCACTTATACAGTTTATGTAGAATGACCATCATTTAATCCTCAGAAACTTGGCAAGTTACAACTGACTGGGAAAGAACATTGGATGTTTTGTTTCTCAGAGAGTTTAGTTTTGGAGTACCCTTGGCATCTACATTTTATTTTTCGCGGCCTTCTTACATTGTTTTTTCTATTATACGACATTTTTAAATTTTCGTCACTAGTTTTCGCGGGTCAGTATAAAAGCCGGTACTGCACATTCCATTTTTGTTTCATCCTTTCTGTTTTGTATGCAGTCAAACAATTATCCCGAAAAAACATTTGTTCACGAAATAAAAAAATAAATTCTGTTAATATTAAAACCATAAATTGACCATAATATAAGTTATCTGGAATCATGGGAGTCGCGATCCATCTTCAACTTGCGGTACGGTGAATACCGGTTTTTACCAATACAAACATTTTTAACGGAAAGTAGTTTTCACAGATCGCCAATTAAACATAAACAAATGATTCGCGTATATTTGAAAAGTCTCTATTTTGTAGTTTCTCGTTTATTAATATTTAAAAGCAAAAGGCGTTAGGTTCAAAACGGAAATAAATTTACAAGATTGGGAATTTTTTTCTTGAAATTGGGAAAAATGGTTGCCATTTTCCATTGGGAAGGGGGCCGAATATCGGCCCCGTGAGACAGGCTGAAAAAGCCCTGCATTAACACTGGAATGGTCCTATAAGTATAACATATTATACAGTTTATCAATACTTGATGATAAATCACCAGAAATGGTGACAAACACTGGAATGGTCCTATAACATTATACAGTTTATCAAAGGTCCATAACTCTGTCAGGGTTTTTTTTCCTTAACAAACTGACGCCGATAGTTGGCGTCTTCCCCAGGAAAAAAAATTCCCCAAAGAAAATCACTTTCCCCCTTGTAAAGTGATAATTTTTTAGCAAAACGTAAACAGAAGCTTAATTTATAGTCATTTTTATTCTATTTCATCCAAAATCTGCACTAATTTCACAAATATTTGTTAGGAATTAGGTACGTACGCAACCTAGTATTATTTGTCGAATGTTACTAAATTTAGATTCGCTACGTCACAGACACTGTGTAGTGTATCCTGGTGGTCAACTTAAACATTACTGGTATTGGATTATCGTCGTGTTGGGAATAAAGGCATTCTACCTGCCAGTTTTAAGTGGATTTTACAATAGTTGAGTACCGTTAGCGAGCGTACGGCCGTAAATTACGGCTAAAATACGACCCGTCCGCCGAATTTCTCGACAACATATGTCCCGCGGACTTCCTTAAAAGAAAATCACAACCGTCAACGTAGACAGTCGTAGTAAATTTAAACCCCGCCTATAATCTTTCAGGTCACACCATTTAAGATAGATAGTGAAAGAGGTTTTGCTAAAACAATTAGTTCCGCCCACTTTAAAAAATACCAACCAGTCGAGTAAACACATGCGCGCGCCGGTCTAATTATCGCCGAGGAATGTATTCTGACACCGGGCAAAAAAAGAATCTGTTGTTTTGATAATTGACAATTAATTGAAGATTAACTGAGTAAATTGCTAGTTGTCGTATATTGTCCTTGTCGTGCTTTTAAACCTATGCGGCTTGTTTGCACTGTAAGGTAAAACGAACGAGGAATAATGCAAAATACGAACAACAGAATATGGCGCCATGTTCTGTCACAAAAATACGAATCGTCACGTGAAACACACATTCAAAACTGTGCCGGGCAATCATTTTTATCCCAAGAATTTTATATCCCGTATCTTCCGGAGAATTCATTGAAGTCCAAATTTACGACGTGACTCACAACTACAATAAATATTTAATTATCGCGACATTTAAAAGTCAAAGTACCGTGTAATTTTACGATCATTTATCATCGTTCGTCGCTTGTTGTATTAAGGTTGGGGGGGTCAGTGGAATTGCTCAAACCCTCCTTTTGAGCAGCCATATTTAATTTTCTTGGGAAATTCAGCAATTAAGCTGGAAATTATCAATAACTACCCAAGCACTGGCCTAAACAAAATATTTCTGGAAATCTTGCATCCGAAATGATTTTGATTCAAAACACACAATTAATGGATACATTTTAAGCAGGCTCCGAAAGTGAGCAAGTATAAATAAACTTATTCTTGTACTGTTTAAGAACAGATAACAAAGAGATATGCCTCTGTATGCTCTGCTTGGTAATGAAAGCTAAAGTAAAAAAGATAGACAGAAGCATAAACTTGAGTATAAACATTCACGGTAGCTAATACAAGTAAGAGTGTATAATAAACTAAATTTTCCCCAATTTTGTATTTTTCACGCATTTTTCCCCTTTTGACCAGCGTCTTCCCCTGTCCTTAAAAAAAACCCTGTCTGCTCAAAATATGCACATCTACTCTTGTTAGTAAGGCCAATGAATTGTCAATTTGGATTTCCATGTTCTAAAAGCTGGCTGCAGAGAAAAAAGCCAGGGCAAGAATTGTCCTATATCAGTCTAGAAAAAAATAACAAGGGCAATAACTCTATGCAAAATTATTATGACATCTAATTGACTGACAAGACTTGAGTCAGACGGACTTCGTCAATGCAAAACGCATAATTTGTAGGTCTTTGCAAACCGGCTAAAACGCACGTGTTGAAGGCAGTGGCGTTTTAGACAAAAGCTTAAAGTAATTTCCTAAATCATACTAACTGTAAATATTCAAATATGTTTTCCTACATATTAATCGCTTAACTAAAAAAGTAAATCACTTCTTGTTATATAAATCTTCAAAAATACATTATGTCATTTTACATTCCACCTTCGGCTGCCATTGTGGTGA
Source organism: Corbicula japonica (assembly GCA_038501625.1). Taxonomy (NCBI): domain Eukaryota; kingdom Metazoa; phylum Mollusca; class Bivalvia; order Venerida; family Cyrenidae; genus Corbicula; species Corbicula japonica. Next base: position 477,218 of record JAZAYU010000059.1, on the reverse strand, counting down.
AGATAAAATCCGGATCCCGGTATCACTAGGTCTTCAATGCTCAAAGCAGAGTATCATGCATCATTGCAGTCGCAGAACGGTTCTGCATTGTGCAAAAATGTGTAGATAATAGGGCAGATGGGGTATAAATTGCAGAATAATTTCGCGGAATGCAGATTATGTAATAATTTAAAACAATATATATACAACTCAGCGGTGTTCATTTAACATATGAAATAAAGTTGTTTCCAAACGCTGTCATTAGCTAAGTTGTAGATTTAATCAAGTATATCATATTGTTACACTATTATCACAATATATACAACATCGTGGTGTTAATTCAACATATGAAATAAAGTTGTTTCCCAACGCTGTCATTAGCTAAAGTGTATATTTAATCACGTATATCATTGTTACACTAATATTATCACAATATACAATGTATACAACTCCGTGGTGTTAATTTAACATATGAACTAAAGTTGTTTCCCATTGCTGTCATTAGCTAAGTTGTAGATTTAATCAAGTACATGTTTATCATATTGTTACACTATTATCACAATATATACAACTCCGTGGTGTTAATTCCACATATGAAATAACGTTGTTTCCCAACGCTAAGTTGTTGATTTAATCAAGTAATATAATGTTGTTTTACAGTTATCGCAATATACAACCCTGTGGAGCCCAGCTTCCCGAAAGCGCATCTGTGCCTCGAAATACTCCACTGTTTGTTAAAAACAATGTCACAAAATTGTGTTTCATCTCTGAGAAATGACTTAAGAAAGACGTTTGTATGTGAAAAATTATCTCTATCTAAAAAGTAATTTTATAAAAAATTACATGCACTGTTAAAACATGACTACATTCTGTAAAAATTATGTTGTTTAATGAATAATAGTATTGAATCTAATTTGCAACAGATAGAAAACTTGCAGTGTTCAGAATGAAAATTGTCTGAAATATGTTATCCATTTTGATGTTCTTTCTTGTAGAACGGTCTCTTAGAGTAACTGGAAAAACGAAATATTAATTATACATGTACTTCGTGCATATTATATGTTGATTATAAGCCTTTTAATTTATTAAACTATATTATATAAAACTATATTAACAACTTTTCTAAGTATACACCTTCTTACTGGGGCATTACTGGCTAGATTAGTGGGCTATTGCTCTAAAACTTTTAATAAACCATGCAATATATACTGACTGAGTTATTTGCAAAACTTTATTCAAAATGACAGACAACTGCCTGTTCAAAATCATTTAAAATACTGACACCCACAGAATACAAATTCACATCATCAGCTAATAACGCGTATGTTCAACTAAATTAACGAATTACGCGTACATATAAATGAACATTTGGAACCTAAAAATATGCTTTATTTCTATTTCTGTTAAGTTAAATTCATATCATTCTGAGCTTAATGTTTTATTACTGTTTATAGTCCAACCTACTTTTTGAGCAAATCAGTTTGAATGCCTAAAATGTACTCGCATATCTTTTAGTTTTCCACTATGCCTGTTAAATTCGACAAATTTTACTAATTACTAATACCTCAGTTAAAATTTATTGCATTTTATTGCATTTTATTGAAAGTTTTATAGCCATTGCTCAATTGTAAAGCCAGTAATGTTCCAGTGAATACTTAAAAATTTTTTAAAGTGTGTATTAACAAATCCCAAAAGCCATACAACAGCGTCTGGTCAGCAATACAGGAGTCAGACACAGTACCATCCGTTTCCGCTTAAATGAATGATTCAAGCATGCCTATCTACTGCCACCCAAAGGTCATGGTTACGCTTAAAAAAAACTTTTTTTTCCCGAAACCCTGACGCGCAATCTAGATCAACAAAAAGTTAACATGTGGAATTTGGATGAAGAGGCTCCTCTGAAAACGAAAATGTGTGTTTGCCTCCATATGTCTAGTTTCCAGCGGCGATAATTTGAAAACTTAACTTGAAAGAAAATTAACATACAAGTAGTATTTAAACCAATAACTTGACTTACCCGTGTCCTGTCACAGCAGATTAGCTAATTAAAGAATGACACTTGCAGATCGAAATGTGTTTATTGGCAATTATTTTCAAGTGTCAAAATTCGGGTCCCCCAAAATACATATTATGGGCTTGTTGGGTGTGAAGACCGTCAGAAAGGAGGTGGGACTGAATACGTACGTACATGGCAGTATTAATGTTTAATATCATAGACAGATTTGTATCGACAGCGCAAATAATAAGACTGCGGTGCAACTGTATGTTCGATTAAAAACAAAACTATAGCGGACATGTTCGATTACGTTACCAAACAACTCGACCATTGCGCTAAAATGGACGACATAGTTCTGATCGCTATTGGCATTTTTGTTTTATTTTTGCTTCTCTGTTTCACCATAGGATCTCTGTTTTATGTCCTTGGTATTTCTAAGCCAATAGAAGTAGGAGCAGGCGCACCACCAATACGAAAAGCCATAGTGGCATACAAATTTGCAAAGGGGTCCTACAAGAATGCTGGAAGTTTATTCGCAGAAGTCACAAGTATAGCACCCAATAATAAACCAATTGGAATTTACTATGATGACCCTAATCTGGTACTTATAATTAATTTTTCATACTCGTTCAATTTCAAAAGTTTTTGTATTTTGTGCCACCCACATGGGGTCAAGTGTGAAGGACAAACTCCCTTTAACCATGTTTTGCACAGGTGAACAAAATCACTCATAAATTGTACAGGTAAAATTATCCTGAAAAAAAAAACAATACATAATTTAAGACAAAAATACTTATGTCAACTATTTACGAAAAGTTTTAAGGAGTCTTAATCTGTTAATATAATAGTTAACAATAGATTTGGAATACTTTTAGATACAAGTTTTATTATTTAAATTAAATGCTTAGTGGAAAGTAGTTAAGTAAGATTTGAAGAGATAAATAGTAGCCAGTTAGTGCATTTTTGATAAAATTCAATTATGTTTCTATTGAGATATGTTACTTTATGTTACTTTATGTCATATTTCTATAATAAATTAATTTAATATAGAGTAACTATGAAATAAAATTTTGGAGGATTTGGGTTACTTCAGTCAGTTTGTTAAATGGTTAATCATTAACCTTTTATAAGTTTAAATTTTGAATATTATGATTAGTATAACACATAAAGTAACTAAAACATGTTTAAGCCTTTTCAATATTTTTGCAGTTTTATCTAACAGGTTTTTTTCTAACTTTTAATTTATAGATACCTGCAGAGAAGTGTCGCTATGCTGTGGGTGCCATTTTAAGTGAAGGTGAAGTAAAAGCTGACCCAGAGCTTGTAGAACATTTCACTTCAGAAGGCTTTAAGATGATAACATTACCAGAGCTGTCACATTGTGTGAAAACATCCTTTCCTTTCGTCAATTCTCTATCAATATTGATTGCTGTGTGGAGAGTATACCCTGCACTTAATCGATATATCAAAGTGAGTTTCTTTTGTTTAATGCTAACATGCATGTGAGGCAATAAATGTAAGAAAATGCTCTGATATCTAAGGAAGTGTATTCTAAGTACAAAGCTAGTAACATGCATAAATTTTACTTAACCTAAAAAGTATACATACAACATCATACATAGATTTCAGTTGATAAGAACAATTCTACAGTATGTACACTGGTAATCAGGTCAAAACTTTAATAACTGTCAAGAAGAATCCAGATCTGTTGGCAAATCTGTGCTTTCTGATCAGGATAAACACTGTATATTTCTTTGTCAAAAATAACTTGTAAATTAAAAAATGAACAGTTTGTTTAGATCCTGATAAGACAGCACATATATGTGAGCTTAATCTACACTGGTTGCCCATCGAGTATGATCTGTTTTTCAGGAGCACAAATTATGTGCTTATCCCATGTTAGAGATATATGGTTCTAGTACCATAGAGTTCATGGCTCCTTTGTCGCAGCAAGAGGAATTCTTTGTCAAAGAGGCACTTGAATGTGTACCCGACGAATATGAACACGATAGAGATGATTCTCTTTTGGAAGATAGATCAGCAAGATCGAGTCCTGCTTCTAGCAGAGACTCCCGAAGTGTCTCGTCATACAGCCGTAGTTATGTGAGTAGTCGATTGGGCGACGAGACTTACCATGATGACATTTCGGACAGTGAAGTTGAAGATTCCACAAATGTGACCGGTGATAATATTCAGGATGATGAAGTAAGCTCCAGTTATGATGTCCGACCTTCCAAGGCATGCACAAATCTTCTAGAAGAAATAGCAAAACAGGATTGCTCAGAAAATAATACTTCATTGATGGAGTCTCCAGATATAGGAGCCACGTCTGGTGATACAAGTGGTGTTAGTTTGCAGGATTCTGGAATCTGCTCGGGTCGTACTTCAGCCATTCCCACCGAGACGGAGAGTTTGACGGACATTAGGGATCCTGCAGTGGCTGAAGGGGAAGACTCCTCCTCTTCGTTTGAGGAGATAAATATAGAAAGTGTTCTCCAAAAGGATAAGGAGGAATAAATGCTTCATAATCTGTAAGCCGTAGGTCTAATTCTACAGACAATTCTGGATTTAATTTTTGTTTGCAAATGTAAAACCTGTTATTAGATTGAAAATAGCTGCTAACACAGTATGTCATACCATGACGAAATGCAGAGGTTCTTTTTTTTTCTTTTTTTTGGTAGGAGCCGTTTACAGGCCACTTTCCTGCCAAAATTTTTTTAAAATAATGCAGTTTTCCCCCAAAATGTTACTTAACATCAGTTTTTTTTCTTTCCCATTTAGAAGGGAAATCACCATATTTTCACACATAATTATCAGGAATTAGGACTTACACAACCATTGTAGACCCATTTCAACTGTTGCATCTGCAGAGTGTGATCTGGGTCTACACAGCACCTTTCTTAACTTATCTATATAACAGTTACATGTAGTATCTTTTCTATCAAGTAAGTCCACACTTTGATCAGTATCTACACTTATTGCAAATGTCATGAAGCCTGTTTGATGATGGTAGATTACATTATACAAAAAAATATACATGGTGTGATTGCTTTGTACCACTGACTGTTGATGCATGCTGAATTGTAAATTATTTAGAAGAAATTATTTGTTGAAATTGATTGTTACAATATAACATGATTTATAATTTAATATGTTTTCCATGAAAACTCTTAAGTATTGTGATCATATTTTGAATGGAACAGATAATGTTGATTGTGTTTGATTTTAGATTATGGAAAAAGTCTTTCCCAAGTCTTGAAGAACCTAGGAGAAATCAATGTCAAGGCCTTTGTTACGTTGTTAATTTTGTTTGCACTCAAACCACCACTTACAGTATGTTAATGAAACACAATACCTAATATACATTATAGATTTACAATAAACAATTTTTTCTTAACCTTTTACTCCATGAGATATGGCCCTTATAACGTCTGATCAGTGTTCACTTTTTGATTTATAAGTTTTTTTCTGATAAAAAAAGTCAACTTGTGCAGATCCAGATAAGATGGCACAAATGTGTTGGCTGATCTGAAACTACACTGATCACAGACGTGCTAAAACCAGCATATATGAAGTAAATGGTTAAACTATGGGTTGTTTTGCACAAGATTGTTTTTACCCAAGTTTTTGTGTTTATTATTGTTGCCTTATTATAAATGCTGTTACATTGTATATTTAGTTTTGTTTTGACCTTTTCTGTATTTATGTCGGTGAGTCTTTGTATGAATATAAGAATCTTTAAACTTTTTACTCCATTATATACACTTTTTATTGCATGTGCGAACAGTGTAGATCCAGATCTGCCAGAACATTTATGCCAGCTTATCTGGATCTACACTGTCCACTTCTTGGTCAAAAATAACCTTATGAATTTGAAAGCTAACAGTGTAGATCCCAATCAGATGACCAGGATGTTCCAGCTGATCTGGATCTACACTTTTGGCTCATGCGATAAAATGCGTATATCTATGGAGAAAAGGGTAACATATTCAAGATAAAGATTAAAATCTCATCCCTAGCGACAACTTCTACAATGTCATGTACAAATGACACAAAGGCTCTACTGAGATACAATCTAAAGACTTGACCCAAGGGATGGATTGTTTCATTTATTACTCAAGAACATGATTTTATTCTTGCATATCAAAGATGATGAATGATAACAACATTGTACAAAAAATTTGCTGGTGATTTTCTTGAAATTGCATGTTTTGTTATGTTTTCATGTTGAATGTGAAATTGTATACATGTATGTATTTTTTGTGATGCAATGAAGCTGTTTTTGTTCCCTAGGGAAAATATCTGAAAATTCTTACCCTGGATTTCGTAATACTTTCTCTACAGGGTATGCTTGAAAATCCTCATCTGTGGATTCAGATTTATACATGTGGTGGAATTTATCAAATCTCTTGCAGATGGCCAGCTGTGATATGTAGATGGTACATTAAAACAGAGTGGTGGCCCTTTGTAATTTTTATCAAAATAACCCTTTACTCCAAAGATAGGACTTTTGTGGCCTGGGCGAACACTCTCAACAGGGTAGATCCAGGTAAGCCGGCACATCCATGCAAGGATGTGCCATCTGATTAGGATCTACACTGTTTGCTTTTTGATTTTGTAGAGCCGGATTAGCTGGCACATCCATGCCGTCTGATTAGGATCAACATTGTTTGCCCTTTGATTAAATAGGTTATTTCTGCACAAGAGTCAAACAGAATAGATCCTGATCAGAGGACACAGATATGCCTGTTGATCTGGATTTGCAGTGTGCGCTCTTTTGATAAAAGACATAATATATGGAGTATCGAGTAAAGGGTTCAAATTTCAATTGTCAGTATGTCAAAACAACTAGCTGATTGTCATCTTGTGGGTCATAACTACTTTTAACATGAAAAAGCTTCATATTAATTTAACCCTTCCTCCATAGATACACCTTTATTGCGTGGGCGAACAGTGTAGATCCAGATCAGCCAGCACATCCGTGCCGTCTGATCAGGATCTGCACTGTTCGCTTTGTGATTCATTAGGTTTTTTCCGACCAAAATGCGACCAGTGCAGGTCCTGATCAGATGGCACGGATGTGCCTGCTGATCTGGATCTACACTGGTCGCACATGTGCAAAAATGTGTATATTTATGGAGGAAAGGGTTAACCTTATTGTACCTTTTGACAAAATGATGGATTTTATACATCTCAAAGACTTGGGGCCTTGTGTCTGGATTGTCTGATCAGTAGGAAACATGATCACATCTTTAAAATTAGAATGAGGCTTTTCAAATGTTGATTTGCTTAGTCCATCTGTCGGTCAGTTAAATAAATTGCCAGGAACAAAAATATGGGAGTTTGCTCATTATAGCAGCTCTTGTGCATCAAATTATAACTACTGCATTTTATTTTATCTATCACATGTGTTCATTTGAAACAAACCTGTTTGAAAAGATTATTCATTCAAGTTTATATATTTAATTTGTGCTATTTACAAATAAATGTGTATCAAATGATTGGTTGTCACTTAGACAGATTTCAGACTGAAATTAACATGTTGTTAAATTTATCAGATAATTTGTTAACCCATTACTCAATATATACGCATTTATTGCTTCTGTGCCATATGATCAGGATCTGCAATGTTCGCTTTTTAGGCATAATAATGTAATGTAGCTAAAAGCTAACAGTGCAGATCCTGATCAGATGACACAGATTTGCTAGCTGATCTAGATCTAAACTGTTTGCCCACACCATAAACATGTATTTATGGAGGAAAGGATTAAGTAGATGAAACTGTACATTGGACATAACTTACAGCTCGAGAACAATCTTACTTACATTGTAATTGTATTCATTAAGTAATGTTCATGTAGATAAATTGTTGATGTCAATACATTCCAGAGAAAGCTGGCAACACCAGTATTGTTGATAGGTGGTGAATGTATATATTATACATATATTGTTAAAGGTGTACATACCTAATAACTTGTTACACGCATAAAAAAAATACGCAAACTTTGACATTTTCTTACCCGTTGGGTAAAATTATATACTACTCAAAATTTGATAGGGATCGCATTCCATTTTGTCCTGAATTATTGCCCCTACCAAGTTTCAACCGCTGTTCCTTTTCAACAATTTGTCGGCTCATTCCTTTTGCAGGACAAAGCTATTGTCAGATGAACACATTTTCAGAATCGCAGAAAATATTTTATCGTTTCAACCTTATGTAAGGAATAAACACAATCTTTCAAGCGATCCTTATCAAATTTTGAGTAGTATATTTTTTATCAAATTTATTCTACTGATATACATATGTACTGTATAGCTGTATTGGGGTTCAGAAATGTTATCATTACATGTTCATTGTCCATTTACTCCTTTACACGTTTATTGCATGGGCCAACAGTGTAGATCCAGATCAGCAGGCACATCCGTGCCATTGGATCTGGAACTGCACTATTTACTTTATTTGATTTGTTAGCATTTTTCTGACCAAAAAGCTAGCAGTGCAGATCCTGCTCAAACAGCACTGTTGTGAGTGCTGATCTGGATCTACACTGGTAGCACATGCGATAAAATGTGTATATATGGAGTAAAGATTTATTATGTTGTATAGATGTTACTAATGTGTATCAACTTGCTTTGTATATCATATCATGTGGGATCTTTCCAGTGAGTTATTTTTGTCTTAATTATTTTGATACTAGCATTTTATTTGGTACTTGTAGTAATAATTGATTAAATTAAAGATTAAGGCCGGTATTCCATAGTTCCGTGATGCGCGATCCGTGTCCGCGTCAGTGTCCACTATTTTTCACTCACCAATGGGTATGTTCCATACCTCCGTGTCTGTTCCTGGTCCTTGTTTGTGTCCGCGACATGGAACGGACACAGAGGTATGGAATATATCCAACGATATCTTTGGCGAGTGAAAAAACGTGGACACAGATCATGGATCGCGCATCAGGAAACTATGGAATAACGGCCTAATTCCATGAAATATGTCTGTTACCCCTTGGGTGAACTGTGTAGAGCCAAGCCAGCTGGCACATCAGTGTTCATTAGCTTAATTAAGAATAAGAAGCGACCAAATATCCAAAATACCAAAAGAGGATCTAATAGCATGTTACAGCTGATCTGGATCTACACTGGTCACACATGTGATAAAACCATATATATGGTGTAAAGGTTTATTTTCTTGTGATTTTGTTAAACTTTTAACTACATTATGATTTATTTTTTTCTCAAAACGTGATAAACAACATTATGTGATCCACTTTATGTCCTTCCTGGAAATTCATAAAATGCGTTTTCACATGGTGCCCACAAAATGAAGCAATTGGTACATAATTGCATTGGGACTGATTGCTGTGATTTGTTGTACTGTACATTGTTGTATTTTTCCTTTTTATGAATGTTTCAGTTGAAAGTTGTGTTTTTGTTTTCATGTACATTGCATAACAGTATTATTCCTGAAAGTTAAAATTCATAAAAATAAATTCATAAGCCTCAATACTGGAGTTGTTTTTATGTCAATAATGTCATTACAGTAAAAACTCCTTAATCCAGATCCTCTATAATCTGGAATTCCCCCAAAACAGAAAACTTTTCATGTTCCAGACTTTTTCCCTTATTTCTTTGTGATGAAACCCTTGATTACAGGAGCCCTGAATTACAGAAACCAGCCTTTAACTTATATTTCATTTTCAAATTGATCATTCCTTCAGATATATGCCTTTTATAGCATGTGCAAATAGTGATTCAATCAGCTGGTAGATCTGTGCTGTCTGCACTGTTCACTTTTTGGTCACAAATAGCCTAATAATAAAAAAAATGAATAGTGCAGATCCTTATCGGACAGTACAGATGTTCCAGCTGATCTGGATCTACACTGTTTGCCCATGGAAAAAAGGTGTCTCTTTAGAGTACAGCTTTAAAAAAAATAATGTGGAAGTTTTATGAAGAAATATTATTAAGAAATGGCAAAGTTACAGCCAACATAAGCCTGCAAATGGATGGACAGACAAAGCAATACTGTTATCACCTTTTTTCTTTAAAAGGGCGAAAATGTGATTTTCACGAGTCGCCTTGAAACCTGATAGGGCCTGGAAAACCCTAGCACTCAGATCCCTGTCTCTTAACAGTCTGATCAGGGTCACCTGACAGTCTGATCAGGCGCTCCTAGCAGTCTGATCAGGTCTTTCAGCAGTCTGGTTAGTATATCCTAGCAGTCTGATCAGGATCTTAACAGTCTGATCAAGATCTCTTAGAAGTCTGATTCGGGGTCTTCTAGCAGTCTGATCAGGTTTTCCAGCAGTCTGATCAGGATCTCCTGGCAGTCTGATTGGGGGGGGGGGGGGGGGGGGGGGGGGGGGGCCTCCCAGCACGAGCAGTCTGATTAGTATTTCCTAGCAGTCTGATCAGGATCTCCTAGCAGTCTGATTAGTATTTCCTAGCAGTCTGATCAGGATCTCCTAGCAGTCTGATTAGTATTTCCTAGCAGTCTGATCAGGATCTCCTAGCAGTTGGATCAGGGTCTCCTTGCAGTCTAATCAGGGTCTCCTAGAAGTCTGATCAGGATCTCCTATCAGTCAGATCTTGATCAACTTACAGTGAGATCAGGGTCACCTTGCAGTCTGAGTATGGTCTCTGGGCATGGATTAAAAACAAAGCGAGTCTGTATCCCGTAACACCATGTAAACTTTATTACTTAACACCAGAATAAACTTTCTTATATTCCAACAATTATTTTACAGATAGTATAAATAATAAATACATTGTAGTAACATGATTATACTTCAACAAATCTAACATCAAGGTAATATCAGTTTTTCATTTCATCACATTTCTTTCTTTGACATAAGCAATTTGACTGAATCCCAGTGATTTGACTGGCTCCAGTCAATTACCAACCATAACCATCAAACTATCACATTTCTTTGTTTGAAACCATCTTGTATTTAAAAAAAAACATGCAAGTACCAGCTCTTAAAAATGCAAAGAATATTAAAAGCTATGTAATTGTGATTGCTTACTGGGTGCATTCACTAAACTGGCAGTTAACCAGCCAGTTACTCATAACTGCCACATTTAAAAATTAAAAAAAAACAACATACCCCATTTGGCATATATAGATCTGTCTCTAACATTAAATAAGACCAAGAAGGCCTTTAATCACCCATCTTTGAATCCAGCCAATATAAAATGAAATTAGTTATAAACATCTATGAAATAGTTTTGAAGTAATCAGATGGAAGCTTTGGCCACAATCATGATAATAATTGTGTTCATACATCTGACCTAGTGACCTAGTTTCTGACCATAGGAAGCCCAGTGACCTTGATTTTGACCCCAATTTGCCCAGGATGTTTTGCAATAATCAGATGACGATGTGGTTTCTGTTGTGACATAGTGTTCTTTTTGTTCCAGTTTTAATCCTGACAAAGCATACCTTACGACAAATATTCTGACCTAATTTGATGATTATCAGAGGAAGTGATCTATATAGTTACTGCAAGGTTATTTTTGATTTGAACTAATTACCTAGTTTTTACCTCCAATACAATAGCTTTGAAGTTCAACATATTTCCAAAATCTATCTGTGCAAATTTGATGAAAATTAGATAATAATGTGACTCTGTTGTCAGAATAAGATTTTTGACTCTGTTCTACGACTTGACATAATGACATACTAAAATGTACTTTAAAAAACAAGATATCAATGAAACAAATATTCTGAACAAGTTTGACTACAATCTGATAAAAATATGTAACTTTTGACCTAATGTCCTATTATTTAACCTAATGATCTAGTATTTGACTTAATGACCTAATATCTGACCTAAAGACCTAGCACTTTTACATAATGATCTTGTATTTGACCTAATGACCCAGTATTTGACAATCACCAAGTATTTGACATAATTATCATTCTAGATTTTGACTATGACATAGAATATAACCTTATGACCTAATATCTGACCTAATGACCTTGATTCTGACCTAATGACTTAGTTCTGAGATATCATCAAGACAAATATTCTTAGAAAGTTAAAATTTAGTCTGAAGAAAAATGTTGCCTTCCATGCAGTTAATAATGTCTGCCTTTGATTTGACCTGGTAACCTAAATTTTTGACTGAATGTGATCCACTTTGAATTTCTTCAGAAATATTATTAAGACAAACATTCTAAGCTAGTCTTGTGATAATGAAATGAAAAAGAGGCCTCTTCCATGTTAACTCACAATGGTTAACAAAGACGGACAATGCTGGAAAAAACTTGATCAAAATTTGTCACCATGGGCATTCAGCTCCATCTGAGCAAATAAAGCACAAGTTTGGAAATGTGGTATTGAAAACAATTCAAAAATAGATAAAAAGTGTCATATTTGGTGGCAACTGGTGGGAACCCAGTACAGTTATCGGATTGAATATAAAAAACTCTGCAACAACAATCTGTTATTGTTAATGAAAATCTACATGTTATCCACTTGTGTTCTAGGCTATAGCCATTTGTTCTTGTCCCTCTACTAAAAAGAGTTTGCTCCATTCAAACATGATAAAACATTCTTGCTATTAACTTAACCCTTTACTTCATAGATACACCCTTATTGCCTAGGCAAACAGTGTAGATAACAGATCAGACAGCATATCTGTGCCTGATCAGGATCTACACTGTTTGCTTTTAGATTATTTAGGTCATTTTTATTTATCAAGAAGCAAACAGGATTGATCCAGATCAGATCGCACAGATGTGCCAGCCAGCTGATCAGGATCTACACTATTCACCCACATTATAAATGGTGTGTATTGTTGCGAAAAAGAGTTAAAATATGATTAAATATTCTTGCTATTAATAAACTGGTTTTTGTTACCATATATTTTGCTCTGGGGTAATGTCTTCTGGTCCCAAGATTATAAAACTGAGAATGGAAACCAGTCTCAAATCTCAAGCATCTGATTGGCTGAATGGTGACTGAAATTCTCAGTTTTATAACCTTGGGACCTGGTCCTTTTCCAAGTCATGCTTCTAACAGAGTATATTAAATCATGCAATAAATACAAGCATTTGGTGTACAATTCAAATTGCAATGACAACTTTAACAACCATCAACTCATTACTCACTGAAAGACTTTCTTTTTTTAACAATACTTGCAACTTTAAAAAAAACAACTGTCAATAAATATTACACATTTCAACATTAACTTGAATATATTAAAACTGCAATAACTAACTTCATATTAAAACAGTGTTTAATTAACTTCAAATAAAAACTGAATTTATAACATTTTCAAACTGGTTTTTACAGGAAAATAAATATTTGGTGCCTATTATAAAACGTGTCACACGGAACTGTAAAAACAAGTTTGCAAAAATGGTAATCAAGTAACATATTTCCTAATAATACATGTACCAGGTTATGCAAAGTGATTCTGAAAGATTTTTTTTACTGTCAAACCTGTGTTAAGTGGTCACCGTTCTCTTAAAGAACAACATATGAATGTAATAGATCCACCTTTCTGTTTTATATGAACCAGTCAATTAAATGCTCATAAGGGTGTTTTGCAGAAATATACTGTGGTATCATTTAATATTGTGTGGACAAATTTTAATGCAAAAGCCAAAATCGACATACATTGTATTCACGCCAACATAAATTTTCACAATCAAGACATAATATTACATGGTGTAATTTCAATGTGGTGAAAATTCTTGCAAATATCCTAGCACAGAATATGTGAAATTTACACCCATGACAAATATAATGATATACAACAGTGACAACTGTAACAGTGTTGACCCCCGGCCAAATAGAACAGATGCACATAAACTGGTTCAAAATGTGTGAAATAAGCAGAACTAAAAGGATTTACATCAACCCAACCCACAGGTTCCACTTAACTGTATTATTTATTTTCCATGTACATAACAATATGTAAACATGTTTCTGTCCACAAAACAAATCAATCGTATGGTATTTTTATATACTAAATATTTTCTTTCTGTAAAAACCATTCTTGAACAAAATTACGAAAATTCTGTGTTAAAGTTTGATTATTGCAAAGATTATGTGGGACAAAAGTTAATTAGATATAAAGCATTCTGTTTCATTTACAATTTGGTGAAGATCTGGAGTAATTTGAAATCTATTTATTTCATGTGGGCTTTATTTTTTCGCTGGTTTTGCACTCAGAATTATGTGCAAATTCAAACCCTCAACTAAATTTAATTATGGATTACGTTGATAAGTATGTATAATTTAACTGTGCAAATTTATCTCTGCGCCAAAATATCATTTTCAGTATAAGTGTTAAATTTAGACCCCGCAAAAATTAAGTGATACCAGAGTAATGTATTGACATCACAGTAAATACTTCACTCCAGCCGAGCTAAAACTCAATGACTTCAATATAAATGTACAGCTTTTGTACTGATTGATCCAAGGTGAAGAGACTGTCTTGATTATCTCTTAAACCCTTTCCTGTATAGATACACCTTTATTGCTAGGGCGAACAGTTTAGATCCAGATCAGCCGGTACATCCGTGCCATCTGATCAGGATCTAAACTGTTCACTTTTTGATTCATAAGGTTATTTCTGACCAAAATGCGACCAGTGCAGATCCTGATCAGACGGCACGGATGTGCTGGCTGATCTGGATCTACACTGGTCGCACATGCGTAAAAATGCATATATATCAAGGAAAGGGTTAATAAATATAAAAATCCCTTTATTGCATAGGGCGACCAGTGTAGATCAAGATCAGCTGGCACATCCATGCCATCTAATCAGGATCAACACTGTTCACTTTTCGATTTATTAGGTTACTATTTACTTTATGATTATTAAGATACTATTTCCTGCATACATTTTACTAATCACAACATTTGTATATGAGTATACAATCTAAATATTGTATCTAGAGTCATGTCCAGTTGTTACATAAAAGCTGAACAGAAATTCAAACATTATTCTGTTTCTGCTATTTTCTACCTGAAATGAGAAGGTACCATTCTAATCTACTCAATTATTCTATTCATCGATAATGACAGTGTGCATAAAACAATATCAAACGAATCATCCAGGCCTCAAAAATTATAAAAAACTGAGAATGGAAACCAGTCTCAAATCTCAAGGATATAATTGGCTGAAATGGCGACTGGTTGGCTACTTGAGATTTGAGACTGGTTTCCAATCTGTTTTATAATCTTCAGCACAGTAGTCTAAAGAAATTCATAACAGAAGAAACAAAAGCTAAGTTAGTGACTAGATAAAGAGATATAGGCCCAATAATATATCAGATGAAATTAAGAAACACTCTTAACAATATGTCACAGCATATTTATAAATATTGTTTTGTTATATTTTAGAGTTACATCAAAATAAATAATATATGCATTACAAATTATTTAAAAAATAAGGGCCCATGACCATAAACCTAAGATTGGAGACCAGTCTCGGATCACAAGCATCTGGTCCTAAAATTATGAAACTGAGGAGGGAGACCAGTTACACATCTCAAGCATATGATTGGCTAAAATGGAGTCTCAAATATCTTGCATCACTGAAATGAAGACTTTACTTCATTTCAACCTATCAGATGTTCGAGATGTGAGACTGGTCTCCAATCTCAGTTTTAAAATCTTCAGTCCTGATTAAGTTTTGAGACTGGTCTCCAGTTTCAGTTTAAAGGACTTTAATCTCTTAAATTTCAGCATTGTCAACAGAACTTCAACTCTGTGAGTGATTAAATATTCTGGGTTATACAAACCAACCTATTTAAACTCTGGGTATAAAACAGTTTGTTCGATATGACTAAGTCAGAACTACCAATGTTGTTTATAGGCTAAGTGTTCACATTTTGCATGCTTGCATTATCTAACAAGTCATACTTTCTTTAACCCTTTCCTGGATATATACACATTTTTACGCGTGTGCGACCAGTGTAGATCCAGATCAGCCGGCACATCCGTGCCATCTGATCAGGATCTGCACTGGTCGCATTTTGGTCAGAAATAACCTAATGAATCAAAAAGCGAACAGTTTAGATCCTGATCACGGATGTGCCGGCTGATCTGGATCTAAACTGTTCGCCCTAGCAATAAAGGTGTATGTATACAGGAAAGGGTTAAATGCCATTCAGAGGTTTTATATACTGTTATAAACCAACATCCCTTTAAAACAATGGACTGTAAAAAAGCTTTAGATTTCACTAAGTAACCAGCCCCAAATATTTCACAGGTTGCATTTCAATTCGTAAATAAAAATAACCATTTACTTCATATATATGCATTTTATCACATGTGCAACTAACATAAATCCCGATCAGCTGGCACATCAATGGCATCTGATCAGGATCTACACTGTTCCCTTCTTTGTCAGAAATAACATAATGACTTTAAAAGAGAAACATGCAGATCTCAAATAAATAACTGAGATTGGAGACCAGTATCAGATCTCGATTTGCCGGCTGATCTCTATTTAAACTGTTTGCTCATGTGATAAAAGGCATATATATGGAGTACAGTGTTAAGATAACAAATTTCCGTAAAACACCCTATAAACAATGACCAGACTGGTTCCGACTGATATCAAGTTAAATCCATTATATTGTATGGGTAAAGATTTGAGTTGCAAACTGAACGCCAAAATTTCGACTTGGGTAGAAATCTTCTAACAAACCAGGAAAATTTCCATATCTGAAGTTATATGTTTTCTTGACTCACAAAATCACAGTTTCATTAGAGATTCTACAAACGACACAAATCATCAAAATGACTAATCTAGGCTGTCAGATCAGGGAGAAGTTATGTATATATTATCCCTCTACTCCATATATCCTATACTCCTTTTAATGCATGGGCTAACAGTGAAGATGATAAGGACCTAAACTATTCGCTTCAAGATTCATTAGATTATTTCTGACCCTGATGCAACAAGTGCATATCCAGATCAGATGGCATGGAAGTGTAAGCTGATCTTGATCTACAATTGTGGCAAATGCAATAAAGTATGTTTATATGGAATAAACGTTTACGAAAAGATATCTCGATTTCAACACTCTGTAAGAAATGATTTACATCATTTGATTTGATTCAGCCTTGGAACATAAACAAATTTAACTTGAACCTTTCAACACAGCGGAAACAACCCTTAATTTTTGTTGCCTACAAATATTCTTCCATAGTTATCTATTTCATATATCCATAGAAAAACAAAAACTTTTTTAAACCTCAATTTACTTTTCACAAAATTTTGTAACGGAAATTTCTGATCTTCAAAACACCCTCATTTTCTTTATGAAAAAAATGTTGTCCTATTACATAGAGGTTGTTTTCATTAGGTGATTGTTTCATTAAAGAGATGTATTTACCATAGAAATTAAGAACTGAATGTAAATAAATTAGATTAATAAAACTGATGTGTTCATGAACAGTAAATAAAGCTGGTTCTAAGGTAATAAAATTTTCGGATCAGAATTTTAACCCTTTCCTCCATACATATGCATTTTTACACATGTGCGACCAGTGAAGATCCAGATTAGCCGGCACATCTGTGCAGTCTGATCAGGATCTGCACTGGTCGCATTTTGGTCAGAAATAACCTAACAAATAAAAAAGCAAACAGTGCAGATCCTGATCAGACAGCACAGATGTGCAGGCTGATCTGGATCTACACTGTTCGCCCCTGCAATAAAGGTTTGTCTATAGAGGAAAGGGTTCACATGTATGATAATCTCGGCATTACAGTATGCTAATCATCCTTCTACTCCATTGATATGGCTTCAATCCAATGTTAAGATCAACTTGCACATTAAAGCAGACAGATTGCAATCTCCATTGATGAATGTTAAGATTTTCTAGGTTATTTCTGACCTAGAAATGAACAGTGTAGAATCTGATTAGACTGCAGAGATGTTACTCCAGATACACATGTTTTCACACATGGGTGTCTGATCTGGATCTGCAATGGTCGCATCTTAGTGTCTTGATCAGAAACATCCTAATGAATCTGAAACCGAACCGTGTAGACTGTGTGCTTCTGATCAGGATCTACACTGCTTGCCCATGCAATTATAGCGTATCTATGGAGTAAAGGGTAAAAGACTGTGTAGTGTGGATAATATAATATACACTATATACATCTAAAGGCAAGAAAATGTATTTCATCACCAACGTCTTTTGAAACAAACATGTATATTGTAACGAATGATATAACTTTCTACGAGTAAAACAATAAATAAATATTTCCATAATAAGTAAAACAGTTCAACAATACAACATCAACAGCGTCATCAGCAAAACAGTGAGTTGATGTTTCCATAAATATCTTAAACCTTTCCTCCATATATATGCATTTTTACTTGTGTGCGACCAGTGTAGATCCAGATCAGCCAACACATCCATGCTGTCTGATCAGGATCTGCACTGGTTGCATTTTGGTCAGAAATAACCTAAGGAATCATTAAGTGAACAGTGCAGATCCTGATTAGACGGCACAGATATGCCGGCTGATCTGGATCTAAACTGTTTGCACACGCAATAAAGGTGTGTTTATGGAGGAAAGGGTTAATAACCTTTCAATTGCATGCCAAACATTCATGATCAAAATTTCATGTGTTTTCATCATATGACATTTAACGGATTTTGCTGTTCAGGGCTCTCTGTTGTCCATAAAACCCATTATTCTTCCATAAAAAAACCTTAACAGAAAATTTTTTTACCATTTACACCATAGTATATGGCTGTTATCATTTGGCAAATAGTTTAGATCTAGATCAGCTGGCAAATCAAACCATCTAATCAGGATCTATGCTCATTACGTCATTTTCTGACCAAGAAACAAATAGTGTAGATCCATCTGCATGGATATATTGGCTGATCTGGATCTACACTCATCACCTATGTAATAAAAGACATATCTATGGAGTGCAGGTATAATAAAATCTGATACCTAGTATCAAATGTCCAACAGAAAATAGCACTTTTCAATAACCAAACTTAAATGCAACAATTTATCACAGAAAGACATCAACAACACTCTTAAAAGTCAAACAGTCAAACCCGTGTAGAAGACCATTCCTTAGAAAATTAACCTCCCTTCTTACTTTCCTCTATACATACAGCTTAATTGCATGGGTGAACAGTTTAGATCCAGATCAGCCAGCACATCTGTGCCATCTGATCAGGATCTAAACTGTTTGCTTTTTGATTTGTTAGGTTATTTCTGACCAAAATGCAACCAGTGCAGATCCTGATCAAACGGCATCGATGTGCCGGCTAATCTGGATCTACAACTGTTCGACCATGCAATAAAGGTGTATCTATGGAGGAAATGGTTAAAATAACACATAAGACTTTACCCCATGGGATGTAGTATTTCTGACTAATATGCAACCAAAGTAGATTCAGATCTGGTACAATCAGCTTCCCTAATGATGGTCTGTGTACACAAGTTTGAGTGTGTTTTGCTAGCTCAAGTTATTTTGATCTCCTAGTCATATCCCATAGTGCACCAGGCCCGAAGGTTATTAAATTAAGATTGGAGACCAGTCTCAAACCTCAGTTTTATAAAATTAGGCAATGAGCCTTTGCCCTATTTCCAGTCAAGCACTCTTGTAAGACGAGTCACACATTCTGTCATGTGAGTTACTGTGACAATATTGATTTTTTTATGAAAAAAAAAAGCTGATGTATAAATAAACTTCTTTAAACACAGTTCCAAAATAAAACAATCAATAATTAATCAAAACAGAAGGGTAAAATTAATATATAATATATATATTCAAAAGTCTTTTTTATCAAATACGCTCTCTTCAAACAGGGAAATCTAGACATCAGGCAACTGTTTTTGGAGAGCCTAGTTACTACCTAAAAACAATTCCTATCAACAATATTTCCCACCTGAACTTCACATTTATTTATAACACATTCATGTTTATCAGGTCATCTTCCATCTATAACCATATATAATATATAAAAAAAAGTTATTTTCCAAAATGGACCAGCCAGGTTCTATCACAGATAAATTATTTAACTAGAATGTTGTGTTCCGCGGAACACATGTGTCGCCTGCATGGAAAAAGTTGAAATGTGGGCCTATTTTTAATCATATATAATAAAAATATTTTATTTAAGTTGATTTCAATACTAGACCACAGAACACGTGTCATCTAAATTGCATTTAAAAGGGGAATAACTATAATAATGGTGAAAGCCAAGTTATCATCTTCAAAAATTGGTTTGTGCACGCAGATGAGTTTTTCAAAGTATTAAGTGAATTGAACAAGTACTTTCCATTTTACAGGCAACACTAAGTTTCATGTGAAAGTTGCATTTGAAAGGGACATAACTCATAAAATATTCAAACAGGAGTTATAATTTTTGTAGTTGTCGATGGCACTGTTCATGTTGATGATACAATCCAAGTATTCAATGAATAGGGCAAGTACTTTCAAATTATACGCAACATTAAGTTTCATGTGAAATTTGCATTTGAAAAAAAAAGTCAAACAGGAGTTATGATTCTTGTTGTAACCGATGTTGTTGTTCATGAAGATGATATATTCGATGAGTGAATAGGACAAGTACTTTTAAAAGTTATAGGCAACATTAAGTTTCATGTTAAAGTTGTATATTAAAGGGACACAACTCATAAAATAGTCCAGCAGGAGTTCTCATTCTTGTTCTTCATAATGACGCTTTTCATGAAGATGATTTATTTCGAATATCAAGTGAATTTTCAAAGTTAAAGTCAACATTAAGTTTCATGTTAAAGTTGCATTTGGAAGGGGCATAACTCAAAGTATAATCAAACAGGAGTTATGATTCTTTTTGTTACCAATGTTGTTGATCATGCTGATAATGTATTCCAAGTATGAAGTGAATAGGACAAGTACTTTCTAGGCAACATTAAGTTTCATGTGAAAGTTGCATTTTAAAGGGGCATAACTCCAAAATATTGAAACTGGAGTTATCATTCTTGTCGTCACAGATGGCGTTGTTCATGCTGATGATATATTCCAAGTATGAAGTGAATAGGACAAGTACTTTCAAAGTTAAGGCAACATTAAGTTTCAGGTTAAAGTTGCATTTGAAAGGGGCATAACTCAAAAAATATTGAAACTGGAGTTATCATTCTTGTTGTCACAGATGGCATTGTTCATGCTGATGAAATATTCCAAGTATGAAGTGAATAGGACAAGTACTTTCAAAGTTATAGGCAACATTAAGTTTCCAGTTAAAGTTGCATTTCAAAGGGGCATAACTCAAAAAATATTGAAACTGGAGTTATCTTTCTTAATGTCTCAGATGGCATTGTTCATGCTGATGATATATTACAAGTATGAAGTGAATAGGACAAGTACTTTCAAAGTTATAGGCAACATTAAGTTTCAGATTAAAGTTGCATTAGAAAGGGGCATAACTCAAAAAATATTGAAACTGGAGTTATCATTCTTGTCGTCACAGATGGCATTGTTCATGCTGATGATAAATTCCAAGTATGAAGTGAATAGGACAAGTACTTTCAAAGTTATAGGCAACATTAAGTTTCAGATTAAAGTTGCATTTGAAAATAACTCAAAAAATATTGAAACTGGAGTTATCATTCTTGTCGTTTTAGATGGCATTGTTCATGTTGATGATATATTACAAGTATGAAGTGAATAGGTCAAGTACTTTCAAAGTTATAGGCAACATAAAGTTTCAGATTAAAGTTGGGGGACTACCGGACCACGGCACCGACGACGACAACGAAGACAACGACGACGACGCCGCCGGACAATAGCATCCCTATGTGTCTACCTGCTATCGCAGGCGACACAAAAACCAAGTAAAATCCCTGTTTTTTAGGTAAACTCTTACTGTTTTGACTAAACCGGTGGGAAAAATGATTAATTGTTTTCATAATCCAGAGCACAATCATGTAGTATTTTTTACACCAAACATTTGGGACGATTGAAACTGATTACATGATACCGTTCACACAAAGAAATTTCCAACAAGATATGACTTAGAGGCCAAAAAAGCCCAGCTTTAACCAAACTATATTTTAATACAGAAGAGTATTCTATATAAAAGATCCAAGAAAAAAAGCAATGAATAAATGAAATAATATAAACAACTTTAACAAACTCCAGTTCTCACTAAAATTCATAAAATCAACAATAAAAATATGATTTCAGTAGTTAACATTACAAGATCTATAATATGAAACAATTCCAACAACAAACTACATGTCAAGGGTTACATGCAAACTGTTATAACCACATTACATTAACCTTTACTCCATATATGCACATTTTAACCCATGCGTGACCAGTGTAGTTCCAGATCAACCAGCACATCCATGCCATCTGATCTGGATCTGCAATGGTCCAATCATGGTCAGAAATAACCTTCTAAATCCAAAAGCAAACAGTCTAGATCCTGATTAGACAGCATAAAGGTGCCAGCTGATCTGGATCTACACTGGTCACACGCACAATAACAAGACATATATATGGAGTAAAGGGTTAAAAATTAGGTACGACACTTTTGCATGCAACCATAGATGTATTTGGTAATTCCACTGACCAATACATGAAACACAGATAAATTAGATCTCTAAAACTAAAAGATAAAGTATACAAGAACTACTGGGGTATCATTTAATTTTGTGGCAGTTTAATTTTCGCACATTTCACGCTAGGAAAAGAGCACAAAATCAAACCCTAGCAAAATCAAACCATTGAACACCAAGTCTTACAAGAATAACACAACTGTGCGAAATTATGCCCGCACGTCAAAAGTCATTTTATCACCTATGTGCAATATCACTTCTTATTTCAATGAAACTTATACTGTTTTTGCACAGAATATATAATAAATATCTTTAGCGGGAAATGCGATCCCCAGGAAATTAAATGATATCACAGTGTCACAGAACGCAACATGATAATAAATAGTAACAGAATTGCACTCAGTATAATAATCAACAATCTTAACAAATATCACATACCTTTAGCTTTAAATACTCGTGTAATTGTCCAATTTTAACATCTGAATATTATCTGTACCTGCTATGTTTCATTTATCGTCATATTCATATGTCAAATTCTTGTAGCAACTATACTGTCATATACCAATAAAACATGATCTAGAACATGATTTTATGTTCTTGTAGCAACTGTACTGTCATAAACCAATAAAACATTATTTTGAACATGATCTCATGGTCTTGTAGCAGAACCATTTGAACAGGATATCTTGTTCCTGAGGCAATTGTACTGTCATGTAGCAATTGTACATGTTCTAATGTTCTTGAAACATCTGCCTTTGTAATACACCAATGGAAAATGATATCATGTTTATCTGTAACTGCAATGTTTCTTTTCCCACTTAAACATGGTATATAAAACATGATATCATGTTCTTTTAGCAACTGTATTATCATATACAAAAAACATGAACTCAAACGTCATCTCATGTTCTTATTGTAATGCAATGGAAACATGAAATCATGTCCTTTTTGCAACCAATAAAACATGATCTAGAACATAATCTAATATCTGGCAGCAATACCAATGGAACATGATATCATATCTTTCAGCAAATGTACAGTGACATCATGTTATTTTAATATTTGTACAGTCATTTTGCACTTGAACCTGATATCATGTTGTGTAATAACAGTACGGTCATTTCCAAACAGGCCCCTACTCACTTAATATCCGATTAAATAAAAATAAATAAACAAATCAATGTTATTACAGAATAACTTGACTAAGAATCATTCTTTTTTTTCCTATTACCTAACTTAATAATGAAAGATCATTATACAATAATCTCACACTTATGTTGATGATCATATGCGATGCACATCTAGGCTTTCTATTTTTTTCAATAGGTTTTAACTTTGATCAATCTGTGAACACAGTCCCAAAAGAATCTTACTGTTAAAGATTGCTTTTCTGACTGAATGATGCACCAATGCAGGCTGATCTGCGTCTACACTGGTTGTCTAAACTGCAGCTACAGTGGTGGTATGGTCGTATAGGACTTAACGTCATATATATGCCTTTTATCAGGTGTGACCAGTATAACTCTAGATCTAGTTCAGCTGGCACATCCATGCCATCTCATGCTGATCTAATCTGGGAAATAACCAAATAAATAAAATGAACTGTGAAGATCCTAATCAGATGGTATGGATGTGCCAGCAGATCTGGATCTACACTGTAGGCACATGCAATAAAATGTGTATATATGAAGAAAATGATAGCCTTGCATGGTGCATCACATACTTGTATGTTTAACAAAAGCAGCAAAAAAACCCCAACTATCTCATGTTTAACTTTGCAATTAAATGAAAAAAAGAGAACATTTTTCAACTTATAATTAAAACAATAACATTTTAAACTTAAACCATATTTCGCAAGACATCACTCAAGCTTCTGTCTTATCGGTGAGACTGCTGCTTTAAGAATCTGGTTTGCTTTGATCTCGGTCTTCAGGTTTTTCGGAGCCCGTTTCCTCCTCATTCATTGAGTTTTCATCATTGTCCTTGGAGTCACTCATACTGTACGTACAAGACGGAGCTGTTTTCCTCATGTCAAAGGCAAACGGCATCACATCTCGACGGTGATTCCTATAATCCGCATATGGTGACGTGAGGATCAGATCTTTGTCTACATCATAAGCAGGTGTCGTAGGCGTTGAAGAAGGTGTTTGATTCGTGCTCTCCGATTCCACATCGATTGCATGCAGCTCGTCGTTTCCGAGGCCAGCCTCTTGGAGTTGACGATAATGTGTCTTGCGGTGTCGATGCAGATTCCAACTTCGAGAAAATCGCTTTCCACAGTAGTTACATTGATATCGCAAGACATGGTTGTAACGGTGAAACTTCAACGACTGTGGATCCCGAAACGATTTTCCACATGTACCACACATGTTGCTCCCTCCGTAATCTTCTGAATCCTTCTTTGTTTCGCTCTCTGCTCCATTATGACCACTCTCAGTCGACAATTTTCTTACCGGAGAAATCATTTTGAAAGGCGACATAACCGGGGTATTTAATATATCCCGATGTTCCGCCAGCAAGTGTGTCTTTAGGGTAGACAAGTTATCAAACAGTTTAAGGCAAAATTGACATTGGTGTGACGACGGAGTTTCAGCCGCACTATTGTTTTCTTCCGTATCTGACTGGTTCGATTCGTCTTTCTGCACGACTAATGACCCATACTTCCTTGACCCAAAATATCCCTCCCTAGACTCCCCAGGCTCAATGGGGCTCGGGGAGGGTTTAGTTAGGGCTTTCATCAGCAGCTGATGGTGAACTGAGGTCGTCACAGGCAAGGTGAAGGCACTTCCGATAGGGGGAAATAAATACCCTGGGAAACTTGGTATTCCTGATCGAAAAGTCTCAAAATCTGGCCGACTCCATGAGAAGGAACTATTTGGTGTGAAAAAAGGTTGATCTGAAAGTGAAAGTTTTAACCAATTAGTCTGTTAAAAACAAATTATCTTTTAATAACACTAAAGAGTCATACTATCAGAACATTACCAGCCAGTCAATTTGTGGAATACAGTTTAACCCCTCATAAATACCAACCCAAAATCAAGGCCACTTCAATATTAAGACCACCATTACACTGTCTTTCTTTACAGGTTTGCACTATCTTCCAGCCCAAAATAAAGACCTCCCAACTACAAATGTAGTAAGACCACTTTTGCTCAGTCCCAATAGTGGTCGTCAGTCCCAATGGTGGTAGCCGGGTTTCACTGTATAATGTTTGCGTCCATTAAATCCTGTTACAAATATAAAGTTAAGGTTAATATAAATAACTGCACTTTTACAAAACAAAAGTTGTAATACCGGAGGGAGAATCGTCTTGTTCTTTCTTGACTTCCACATGTTCTGTCTCGCCATCTTCTAGAGGCTGTATGATCACAGAACCATTTCCGCTCGGTTCAGAACTGGGCCGGGAGGACTGGCGGGGACTCGTATTACTACTCCCTATCCCAGATGTGTCCGCACATGCCAGCTCTCGTAATCCATCCCGACGTGCTTTGTCCTGTATTGGTGACCGAGTGACTATTGTTGTTGGTACGTAATTTGGCGACACTTGCTGTTGTACAGCCTGTTGAAATAATGAAGAAACTACAGAAATTGTGAATTGTAAGCACATTACAATAGTTGAAACATCAGTCTATATTGTTTAATCAGTCATTAATAAGGTGAATAAAAAGAAATAAAAGAAATAAATTTGATAACTGGCATACACCAGAAGAAATGTACAAAAATATTCTTGGTGCTTAGCAAACTTTGAGTTGTATTTGTTATAACCAAAACTAAAAAGTTTTAAACAAATTGTTAAGGACTCCACTTTAAATCCTGCTTAAAATTTACTGAAAGTAAATAGTAAACTAATAGTATTAGATACAGTCAAATTTTAAGGCACTTGACCTATGATTGGTTGTTTATAAAAACACAATCAAAACAGGGGATCAGTTTTGGACCACAATCATACAGGACCACAATGTGTTATGTAATAACAATATGTCCTCTTTACTTGTTAACCCTTTACTCCATATATAAGGGTTTTTACATTGTGTCCTACAATTGTTGATCCAGATCAGCTGTTACACTGGTGCCATCAGATCTGGATCTTAACAGGTTGTCTCTTGTTAAAAAATAAAACAAACCTCCGATTTAAGAGCTTGTTGAGCAGCTAAGAAAGTGATACATAGTTTTTCTATTTCTTTGATCTGCAGGAAGTTTGCAGCCGTGAGTATTTTATCAGCCGACTGTGAATCAACTGTGATGTTACTCGAGTAGCAGAAATCAACCAGCTGTCTAACGCACTCATCGCGTAGATGGTTGCCAAGTGTTATGTCAGTTTTGTGTTTGTTGCCTGGCTCATGAAACAGATCTCTGAAATAATAAGGCAAAATATATTGCAAAACTGCAGGGGTTATTTTTAGGTTTAAGATGAAAGGGGCCAGGGCCTTTAAGTATGGGAAAATGAGACATGAAACATCAAAAAAGAAGAAATATATTGTAACAGTGCAATGTTTATTTTAGGTTTTAGATGAAAGGAACCAGGGCATTTTCAAAGGAGAAACATAAAAAAATTAATCATCATGGCATCAACACAACAATATAGAAAAAGAGTTTGACCCACTGGCAGCCATTTTATTAATTACAGACTTGAACATTTTTTGATAGAGGGTCATCTAAGGAACTTTCCTAAGAAATATTTTTAAAATGGGTCAGGCAGATATAAAGATTTTTGAAGTTTTCCCTTTAGACATTTCAGGGAAAAAACAGCCCTATGGTGGCCATGTTTCTTTTTTTTTTCTTTACATAACAATAAAATTATGGCATTGAACAACTTTTGAATGGGGTCAGGCAAAGAACATTGATATGAAATATGTTTGAAAACTGAGAAGTAAGTACTCACTGCAGCCAGTCCTTTTGGATTGGTATAAAATATACATAACAGCATATACAAAAGTTTTTTAATTACCCTGCCCAATATGTGATATTAATGAATTATTCCTTACCATCCATTTATAAAATACACTTCATTAGGTTACGTATTATTTGATTTCATTTTATTTCATTGAAGTGTGAAAGTACTCCTATATTACATGTAAAATACTCTTAAGTACTGACCATTTTTCGTCAGTACTTAAGTAAGTACGAGTACTTGAACTGGTAATTTAAGATGAGTACTGAGTCCTGCTGAGTACTTGAAAATTGGTACTTAAGTAAGTACGAGTATGAGTACATGTATGAGTAGTGAAATCCTGGGTATAATTGAATTTCACTGGGACAAATTTTGAAACAAAAGCCACAAATGATTATTTTCAGGTGGTCATTATTTGGCACAACTGAATTTTCTATTAAAACATGGGCTAATTTTGATTGGGGTTTATATTTGTTGATTTGCCATAAAGCAAAATATGTAAACTTTTAACCTGTGTAAAATACTTGTATAAGGTCTTAAGGATACCTCAGTAATTCAACCACTAGGACATAAGTACCGATTACTTTATTTAATTACCTAAAATATGGACTGAAGGCGGCAAGAACTATCCGATGGGCATGTATTTGGATGTTTCCGATGTGTAAGATGACATCACAGAACTCCCCTGTCTGATAAAATTCTCTCATAACAGACACGACCTGTAGAACATAACAATTTTATTAACAATCAATTACAAAACCTGTTAAACATATCAATTTTATTTACTAT
The DNA here is from genome assembly GCA_038501625.1 of Corbicula japonica. Taxonomy (NCBI): domain Eukaryota; kingdom Metazoa; phylum Mollusca; class Bivalvia; order Venerida; family Cyrenidae; genus Corbicula; species Corbicula japonica. Next base: position 449,010 of record JAZAYU010000059.1, on the reverse strand, counting down.
CAAATAACAGTTCAAATTTTTTTGTTCCAGGGGTTTACATACACCCAACATTCAAGGCCATCTTTCTGAGGGTCTTTTATATTGTAATAAAATTTGACCCTTTGGTTGAGATTCCCTGTGTTCAAAGCTTTGTTTTTCGTGTTTTTTTCATCAACTGCCATAAATATACGGATTTTATGGCATTTACAACCAGTGTAGATCAAGATAAGCCGGCAAATGCGTCCATAAACCTGTTTATAGGGAGTTAAACCAAGATATTTGTGTATTTAATCCTAAAATACATCTCGAGGTTGAAAACTTTGTCACAATATATGCAACTTGATTTGTACAACAACATCATTACAATTTACAGCCCATTATTAACCCTTTCCTCCATAGACAACCTTTATTGCGTGGGCAGTTTAGATCCAGATCAGCCGGCACATCTGTGCCGTCTGATCAGGATCTAAACTGTTCGCTTTTTTATTTGTTAGGTTATCTCTGACCGAAATGAATGCAGTGCAGATCCTGATCAGACGGCACGGATATGCCAGCTGATCTGGATCTGCACTGGTCGCACACACGTAAAAATGTGTATATATGGAGGAAAGGGTTGAGCAAATAAATGATTAGCAATAGCATTGATAACAGCAGTAAGTTACCTTATTGTTGAGTTGGTCACTGTGGTATCGCAGTGACAGAGGAGCCCCTGTTGCCATACCTCTGTATGTCGCCCCTCACACATCCAATGCCTCATTCTGAAAATATAATCTAGCCAAAGTTACAACTGAATTCTTAACCCATAAGTGTTTTTTCACAAGTTCAAAATTAGCAGCATAGCATCTGATCTGGATCTGCATTGTTTGCTTCTTGGTAAGAAATAATCTGATGAATAAAAAAACCAACACTGATTGTGATCAGATGGCATGGCACAGCTGGATGAACCAAATCCAAACTGTTCTCCCATGAATAACAGCCACATCCCATGGGTAAAGTATTATCCTAGCTAAGGGTCTCTTTTAACCCTTTACCCACGAAATGCAATGACCTAATTTTCTACCAATTAAAGCTACATATAGTCTTTTAATTGTTCATAATGATGTGATAAAAATTAAAAAACTTCAACAATGTAGATCTTAATAAAGAGTGCACAGACTTGCAGACTGATACAAGTCACAAATGACTGTCCATGTGAGAAATGCTAGACCAAGGTTGCCAATGTGACAAATGCTAGACTATGATTGCCATTGTGACAAATGCTAGACCAAGGTTGCCAATGAGACAAATGCTAGACTATGATTGCCAATGTGACAAATGCTAGACAATTATGGTCAATGTGACAAATTCTAGACTATGATTGCTAATGTGACAAAATTTAATGCTAGACTATGATTGCCAATGTGACAAATGCTAGGCTAGACCATTATGGCCAATGTGACAATTGCTAGACCATGGTTGCTAATGTGACAAACGCTAGACCATGATTGCCAATGTGACAAATGCTAGACCATGATTTTCAATGTGACAAATGCTACAACATGATTGTCAATGAGTCAAATGCTAGACCATTATGGCCAATGTGACAAATGCTAGACCAAGGTTGCTAATGTGACAAATGCTAGACTATGATTGCCAATGTGACAAATGCTAGACCATGATTTTCAATGTGAAAAATGATAGACTATGATTGCCAATGTGACAAATGCTAGACCAAGGTTGCCAAGGAGACAAATGCTAGACTATGATTGCCAATGTGACAAATGCTAGACCAAGGTTGCCAAGGAGACAAATTCTAGACCATTATGGCCAATGTGACAAATGATAGACTATGATTGCTAATGTGACAAATGCTAGACTATGATTGCCAATGTGACAAATGCTAGACCATGATTTTTAATGTGACAATTGCTACACCATGATTGTCAATGAGACAAATGCTAGACCATTATGGCCAATGTGACAAATGCTAGCCCATGGTTGCCAATGTGACAAATGCTAGACTTTTACTGCCAATGTGACAAATGCTAGACCATGATTTTCAATGTGACAAATGCTAGACTATGATTGCTAATGTGACAAATGCTAGACTATGACTGCCAATGACACAAATGCAAGACCATGATTTTCAATGTGACAAATGCTAGACCATGGTTGCCAAATGTGGCAAAAGCTAGAACATGGTTGCCAATGTGACAAAGCTAGACCATGGTTGCCAAAGTGGCAAATGCTGGACCATGATTTTCAATGTGACAAATGCTAGACAATGATTGCCAATGTGAATTATTACAGACAATGATTTCCAGTGTGAAATATTCTAGACCATGAATGCTTAAGTGACAAATGCCATTTAATCCATGGACATGCCTTTAATCACATGGCCAATTAGACTGATCTGGTCTACACTTTAATACTGATAACACTTTACATTACGGATACACCTCTTTTCACATGGGCCATTAGTGTAGATTCAAATCAGCTGACACATTTATGCCTTCTAATCCTGATCTATTCTGTTTACTTCTTAGTCACAAATAACCTAATGAATCTAAGACTTCAAGTGAACAGTGCAGGTCAACTTCACCTTTAAGATCGGGCCATGGTTCTTGGACAAAACACTCATATTGAGGTGAATATTTTTTGTGCAGTTTGCCTGACGGCATGGACGAACAGTGTAGATCCAGATAAGCTGGCACATCCATGCTATCTGATCAAGTTCTGCGCTGTTCAGATTTTGATTTATTAAGCTATTTCTGACCAAAAGCAAACAGTTCAGATCCTGATCAGACAGTTCTGATTTTATGGCTGATCTTGATCTTCACTGGTCTTACGATAAAATGTGTAAAGGTTTAAGTAACTTCATTAAAAGATAAGTAATTCTCCAAAAACTAGATTTTTGGCAGACACTGTTGTATTTTGACCTTTAAATCATGTGGTCTTTGCCTCTGGGTTCAGGCTATGGTTGTCTGGTGCAACACTTTGCTTTACTAAGGTGAACACTTCTGTGAAGTTTGATTAAAATCTTTTGAAGGGGTTGCTTAAAAGCTTCCTAAACCAAATTTGTGACAAAAAACAAACATCTGGATAGACAGACAAGAGCCCAAAGATCACAAAACTAAGATTGGAAACCAGTCTCAAATCTCAAGCATCGATCTGAATCCTGATTGGCTGAAATGGCGACCGGTTGCAAATTTAGCCAATCAGATGCTTGAGTTTTGGCACTGGTCTCCTAATTTAGTTTTATAATCTTGGGCTAAGGTGATCACTGTACATGTATGTACCAGACCCTCCAGGATTTGGGACATAAAAATTATTAATATTCTTTTCAGTGAAGATTTGTGTTCAAATACATTTAAACAGATTTGCATACAAACCCAATTAAAGACAAAGTTCATAACAGTGATGACTTTATGTTGCACTATTTACAAAATTTCATTTAATCAGCATTAAATTAATCTGCAGGTTTTGTTAATGGATAACATTTATAGTTAATGGTAATTTACTAGTCCAAAAAGTATGTCTGATGATGAGTTAGAATTTTGTGGTAAATCTGTAAGTACATTGTAAAATGAATGGTAACTGACATCTGTACATCTGTTAAGGGCAAGAAACATTATTGTTTATGCCAAATAAAAATCTTGACACTCAGGGCTTTTTTTCCTTCTTTATTAGTTTATTAGGGGCCATTTATGGGCACCTTCCCCTCAAAAAATTTCTTTAAAATCATGCAGTTTTCACCAAAAAGTTACTTTACATCAGTTTTTTTTCATTCCCCTAAAAAGAAAAAATAATGCTATTTTCCCCCAAAATTATAGGACATTGGCCCCTTCCCCTGGCAGTGAAAAAAGCCTTGTAAGTAATACCTTTAAAAAAACTTGTTGTTTTTCTTTCATTCAAAAACTATTTTTGAAATGTAATTGTCTTTAAAGAGTGTTGGGGAAATTTCCTAATGTACAGTGCTCCAGCTTGGCTTAAACAAAAGTAAGCTGCATCCTGCCTGAAATTATGTGCACCCTGTCCTAAAATCAAACTTTGCTGCCCAATATGATGTGAAACTTTTAAGAAGTTATTTATTAGTGAGCATGATTTTACTGTATCTACAACCCTGAAAAATTCTTTTAAATCATGCAGTTCTTCAAAAAAATATTTCTTAACTTTAGAGTTTTTTATTCACCTATAGCATTGCGAGAATTGCAGTACTTGTTACTTCTCGAGATCATTTCTATTTTTCACTCAAGAAACAAATCGTTTGTTTTTGTTTTTTAAATCAGCTAAAAATCTTCAACATGATCAATTTACAAATTTAAACATAGAAAATTAATAAAATATCACAGTAATCTAGTTAATATGATTTTTAAAACATTATTTAAAATTATTGAATTTGAGATTTCTGTGGTATTTTCAGACAAAATATTCAGTTGGCAAGTTATTTGCCACTTGTGACTTAAGGAGTATTTTTTCCTGAGTGTCAGACTATTATCCCCCTTGGCAGTTCCTCCCCTGACTTTTTCATCCTGACTGTTCTCCCCCTAGTCTGGCATTCTTTTTTACAGGGCAGTAAATATTGGGTTTGGTATTTATTTACAAACCAACCTTGCAACAAGGGTTGCATCTTTTGGTTTATCCCTTGTAACATAATTTTAAGATATTGTTGCGTTTTGAAGTTTGTATCTTTCGAGTTAAAGAGCCTTGATGAGATAGGCAACCATTTCTTATAAGGCTTTAAATGGTGGTAAAATGGCTGCACTTGATTCATTATCTAATGAGGCTATTTAATCAAATTATCAAACAATATGATAATTTATCGAACAAATTTACCACCCTATATTGCGAGTGCGTATCGGTGAGCTCTGCTTTAATTTTCATTGCATTTTCTTCAAATTTTAAAGCACACAATCCAGAGCTTTGACTGCAAAATTATTGCTGTGAATTATGGTATTAGAAAGGCATAATCACAGTGAATTTTCACTTGGACTGATATTTTATGACATATATAAATGTTTTTGAAACTTGGTATGTTGAATGTCACTTGTCCAATTATCCATTAATTACTAGTTCAGCATTAGGTTTTAGACAAACATTCATTTGTCAGGGTTGGCATTTTGAATTGTCATTAGCGTTCTTAGGCTAACATATTTTTTCAGCTCTGGGAAGAAAGGCCAAAAGGCCAGGTTTTAGCTGGGCAGACATAATAATGGGAACTCTTGAGACTGGGTTCAATAATAGTGGGATGTTGCTATTTTTTAATCAGACAAATTACTGGTATCCATATATATATATATATATATATATATATATATATATATATATATATATATATATATAACACTACATAGATGGTGTTAAGCTCAAAAGCAAAACCAGGACGGGTCTGAAGAAAATTTGCAATTTGCTTTAAAAAGCTTCTAATACCGGCTCGTGTAAAGGGTAATAAAAATTTAAAGCAATAAAGAATCCACATCTAGTTCACCAATGCTGAGAACTTACCATTTCATGACAAAAAACGAGCACATACTTAAAATATTTCTAATGTTTTAGATTTTTGACATTTTCGACTTAAACCGGAAGTGAAAAGTGTTACCGTCAAAATTAATCCCAAGATTCTTTTATAGAGGAAAGATACATTTTGTACAATTTTCAGACTGTTACACTGTCAAATCAAGTAACAAATAGACGTCCACAATTATTTGTGTGGCCACTTGTTGGCTGCTGAGTGGTCTTTTCAATGTCATTGTTTTATTTTCTATAAACAGGCCTGCCAAATCTCCGGATTTCATCCGGAATCCCATGATTTTAAGTTACTTCTCCGGATCTCCGGATTTATAGTCAAAATCTCCGGATTTCTATGAAATTGCAAAAAATATAGAGAATTAAACCTAATTTAAAAGTTGTGCAATAAACGTAATAGTTATTCTACTGCAGTCGCACATTTCCTGTTTATTACTAGATAACGAGGTCGTGGTCAGTTACATGCAGTCTCAATGCCTCTGGCAAAACTATACAATAACCGCGTGTCATAAACTAAACAAGGGCCTCGATGTTTCACATGCCTTTATCTTTTTCACTGCTTGTTCATTCTAATATTGTCAAAAGCAGGTCTTAACAGTTAAACAATGAATGGTAAAAATAGACAAGTCATTTTAAAATATGTTCTTCAACCATTTCTAACAAAATCGACAAAATCATTTATAAAATTCTTTGAAGAATATAATTACAAAGAAAACTATCAGAAAATCATCATCATCATCATTATCATCATTTTTGTTCAGTCACAGTCATAGTGAACAGCAGAAACAAAACATTAAAACAACAACAACAACAACAAAATCATCATCTTCATCGTCGTCGTCGCCATCATCATTGACATATTCAGACAAATTCTCCGGATTTTTAATGAAGAAGTTTTGGCAGGCCTGTATAAAGAATAATTCACATCTCAGTATAATAGTACCTATTTTTTCTTAATAAAATATCCAATCATAAAACAAAAGTACAAATCAAATGGATCATTAAACACAGTTTTTTATTCCAAGTCATACTAGGGTCGCGTTCTCACGGCGATCCCACGACGATCATGCCTAAGCTGACATGTGCAAACAAACGTCTTCAGTGGGTCGTCAGCGCCGCGTCTACAAAAACTCAGTAGGAATACTACAGAACGCGATGGTAGCTGCGTAGCAACGCCTTGGTCGCCATGAGGACGCCCTGACATCTTCGCGAAAAGATTTCAGATTTTTCTTGCGATATCAAGTCGCTCTAGGCAATTTAACAACGCCGTCCTGAAGCAGTGGAAACGCGGTTTAGAGTAATGAGGACTTGAGTAACTTTTTCAATAAGATACTATCTTAAATAGTGACATCAATTTTACAAACTTACCAAATGTGCGTCCATTGGTTGCTACATCAACATTCTGCACTTTTCAAAATGTTGTTTGATGTTTCAAGTTTGCTACGTTTATAGCATTTTACTAGTCTCAATAATTCGACTGCAAGCACAGACCCATTATCATACTGACTTTTTTTTACAGATGTCTGTCCTTTACGTCTCAAGCAGTTACGATCAAAACTGTGGTGGAAATCGCACTGCTTTAAATTTCCATTTTTTCACTGCCTTTTGAAAATTTCAGCACTGCTTCATTTGTTGTTATAAAACATAAAAAGTCTCTAAAGTATCAATAAAATAAACAAATATTCCACAAATAACACTTTCAAACTTACTATTGTTTATGCCGTGTACGTGTACATGTTGATTCTAATGTGATAACCAATGAAAGCGTCCCTTTTATAAATCGATAATCTATGTACACTCAGGTAGACTTTTAGCGGTGTAACATAAAAATTGTTGACATGTGTGGAGGTTTATTTCGTAATGAACGAACAAGTTTCTTAAAAAGTATCACATATATTGATTCTAATTGGAATTAGCTTTTCAGGTATTAATTTCTGTTAAGATATATAAGGTTTAAATAACTATTTGAAGCCGACAAAAGTTGCGACAAAGATTCTAATCGCTTGCTAATAGACAAAGAAGGAAAATTTTCCGCATTGATTTGAATAGTAACTGGGTTGTGCGCGAAGGGCGACCATCGTATATATAGAAAAGCCCTTGTTGCGCACAAATAGTTGGGCTAAGCATTTTACATGACCCGTCTATCGTTAGTATTATTTAGGACTGTCCATCAACGGTTCGTTGAAGAGGACGCTCATGATAGATATATACTTTGTTCACGGCGGCCACGGTAGCCTCATTCGCCTTTAATGTATCGCACCGTGGGATTTTGGCCCTTTTTGTCTCAAAATCCAAGTTTTGTTAGGTTGTTCTAAGTTTCATCACGGATTTCACGGTGTCCGTGACGAGCCGTTGGGATACAGAAGTGGCTCTTCCGAGGCGGACTAAGTTACGGGCCTCTACAAGAATGCAAATAAGTTGTTTCCGGGTCCGAAGCGTTCGTATTTACGTACTGTTACGTTTTGTAGCGCTTTGTAGCGTTTCTCCCGTTTACAACCGTCTACTACGGTCCCCATTCTCAATGAGGCTACGACTTTTACTGTCTGTCACGTTTGCACAACTTTGTTTTCCCCGTTTTTCCACGGTGGTCTGAACCGCAATTAACGTTGCCACCGTGTAAACCTAGCATTACCGCACTTGATAAAACTGTGTTCGAAAACATCAATAGTAACTATTTTCGGTTCATAGTTCGCTTCAAGAAAGGTGTTTAATGCTGTGCCACAATGTTTTTGAGGAGCAAACTTGCCAAGGGCGAATCCAGAGGGATTCAGTGGGGTTGCTTATTTGGACATCAGTATTTAAATTTTATAGGGATTTTTGCCAAAAAGTTGGAAATAATCATATAATTACACAGAAAGTTGGACATTATCATATAACTCTCCCAATAATCTCCGAATGAACTCTCTTTCTGGAAATCTTGCATCCGACTCTGTTGGCAAAAGCGTTCGATTCCTGATTCGGACTCTGCTGATCTGATTTCTCTGCAACGTAGTAAAACTTACTAAAATATTAACTTAAGACTTACTTTAACTTACTTACTAAACTTACTTCCTTGTTTTGTATTTAATATGAAGGCAAATGCCGAAACATTGGTAGAATACAATTTATTAAACAATTAATCGTGTATGGTATTGTTTTACTCATTCTTATTCTACAACTTACTGTAATATACTCGTATATAGTTTTGCTCATTCTTATTCTGCAACTTACTGTAATATATATATAATCTAACTTCTGCTTTTTCATCCAGGAAACTGATGTTAAGGTTTACTCTCGATAATAATACCCAAGAAAAGCGTTCACTGGTAGCCAAAATGAAAGGGTTGCATGTGCATAACATATTTAAGGTCGGATGCAAGTTTTCCGGAAAGGGGGGTTCGTTTTGGGTAGTCTTTGAGAAGTTACACGATAATTTCCAACTTTTTGGTCAAAATCGCGATAAAAATTAAGTATTGCTTTCCAAACAAGTGGTTTGAGCTAATCCACTGAGTCCCTTCTGTCATTGTATATTGTTTGAACTTTATTCCTTATCAACTGTCGTTTGAAACTATATAAAAGCTTGTGATTCATTAGTCTCAATAATTCGACTGCAAGCACAGACCCATTATCATACAGACTTTTTACAGATGTCTGTCCTTTACGTCTCAAGCAGTTACGATCAATACTGTGGTGGAAATCGACCCGATTTAAATTCTGTTATTTATCGATAAACGTGAGTCAGGTAAACTTTAAGCGCCGGAATCGAAATTTGTTGACATGGGTGGAGGTTTAAAAGAGTTTTGCACAAAAAACGAAACCGTTATTTATAAAGGATTACATATATTGATTCTACTTGAATGTGGCTTTTCAGGTATGTAAATTTTTTTAAAGATACATATGGTTTAAGATGCTTTATGGAGCCGCCAAAGTTGCGATTCAAATTCCGATCGGCGGCATATAGAAATAGAACAATTTTCCGCATTGATTTGAATAGTATCTGGGTTGTGCGCGAAGGACGATCATCTCATATTTAGAAAATCCCTTGTCGTGCACAAATAGTTGTGCTAGTGATTCATAGAACTTGTCAGGTGTTAACTTCGAGCATTTTACTATAGTAACCCTTCAGGTTCTCATTTTTGTGAGTTGTTTGTGGTGCCTCACTTTTTAAAAATTGATCATTTAAATTAAAACTCACGCTCTCTTTTTCTATCCGCTTTTTCGTTGTTTGGGGAGTCTGCGTTTCATGGATGTGGCTATACATGATATGCGTATTTCACTTCTTTCCGATAAATGTTTATAAAGTCAGTATACATGAAATGCGCATTCCACTTCTTTCCGATAAATGTTTATAAAGTCAGTATACATGAAATGCGCATTCCACTTCTTTCCGATAAATGTTTATAAAGTCAGAATACATGATATGCGTATTTCACTTCTTTCCGATAAATGTTTATAAAGTCAGTATACATGAAATGCGTATTCCACTTCTTTCCGATAAATGTTTATAAAGGACGAAACTGACACCGATTAAGACCACTTCAATATGAACCGTTAAGTCGAAAAGTAAAAGAATTGATTGTTTATATTGCATTATAATGATTTATTATGACGTTTTCTGAAGTACAAAATAAGCATGCTCAGAATTCGATGTAGTTGAAATGGGAGAAACGGGGCCAAGACCTGCGTATTTGTGGCTCTGTGTCCGTGTGCATCCATTGCTGACAGTTTCATACACAGCTATTGCTTCATTTCCGGAAGTGTCGAACTGACTGGGATCGCGCGACAAAGCGATAAGAGCGGGAGAATTGTTGACGTTTTCGTCTTTACATGCACGCTGTCTGAAGCCGGGAAGACTTGCTTGGATTTGTTCTTTATTTGATACTTCAGGTTTCGAATCGACACGATCCTACAAAAGAAATAGTAAATATTTTAAATAACCACAATCTCACTAACGGCAAGATCTTACAAAATTGTACATATCGTAGCGGTTTTCAGGATAGAGATAAAATCCTCCTGTAAACCGGAAATCCTCTCTAAACCGGATTTTTGCTTCAATCCCGTTCACCGGTTTAGGAAGTTTTAATGTATATGATTTTAATCAGATAGGAATTACTTCTAATGTAGTCAAAACCTATTTCTGACGAAAGTGCTAAAATGGTTTTGTGGAGATGATATAAATTATTATAAATAGAAGACTTATTTTTAATCTGGGTATCCAGTTACCCGCGGTATAATGTCACATTGCAAAATGGTCGACATTCTTGAATTTTGAAGTATCTTGAGCTTAAACATTACGCGAATATTTCGAAAAGAATAACTCATAAGTAAAGCGGAATAACCTGTTGCTCGTCTACGGTAGCATATGCCTGGCTGCATAAAGACTTCCGGTCTTTTTTGATAGATGGCTTGCAGCTTTGAAGTTTGGCAGTTGCCCATCTGAAAGTTCATTAAGAGTAAGTCAAAATAGTGTGACCGATAACCCGCTTACTTGTTCAAAACTGGGTCTTCATTATTAAGAAAGAACCGAGGGTTTTTGAAATAAAATTACTTGGTAGGGAGAAGGTTCGGTGGAGGACACACCACATGTTCGTTTGCCTATGGAAAATCAGTTTAGTCACAGGTCACGTTAGAGATTTAAACTAAAAATGGTGGTGGGGGGGGGGTAAATTAAGTAACCTCAAATTCTTCCATATCCATACCTTAATTGATTATTAGCTCATGTAAATATAACAACAAAAGTATTTTATATACAAGTGGGTAGGTAGGGGAGAATCTACAGTATAATTTTGTGATGTTTCACTAGGTTTTGCTAAGTTATGCTCCGGATACTAGATTTTTAGAATATTTTGTCACATAATACCCCAATACACGTACATAAAGTCCCTTAAATACCATTTAGTGAAAACTGAAGGACGTTTGGACGGACAGATCGATTATTACTTGTACCCGACCCCTAGGATTGTGGACGTAATATTTGTTTAATTTTGCAGGGAAGACGCTTAGTGTGGTAAGATAAAATATTTTGACGTTAAATGTCTTTAAACGGTATATTCACTAAATTATAGTACACTGTATATAATCAAAGAAACTAGAATTAGGTGCTCCATGGAACGCATATGTCGCTTAAAATTGCATTTGAAAGGGACTTAACTGAAAAAGTAGTAAGACAGGAGTTATCATTCCTTCTTCTACCGATGGCTTTGTTTATGATTGAGATTATATATTCAAAGTCTTAAATAAATAAGACAAGTATTTTAGAAGATAGAGGCATCATTACATTTAATGTTAAAAAGTTGCATTTGAAAGGGGCATAACTCAAAAAGTAGTTTAACATGAGTTATCATTCTTGTTGTCACCGATTTCTTTTTTATGCAGATGATATATTCCAAGTATGAAGCGAATAGGACTTTCCAAGTTATAGGTAATTTTTCATGTAAAAGTTGTGGGACTACCGGTCGACGCTGACGACGTCGCCGGACTATAGGATCCCTACGTGTCTACCTGCTATCGCAGGCGACACAATAAGCATGTTACACTTGGTCATAACATATCACTTTTAATGATTTCCAGCCAAGAGCAAACTTTGCCCCAGATAATTAAGCTGAGAATGGAAACCAGTCTCAAATCTCAAGGATCTGTTTGGCTGAAATACCGACTGGCCGTCTTTTCAGCAAACCAGATGCTCGAGATTTGAGAGTGGTTTCAAATCTCAGCTTGATAATCATCAGCAATTATTTACGACTTGTCACAGGTTTCCCTTTGTTCAAAATGGTTTCATCCAAAATGTTTCAATGTCGTTGACATCTATGAAAAAGTATCCAACACTTACTTGTGTGTGTTTGGACACACCAGACAAACGATTATGGTAGTGACAACACCCACAAGTATCCCCAAAATCAGTGACGTCAGGAGCAGCAAGACTTCGGTACCTTCCGGCATACCTGCCTCATTTTCTACAGGATCTGCAATCAGTTATTTTCATAATTTTAAGCGCTTTATGAATTTTACTAGTACTGGTTGTTCAGATTTACGTACTTGTACTATAGTAAGTTATCGATAACTCGACACTCACGTGACTTTACGAGTTAATTTAATTAAGGTTATGTTTTTCGACGAGTAATGATCACTGGAAACATATTTGGTTCGTGTATTTCTGCCACACGATCATTCTCGATTATAAACACAGATATCACTTGACTGTCTACCTAACCAATCAGTTATATATGTATATCACGTGACTGTCTACTTAACCAATCAGTTATACATGTGTATCACGTGACTGTCTACTTAACCAATCAGTTATACATGTGTATCACGTGACTGTCTACTTAATCAATCAGGTATACATGTTTTAGGTCAGTAAGAACAGCCTTCGATTTGGTAACATTGAATGCCATCATTTTCTAGGCAATTTTGTTCGAAACCTGGTAACCATGATTGATGACATTCGAATTCAAATCGTACGAAAAGTTGTAGTAAAAATAGATGCGAGATACGCGGAAGTCCTGATACTTGACAATCTACATAAGAGTAACTAGGTCTGTGGGGCAGATCTCATTTGTAATTTTACTTTGTTTCAGGAAGTTTGGTTAGAAAATGATTGTTCGAGACAAGGTCCCAATATCATAAAACTAAGATTGGAGACAAGTGTAAAATCTTAAGCATCTGATAAGCTGAAATGGAGACAAGTCCCTATTGCAGCCAATCAGATGCTTGAGATTTTAGACGGGTTTCCAGTTTTAGTTGTATGATCAGGGGCACAGTACATACTGACGGTTGTATGATCTCCGACCTCTCCTTGCGCCTTGCATTGTCTTGTGACTAAAAATAGCAATACACAACAATATTGCGCATAGGCAAAACAATTAAAGACATGTTTATAAATGTTTCATAAATGTTTGACATATGATGACATCTTACAGACAATTCTTCTGCCGACGTATTTGTGTGGCCTTAGGGGTAATCTAAACATTTCATCTGATCACTACAGCAGGTGTTAAGTGTTGTGTGGCGGCTGTTAAAAGTCTGTCTTATTTCACTTTAATATACTTAGCAGTTTCAGTTACCTCCTTTGATGGTTATATGCTAATTTCAACTCCTGCAGACTGTTAATCTTTGTGGTTGGCAGTATAAAATGATATTGCCTCTACTTGGGAGCGAACCCGCACCGTCGCGGCGACATCGCCAAGCCCTGCAATTCAGACGACGCAACCAATTGAGCTAACCGGGACTAACCCTAAAAAGGTTGATCGGATAGACCTGATATACGTAATCATCACTGCACGACGTCGGTAACGGGTTATTCTACTGATAACAGTACTGACTATATGTACGGGGAGACTTTTTACGGCCGCCACACTGCACAAATAGCGATACTGTGAATTTCAAATGATATTGCCTCTACCTGTGAGCGAACCCGCACCGTCACGACGACAGCGCCTAGCCCTGCAATTCCGACGATGTACATTCAAGAGTTCTAATCCCAGTTTCACGCGAGAAAAAAGATAATTACAGGTAACATACTCAACTTAGAAACAGCCATTAGCTGTATTATTTTGATCACAGTCGATTACGATTTTACTACAAATAAATACGATGTAATATAATATTATAATTGCTTTACAAAAAAATGAAATTATATTTGGCCAAACATTTTCAACAATAAAAGTTCAGTTATTTTAAATAAGCAACTTTTTTCTCGTGAACAGATTTTATCAGTGTTATGTTTATTGTGTTAAAAGCTCGTAAGATTCAATTGTTAACAATGCCAAGTCACATACGAAATACTTCTTACATCTTTGCAAGGGTTCACAGTTGAAGTCATGTTCTTGCGAGCATAAGAACCATGGGTCAGGCAAGTAAGACTTGAACTCGGGAGTGCAGTTCTTAAAGTATGCAAGGATCGTTGCCTCAGCTACCGGACCAATCACGTGACGAGCGACAAATTCCACGCTTCTGCATAAAATAATGAAACTACACCAACAACAAAACAAAATCGACGACGACGACAAGAACAACAACAACACACCAACATAACGAAAACAAAGCGGTGTGTGTGTGTGTTTTTACTTCGTAAATATACAAATGATATTTTCCACGTGGTAAATAGCTGACGGTGTGTAAGCGGCAGTCTCTTTTGTATTATGTCAGACAGAATAAGAAAGGGGCTTCGTAAACCCTAGATTATTCCTGACAAAATGCGACCAGTGCAGATCCTGATCAGACGGCACGGATGTGCCGGCTGATCTGGATTTACACTGGTCGCACATACGAAAAAATGCATATATATGGAGGAAAGGGTTAAAGTTGTTTAACGTAACTAATATGTAGCCATTAATAATTAACGAAGCTAATATACTAGCCCTTAAAGTGTCATTGGCCAGATTGAATCTGTTTCATATGGTGCTTCAGCTGAATTTATTGACTGTCCTTCGGCTAATTTCAGTGAATTTGTTGACTGAGTGCCTAAGTTACGTTGTTTTGACGTTTTGCTTCATTAGATAATATAGATTAGCTATATTAGAACTCGGATTATACACTCGGTGTAAATCCGAAGCTTGCCGGAGATCGCCGAGTTGATACGATTGGTATATTTGTTGACTAGGTGTCGCAGCTAAATTTGTTTGACTGTACTTCAGCTAATATGTTGACTTCGTGCCGCAGCTGAATTTTTTTACTGTACCTCAGCTAATTTGTTGACCGGAATTCTGATTTTGTGCGACGGCTTTATTTGTTGACTGGATCAATAGTGTTTTATAGGGCTTCTATTTCCCCCCGTAACTGAGTGCAACTTAGTGTCTTTGGAAAAACTTAAAGACTTATTTGCGTACCTGCAAATAGTTTCGATTTCGAAACCATGGCCGAGTCCATCGGAACTGAATATATCTGAAAATAATTTCAAAGAACGGATGTAATGCATTGTTTTGTCGTAGAGGTTAACAAGGTTCATTCACAGATTGTGGCAAAAACATTTTCACGACATTTTTGCCACTGAATATAATATTATATTCACAATGAAAAAATCTTCCAAAAGGGAAGTCAGTTAGAACACTATTTAAAATTTTCACTCTTTAATTTGAAACTTTCGAACGCTTGTTCTTGTTAAAAAATAATATACGATATTCAAAATGGATGTAAAATAAAAAAAACAGTATTTTTTCTTGAAAAATAAAACAAGCGTTCGAATATTCGAAGTTAAAGAGCGAAATTTTTAAATACAGTTATAATATTAAAGAAGCACAACACATGACGCGTGCTGGTGCGTGATTCGTTAAGAAACTGTTTTATTATTTGTTCCCATCGAAAGTGAATTCCGATTAAAGTTAAATAAAACTTCATTCCCAATTTTGATTCGTCAACTACAAACTCCACCTATCAAAATATAAAAAAAAATGACTTACCGTCCGTATTAGTTATATTCGCCATATTTCAAACCTTACTTTGCCCGATAAAACAATAGCATCGTTGTTTGGTTAAAAATGTCCGGAAAACTGTCATTAAATCATACTACCATATGCTATAATGATATGAAAAAGAAAAACACAGATTTAAGCAGCTTTAATGTGTTACGGAAATGTCGTAAATAAAATATTAGGTTTTACAAACCGCGAAATACAGAAAAACAAATGATTGAGTTGGTGTCTCAACTAAGTTAAATTAATAAATATAAAAAAAAATCTGTCAAGATTATCATCGAACTATAAAATACCGATCATATACTAAATTCAATGAAAAGCTTTTTTATTAAAGACATTTTGCATAAGGCATAGTATCAATAACCCAACCAGCCCTTGCGCTACGTTTTCTCTATAGTATATTAGAGAATTTGCTTAACATACATGCTCCTATTAAAACAAAACTTATAAAACAGATACAACCAACCTGAATGATATACTGACGAAATCAGAAATGCTAAGAAAGTAAGTGATTAGTGCCATTGCCTGGGCGATTGGTTAACTATGAAATATGGTGAAATGAAGTATCGAGGTTCAAAACAAAACAGATTTTAAGGTATTATGGAAACATATCAAAGCAGTTTCTTATGACAAAGGCAATACACCATTCATTGCCAACTAGATTATTTATAAAGGTGAATTGATTACAGTTAAATATCATTTTGCTTATTCATTAAATCATCCTTTTATCAACATTGCTTTAAATGTGAAACACTATCAAACAGATTTTAATGCATTTAATGATTCCGGAATCGATTATTTTTTAAACCCAACGTTATGGAATAAACCTTGATTTTTCTTTAAATTTTATTACGCAATTTGAAGTTAAGAAATTAATTGATACATTAAATACTAAAAATTAGTAGAACCTGGTGGCATCAAGCTGTGCTTTGATTACATTACTCCTACAATTGCAGATATCATAAATAATAGTGTGGTAAACTTGAATTTTCCAAATTGCTTTTATGCCTGTTTGTTTAAAATACTTTGTGTTTGATCATTTTGTTTGCATATATATGTTGTTTATAGTCTTGAGTAGGTTTCCTGAAAATTTGGTGCAGGTCGGTTAAGTATTTTGAGAATTATGCTGAAAAATGTATTTCAACTGCATCCCGACCCTGTCCTGGAAATGCCAAAATGGATAAAAGCTTCAAAGTCATTATTTTGCCATATTTGGGTGAAAATAGTTAGTTTATTTTGATTTTTATGACTTAAATTGCATTTTTGGAAAGTTTCACTTAATAATTTGATGTTTTAAAGGTGCTATACTTAATTCCTTGTTTGTTTACTTTCTGCCAAATCTAGTCAAAGACAAGCAGGTGCTTGGAATGGCCAAAATTCCTTAATATTTTCTTTATTTGGCAGACTTTGTATATAATTCATACATGAAAATGATTCTTATGACTTTGCCCATCTTTTAATGTTGTTTTCAGATTTTTATAGGACTTAAGGAACATGTAATTTCCAAAAATGGCTCTCTGATGTGACCATGTATTTTGGCAGCCATTTTGGGTCATTTTGCCAATTGTTGACAAGAATTTTTGATACCTGTTTTTAGCACTTATTTAAATGTGTTATCATATTATAATACATCCTTATGATGCAGAATTGGCCATAGATTTTATTTAAAAACTTTGTTTTATTTAACTGTTTGTTATTTTTGTGCTTTTGATGAAAAAAGGGTTTTTTGCAGAATGGGCAGGGTTTTGTGTCAATCATTAAGTAAGGCATGGTTTAATTTTGACCAATCAGAGAGCTCCTCAAATTTGCCTCTATAAATACAGTAGCTAATAAGCATTGGGATGGCACTTCTGATTTGGACTTTAACCTTCTTGGTGGAAATTACTCTGGTAAAAATTTGGACTTTATTCTGATATTTTTGGGTAATAATTAAAGTATTAACTTTGGATAACATATCAGAATCTCTGAAATTTTGATAGAACCATCTTAACTGATAGAATTAAATCTAAAATATTTGTGTCTGTATTTGGAACAATGCTAAAATAAGAAAGATCTTACATTTTTAAAAATGTGGGCAAATTTATGATTATCTTAAGTTAGTGTAAATATGTTATATTCATAAAAGTACTCTATTCTGATATATTGCTTCAGAACTTACTTAATGAATCAAGATGTGGTATCTTATTTTGGCACTGATTTTAAACTTTGTGTTATGTCTGGCAAGTTTACTGGTCGTTAGTGTTTCTCTAGTTGTTATTTGTACTGCATATTATTACCAAGATCCTTATTTGAGTACTCTTGGCTGCAGAGTTATTGCCAGGTGTTAAACTGTTAATCTTATAGGTATTCATAAGACCATGTTATCAGATCAAGACTTCGTTTATTTTGCCACAGAACTTATTGAAATATGTGAATTTATATTAGAAATTATACGCCAGTTACAAATATTGAGGACACTTGATCCTGAAAGTACGAGTTTCCTATTTGAACAATTTGAAGATGATATATTTATACTTGTTGTATTAAAAGACATTCTTGGGCCGTTGGAGCCACTGTCGAATCGCTTGGAGCAATTACAGAATAGATAGTATAAAACTGAACATGTGTTGTTGTGAAGTATTTGTGTTTAACTTCCTTAATTCCATATCCAAATAACATAGCCCTAGAAAACGGTCTATAAAACATTGGTTCCTTATATACCAAATAAAAATATAAGTGGTGTCGGCTGACCTGACTGAAATCATTACTTCCTAATCTTAAATGTAGACCCTCTTCATGCTTTTTAAGTAGGTTTACGACAAATTTGGCGTCAGAAGTGGGGATTTTTCAACACTGGATCACAGCTATTCAGCCATTGAAAATCATAAAACTATGGACTTACACTCAAGTTAAACTTGGAAGTACATTTAAAGTGAAATAGTACCATATCACATAAAATTCTATCTATGAATAGTAGTGAACTACCCCTTAAAGATTTGAAAGGTTTAGTTCTATTACTAACAGCATGCTTGCTATTTAGCTTTTATTGTTGAAGTAATTGTTATTTGATAACTTACACTTGTGAAGGAGATCTCTGCTGCTGAGAACCTTCTGTTAGCTGATAAGATTATTTCTAACATTTTAGAGGGAGATCTCTGCTGCTGAGAACCCTTTACTTACTAACACCTTATAAGGTTTTGCATGTTTATGGTTATAAATTAGTGATAGTGTAGTGTAAGGTGCATGTAAACTCTTGCAGCTAGTGACTCTGCCATTTGAGCACTTCACTGTTGCTCTGGCCTTTTTACAATTTTTTCTACTTCCTATTAACTATAGTTCAATATAGTTGTTAAAAACCAAGAGGAGATCTCTGCTGCTGAGAACCTTCTATTTAGCTGATAGGTTAATTTCTAACATTTTTAAGGGAGATCTCTGCTGCTGAGAACCCTATACTGACTAACACCTTGAGAAGGAGATCTCTGCTGCTGAGAACCTTCTATTTAGCAGATAAGTAAATTTCTAACACTTTGAGAAGGAGATCTCTGCTGCTGAGAACCTTCTATATAGCTGATAAGTTAATTTCTAACATTTTTGAAGGAGATCTCTGCTGCTGAGAACCTTCCACATAAGATTTTGCATGTAGCTAGTTATAGCGAAAAGCATAGTGTAAGGCGCACGGGAACTCTTGTAGTTAGCATCTCTGCCATTTGAGCACTCAACTGTCGCTCTGGCCTTTTTACATTTGTTTTTGCTTCTAGTAAAAATTAGCTGTTTAAAACCAGGAGGAGATCTCTGCTGCTGAGAACCTTCTATTTAGCAGATAAGTTCATTTCTAACATTGAGGGAGATCTCTGCTGCTGAGAACCCTATTCTGACTAACACTTTGGGAAGGAGATCTCTGCTGCTGAGAACCTTCTATTTAGCAGATAAGTAAATTTCTAACACTTTGAGAAGGAGATCTCTGCTGCTGAGAACCTTCTATATAGCTAATAAGTTAATTTCTAACATTTTTGAAGGAGATCTCTGCTGCTGAGAGCCTTCTGTTCACTAACAAAAAAAAAAGGGTAGTTCAGCAAATAACCTATTGTTAATTTTGGGTTAAATAAAATATTTCATTAAAATCAGAATATAAAGTGTGAGCGATAAATTCATTCTAAGCATGGAGCTGCGTTCTAAAACTCTACCACCTCTCCATCAATTTGAAGACTCAGAAAGTCTACCACATCCTTATACTCCTAGTTCAAGAAGCAAAAATGATGAAAATTCTGGAGATTCCGCCCAACATATGGAAACTCCCACTCCTACAAACCAGCAGTCCACATTTAATTTTGCCCAGGGGCCAACATCAACAAACCTTACCAGCTGGGGACCAAGTGTTCAGCAGGAATGGTCTCCTAGGGACTTTGAGGAAGGATTAGAGGAGTACTTAGCGCAATCCCCAGCACCACCACGGCAAGCTGAATCGTGTCATGTACAATTTGAAGAAGATGATCCAAATTTAATGCTTCCGAAACAGATCAATTTCAGTTCATATAGAATGCCAAATGAGGATCATCAGTATGGACTCCAAAGGGATAAACCAAGTTACCCTGTTCATAGCACCTTCATGGACTCTAAAGTAAAAGCACCACTCCCCACAGATTCACGACCTGGTATACAGAATATTAGAATGCCTATTGGGAATTCTGCAGTACAGCAGGGACCTACACCACGTGTACAGTATGTGGCTACCCCATATTATAATGATCGCAACAACCACTTTGATTTCAAACCAAGGCCACCTTCATTTGACGGTAAACCAGAGGCATGGGAACCATTCTTGATGCAGCTTAGACTTATGTCCCGAAGTTATGGCTGGAACGATGACAGGTTTCGAGAGCAACTACTTTTTGCACTCAAAGGTGAAGCGCTCATGTTCGTTTCAAACCTGCCCCCATCAGTATTGGATGATACTCAAAGTTTAATTCGTAGTATGGAGCAACGGTTCGGTCAGTGTCTATTAGCAGAGACTCATAGAGCAAACTTGTACAACCTGAAAAAACACTCAAAAGAGACCATTCAACAATATGGGGCTAGAGTAAGCCAGTTAATGTCACGATCATACCCAGGTATGCAAGGTTCCCCTATATTTGAAACCTTGGCAATTGAACATTTACTGAAGGGACTAACTGACCAAAAGCTGGCCTATGAAATACTGACTAAAAGGCCCAGAGATTTAGCAGAAGCCATTGACATGATCAACTGGCATGAGGCCTGTCGACAATATACCGTGAAACCATCTGGAGTACGAAACCTCTATGAACACATGAATGAAAATGAATGTGAATCAGACGATGAGGATTTAATATCTGACTTGAGACGCGTAAATGGCAGAAAAACTGTCACGGAGGAAAGAATCAGTCAACTGTGGCGTGAAATGCAGAATTATATTACACAGCAGTTTGAGAAAATTGTTAAAGTGGGAACAGAGGAGACATCAGAGAAAAGGGAGAAGTCACAGAGTGAATATAAACCCCGAAAAGAGATTGTGTGTTTCCGCTGTAATGAAAAGGGCCATATTGCACCGCATTGCCCTGTGAAATCAACTCCAGAAAAGAACAACACAGATAAGCAAAGGTCACAGGAAAACGAACAAGGGCTGTACTAGGTGGCCGCAGTTCAGCCCCAGACAATTTGAAAACAAATAACGAGGCCAATACATTGGACTTGGAGGGGAATAAATGCTTGCAGGACTGTCACCCCAGCAAAATGATGAATCAAAAAGTATTGTGTTCCCCAGAAATATTATCAAACAAGACATTATCAAACAGTGTAAGTGCCAATGAAAATTCAGTGCCTAGTGAAAAAGGTGAAAAATGTTATATGAACACTAGTGCTCCAAGTTTGCAGTTTCATGAGGACTCATTAAATTGTGAAGATGCTCTCCATTTAAATATTGACCGTGTTAAAGCAAAAACTGTCAAAGTATCTTTAAGTGTTGGGGGAGTACTTTGTGACGCAGTCATTGACACAGGTGCAGAGGTCACAGTGATAAAAAATACAATTTATGAAAGCATCCCTGAACATTTACGCCCAAAACTAACAACAGCACGTAGGAAACTTGTAGTGGCTGAAGCAGGGAAGGAGATGAGTGTTTCTGGCATGACAGACTTGGAAATTGAGATAGGTGGATTTAAATTTCAATGGCCAGTGTATGTTGCACCTATTCATGACGATGTTCTATTAGGCTGGGACGTGATGTTCCATCATAAGTTTGCTATTGATCCTGAGAAGGGTTTCCGCGTTCAAGGAAATTGGTTAGACATTGAAACTGTACATGCAAAAAGCACTGTGGCAAGTATAGCGGTGAAACGTGCTGTGACTATACCTGCAAATTCTGAATTTGTAATGACAGTACCCTGTGGGAAAATTGAAAAAATGGACTATTTATTTGAACCAAATGAAAGCAGACGTTACATTACAGCCAAAACACTTGTAACTCCTTGTAAAGACAGAATCCCAGTGAGAATAATTAATCCCAACAGCATACCTGTGCGCATCAAAAAGAATACTGTCCTGGGCTACTTGCAAGAAGTGAGTGACATACAAGACACTAACATTGTTGTTGAAAACTCAACATTAACTGAGACAAAGATCTCAAGGGTTCAGACCACTTTGCAGGGAAAAATTAAGACAATAACTCATAGCACAGGCAATCCAAGAATGCCTGATGTGGTGCTAAATACTATTCTGGAAGAAGACAACTTGTTGAATAACATTTGTGAGCAACAGATCAATGCTAAAGTTCCAAGCCATCTATCAGAACTGTACAATAACAGCTTGGAGAATTTGAAGCTGGCTGAAGAAAGAGATAAATTGGCTTCCCTTCCTATCAAGCATACAGAGACTTTTGCTAAATCTCCCACAGACTTGGGGCGTTGCTCTATAATTAAGCACCGAATTGATACTGCTGGAGCCTCTCCAATAAGACAACCTCTACGCAGGACCCCTCAAGGTTTTGAGGCGGAAGAAGAACAGTATTTAAAGGACCAGTTGGAGGCAGGTGTGATAAGACCATCAAATTCTCCCTGGAGTTCACCCACAGTCCTTGTTAGAAAGAAAGATGGGAAAGTACGATGGTGTGTTGATTATCGTAAGTTAAACGATGTCACTGTCAAAGATGCATACCCGCTGCCAAGAATAGATATGTGTCTCGATTGCCTATCTACTTCAAAAATCTTCTCTACATTGGATCTACAATCTGGGTATTGGCAACTTGATCTCCATGAAGAGGATAAGCCCAAGACGGCTTGCATTACGAAATTTGGTTTGTTCGAATATAATACTCTACCATTTGGACTTTGCGGCGCGCCGTCTACCTTCCAACGATGCATGGAACTTATTCTGAGGGGACTTCAGTGGGAAGCTATATTAATATACCTGGACGATATAATTGTTATGGGTGCAAACTTTGATGAACACTTGCAAAGATTAAGTGAAGTGTTGAGCAGGATATCAAGTGCTGGGCTCAAGCTTAAACCATCAAAATGTGAACTGTTTAAGACTGAAGTGCTCTTTCTTGGCCATATTGTGGGGCAAAATGGAATTCGCCCTAACCCAAAACTAGTTGAATCTGTTCAAAATTGGAAAGAGCCAACCAATGTTAAAGAAATCCAACAGTTTGTAGGTCTCTGTAATTATTACAGACAATATATTAACAAATTCAGTGAACGGGCATCTGCACTAACTCAACTTACCAAGAAAGGTGTCCCATTTGTATGGACAAACCAATGTCAAGATTCATTCAATGACTTGAAAAGTGCTCTGTGCAATGCTCCAGTGCTTGCCTATCCCATGAGTGATTGTGAATACATTCTCGATACAGATGCCTCTGATGTTGGGGTAAGCGGAGTCCTCTCACAAATTCAAGATGGTAGAGAACGAGTTGTCGCTTATGCCTCAAAGAAACTCTCAAAATCACAACAAAAATATAGTGTTACACGACGTGAACTTTTAGCAGTTATAACGTTTACCCATCACTTCAGGCATTATTTACTCGGCAGAAAATTCAAATTAAGGACTGATCATGGCTCTTTGAGGTGGTTATTTAATTTTAAGGACCCTAGGGGACAGGTTGCTAGATGGCTGGAGGCATTAGCACTTTACAATTTTGAAATTCAGCATAGACCCGGCAAAAACCATCAGAACGCAGACAGTCTTAGCAGAAGGGACTATGAGCAAAACATATGTTCACATAATCTTTCATTAAACCAAGACTGTGTAGAATGCATGCAAAATAGAGAGGAATGGAAGGATTTTCAGAGTGAAGTAGATAATGTGGTGGACCTAAGTGAAAAAATCCCTGAGAATGCATGCAGGGCAATTACTAGACAGCAATATGCTAAAGAAAATCAAAGTGAGGCTATTCCAGATATGAAGACAGCAAAAAGCTTTTTGCCGCAATACAGTACCCAGGAGATTGGTAGACTTCAACGTGAGGACTCTGATATTGGTATCCTACATGACTGGACTGATAATGATAAACTTCCATCTAGGGATGATGTTAACTCTTTAAGCCCAGCAGTGAGAAAATATTGGCTGAATTGGGAAAACATTGTTAAAAGGGGACATATTATTTACCAAAAGGTAATTTCTGGTGTTCAAAATGGAAAGGAGTCTTTCAGATTTCAACTTCTTGTACCTAAAGTGCTACAAAAAGAGGTATTCAAAGTTTGTCACGACAGTGTTTTAGCTGGACATCAAGGTGTTAATAAAACAGTTGAAAAAATCCGTCAGAATTTCTATTGGTATAAGTACAAAGAGGACATTAAGACATATATTTCCATGTGTACAGTGTGTAAAAAGACCTCACACCCAGCAAGACTTCCTAGAGCCCCATTACAAAACTACAGAGCAGGATATCCCCTTGATAGACTTGGTCTAGATATCATGGGTCCTTTGCCAACCACACAGAGTGGGAATAAGTATGTGCTTGTAATTGGTGACTATTTTACCCGCTGGATGGAAGCCTATCCCTTGCCAAACCAACAAGCTGATGAAGTTGCTAAAAAACTTGTGATTGAATTTATATGCAGATTTGGTATCCCTTTAGAAATTCATAGTGATCAAGGGAGGAATTTTGAGAGTGACCTCTTTCAAGAAATATGCAAGTTGTTACAAATTAAGAAAACAAGGACCACCCCTTATCACCCTTCATCAAATGGGTTAATCGAGCGATTCAATGGCACATTGGGGCGAATGTTGCGAAAATTCATTGATAGAAATCATGAAAATTGGGATGAGTTCCTGGGCTTACTTACCGCCGCTTATAGGAGTACCCCTCACCCAGCTACTGGCTATACCCCCAATTTTATGATGCTTGGACGGGAAGTGACATTACCTGTAGACATTCTTTTTCCCTTACCAGATACTGTAACGACTGAGGAACATGAATATGTGGCAGAATTAAGGGAGAAAATGGCAGAATGTTACAAATCTGCACGTAATCAGCTTAAAATAGCTGCTAACAGACAAAAACGAGACTATGACACAAGAATGATTGAGAACTTATATTCCCCTGGTGATCTTGTTTACAAAAGGTGCCCAACTAATAAAAAATTTGATTACCCATGGGATGGACCCTATGTTGTTCTTAAAAGAATTTCACCTTGTGTGTACTTGATTCAATGTCGCAAACGTACCAGTGTTGTGCATCATGACAGACTCAAAAGGTGCCTGATAGAAAAAGATTCTATTCCGAAATGGATTACTAAGGTGTTAAAAAATGTACAAACAATGAGTTCATAGAATGTGCAAAATTAATGCCATAGATTGTACAGAATTAAGTTACAGACTGCAGTTAAACCATATTAATCCTGACAGTACATTTTTGACAATTAAGTGACAGAATAGTGCCTTGGTGTTGATAGTTCTTAGAAGCTGGTACCACTTACATTACCAATTACGCAGTTGACATCAACAATTATTATTGCTGTATATATGACTTTGTATAGTATGACACGTCATCATGATTCTTCGGACCATTGGTAATCATATAGTATACATTGGTAGCTATATAGGTGCATAGTGTGACAATGAATCGTTATATTTTTCAGACTTACAATGGGTATCCAATACGAATGTCTGATGTGCGGTTTCAGAGGAGGCTTTAATTCGGTATGGAATCACATTGCTAGAATACACGTTAACACCAAGTATGTGCCCTGGACGTGCCAGTGTGGTATGGTATTCAAGAGGTATCCTGAGACTGTCAAGCATCTAAAGAACACTCAGTGCACTATGGTAGCAAAAGGCACGATGTCAGAGGAAGCACCTTTCTCCATCATGATGTCTAAACTAAACAAACGAACAGCTGACACCGTCCTGTCCATACCGGAAAATCCAGTAAAACGCCCACCATTAGCCACATTCCTGTTCGAGGATATATCCGACTGTGAGCTCGATTATAATGACGATCTACCTGGAACGCCACTTTTGGATGAGGTTCTCCTATGAACTCAGTTATCCGGTGTTATCTTTTATACAAGTAACAGTCAAATAAATTCAATATAGTTTTAATGCTGAAGTTTTGAATATAAACTTGTGTGTGTCTACTTCACTGTGAACATTTTGACTTGTCTAAGTACCTCATTAAATTCCACATCCATACAGTGACAGATTTAGATATCACGCATAAACTTTAACATATTTAAGTGCTAACTTTCATTCCATTACCAGTTCATGATAATTCTAAAGTGATTTGACATAAACATTCCACTGGAGATTTTAATATGAAAGATGATTAGTTTTGGAGTTGGACACAAGATCTAGAAGAGGAGAGATTTTATGACTGACAACTTGGTGTTTTATTACTTTTTCTGTTGTGCCTTAGTAGTTTTGACATTGCAAGAAAGTGCCAATTTGTATTTGTTTCTGTGTCTATGTGTTTTATCGAATTTGGAAGTTATGTTGTTTGTAAGCGGTGGGTACTTCACCTGTTTACCATGCTTGATGATGGTTCTATGCTGTCATTAGGCCTCAAACAGTCAGCATTGAATCATTGATTGTATGGGGAATGGGTTGAGGTATGTCCAGTCTGTCATTAGGGTGAATGGTATTGCCAGTATCATTTCACTGCGTCTGCAACTAATGGGGCTTACAGGGTTCTTTACTGGTTGGCAGCCAGTTGTTCTTGGGTGATATCTTAAATTTATGGATTGAACACTTATCTGTATCTGATATCATCTGGGTTTTATTTTGTCCTGTGTATATTAGGCTTCACGGCCTTTGTGCTGTTTGAGTATTTATATGTTACATTCTTAGTATATTCAACAGTTATATGCTGTGTAAGGCATAAATACTTTAGGCGCTGAATTTGGCTGTCTTGGCTTTTAAGAGTAATTACTACATCTGAATTTTGGTCACACTTAATTTAATGCTTTCAAAAGTTAGGCATTTCTGTGGTGACCAAGTTTGTGCTTGTTCTTTCAGTGATTAAATTGACAGGTTGAACACTTACCTGTCTCTTTACTGACTGAAGAATGACTGTTAGTATTTGGTAGTATTTCTTTTGCTAAGTATGACTAAGGCTACATATCAGGTAATATTACATTATAGTTTGTGTGATTTTCTTAAAGTACTTGGTATAAGTAGTGAGTTATGTTGTTATTATATTTAAAGTATATTTTCTGATCCAGTGATAGCAGTAGTTTGATGTTTTTAAGAACAGTGCTTATAAGGGACCCACTATTTGATGCAACAATAAGAGTGCTGATAGGTTTGAAATGTATATATGTTCATATGTTATAAGGTTTTATATCTTTTTTATTATCTCATGTGATATTACGTTTTTGATATATTTTATTATATTATTATGTTGAGAGGACCATATTGATTGAAAACTTGTGTTCTTGTTGATTTGTATTTCAGTTACCTGAAATGTTATTTGTGTTACATTCCGGGGTCGGAATGGAATGTATTTTGGGAAAATACATTCTTCCCGAAAGGTGGAGCAGTTGTGGTAAACTTGAATTTTCCAAATTGCTTTTATGCCTGTTTGTTTAAAATACTTTGTGTTTGATCATTTTGTTTGCATATATATGTTGTTTATAGTCTTGAGTAGGTTTCCTGAAAATTTGGTGCAGGTCGGTTAAGTATTTTGAGAATTATGCTGAAAAATGTATTTCAACTGCATCCCGACCCTGTCCTGGAAATGCCAAAATGGATAAAAGCTTCAAAGTCATTATTTTGCCATATTTGGGTGAAAATAGTTAGTTTATTTTGATTTTTATGACTTAAATTGCATTTTTGGAAAGTTTCACTTAATAATTTGATGTTTTAAAGGTGCTATACTTAATTCCTTGTTTGTTTACTTTCTGCCAAATCTAGTCAAAGACAAGCAGGTGCTTGGAATGGCCAAAATTCCTTAATATTTTCTTTATTTGGCAGACTTTGTATATAATTCATACATGAAAATGATTCTTATGACTTTGCCCATCTTTTAATGTTGTTTTCAGATTTTTATAGGACTTAAGGAACATGTAATTTCCAAAAATGGCTCTCTGATGTGACCATGTATTTTGGCAGCCATTTTGGGTCATTTTGCCAATTGTTGACAAGAATTTTTGATACCTGTTTTTAACACTTATTTAAATGTGTTATCATATTATAATACATCCTTATGATGCAGAATTGGCCATAGATTTTATTTAAAAACTTTGTTTTATTTAACTGTTTGTTATTTTTGTGCTTTTGATGAAAAAAGGGTTTTTTGCAGAATGGGCAGGGTTTTGTGTCAATCATTAAGTAAGGCATGGTTTAATTTTGACCAATCAGAGAGCTCCTCAAATTTGCCTCTATAAATACAGTAGCTAATAAGCATTGGGATGGCACTTCTGATTTGGACTTTAACCTTCTTGGTGGAAATTACTCTGGTAAAAATTTGGACTTTATTCTGATATTTTTGGGTAATAATTAAAGTATTAACTTTGGATAACATATCAGAATCTCTGAAATTTTGATAGAACCATCTTAACTGATAGAATTAAATCTAAAATATTTGTGTCTGTATTTGGAACAATGCTAAAATAAGAAAGATCTTACATTTTTAAAAATGTGGGCAAATTTATGATTATCTTAAGTTAGTGTAAATATGTTATATTCATAAAAGTACTCTATTCTGATATATTGCTTCAGAACTTACTTAATGAATCAAGATGTGGTATCTTATTTTGGCACTGATTTTAAACTTTGTGTTATGTCTGGCAAGTTTACTGGTCGTTAGTGTTTCTCTAGTTGTTATTTGTACTGCATATTATTACCAAGATCCTTATTTGAGTACTCTTGGCTGCAGAGTTATTGCCAGGTGTTAAACTGTTAATCTTATAGGTATTCATAAGACCATGTTATCAGATCAAGACTTCGTTTATTTTGCCACAGAACTTATTGAAATATGTGAATTTATATTAGAAATTATACGCCAGTTACAAATATTGAGGACACTTGATCCTGAAAGTACGAGTTTCCTATTTGAACAATTTGAAGATGATATATTTATACTTGTTGTATTAAAAGACATTCTTGGGCCGTTGGAGCCACTGTCGAATCGCTTGGAGCAATTACAGAATAGATAGTATAAAACTGAACATGTGTTGTTGTGAAGTATTTGTGTTTAACTTCCTTAATTCCATATCCAAATAACATAGCCCTAGAAAACGGTCTATAAAACATTGGTTCCTTATATACCAAATAAAAATATAAGTGGTGTCGGCTGACCTGACTGAAATCATTACTTCCTAATCTTAAATGTAGACCCTCTTCATGCTTTTTAAGTAGGTTTACGACAATAGCATAAGCAATGGAGAATATCCTGAACAACTAAAAGAAGCGTATTTTTCCCCATTCTTTAAAAAGGGGAAAACAGATGATCCAAACAACTACCGTCCTATATACATATGTAGGACTCAGATCATGGGTGGGTCCCTTATCGTGGGCCGATTTCCAAATCGTGGGCCGATTGCAAAATCGTGTGTAAATTGCAAAATTTTCATCTATGCAGAATATAAGACCGATCAAAAATAACAAACTCATATTAACATCTAAACACAGAATTGTTTAATCATTTGATTGATAAAACAATAAACAGGCATGACTGTTTTTATTGGTATCCTCATGAACAGATCCGTCAGCAGCATCTGCGATAGTGTAAATTTTTCCGTCGTTTGTCGGTGGCTAATGCACTTTCCTTGGCGAAAACAAACCCCAAAACAGACTTAATATAACTAGTTCTGCTGCAAGAGCAGGATTGAGTCTGTAATATATGTTTTTCTCCGACGTTTGGGTAGAAGGAGACGTCCTCCGTAAGGGACTGGCTGAACTGTTCCAATGGGTACATTGTCCGATGTAAATCGCGCACTTCGACACTTGTCAGCCTTTGTCGTTTCTGTTCCTAAAGGAAGCAAATGTAAGAAAACAAATTGAGTGAAATGCAAGGATCTATAAAGTAATTACAATTGAGTGTACTACACCTACGACCGCAAGCATCGCCGAAGCAACGTAGTGACATGCCAGGCGAGGCGTTCGGATTGCATAGATCGCGGAACGACGGTGCGCACTTGTAATGCCGTCGCTCTATGTTATATGAGCGCAGTTGGTCGCGCTACGACCCACTGGATCTCCGCGTCGTACACAGACACGACAGTGCGAAAGATGTGTTTGTCGGATGTGCATGCAGGGAGATTGTACGGCGTTCACTGAGATGTCTATAGCGCTTGTACAGATTGTTATTTAATTTAACTGCACTTTAAACCATACTCTCTCTCTGTCTCTTCATTTTGGCTACTTGGGGAGGATGTGTCATTCTGAATGCGACAATTCCTAATATGCATACTTCACTTTTTTACAATTAACGGATCTGACACGGACAAATGCAGACAATCTTTATCACTCCCATCGGTTCATGCATGAGCAGCCGTATGCAAACGATGGTCTTCATCAGGGCGGTGTGACCACCGTGAAAGTGCAGCGCACGAAGTGGAGGCATCGTGGTAGCGCAGACAATCGCCAACAAAAGCTCCGTATGAACGCTATATACAAGTAATAATCTCACATTGATTCCCTCTTTTCCAGTTTTCGAGTTTTGAATACTTACAGGCTCGTCATTTCCTCTTCCACCCCAAAATGCCTTCTGTACGACTGTTTATAATATTCGCTTACATTGGGCTGTGACCTTCTGTACGACTGTTTATTATATTCGCTTACATTGGGCTTTGAATAGAAAAGTTGTAAAGTTGTTTTCATAGATCTACTGCCATATCATGAATCGGATATCAAATGTTCAGATTACGACCATGGAAATTATAAATAAATGCATATTTGACATTGAAACTTGATTTTGTAGTTTTAGGTAAAACGGTTTTTTAACTCAAAATTGTGACCTGTGTTATTTTACTGCAAAGACATGTCCATAAATAAGATTGACTTTTGATGAATGTCTGCAAATATCACATCCAGACCTGCAAGAAAACCAACGTACACAGTCATGAAACCAAACAACTCTATTATAAATGTTTAAACTTGCACACATTTTAAGCAATATTTTGAATATTATGTACGAAGTACTCCTTTTAATATTTACTAATAATCAATGTCTACATACTGCAAAAATACGTGTTTGGGCTCGGGATGTATTTGCTAAAGGGATCCGGGATAGGCAATTCCTCCGATGTACTCTGAAAATTTTAAACACGAACCTGTAGAAATAGCTTTTACGACTAAATGAGCGTGCAAAATGTTATTAAATGTTAGTGAAAAGCTTGAATTTGTTTTCCAACAATGATATTTTAGAACAGTACTAAAATGGACTGCTTTCCGATCACCTTTGAAGTACATGATACCTGGGCAGATCACGGGAAAAGTTGTTTTTGGGAATAAGAATTATCAAAGATTAAATGTAAATACAGCGTATATGCGTATATGCGTTTGCCGGGACTGAAATACCGGTAAGATTTGGTGTGCGAATTATCATTGCTAGAATTAGTGAGGTTGAACTGAACTTTAATGTTAAAAATAAATTGGCATTTTTATATCATTACGGTTGATCTTTTCTTAAACTAAAGTCATGCTAGTAGCTTAAAAGCGGAAAGGTGATTGGATGGGAGACTGACTACTACATCCTGGCGAGCAAATCGGCTTTCGGCATACGATGTAATATGATATTTCGCTACATGAATTTAAAACACTTATAACAGTTGTCTTTCTACTTATAAAACTAATTTGTATCATGAAATAATAACAGCAATAGGTTAGAATGCAGTTTACCGGTACGGATGTTTACATAGAGCTCGCGTAATAATAATCATTTAATGCAAGCGGGGGCGTTATTGCGATTTTTATATAAAACTATAAAACTAGATCTAGATTAAAAATAGTATCTTCAAAAACCAAAACAAATGTTTATAATCAAAACGAACCTGTGAAAAGTGGTATTGTCCTGGGAACGCCTGAATAATAGTGAATTGTCATCACCATATAAATACGATTCCAAAATGTTCTTTGTTTTCTTCTCTTGCAAATTTATTTGCTCAGAAATCTTTTTCGGACCCCATTTTGGATTCCTAGATTTTATTTTTGCTACGTTGATTATTGTGTCATATTCCGCCCAAAACCACTCGGGATTCGGGTCTTTAGTAACTGATTTAGATCTTGTTTTCACTAATGAAAATCCTACGTCTTCCATAAACGCCGCCTCCATGTTTTGTTGTGTTCTAGTTAAACTGACGCCGCGTCGACATCGGTTTCCCGCTCTTGAGACGTTGTATTTTGACGCCAATTGGACGTCATTCTAAATCGGCCTACGATTTGAGATGTTTACGGCCCACGATCTGCGATCGGCCCGCTATTTGGAAATCGGCCCACGATTCGGGACCGGCCTACGATCTGAGTCCTACACATATTGAACACGATATTTAAAATTGTTAAAATACACGACTTTTGCAAAAGTAAGAACATTTTACATAAAACCCAATCTGCTTTTCGGAAATCCTACTCCTGTCAAACTGCTCTTACATACTTATTGATAACTGAATATCAGATAATGACAAAGTAAATTAAGTAGGTCGCGTTTCCTTGATTTAAGGAAAGCGTTTGACATTGTTGATCATAATATCCGTTTTCATATATTAAAGCTCTATCACTCTGACAGACAGTCGTTTCCAGGAAAGTTTGTTAAAGTTAACAACATACAATCCGATAGGCTTTGCATCAAGACTGGTGTCCCTCAAGGCTCTACTCTTGGCCCACTTCTTTTCTTGATTTATATCAAGGCATTCGAATCATGTAACGTTGATATGTATGCTGACGATTCTACTTTGCACACATCCCCTTCGAACATATATGAAATACCATCAAGACTTCAAAATGACATAAGTAATATAGACAAACTGTGTAAAAATAACAATATGGCGCTACAGTGCATATTTATTTATGTATTCGAAATGATGAACAAAACAACGTATTTAACAAACGACAAAATGTGGAGCTTTACAAGCTTTCTCAAAACTATCAAAAAAGGTAAAATCTCATTACGTGGTTCAAATATATATCGTAGCGCTATTAAAACTTGAAAAAAAAATCACTGTTATATCTTTTGGTAATAGCATTCATCCATCATTTAAAATTAGACAATTAAACTAAATCTGAAATTCCTATACCCAAACAGTTTGTCGAAAATCTGACTTCGTATCGATGTTAAACGCAACGTGTACATGAAATACTGTGGTATCATTATTTTCACGCAGATTTTAATTTAATGTTTTCCGCGCAAGGATAAATTCGCGAATTTTTACCGCGGAGAAATTAAAACCATGCAATAATATGCTTTAATAGAAAAATACAATTGCGCGAAATTAATCCCAACCGAATATATCTTTAGTGAGTTTTGCGCGAAAACTCGAAACCCTCCGCGAAATTTAATGATACCACAGTAGCATATTTACAGCGCACACTTAACAGTTTATAGTTTCTCTAATATGAAATAATTATGGTCTGTCGTCAGGTCGTTAACAGCATAAGGCTCAGCTTCGCTAGTAGAGTTTGTATTTGCAGCCATTGGCTCTAGCACAAAATAAACAGGTTCGTAGTTTGGGTCTTGCGCGTGCATTGCTAAAGCCTTTGCGTGGGTCACTGGGGTGACCTTGTTGGTTCCCGGTTCTAGAATAAAGTACATATGATACGGATCGTTTTGTAGAATCTGTTTGTCCAGAGGTTTGACGGGAACACGCTTATCCGAGCCGGGTTCAAGGATAAAGTACGTATGATTTGAAAGTCTTTTTTCAGTGGTAACAGTGTTCGGAGTTTCAGCATCCTGCTTTTTGGATTCACAGTCTTCATAAGCTTTGGCATTACCACTTTGGTTTTCTAAGTCGGAATATCGGCGTGGATTTACATCAACTGCATACTCTTCGTATTGCTTGGGGATTCCATTTTCCTTCTTCTTTTTCATTGAAAATTTATTGACGAATGTGCGTGTCTTCATCTGGAAATATGTAAAGATTTGTTCCAAATACAACTGTGTACAGGTTAGCATTTAAAGTATATATCCGTGACATCGCAGATAATAAACAAAATAATATTAAAGTATAATAGAACTACATATTCTCCAATTTAAGCATCAAGGTAATATAAAAAAGTTTATAACATGTCTACATTAAGTTTCCAATAATATTATGCGAACATACCGAAGTGCATTTTTATTGCCAACTGCTGTGCGAGACAATCGCTTGGTTAGCCCTTTAAGGGCCGTCTACAGTTATCGTTTCAGTACATTCATCGATAAAAAATAAAATTATCAAACTCTCTTTAACGGAAAAATGCCGTTCAATGTTACTTTGCACAAATAATTGTTATGGAGGCATGTTTATTTTGCATTTGTAAAGACACGTTAAATCAGTAAGGAAAATACATTTTTGACCATGAATTTCCTGGTCGCTTCCTGGTCGCGTAAATGGGTGACAAACGTTGATTTCTCTCTTCATAATTTAATTTTCTTAAAAAGATAGATAGATAGATACCTTTATTTCCTCCACGTGGGAGAACATAACA
Source organism: Corbicula japonica (assembly GCA_038501625.1). Taxonomy (NCBI): domain Eukaryota; kingdom Metazoa; phylum Mollusca; class Bivalvia; order Venerida; family Cyrenidae; genus Corbicula; species Corbicula japonica. Next base: position 414,076 of record JAZAYU010000059.1, on the reverse strand, counting down.
TATTTGTTTTTGTTTGTTCAGTTTTTGTGAATATATGTAAATAGAATTTTAGGAATTTTTAGGTCCAGCTATTTTTCTTGACTGTTCTGACTTTTCTTAAATCAGGTAAAATGATTTAACATTCATAAAAAATTATTTTTCTAAAGTGTTATTGAACTGCATTTTGCGGTTTCAGCGCTTTTGATTTTTTTACCGAAGCCAGTGCATATAAGGACTAAAGACGGCCCTTTACGGTAAGAACGACAGTCTACATGTACTAATTCTTCCATGCAAACATTTAAAATCCATAAAAGCAAATAACAGAATATACATCATCTATTTGCGAATAACTATCGTTATGCGTCCGTTCTGTAACATGGTGATCTTCTAATTGTGACCTCCAGTGCTTCGAAGTACAACACGTAACCAGCTTTCTACAAAGACAATAAGAAAAGCTCAAATGGAATTTTATCGCAAACAACTTGTTGTTCACATAATGTTTTGTGCAATAAGTGTGTTTAGAATGCTGTGCGCAGTAAGTGTGCCGTGTGCAGAGCATTGTGTTTAGTAATGCTGCGCGCAGAGAGTTGTGTTCTGTAATGCTGCGCAGTAAGTGTGTCGTGTGCAGAGAGTTGTGTTAAGTAATGCTGCGCGCAGAGAGTTGTGTTCAGTAATGCTCTGCGCAGTAAGTGTGCCGTGTGCATAGAGTTGTGTTTAGTAATGCTGTGCGGAGTAAGAGTGCCGTCTGCAGAGAGTTGTCTTAAGAGGTCGCAAACATTGCAAATTGCGAAAACTAGCTAAAATTTCTAAAATATACCAAAAAAAAACCCCTCATACCTGAAGGAATCTACTTTCACTTTGAACCAGGAAGTAAGATTTCCTTAAATTTCTTGAAAACCCTAACATTATTTTGACGAATTGGCACTAAACATTGTAGACCTGCATATACTTATTTCAGGTATGAGTTGCTTTGGTATATTGTTCATGAATTTCAGAGTTCTCATGCAAATGTTTTTTCTTTTGTTTTAGTATGTGCTTGGTAATTAGAACATGAATTAGACTAAATTGAGCTTGCAAACATTAACTACATCCATAGCTAATTACATTTATTTACTAAAATCTAGGTGGCAATAGGTATTTCCCCCAAAATTCATTTTTTGAAATTTTAGCCTGTTTTCGCCATTTGCAATGTTTGCGATACCTTAAGTAATGCTGTGCGCAGTAATTGTGCAGTGTGCAGAGAGTTGTGTTCAGTAATGCTGCGCCCAGAGTGTTGTGTTCAGTAATGCTGTGCGCAGTAAGTGTGCCGTGTGCAGAGAGTTGTATTTAGTAATGCTGTGCGCAGTAAGTGTGTCGTGTGCAGAGAGTTGTGTTCAGTAATGATGTGCGCAGTAAGGGTGTCGAACGCAGTGTAGGGCAGTAATTGTCATTAGTGCAGCAAGAATAAAGTGTGCATTACGTGTAGTGTGTGCAGTAGAGTGACTTGCAAGTAGTAATGTGATCTGTGCAGTGAAGTGTACTGTTCGCAGTAAGTGTGCTTTGTGCAGTAAGCGTGCTGTGTTCAGTAAATGTGTTGTGTGCAGTAAGTGTGCTGCGTGCAGTAAGTGTGATGTGTGCAGTAAGTGTGCTGCGTGCAATAAGTGTGATGTGTGCAGTAAGTGTGCTGTGTGCAGTAAGTGTGCTGCGTGCAGTAAGTGTGCTGCGTGCAGTAAGTGTGCTGTGTGCAGTAAGTGTGATGCGTGCAGTAAGTGTGATGTTTGAAATTAGTGTGCTGGGTGCAGTAAGTGTGATGTGTGCAGAAAGTGAGATGTGTGCAGTAAGTGAGATGTGTGCAGTAAGTGTGATGTGTGCAGTAAGTGTGATATGTGCAGTAAATGTGATGTTTGCAATAAGTATGCTGGGTGCAGTAAGTTTGATGTGTGCAGTAAGTGTGCTGTGTGCAGTAAGTGTGCTGTGTGCAGTAAGTGTGATGCGTGCAGTAAATGTGATGTTTGCAATAAGTATGCTGGGTGCAGTAAGTTTGATGTGTGCAGTAAGTGTGCTGTGTGCAGTAAGTGTGCTGCGTGCAGTAAGTGTGCTGTGTGCAGTAAGTGTGATGCGTGCAGTAAGTGTGCTGCGTGCAGTTAGTGTGCTGTGTGCAGTAAGTGTGATGCGTGCAGTAAGTGTGATGTGTGCAGTAAGTGTGATGTTTGAATTTAGTGTGCTGGGTGCAGTAAGTGTGATGTGTGCAGTAAGTGAGATGTGTGCAGTAAGTGTGATGTGTGCAGTAAGTGTGATATGTGCAGTAAATGTGATGTTTGCAATAAGTATGCTGGGTGCAGTAAGTGTGATGTGTGCAGTAAGTGTGATGTGTACAGTAAGTGTGATGCGTGCAATAAGTGTGCTGGGTGCAGTTAGTGTGATGTGTGCAGAATGTGTGATGTGCACAGTAAATGTGCTGTGTGCAGAAAGTGATATGTGTGAAGTAAGTGCCATAGGTGCAATAAGTGTGATGTGTGCAGTAAGTGAGCTGGATGCAGTAAGTGTGATGTGTGCAGTAAGTGAGCTGGGTGCAGTAAGTGTGATATGTTCAGTAAGTGTGATGTGCGCAGTAAGTGTGCTGTGTGCAGTAAGTGAGATAAGTGAAGTAAGAGCGCTGGGTGCAGTAAGTGTGATGTGTGCAGTGAGTGAGGTGGGTGCAGTAAGCGTGATGTGTGCATTAAGTGAGCTGTTTGCAGTAAGTGTGTTGTGTGCAGTAAGTGTGTTGTGTGCAGTAGGTATGATGTTTGCAGTAAGTGTGATGTGTGCAATAAGTGTGCTGGGTGCAGTAAGTGTGATGTGTGCAGTAAGTGATATGTGTGAAGTAATTGTGCTGGGTGCAGAAAGTGTGATGTGTGCAGTAAGTGAGCTGGGTGCAGAAAGTGTGATGTGTGAAGTAAGTGAGCTGGGTGCAGTAAGTGTGATGTGTCCAGTAAGTGTGACATGCGCAGTAAGTGTGCTGAGTGCAGTACGTGTGATGTTTGCAGAAAGTGTGCTGTGTGCAGTGAGTGTGCTGAGTGCAGTGAGTGTGATGAGTGCAGTTAGTGTGCAGTGAGTGTGCTGTGTGCAGTTAGTGTTCTGAGTGCAGTAATTGTGCTGAGTGCAGTAAGTGTGCTGTGTGCGGTGAGTGTGCTGTTTGCTGTGAGTGTTCTGAGTGCAGTGAGTGTGATTAGTGCAGTTAGTGTGCATTGAGTGTGCTGTGTGCAGTTAGTGTTCTGAGTGCAGTAATTGTGCTGAGTGCAGTAAGTGTGCTGTGTGCACTGAGTGTGCTGTGTGCAGTAAGTGTACTTAGTGCAGTAAGTGTGCTGTGTGCAGTGAGTGTGCTGTGTGCAGTGAGTGTTCTGAGTGCAGAAAGTTTTCTGAGTGCAGTAAGTGTGCTGTGCACAGTGAGTGTGCTGTGTGCAGTATGTGTTGTGTGTAGCAAGTCTGATGTGTGAAGAAAGTTGGCATACTAGTATTGCAGTAAATGTGCTTATTGCAATAAGTGTGATGTGTGCAGTTAGTGTGATGTGTGCAGTAAGTGTGCTGTGTGCAGTAAGTGTGATGTGTTCAGTAAGTGTGATGTGCGCAGTAAGTGTGCTGAGTGCAGTGAGTTTGATGAGTGCAGTTAGTGTGCAGTGAGTGTACTGTGTGCAGTTAGTGTTCTGAGTGCAGTAAGTGTGCTGTGTGCAGTAAGTGTGCTGTGTGCAGTGAGTGTTCTGAGTGCAGTAATTGTGCTGAGTGCAGTAAGTGTGCTGTGTGCACTGAGTGTGCTGTGTGTAGTAAGTGTACTGATTGCAGTAAGTGTGCTGTGTGCAGTGAGTGTGCTGTGTGCAGTGAGTGTTCTGAGTGCAGTAAGTGTGCTGTGTGCAGCATGTCTGATGTGTTAAGAAAGTGTGCTTATTGCAGTAAATGTGCTTATAGCAGTAAGTGTAATGTGTGCAGTTAGTGTGATGTGTGCAATTAGTATGCTGTGTGCAGTAAGTGTGATGTTTGCAATAAGTGTGTTGTGTGCAGTAAGTGTGCTGAGTGCAGTAAGTGGGCTGTGTGCAGTAAGTGTGATGTGTGCAGTAAGTGTGATGTGTGCAGTAAGTGTGCTGAGTGCAGTAAGTGTGATGTGTGCAGTGCGTGTTCTGAGTGCAGTAAGTGTGTTGTGTGCAGTAAGTGTGCTGAGTGCAGTAAGTGTTATGTGTGTAGTAAGTGTGATGTTTGCAGCAAGTTTGATGTGTGCAGTAAGTGCGCTGGGTGCAGTAAGTGTGCTGAGTGCAGTAGGTGTGTTGTGTGCAGTGTGATGTGTGAAGTAAGTCTGCTGATTGCAGTAAATTTGCTGAGTGCAGTAAGTGTGCTGTGTGCAGTAAGTGTGCTGTGTGCAGTGAGTGCTCTGAGTGCAGTAAGTGGGCTGAGTGCAGTTAGTGTGATGGTTGAAGTAAGTCTGCTGAGTGCAGTAAGTGTGCTGTGTGCAGTAAGTGTGATGTGTGGAGTAAGTGTGCTGTGTGGAGTAAGTGTGCTGTGTGCAGTAAGTGTGCTGTGTGCAGTGAGTATTCTGTGTGCAGTAAGTGTGATGTGTGCAGTGAGTATTCTGTGTGCAGTAAGTGTGCTGTGTGCAGTAAGTGTGCTGTTTGCAGTAAGTGTGCTGTGTGCAGTGAGTATTCTGTGTGCAGTAAGTGTGCTGACTGCAGTAAGTGGCTGTGTGTAGTGAGTGTGTTGTGTGCAGTAAGTGTGCTGTGTGCAATAAGTGTTCTGAGTGCAGTAAGTGTGCTGACTGCAGTAAGTGGCTGTGTGTAGTGAGTGTGTTGTGTGCAGTGAGTGTTCTGAGTGTAGTAAGTGTGCTGTGTGCATTTAGTGTGCTGTGTTCAGTGAGTTTTCTGAGTGTAGTAAGTGTGCTGTGCGCAGTTAGTGTGCTGTGTGCAGTGAGTGTGCTGTGTGCAGTGAGTGTTCTGAGTGCAGTAAGTGTGCTCTGTGCAGTGAGTGTGCTGAGTGCAGTAAGTGTGCTCTGTGCAGTGAGTGTGCTGTGTTCAGTGAGTGTTCTGAGTGCAGTAAGTGTGCTGAGTGCAGTAAGTGGCTGTGTGCAGTGAGTGTGCTGTGTGCAGTAAGTGTTCTGAGTGCGGAAGTGTGCTGAGTGCAGTAGGTGGCTGTGTGCAGTGAGTGTTCTGAGTGCAGTAAGTGTTCTGAGTGCAGTAAGTGTGCTGAGTGCAGTAGGTGGCTGTGTGCAGTGAGTGTGCTGTGTCCAGTGAGTGTTCTGAGAGCAGTGAGTGTGCTGAGTGCAGTAAGTGGCTGTGTACAGTGAGTGTTCTGAGTGCAGTAAGTGTTCTGAGTGCAGTAAGTGGCTGTGTGCAGTGAGTGTGCTGTGTGCAGTAAGTGTTCTGAGTGCAGTGAGTGGCTGTGTGCAGTGAGTGTGCTGTGTGCAGTGAGTGTTCTGTGTGCAGTAAGTGTTCTGAGTGCAGTGAGTGGCTGTGTGCAGTGAGTGTGCTGTGTGCAGTGAGTGTTCTGTGTGCAGTAAGTGTTCTGAGTGCAGTAAGTGGCTGTGTGCAGTGAGTGTGCTGTGTGCAGTGAGTGTTCTGAGTGCAGTGCATGTGCTGTGTGCAGTAAGTGGCTGTGTGCAGTAAGTGTTCTGAGTGCATTTAGTGGCTGTGTGCAGTGAGTGTGCTGTGTGCAGTGAGTGTTCTGAGTGCAGTGCGTGTGCTGTGTGCAGTAAGTGGCTGTGTGCAGTAAGTGTTCTGAGTGCAGTAAGTGGCTGTGTGCAGTAGGTGTGCTGTGTGCAGTAAGTGTGCTGAGTGCAGTAGGTGTGCTGTGTGCAGTGAGTGTTCTGAGTGCAGTAAGTGTGCTGAGTGCAGTAAGTGGCTGTGTGCAGTGAGTGTGCTGTGTGCAGTAAGTGTGCTGAGTGCAGTAAGTGTGCTGTGTGCAGTGAGTGTGCTGTATGCAGTAAGTGTTCTGAGTGCAGTGAGTGTTTTGAGTGCAGTAAGTGGCTGTGTGCAGTGAGTGTGCTGTGTGCAGTTAGTGTTCTGAGTGCAGTAAGTGTGCTGTGTGCAGTTAGTGGCTGTGTGTAGTAAGTGTTCTGAGTGCAGTAAGTGTGCTGTGTGCAGTTAGTGGCTGTGTGTAGTGAGTGTGCTGTGTGCAGTGCGTGTGCTGTGTGCAGTGAGTGTTCTGAGTGCAGTAAGTGTCCTGAGTGCAGTAGGTGGCTGTGTGCAGTGAGTGTGCTGTGTGCAGTGAGTGTTCTGAGTGCAGTAAGTGTTCTGAGTTCAGTAAGTGTGCTGAGTGCAGTAGATGTGCTGTGTGCAGTGAGTGTTCTGATTGCAGTAAGTGTTCTGAGTGCAGTAAGTGGATGTGTAGTGAGTGTGCTGTGTGCAGTGAGTGTTCTGAGTGCAGTAAGTGTTCTGAGTGCAGTAGGAGTGCTGAGTGCAGTGAGTGTTCTGAGTGCAGTGAGTGTGCTGTGTGCAGTATGTGTTCTGAGTGCAGTAAGTGTGCTGAGTGCAGTAAGTGGCTGTGTGCAGTAAGTGTTCTGATTGCAGTAAGTGTGCTGAGTTCAGTGTGTGTTGTGTGCAGTCAGTGTGCTGTGTGCAGTGAGTGTTCTGAGTGTAGTAAGTGTGCTGTGTGCAGTTAGTGTGCTGTGTTCAGTGAGTGTTCTGAGAGGCATTAAGAGGAATATTCTTTCGTCAGATTACGCCAAACTTTTAACTAGAACTGAATTCAAATACGAAAGAAGATGGTAATTATAATCATTTCATGTCAAAAACTACCTTTAAATGCTCTCTTGTGGAAAAGTACTAATAAATAGCATTTAGTTTTAATAAATAACTCTTATAGGGAGAAACGTGTATCTGTTGTTTTGTTAATGATGTGCTATTTTATAATACCTGTAAACTCGAGGAAAGAACACCAGCAACAAAGTGGCCGCCACGAAGCCGATGACAATACCCAGAATGCCTGATCCTCCGCCAACCGCCGCGCCTGGGTAACGAAAGGAGAAGACTGTTAAGGAGGCGCAAACATTCTTTCTGGGTGGGGTAATGCACAAACTATAAATGTGACTTTCTGTGAAAGTTGAGTTGTTTTAAGAATAAAAATAAACCATATCATTACGAACCCTATTCTAGTTAATACACCCAGTAAACATCAGAAACCTGGCACTTTTATAACTTTAAATAACTATGACATACGTAAAGAAAATCGAAATTTGTGCATTATCCCATAGAAACTACTGGCTTAACACTTGTTTCATGCACCATATATATCAAAATGCACAAATAATTTCAAACACGTTCAAGTTTCACTACTGGCTTAAACACTTGTTTCATGCACCAGATATATCAAAATGCACAAATAAGTTCAAACACGTTCAATTTTCATTTCCATCCTCAATTAACATACCTGATTCCGGGAACATACATGTATGTAAAATATGCAGTGTCAAGTTTCTTTTTTGGTTGAACATATGTTGCTGTGTGAACAAAAGATATATCAAGTGGATTCTATTCATCCATCCAGAATACTGAAGATCTTTTTAGCAACAGATAAATATATCCAACTTCATGTTTTTGAGATAATACTGCAATGAAAAGCGAGACAACACTAAACAGAAAACCTATCTAAGAAATTCGAGAGACTCCCTTCATGTCTACTTTCGGTTTCAAAAGTAAACATTTTGCAGTTATCTTTTCAAAACATGATATTAATTCCCATTGCAAGCCCAATAAAAATGAAGATATACATTTTTTTTTTAATTTCAACCAGAATTTGGCATATGCAATGTTTGTCCAACTTCCGCCCCTGCTATAAACAATGAAAACAAGTGAAATGGCGAGGTCTCCCTCTGCTGCTGATACCTTTCTATGGTGATTTTGACAGCTTTAACTGGGAACACATTACAGTACAGGGGCGGGGCAAGAGGGGATTCAATGGCATTGCTCGAGCCCACCTTTTAAGCAGTAATATGCAACTACTCTAAGACTACCTCAATGAAAGCCGCTTTCTGGAAATCTTGCATCCGACACTGATAGTATGCCCACACTAAGCTGAAAGTTTGTCCGCACTAAGCTGACAGTATGCCCACACTAAGCTGATAGTATGTCCACACTAAGCCGATAGTCTGCACACACTAAGCTGAAAGTGTACCCACACTAAGCTGATAGTGTGCCCACACTAAGCTGATAGTGTGCCCACACTAAGATGATAGTGTGCCCACACTAAGCTGATAGTGTGCCCACACTAAGCTGATAGTGTGCCCACACTAAGCTGATAGTGTGCCCACACTAAGCGCGTTTTTATCACCGGAAGCCAGTGACACATGGTCTTCTTCATGGTACTGACACATTTCCTTCCGGTATAAATCGACTTTAACCGAAATTGCACATTTATTTTAAATTTAGTTTTAACTTTTTTTTATTTTACATCGACTGTGAAATAAGATATTCCAACTTGGTTGGAGTTATTTTACCAAGACAACTTGTTCCTGTTTGTTCATATGAGAACCTACGGGGGCAGGTGTGAGGTTAGAACCCTAGAACCCGGTTTGAACCCCCGGTGGTAATTATTTTGTCACTGACCGTTCCGAGGCGGTAATCCTAATGGTTAATTTCATCGTTAATTGTTTGTAGTTTCTAACTTGAAAGTGATTCTCTTACAAACGCATGCTCTCTTTTCTCTCTACTTTTTGCTGCGTACGTCTGTGTGTGTGTGTGGGGGGGGGGGGGAGGTTGTTTTTCCTTGTTGTGGCAATTCCCGATATGCATATTTCATTTTTGTTAAATATTGATAACGTTCGGAGACTGTTCGAAAATTGAAACCAGTACTCGCGCCGGTTTTCATGAAAATTAATAGGAATTTTATAAGATTCTTTAATATAACTTAATACATTATTCGACATAAACTTGATAAAACCTGTATTTTCTTTACCTTGTTACATTCAGCGAAAATGATTTTGTCCAAACAGGACAACAATGTTTACTTTCAATGTCACTATGGCGAGAAAGTTGAACATTTCCATACCGCCACAAACGAGCCCTCTTTCTTGACCCCGACTTTTAAAACATTTACTGCTTATCCGAATTAACTATTTACCACTTAAACTATTTGTTACTAATTGCCTTGAATGTACGTGTATTTGAAAAGAAGTCTTTGCGTCAGCAGAACTATCAATTGGTTTTGAAACACGACAGCGCCGTATAAAACTGTTTCCTTGCACAGAAAAATGTTATGTACGCAGTGATTCAAACCACTTCAATTTTTCTCTATAGCACAATCGCGAAAAAATGATTTATCGAAAAATCAATCCCTATTGCTCGGACTACTTTGCCCAGACCATTTATAATGCATTCCAGTTGTGCGATCGTGCGTTCGTTCGTTCGTGCTCGCGTGCATGTGTGTTTGGGAGCGATGTGTTCGAGGGTGTTACAAACTCAGCGTATTTCTTTTTTTTTCTATTTTTAAATTCCTATCTCCTTTACAATGTACAAAACCAAGTCATGAAAAAAGAAACATTTAGAATAATTTTACTGGTTTTCCATCCAACTACCCAGGGGTCGTTTCCGCCCGGGGAGAGTTTGTCTCAGGTCAGTGGGAAACGAGTTGGCAGATTATTCGTCGTGATACAACGAAATGTCTATTATGCTACTAAAACAAGAATAAATAAAGCAATAAAGAGGTTGCTTACTTTAAAAATATGGTTATCATGCATTAAACAAACGAGATCGCAGGCCTGCCAAAACTTCTTCATTATAAATCCGGAGAATTTGTCTGAATATGTCAATGATGATGACGACGACGACGACGATGAAGATGATGGTTGTTGATGTTGTTGTTGTTTTAATGTTTTGTTTCTGCTGTTCACTATGACTGTGACTGAACAAAAATGATGATAATGATGATGATGATGATTTTCTGATAGTTTTCTTTGTAATTATATTCTTCAAAGAATTTTATAAATGATTTTGTCAATTTTGTTAGAAATGGTTGAAGAACATATTTTAAAATGACTTGTCTATTTTTACCATTCATTTTTTTAACTGTTAAGACCTGCTTTTGACAATATTAGAATGAACAAGCAGTGAAAAAGATAAAGGCAGGTGAAACATCGAGACCCTTGTTTAGTTTATGCGGTTATTGTATGGTTTTGCCAGAGGCATTGAGACTGCATGTAACTGACCACGACCTCGTTATCTAGTAATAAACAGGAAATGTGCGACTGCAGTAGAATAACTATTACGTTTATTGCACAACTTTTAAATTAGGTTTAATTCATTTATGTTTTTGCAATTTCATAGAAATCCGGAGATTTTGACTATAACTTGATCCGGAGATCCGGAGAAGTAACTTAAAATCCTGAGATTCCGGATAAAATCCGGATATTTGGCAGGCCTGAGATCGTAAGGAACATTTTTATACAAAGTAAAATTATCTTACAGATATTGACGTCAACATTCGCCATTCTCCTTACTGTGTCCGAAATGGCTGTCCGAAATTCTTACTATGTCCGAAATTACGTTAATTACACACAACGTGCGCACATTATCCTTCTTACGCTTAATATCCCTCTTTGATAATCCAATAAAATTTTACTCTGTAGCCGGAAGTTTTAATACTTGCTCATAATTCCTAAAATACTGAAAACGGAACTAAAACAAACAACACTTATTTCAATTGCTGTATGAAGCTAGTTTCTGTTCTAAGACAAGACTTTAATCTGGGGAACTTCTTTATATAAAATTTATTTTACTTACAAATTTATCGTAAAATAACAGCGCATTGATGTTATTTCTTCCTTGTCTATTGTGTATTTTCAATGCATTGACGTATAAACATACCAAATGTCCCTGCTTCTATCAGGTATGTCCTCAACCCGAGATTGATTATTGATTGAAAATGTTAACAGGAATGAAACAAACAGGTGACACACAATAATTATTGTCCCACCAGCAACTGTCGGATCTTTCTTTTAATAAAACTAAGATTGGTTGAAAATTGGACAGTAAACCAGTACGAGATGATAAACCTTTCCGTTGGTCAGTTGTCAGGTTGTGCTCAAAGTTTAACCAATCAGATTGCCGAGATCTGAGCCTGGTCTTTAACCTGTCTTTTAACCTTAAGCCAACGTCCAAAAACATAAAACTGGGATTGGAGATTAGTCTCAAGTCATGATTGGTTAAAATGCAGACCAGTTTCTACATACACCAATCAGATGCTTGAGATACTAGTATGAGACTGGTCTCCAGTTTTATGATACTGGACAGAATATGTGATATCAAGCTTGCCAGTTCTAAGACTGTACTCCGTTCTAACATTGCAGATTTAAATCATTTGGCCATTTGGTGATGCACTTTTTAATCAGAATACAAAGATAACGACTTTCCATAACTGCATTTAAAATGAAAAATAAAATAAAAGCTTTTTTTTTTCAAACATAAAATATAAATTTGTTTTGTTTTCTCAAACCTAAATCAATAAAGTAATTAAAGTTGTGTATCTTCAGAAGTTTTAAATCGTCGAGCTGAGTTTAAATTCCAACTAAATGTTTTTATGATATTGGGGCCCAAACACAAAACAAACACTTTTAAATTTTCTTATTTATTCAATCATGAAATATAAACGATCTAATAATAAATGAGAGTAAACTCAGTTGTAAAAATCAAAACATATGACTAGTAATGTCCGATATTAACACACAATTAACATATTACATAAAATTGGAAGAAAAAGACAGTTTGTATTACAGATCTCATAATATTTTCTCAAGACCTTTACTTCCATGACTGACAACAAGCATTCCATAAATTAACACTAGTTTTCATATATGAGGCAAATTTTTATATATCTGGCCAAAATTCCAAATTTTTATGAAATTATTGGTACATTGTGAAACATTATTAATTTAGATTTAAAATTATTGTGTAACAATGTATTTAATTCCTGATTAAAACATTTGCTTGAAAGGATTGTTTTAACCCTTTTCTTTATAAATACAGCTTTTATCACATGTGCTTACAGTGTAGATCCAGATCAGCTGCACATCCTTGTCATCTGATCAGGATCTACAATGTTAGCATTTTGGTCAGAAATAACCTAATGAATCAAACAGTGAACAGTTAAGATCCTGATTAGACAGTACCCAAGTGCCAGCTGATCTGGATCTACATTGTTCGCCTATGGGATAATAGCAATCCTGTGGAGTAAATGATTTAAGAGCTCTGCCTTGGTTCAATTTATAGGAAGCCTTGTTAAGTGCTTACAATCCTGCGGAAAACAAAACAACAACAACCACAAACTTTGGAGACCAATACCTTGACAAACAATATTAATTAGCTTCACAAATGAAATCATGTTATTGTCTAAATTTGTCACAAGGGTCTCAGAAAAAGGGCCAATTTTCTAGAAAATTGTGTTAACATTAAATATATGCGTTTCAAACATATGATTCTAATTTTCCTGCTTATTATTACCTTTATATTGATTCACAATCAAAGATGCACCCCCCCTTCTTAATCAGTTATTACCATTTGCCATATAGCCTCTCCTGATTCAGTTAACACCATTTGCCATATGGCCTCCCCTGATTTAAGTTAACACTATTTGTAGTCTACTGGATAACTTCTTTGGGAATCAATTTAATTTTTTTCAAGCCATATACTTTAATACTTGCACATGTTATTAGGAATTTTAACAGGCTCAATCAAACTGAGCCTGCAATATTTTCTTATTTGTTGGGTTAGGTGGATTTCAAAGTTACAATTTCATCTATTTAATTGTACTGATTGGAGAAATAGATTATTTTGGCATTTGGATTTGCATTTGCCAAAAAGACCCTGTATCACCAAACAGAAATAACCCTTTACTCCATATATACACAATTTTTAACGCAGTTGTTGCCAGAATAGATCCAGATCAGCAGGCAAACCTGTGCCTTTTGATCTGGATCTACACCTGTCACATTTTGGGCAGAAATAACCCATTGAATCTAAAAGCACACAGTGTAGATCCTCATCAGATGGCTTTGATGTGCCGGCTAATCCGGATCTACTCAGTTCGCCCAAGCAATAAAGGTAAATCTATGGAGCAAAGGGATAATTTATACTTCAATTTCGAACCTCCTGTTATGCCATCTATAGTTTAGTATGTTAATGTTTGAAATGAAACAACCTGATTAGGGATACAAATTCACATATTAAAGTTTACATTAAATAGATGAATTAAAATGGAATGTTCAAAATAAAATAAACTTATATAAAAAGCACATTCAAGTAAGTATACAATATCAAAGTTAAACCATGAATAAAACACGAGCTTGTACTTCATGTACTACCAAGCAGTCTATATATAAAATATTTGGTATTAAGCATATCAAAATGATAAGTGCCCAGGGTTATAAAACTGAGCATGGAAACCAGTCTCAAATCTCAAGCATCTGATTGGCTAAAATGGGACCAGTTGCCATTTTAGCCAATCAGATGCTTGAGATTTGAGACTGGTTTCCATGCCCAGTTTTATTACCTTGGGCATAGTACTTCACACCATGGATACGTCTTTTATCCCATGTAGATCCAGATCATTCTGCACATCCTTGTAGTCTGATCTGGATATACACTGTTTGCTTTCAGATTCTTTAGCTTATTACTGACCAAGAGGCAACAACTAAAGATCCAGGTCAGATAGCACGGACGTGCTTCCAGGTCAGAAATAATCTATTAAGTCTAAAAGCAAATAGTGTAGATCCTGAAACTGCTTGAATGTGCAGGCTGATCTAGATCTACACTAGCTACCTATGGGATATAAGCCATAACCTATGGTGCAAAGCATTAAATATTGCACTTCATTTTCCATTAAGGAAGATAAATTAGGGAATTCAATCGAGGTCTTAGTCATTGATCAAAGTGGATGACGAGCTAATCTAGATTTCTTAGTTCAAAGTACAATTACTTTAAATGGTGTGTAGTTACAATCAACTACAAATACTTTACAATTAAGACCCAATTTGTACATCATGTTTGTGGAGTACCAATTTTCAAGGATTTCGTGGACAGATCAATCAGTGAATTTAAAGCCACAATTTAATTAAAAATTACACTATAGATTTCTTTTGTCATATCAAACATACACATATTATGGAAACTGGAGGACCATGAATTTAAGAACCTATGAAAATGCTGTTTTATCAAAAAGTAAGGAAATATTCTCTCCACAAAAGTAAATGCATTCACTGAATTTGAAATATAAACAGGATAAATTAGCCTATCTTCCACTTTGGCATTGCAGTACACAACAACTAAGCACTCCTTATTCTGATGATGATGATGACGATGATGATTAAATAATCAGTCAATCAGTCATATTGTTCAGGGAAAAGAACTATGCTATATGGATGGTGGGATTAATATCCCTTTTGAATGGTGGGAGTTATGTCCCTTTATAGCTGCTTCTAAGAAAAACTTTGTTAATTGTTTTGAAGACAAAGTAAATATTAACCCTTTCCTCCATAGACACACCTTTATTGCATGGGCAAACAGTTTAGATCCAGATCAGCTGGGACGGATGTGCTGGCTGATCTGGATCTAAACTGTTCACTTTTTTTTTGTTACGTTATTTCTGACCAAAATGCGACCAGAGCAGATCCTGATCAGACGGCACAGATGTGCCGGCTGATCTGGATCAACACTTGTCGCACATGCATAAAAATGCGTATATGTGGAGGAAAGGGTTAATCTCAAAACTACGCAAAGATGACAAAAATGCTTCAGGAGTGTAACAGTACCATTCAAAACCAAACAAGTTCTACTGCTTTTGCAATAAAGTGACAAAATAATGAATGATATTTTGCATTGTTTTGCACATAAACATGACAGAAAAATTACAACACAAAATTTATAGAAAAGTTTGTGTTTTTCAAAAGTATGGACTTAAGTGTCTCATTCCACAATTTGATGCTACACTCAGTTGCAACCAATCGGATGCTTTGATCTGTGATTGGTCTCAGTTCTCAGTTTAATGATCATGGCACCAGGTCTTAAGAATCCCTGCAACAATACTTTACCATACTGTGTTCACACCTGCATGGAATACCACTGTAACCATCCTCTACCATACTGTCTTCACACCTGTATGGAATACCACTGTTACAATGCTCTACCATACTGTCTTCACACCTGCATGGAATACTGCTGTTACAATATGCTCTAACATACTGTGTACACACCTGCATGGAATACTCCTATTACAATGCTCTACCATACTGTCTTCACATCTGCATGGAATACCACTGTAACAATGCTCTACCATACTGCCTTCACACCTGTATGGAATACCACTGTAACAATGCTCTACAATACTGCCTTCACACCTGTATGGAATACCACTGTTACAATGCTCTACCATACTGTCTTCACACCTGCATGGAATACCACTGTTACAATGCTCTACCATACTGTGTACACACCTGAATGGATTTTCACTGTAAAAAATCTTTACCATTATTTGTAAACACCTGCATGGAATACTTGTTACAATGCTCTACCATACTATGTACACAACTGCATGGATTATCACTGTAAAAAAATGTTACCATTATTTGTACACATCTGCATGAAGATAATGCTCTACCATACTGTGTACACACCTGCATGGCATACCCCAGCAAAAATGCTCTACCATACTATGAACTGCTATAGATTGAGGCACAGTTTATTTGAGGAACTATCTACTTCAACATCTAAGCTAGCAAGGATTTTTAAACAATTAAACAATGAACTTGAAAATTAACAATGATTTAACTTCCTGTCTCACAACAATCACGTTTTTAATAAATTAGACACAGAGAATGCATTCACATTTTAACCCTTAACCCACTTAATGTATTTAATGGGACTGTCTATTATTGCTTTGGGTTGTTCCATTATTTAATAGTGGTGGTGTACTCAGATGTACAAACTAATCTGGGTTCTACAATGGTAAACAAATCGAAGTAGATTCTGACCCACCCCTGTGATATAAAATGGCATACCAGGGGTTGATCCAGAGGGGGTTCAGTAGTGTTGCTCTAGCCATTTTTTTGGGGCAGCAATATTTAATTTTGTGGGGATTTTGAAAAAGGTGGAAATTATCATGTAACTACCCCAAAACAACCACCTTTCTTGCACCCGACACTAACTATCATACAGATTTAGCTGGTTAAGAGTTAAAAATTCTAAGCTATAATTTATGGTAGCAAACAATCAGCTCTCCTCACACACAAGCAAGAACAACCGTATTTTTTTCAGAAAGAATACTTAATAAATATCTTAAAGCGAGATCCAAGTTCATAAGCGCTGTTACATGCTAACAACAATATACAATATATGTCTTAAACCTTTACTCCATATATACACCTTTATTGTGTGGTTGAACAATGTAGATGCAGATTTGTCATCTGATCTGTATCTACAGTGTTTGCCCATGCCATAAAGGGGTATATATGGAGGAAAGGGTTAAATGAACACTTAAATAGCAATCATAAATAACAATCATACACAAGTTCTTTTTGCAGAGGTACTTCAACTTGATCATATAACAGAAGATTGTTCATGTGTCTGTCTGTCCAGTTATTTTCAACAACTCAATTTTGATACCCAGTATAGTTAGATGGCATTGCCACATGCTGCAATTATCTGTTTTATGTAAAAAAATATCCAAATGACAACTTCTGTGTATTGAGCACCAGCACATGTCTAAAAATATGAAATAGCAGCAATACAAACTTAACCCTTTCCTCCATATTTACAGATTTGTTCGCATGTGCAACCAGTGTAGATCCAGATCAGTTGTCACAATTGTGCCTTTGATCAGGATCTGCACTGGTCGCATTTTGGTCATAAATAATCTAATGAATCAAAAAGCGAACAGTGCATATCCTGATGAGACGGCACGGATGTGCCGGCTGTTCTGGATGTAATCTGTTCTACCTAGCAATAAAGGTGTATCTATGGCGGAAAGGGTTAAATACTTGGTTTATTTGAGTAATAAGTAACACTTAGCACAAAATAGATCAGTATTTGTTATTAGCACAATACTGGTCTAATATAAAATTATGAAGGAGTCCAGTTTTGCAGCAAGACCTCAATTTGTTATTACATAATGCAGCACTAGCACCCTTCCGTGTTGGTCATGCAGAAATTTACGGTTTCCAAATATAAAGTGAGCATAAAACATCCATAATTATACAATGTTCTTAACTGACCAACATTTGCAATCCCCTAAACGGCATACAATAAAACTCTAAAAGCATAATGGAGAGTCAACAATAACAAACATGTTTTATATAATTAGATACAAACATACATGTAGCATCAATAAATGAATGGTGAGATGGCAGTCCATGAGATTATGAGATTTTGGTCAAAGTTTCTTCAATTGCACATAATTAAGTAAAAGTTGGCTGATAAACAACTCAGGAATGTTGCATGTAGGCTTTTATAAAGCACAAAATATCTACATCTTTGTTTAACTGCTTTCTTCAAGTAAAGCATTCTTGAAGTATGTCTTTATTATGCAGCTGTCTGGAAATCGCAGAACACATTGTAAAATGAACATCACTGAAGCACAGAAATACCAAAAATGTACTCGGTCAGTATCCTATTCCTTCAATGTCTTCTAAAAAGCTTAACAAATAACTCTTCGCACATCATATAACTGTATACTATGTCTTAAACATGTAGTTGAATATGGTTGCTAGGCAACCAAGAAACTATTGCTAGGCAACTGTTGACCTATATCTGAGATTCTGCATTTCCATGGTTACTGGCAACATTCCTGAAGTTCATTGTCAGACGAAGGTTGACATGGCGGATGGCTGGTTGCCCTTCTCGTCTGGTTTCTGGGAACCATATTGACCTGAAACCAGCAACAAATTCATGTATATTTTTCTGCTTAACCCTTTACTCCATATAGACACCTTTTAATGCATGTGTGACCAGTCTAGATCCAGATCAGCCAGATCATCTGTGCCAAATGATCTGGATCTACACTGTGACTAGTGAGAAATAACTTAATGAATCTAAAAGCGGACATTTTAGATCCTCATCAGACCGCACAAATGGATCTACACAGTTCATCTATACAATAAAAGCTTTATCTATGGAGTACAGAGTTAGTTCAATTGTACTTTATGTTGTTTTCCTACTTGATAACTCAGCATTTTACATTAAAGAGGGGCCATAATGGCCCTGAAGTTCTGAACTGAAGATATTAACCATTTACTCGAAGGGATATGACAATTATCTATGTGTTAACAGAGTAGAACCAAATCAGCATGCATATCCGTGTCGTCCGATCAGGATCTGCAGAGTTTGCTTTTGATTCATAAGGTTATTTCTGACCAAGAAGCCAACAGTTTAGATCCTGTTCAGACAGTACATATATTCTGCACAGTATTATCTTGCACATTTAGATGTTTTAAAAGAACAAAGGCTTCAAAAACTTTTCTGTCGGATGGAGTTAATTCACTAAGACATCTTGTACTTGTTTGTTTATAGGAGAACCTGTTGGGGAAAGTCTGGGGTTGGTGCAGCCTAGAACCTGCTTTAAACACCCAGTGGCAAACTGTTTTGCCACTGACTTTTCCAAGGTGATGACCCCTCAGGTTCTCTTTATCCGTAATTGTTTGTGATCTTTTATTTGAAACTGCTCAGTACATAAACCCATGCTCCCTTTTCCTCTTTGCTGTTTGGCTGTATGAGAAGACTGTGTTTTCTGAGTGTAGCTTTTCCAGATATGCATGTTTGTTTTTTTAAAACTTTTTTTCAAAAACATATTTTATGCGAACTAAATAGAATCTATATTCAGGTACAAGATTTACAGACAGAAAATTTCATTTTTACCTATGAAGGAACCATCCTCATTAAATTTGCTTGGGTCCACGTCACCATACTCGGCCATACTGTCGGTCTCACTGCCTCCTGGTAGCTTATCTGCCTCATTGTCAAACGAGTCAGGACTACCTGCTGCCAGTGGGTCCGTCTCCCTACTGAAAAGAAGAAAGTCTCAATAGTATGAAATTTACACGACGATCAGCCAATTTTAACTTGCCTACCATAAATCTCGAATCAGGACTTGCTGAAAATTTCACCCCGTCTAATAAAAGGGGCTACAATGAAATCCTCAGATTTGGTGGGGCAAAGTAAGGGTGCCTGTCTTAAAAAAGGATCGCCTTAAAGTAGAGTATATATTGTAAGTAATTCTTACAAATAAACTCATGTCTCTTTATTTTTATTTTATGCATGTGTACACTGGAACAAAAGTTTTAAAATATTTCATACAACTTTCCATACCGTATTGCTTTTCTCAATTTAGCCCCTGGTTAATTTAACATATAAAATTCTTAACAAATGGCCTTGGGTGTAAGATTATAGGTATCATGCATGAGTGTGCGGTGAAGATGGAAAAATCTGTCACTGAGGGTTAACTGTTTTGCGGGAACAAGGCTCTGCCGAGTTCCCCCCAAAACAGTTCACCCGAGGTGACAGATTTTTCTATCTTTACCGAATGTCTCATGCAAGATACTTTGTCTTGCATACCTTTTATTATTTATAACATATCTGTGTATGTATCAAACTTTTTTCTTTTCCTTATGCTGAAATATTGACATTAACACAAACCTTTTTTTTATAAATGACATCACTTACTTGAATATATGACATCACTCACATGACTCATTCTACATGGGGGATGTAGGATTGAAATTTCCTACATGGGTGAAAACACCAGATGACCTGATATGGTATGCAAGAAAACTTCAGAAAAATACCAATCTCTGTAAGTCTTTAACATAATTAATTTACTTGGCTCCAGTGACAGGCAATTTATCAAACAACATTCAGTTAAACCTCTTAACAGTTAAGCCTGCAATATTTTGATATTTGTCATGTTCAGTGGCTTTCGAAGTTCTTTTTTCATCTCTTTCATTAAGACCAAGCCAAAATCAAGACTAGTGCAACATTAAGACCACAATGTCCTTTTAACAGTTTTACACTATTTTCTACCCTGAATTAGACCAACCCAACCTTAAAAGCATGGTTTAAGTATACATGTATAATAGTAAATACCTTTTGGGATACTCATTAAACATATCTTTTTCTGGGTTCTCTGCATCATTTCCTCGCAATTTCTCTCGTTCTTGTACTGAAAACATATATATTTAAAACTTTTAAGAAACTGGTTTAAAAGGAGACACAATTATTCTATGTTTTGTCGTGAAATGATGACAAAGAAATTATTTATTAACTCATGTTAGTTTTACCTTTAATTGTTTTTGTAATATACATGATATAACCAACATACAAAATGTCATTGATTTTCAAGAATTGAATTCATGCTTCTTAACTTTGAATGCATTAAATTTTATAGGTATAATATTTCATGGTATATAATAAAACTGCTTTTATGGGTTTTTTAATTCAATGGTTTTTCATTTTACAATATATGTTTACATAGAATATAACCCTTTCCTCCATATACACACTCTTTAAACGTGAGGTTGAACAGTGTAGATCCAGATAAGCCAGCAAATTTGTGCCATCTGATCAGGATCTGCACGGTTCGCTTTTTGATTCTTAAGGTTATTTCTGACCAAAATGCAACCAGTGCAGATCCCATCAGGTCAGATCTACACTGGTCACGCATGGGTAAAAATGCGGATAAAAGAAATATATATGGAGGAAAGGGTTAAGGTATTTCATTGTGGCTCTAAATTCAAGAATCAAACTATCACCCAAATCCATGGAAATTAATTATTTCATAGTAAATACCACTGATTTCCCATGGCAGACCTGTGTAGATCCTGATCACCCTGTAGATTTGTCATATGATCTACATTGTTCACTTTTTGGCTAGAAATAATATAATAAACCTAAAACCAACTAGTGTAGATCCTGATCAGATTGCACTGATGTGTAGCCCAATCTGTATCTACACTAGTTTGCACATGGGACAATGCGACGAAAACCCAGTTTTCTTCTTAAATTTTAAGTGAAAAAGGGTCATAACTATGACAAAATACAGTCAGGAGTTACAAAACTTGTCCTGATACTTGCTACTGAGATGCCTGAATACTATATTAAGTTTCAAAGCTCTACCTTGAATGGTTATTGAGAAAAAGTGAACTTACAAAAAACTTAATGAAATATTCATGCCTGCCAAACGACATACCCCAATCAAATAATCAGGGTTTTCCAAAGAAAACCTAGTTAAAATTCATACCCATATAGTACAGAATTATTCATACCATTGTATTTTTCTCCTCTGCTCCGTTTGATAAAACACACTACGATGAAGAATAGAATGAGCACTGCTATGGCAACCATCATCACAATAAACCAGGAGGCCTGAGCAATACTCGTCTCCGAATTTAATGAAGGCAACGCTGAAATAGAAAACCGCATTATTTCATCATATTATTACTTTGGCACCAAAAACAGTACTTTTCAAAGTTGCAAAATAATAATTTTGTGGGTAAAGGGATAAAGGTGCCTGGATACATATTTGGACAAAATTATTATGTTTTCAAATACCAAATTTAATATATAAAATGTAGAAGATTGTAAACAAATTAAAAGTGTAGTTATATTCTTACACAGTAAACATAAGATTGAAAATATTAAAAGCCAAAGTTGTCATAGCATTACTAAAAGCAGAAAAATTAATTCACTACTGTACAGGTCCTATGTACTGATTTGACCTAAATTTTGGCGAAATTCACTACTATTCAGTCATATATGTGTATTTTAATATGTTACCCTGAACTGTAAATAGGCAGCTTTTGTTCACTGTTTTCAAGGGTGACACAAACAGTTCATCAGAAATACTCACGTTCTCCTTTAGTTGTAATTTGTTCACTTGAACTGGCGGATTCGATACCAAGACCGTTTGATGCAACCACTGTGATCTCATATATAGTGTTCGACTCCAGACCTGACACATTCATCCATGTGTTGATTTTTTCCACTTCAGTTTGTGTCCATAGTTCTTCACCTAAAATATTAAACCTAATGTAATGGTCTATACAGTTACCATAGCTAAAGGCCACTTTTGTAAACAAAGACAACCTTTTTTATTTATTATATACCCATGAATGATTTTATCATAGTGTTCCAAAATAGGAAAGTTCCGTCGCAGTTTTACAAATATTACGGTATTTTTACGCCATTCATAAGTTTTCTACGCCATTCATAAATTTACTATCGCGTTACTATTTTTATTTCTGCTATTATGTAAACCACGTTTTGGACTAAAATTTTATTGTTTAGTTCATTTAAATTTGTTTTGAGCGAGAAGAGTATATAATAAAAGGAACATTATGACAGTGTGCATTCTGTAGGTTTGTATTATTTCCCATTGCGTATGTAACCACATCACACTCAACCTTTGTTCTCGTGCAATATTGTTTACATACCCAACTCGAAAAATATAAACCTACAGAATGCATACTGTTATAATATTCCATATTTACCGCATCTACCAATTTTTATTTTTTCCCAGCAATGTAAAGAACAAATTCACTTGTGAACAAAGACCAGGACCCAAGGTTATAAAACTAAGATTGGAGACCATTGTCATATCTTCAGCATCTGAATGGCTGAATAGGAAACCAGTAATCTTTCCTGCCAATCAGAGATCTGAGACTGGTCTCCAGATTTAGTTTTATGATCATGGGCACAGCTGTCTTTCCCTGTGTGGTCTTTAAAGACAGGTTTGACTGTATCAAATCATGTTTTCTCTACTCTACAGCTGGACAAGAATTTCACTTTATGAGAAATTAAAGTAAGATACACAAATGGAACATATCTTAATAACATTTCTCTCTGTGGTTCTGTGTGCTCTCTTTCTAACTGACTGGCAAGGCTGTGGTTCTCAGTTTGGTTGTTTGTTATATGTTTACTTGAACAATTTAGTGGTATGGTCATATGACAGCACATTCTACTCAAGGTCAAAACCTCCAAGGGGCAGGGTGAAACTACATGAACTTCAATAGTAGTGGAAGATACTGTTTGCAAAAAAGCTAAGAAAGGGAGACAATACTGAGTGGCACTCAACCAACGGCTAGGTAGCTTGAACAGTAATATGCATTTCCATTTCTGCCCTTCAAATGCTCAATCAAACTGAGCCTGCAATTTTGATTGTCATTTTCATTGGCTTGCAGTTCTTTTTTATCTATTTAACTAACCTTTTTGTCTGTACTTCACATAGTGGTAAGAACCCGCTGGTGCATCTGTGCGCGATCCTACATCCCAACTAACATTCACAAAATCTTCTCCAATCATAACAATGGTGATGGTGGGTTTGATCAAAGCTGAAACAACAGTGAACATTAATATGTAAAAACAGAAACAGCCTAAAGAAAGTCTTGATAACCCTTTTCTCCATATTTACACGTTTTTACGCAATTGCAACCATTAAGATCTAGATCAGCTGGCACATCCATGCTGTGTGGTCTGGATCTGCACTTGTCACATCTTGGTAAAAAATAACCTAATAAATCAAAAAGCAAATAATGCAGATCCTGATCAGATGGCACAGATGTTCCAAGAGATCTGGATCTACACTATTTGCCCATGCAATAAAAGTGTATCAAAGGAGTAAAGGGATAATTTAAGATCTATTTAACATTTGTATAGGAATTTTCTCACAGAGGACTCATTACCATTAATGAATTTCTTTGAATGGTCAATTTTATTAAAGAATTCTGATCAAACATCAAATACCACATGTGTAGATATATGTTTAAATCTACAGCCTTTTAACCCTTTCCTCCATAGACACACCTTTACTGCGTGGGCAAACAGTGTAGATCCAGATCAGCTGGCACATCCATGCCTTCATATCAGGATCTGCACTGTTCGCTTTCGATTCGTTAGGTTATTTCTGACCAAATTGCAACCAGTGCAGATCCTGATCAGATGGCACGGATATGCTGGCTGATCTGGATATACACTGGTCACACATGCGTAAAAATATGAATATATGGAGGAAAAGGTTAAATCAAGATATAATTATGTAACGATTTTTCCATCATTAATTTAGTTTCACTTAAAACTTAAATTTTTTAATAACAGAGTACATGTTTTTACTGTTTTCAAAACTAATAACCTTCCCATTCCATTTTTTTCAGATTTGTTTGACAAGAAAACATAAAACAAGAGCTAGTCGGAAACGACAGCACGCTCGACTATTCGAAGTCAGACATATTTAAGCACATTTAAAACTGGGCTTCATTTAAACTGGGGCGTGATTCAGGAGTTTATGACACCCAACACACACACATGAACAAAAGTTTCTTAATCCAAGTTAGGAAATCAATAAATTACACTTAATTTATTATTGTAGTTTTTTTAGAGGGTTTACACAACCCAGTCCATACACCCCTGCCCACCTATAGTGTGGTGTAGTATAGTAAGGTATGGTATTGTTGTTGTTGGTGTTGTTGACGGTGTTGTTGGTGGTGTTGTTGTTGGTGTTGCTGTTGATGATGTTGTTGGTGTTGTTGTTGTTATTAGGGTTTTTGTTGGTTGTGTTGTTGGTGTTGTTGTTGTTGTTGGTGGTGGTGTTGTTGTCAGTGTTGTTGCTGTTGGTGGTGTGGTGTGGTTTGGTGTGGTGTGGTGTGGTGTGGTGTGGTGTGGTATAGTATAGTATAGTATAGCATAGCATAGCATAGCATAGCACAGCATAGAATAGCATAGCATAGCATAGCATAGCATAGCATAGCATACCATAGTATAGTATAACCACTCAACACTTTCAACCAAAGTATGTTAAGTACATCTGTTTTAAACCTTTTCTATAGCATTACCTATGAAAAACACTAACATTGAAACTTTAACCATAATTTCTAAGTCTTAATTCTAATTTCTAAGCAAAAAAGGGCAAAAATTAAATAAAAAAAGCAAGGATGAGTCATGGGCCTTTGAAAATCAACCTGATTTATGATAAAATAAAGGTATACAAAGTTTTAAAGTTGTCGTTTTAATAGAATGAAAGATATGAGGTTTCACCACCTTGCACGCAAACTTTAACCTTAATTTCTTAGTCTAAAAAGGGCAATAATTTGATATAAATCAAAGAAAGTGTTATGGTTCTTGGCAAATTAGTCAGGGTCATGATAGTGAACAAGTTTCAAAGCTATAATACAAGAAGTATGAAAGTAACTAGCTTGCACGCAAACTTTAACCTGAAATTCTAAGTTGAAAAAGGGCCATAATTTGATTAAAAATTAAAGAAAGAGTTATGGTTCTTGGCATACATAGTCAGGGTCATGATGGTAAACAAGTGTTGAAAGTTTCAAAGCTATAGTACAAGAAGTAAGAAAGTAACTAGCTTGCACGCAAACTTTAACCTGAAATTCTAAGTTGAAAAAGGGCCTTATTTGAACAAAATGGAAATTAGAGTTATGCTTCTTGGCATACCCACTCGGGATATGATAAAGAACAAGTGCTGAAAGTTTCAAAGCTGTAGTATAATTAGTATGGAAGTTACGGGTTTGTACACTAGCTTGCACGCAAACTTTAACCTGAAATTCTAAGTCGAAAAAGGGCTATAATTTTAATAAAATGAAAGTTAGAGTTTTGGTTCCTGGCATACACACTTGGGAGATGATGATGAACAAGTGTGCCAAGTTTCAGTTGTAGTATAAGTAGTATTGAAGTTATGTGTTTGTACAGTAGCTTGCACGCAAACTTTAACCTGAAATTCTAAGTCAAAAAAAGGGCCATAATTTGATGAAAATGAAAGTTAGAGTTATGGTTCTTGGCATACACACTCAGGACATGAGGATGAACAAGTGTGCCAAGTTTCAAAGCTGTAGTATAAGTAGTATTGAAGTTATGTGTTTGTACAGTAGCTTGCACGCAAACTTTAACCTGAAATTCTAAGTCAAAAAAAGGCCATAATTTGATCAAAATGAAAGTTAGAGTTATGGTTCTTGGCATACACACTTGGGACATGATGATAAACAAGTGTGCCAAGTTTCAAAGCTGTAGTATAAGTTGTATTGAAGTTATGTGTCTGTTCATTAGCTTGCACGAAAACTTTAACCTAAAATTCTAAGTCGAAAAAGGGCCATAATTTGATCAAAGTGAAAGTTAGAGTTATGGTTCTTAGCATACAAACTCAAGACATGATGATGAACAAGTGTGCCAAGTTTTAAAGCTGTAGCTATAGTAGTTTTTAAGAAATCAGTAGGTTGCACGCAAACTTTAACCAAAGCGGGACGCCGACACCGACGCCGACGCCCAAGTGAGTACAATAGCTCGACATATTCTTCGAATAGTCGAGCTAATAAAGGGGATATTTGTTTTAGTGAAATAACTGTATTGTAAAATAAACTTACGCCCTGTGTTAGCAGTTTTAGCATCGAAGAAGTACTCCTCTCCCAGTCCCTTCTTTGTTCGAGCCCAGACATATATCGTGTACTCCTGATTTGGTTCAAGGTTTTCAATAAATGCCCGACTGCGATATGGGTCGTTATATGATATTCTTTCTGTTAATTCCATTTCTGAGAATCCATCGACTGTCAAACAAAAACATTTCTTTAGTAGATTAGTCTTGAAGAGCATATAGAGAATACTATTTTGTTTTTACCAGTGAAAGATCGAATTATACTTCACTGAGTGAGCTCCAGAATTCGTATATTCAAGAGTGGCCACAATACATTTTGTATCTTTCACTGGTAAAAATGATTTCTATTTTATTTTATGTTTTTATTCACTCAGGCTTAGGACACAAGATTCTAATAAAGGGGATTTATTTGACTACAAAAAAATCATTAAGGATGACAAATGAAATAACAGAAAAAAAACAACACAATAATTTGAACTGTTGTAGTCAAGCATTACGAGGCATAACTGTTACCTTAGAGCATCAATTATACAATCATAGATCTAATTATTTTGAAGTGAGATGTCTTAATCTGGAACACCAATGAAATGTTTGAAAACTTGGCCCAAGATCACAAATCTAACATTGGTGACCAGTCTCAAATCTCAAGCATATGACTGGTCGCCATTTCAGCCAATCTGATGCTTGAGATTTGAGACTAGTCTCCAGATTTAGTTTTATGATCTTAGGCACTGACCTTTTTTGTAGCTAAGCTCGTAGCCAATGAGAGCACCATTTGGTTCCTCTGGAGGCTCCCACTCTACCAGGAAATGATGAGCACCGCGCATCAAAACACGAGCCCTCTTTACACGCCCAGGAACTACAATATATAGAGAAAGGTTATAATTTAGTTCTTACACTTTGTCTTTTCTTGTCTTTCCTAAACAAGCCAGTTTACAAATGGTCGCTGTAAATTCTAAGAAGACGTATACACATTATATCACAGTTTTGAATAGCAGAATGAAATTACCAATGTTAATACTGCAAAATAGCACATGCTATGTATGGACTATCTGATTTGTTACCCAAAACAAGGGGTAACTTTGTTAAGTAATTCTAAACAGATGAAAAACAAATTTATTTGATCATTGTGTTTCGATTCTATACTTTTTTTGAATAATATAGATTAATTTTTCCCATGTTTGGTAGACTTTTGTAAAGGGTTAAATCTTAACTTCATATATACACATTTTATTGCATGTGCGAACAGTGTAGATCCAAATAAGCTGATCTGAACTGAACTGCTTTCTGGTCAGAAATAACCTAATAAAATCTAAAAGCAAAAAGTGTAGATCCTGATCAGGTGGCAAGGATGTGCTGGCTAATTCAATCTTCACTAGTTGTACAAGCGTTTGAATGTATATATGAAGTAAAGGGTTAAATCACACTACAGTAATTCATTATGAATATTCACCTCCTTCAGGTGTGCTGAAGTTGACAACGTTACTGGCATTCGAGTCGAAGAATGTGTTACTGGCCACAATGTCTGCCTCCAGTTCAGAGTATGGTGGCAGCGTGCTTACAGTTGCCGTGTCCTTGGTGGCTCGTTTAATACGGTTATCTCTTGGAGGGGTCCTCTTTATCTCAATCACCTTTTCTGTAGTTTCTCTCTCCCCTTTCTTCCAATAACGGATCTAATAAAACAAAAATGTTTCTACCCTGTGAAATTGGTAAAAATACCTTTATTTCTCTATATAATATATCCCATGGACTAAGGATTAAGAAGAATATTGCAGATCATGTCATTTTAATATGCTTTTGCAGGTGTTTTTTTTTTTAAATGCATGCCTGGATACAAGTCTCAACATTTCTTCGTATATCTCATTTTTTAACCAACCCTGTAATTTAGACAAAAAAGTTCTTTTCAGCTGAAACAAACCAACAGAAATTCAACTCTTTTTTCATGGGCAAGGAAGGGAGAATACCATTACTAAAAACAGCCTTTGTACTTCTGTGATATTGACTGTAAGGAGTACATTGTGTCATTACATTTGGAAATCCATGCCCTTTTCTTACCTTGTACCCTTGGAATTGTCCACGTATCATTTCTGGGGAAGTATCGACCGGATCCCACTGGAAGGTAGCTGACTTGGCGGTGATATTGACTCCGGGTACCAGCTCAAAGTTGCTAGGGGCAGTCAGTGGCTCTGTTAAGGAGATATATATGAAGAAGTTTATAAACCTGAGGTGTTTGAATAGCCTTTTACCCCATAGATACAACTTATATCACATAGGCGATCAGTGTAAATCCTAATCAACCTGCAGTCCATGTCATCTGATCAGGATCTACACTGTTCGCTTTAAGATTGAATAGGTTATTTCTCACCAAGATGTGACCACTGTAGATACTGATAAGACATCATAGATGTGTAGGCTGATCTGGATCTACAGTGGTAGCATGTTCATTAAAATGCATATATATATGGAGTAAAAGGATAGTTCATGATGGATTTTACAAAGTATATGTATCTATTTGCAAAGAAAAAAATACTTTACTTAAATGTATGGCAGTGCAGACCACGAAACACTTGTATTCTTTAATGACAAATGTGGTAGTGTCCAGTTGTATTGTATGAACTTTACATGTGAACTATCTGCGCAACAAGATCATTGATTCCCTTGTCAATTAAATACAGTGTTTACATATCCTCTGTGAAAAACATACTTAATAAGCAATGCCGTCAGCATGACTGTATAACATCGTTACAGATACAAAGATTAACGTTAGCTGTCCAAAAACACCTTTTTCTTGCGACATGCCGAATATAAGATAAATGTCCTACCAGCCTCTCCTGTATATCCAATATGAACAACAGCCGGCTCTGCAAATGACCCTATCTCATTGCTGGCCTCCACATATATTTCATACGGCTCATAAATCTTGTCATAGAATATTGACTTGGTATTCTCCGTCCAGTCGGAAATCTCTGTCTTATTTGTAAAGCCGTCCTTCTTTATGGAGAGGGTATATTTGAATCCTGGACCATTGTGCTCAATCTGCGGCATGACCTAATAAAACACAAATCACTGTTTAATTTGTCTCTTCACAAAGAGATATATCCAAGATATATAGAGATAAACCCAAAGGAATTCATATTTTGCCTATTTTAAACAATCCATTTTTTTTTCAAACCCAACTAAACACAATGGAATATCCCTTCAATTCTTATATTTACATAGTATTACATTATTATTCTCAATTTTACCAAAATCATGAGAAGAGTTTGGGATATTATAGCATTTTTGGAATGGGGTTGGAACAGCCATGTTAATAACAAAGCAAATGGCAGCCTCATTTTTCTCAGCACCTCATGGCAAAATGTGTGTGCTATTCGATATCACAAGTCAAAACATTGTGCACAGTCCAATAATTTGCAAGCAGCCTTTATTGTAGCCATGCCCCTTATAAAATAATATGTCACACTGCGCACCAACAGTATTTGTGATTCTTTAGATTTACTAATAAGTCTTCGTCACAGAAGATGCAGTTAATTAAAGTGTAAAGTTTGAGGTGTTGATAGAAAGGCACAGATTTTTTATGACTGCAAAAACAACAAAAAAATCCAGAGAAATTTCTTACATCCCACTTTATGATAAGCCATCCTGGCTTGCTTCTGTCAGTGTGAACATTGGACGGGTGCTTCTCCGGAACAGCTGGGTTTGTGTCACAGATCGCCAAACTACGCTCACTGGGTTTACTCTTTCCTAAACTGTTCTCAGCAAACACCCTAAAAACAGTCGAATTGAATAAATAAATTATCTTTTTTTTTAGATTAAAGTTGCTCAATACTTGATATTTCCTATTATTTTTCCATCAATAAGGTGATTTTGTTCACACAGTTTGACTATTTAATGTTAATTTTACCTGGAAATGCATATTAAGCAATGTCGTCTGCTAAACTTTATAAGGTCCTTCACTTCCATGCAGTCTAATTAGGATATACACTGGTTGCTTCTTGGTCAGAAATAATCGGATAAATCCAATATTGAACAGAGTAGATCCTGATCAGACAGCATAAATGTGTCTGCGCACTGCTTCCCCATGCAATAAAAGCCTTATCAATGCAGTAAAGGGTTCTTTATAAAGACAGGGCCCAATATTATAATACTGAGATAGTAGACTAGTCTCAAATCTCAAGCATCTGATTGGCTGGAATGGGGACAAGTCTCCATTTTAGCCAATCAGATGCCTTGAGATTTGAGACTGGTCTCCAGTTTAAGTTTTATGATCAAGTACTAAAATTCTGACAGTAACAGTCACCTGAATGTGTAGTTAGCAAATGGTGACAGCCCAACTCTGGCCTCCATCTTGCTTAGATCCGTGATAGTGGCCGCCCTAGTCCACACGTTGGGAGCATAGGAATGGTTGTACTCTACAAAGTACTTGGTGATTGGCGAGAAGTTGTCAAACCCTGGAGTCCAGGTCACAACAGCACTGCGACTTAAACATGAGCTGAAAGTGACGTCCCTTGGTGGGTCAGGGGGAGCTGTAATGGATAGATGTAAAAGTATTATCAATGAATTTTATTATATCATTGACTTACAGATGTAATGATACATTAAAATTTTTTTCCATGTTATGTTAATGACTTGCAGATGTAATGGATAGAAATATGATAAATTGTGTTGACCCTTTACACCATAGATGCATGTTTTATCTGATGTGTGAACAGTGTAGATCCAGATCAGCTGGCACATCCATGTCATCTGATCAGCATCTATACTGTTGGCTTTATTATTGGCATTAGTTTTTCTCTGACCAAAAGCACAGATCTTGATCTAAAGTGGTAGCATATGCACACAAAAATGGAGTAAAGGGTTATATACCAAGTCTAATTACTGAAATCGTTTACGTAAAGGTTGCATGGGAGTAAAGATCCCACCCTTATTTTGAGCATGAAATTTGATGAAAAAATTTCAAATGGGCAGCATCAGTTTTAACTGAAGTGGTGGCCATTTTGTCATCACATTTTATTTTCTGGTACTATGACAATACAGTCAAACTGTCACCAGTGACCAATCTGGGAAAAACTAGAAATTGGCATATTTAATTGCAAATGGTCTTTTGTTCACATGTGAATTAGTTCTTTAAATCAGTCAATGGTCTTTATCCACAGGTGGTCTTCATTTGCAGTTGGTTTTAAGCATAGGTTTGACTTTATTTGATTAAACCTACCAATGACATTGAGTTCTGCGCTGGCCGAGTCCGAGTCCAACTTGTTGCTGGCCACACAAGTATAGTTCCCTGTGTCTTCGCTAGTAGCCCCATTCACAATCAAGTCATTCCCTTTCCGAATAATTCTTGGGTTGCTGTAATCCACAGGTTGTCCGTCTTTCAGCCATGTGATCACCAGATTATGTTGCTCTTTGTCGTCTGTGCTTGCCCCACATCGGAACGGAGTTGCTGTTCCAAATTTGACCATTTGTTTCGGAGGTGATGGTGGCATGAAAATTTTTGTCCTTACTGAAATAAACAAGAGGGCCATGATGGCCCTATATCGCTCACCTGAGTACAAAAGTACTCTCAGCTTGTGGTTTCAGACAAGAAGATTTTAAAAGTTTTTCCTATTCAAGTCTATATATATAAAATGAAGTGACCCCTGGGGCTGGGCCAATTTTGACCCCTGGGAAATAATTTGAACAATCTTTGTAGAGTTCTACTAGAGGATGCTAAATGCCAAATATCTAAGCTCTAGGCCTTGTGGTTTCAGACAAGAAGATTTTTAAAGTTTTTCCTATATAAGTCTATGTAAAATGAAGTGACCCCTGGGGCGGGGCCAATTTTGACCCCAGGGAAATAATTTGAACAATCTTTGTAGAGTTCCACTAGCGGGTGCTAAATGCCAAATATCTAAGCTCTAGGCTTTGTGGTTTCAGACAAGAAGATTTTTAAAGTTTTTCCTATATAAGTCTATGCAAAATGAAGTGACCCCTGGGGCGGGGCCAATTTTGACCCCAGGGAAATAATTTGAACAAACTTTGTAGAGTTCCACTAGAGGATGCTAAATGCCAAATATCTAAGCTCTAGGCCTTGTGGTTTCAGACAAGAAGATTTTTTAAGTTTTTCCTATATAAGTCTATGTAAAATGAAGTGACCCCTGGGGTGGGGCCAATTTTGACCCCAGGGAAAAAATTTGAACAAACTTTGTAGAGTTCCACTAGAGGATGCTAAATGCCAAATATCTAAGCTCTAGGCCTTGTGGTTTCAGACAAGAAGATTTTTAAAGTTTTTCCTATATAAGTCTATGTAAAATGAAGTGACCCCTGGGGCGGGGCCAATTTTGACCCCAGCGAAATAATTTGAACAATCCTTGTAGAGTTCCACTAGAGGTTGCTAAATGCCAAATATCTAAGCTCTAGGCCTTGTGGTTTCAGACAAGAAGATTTTTAAAGTTTTTCCTATATAAGTCTATGCAAAATGAAGTGACCCCTGGGGCGGGGCCAATTTTGACCCCAGGGAAATAATTTGAACAAACTTTGTAGAGTTCCACTAGAGGATGCTAAATGCCAAATATCTAAGCTCTAGGCCTTGTGGTTTCAGACAAGAAGATTTTTAAAGTTTTTCCTATATAAGTCTATGTAAAATGAAGTGACCCCTGGGGCGGGGCCAATTTTGACCCCAGGGCTATAATTTGAACAATCTTGGTAGAGGACCACTAGGTGATGCTACACAACAAATATCAAAGTTCTAGGCCTTACAGTTTCAGAGAAGAAGATTTTTTAAAAATTTCATGTTCAAAATCTATTTTTATCCTCTGTGACCTAGATAGGCAATGGACCGGAACCATTTGAACAATTTTGGTAAAGCTTCATGCAAGTAACATTCCTGCCAAGTTTCAGCAAGATTGGCCCAGGAGTTAAGGAGAAGAAGTCGTTTGAAGACAAAGTTGACGACGCACGCACGGACGGACGGACGACGGACATCAGGCAATCACAAAAGCTCACCATGAGCACTTCGTGCTCAGGTGAGCTAAAAAAACAACAACATTTTATACAACATAAGAATTCTTTGAAAAAATATTTTCTCATTTACTATAGTCAGATGGAAGATTTGAAGAAAGGGGGATCATTTGGGGCAATCTTTGGGTGTTAACATGGTAATTTTTAACTCTGGACCAAATTCCCATGAAAAATAAAGATTTCTGATAAAAAAAACTGGTTAAGCAACCCCGATATACCCCATGATTATGGTATTTATCATTTTTGTAGGTCCAGATATATTTAACAAACTCCTACCCCTTTTTGTCTATCTACACCGGTCACAAATGGGATAACTCCAGTAAATATAGAGTAAAGGGTTAAAAATACTTACATCTAACAATCAGTTCCCCGGAAGAGCTCAGTTTGCCGTATCTGTTCTCAGCATAACACGTCCAATTTCCTGCGTCACCAACTGTACTATTCTGAAACAGAAAAATAAATATTTCATCACCTTATTGCAAAAATGGAATAAGTACTACTGAAATACGAAGTAGTTATAATTTTTTTGCAATTATGTGACAATTTATATGTTTCTTTATCTTTAACCCTTTACTCCATGTGTTTTCTTGCATGTGACCTGTGTAGATCCAGAACAGCCAGAACATCTATGCCATCTGATCTAGATCTACACTGGTCACATATTGGTGAAGAAAAACAAAGCTGTATAGTGGCAATTCTTTAACGAACTGCAGCAGATGTATACTTCATATATTGCAACAGTGTAGATCCAGATCAGCTGGCACTTTCATTTAGTCTGATCTGGATCTACACCTGTCGCTTTTTTGTCAGAAATAACCTAATGAATCAAAAGCAAACAGTGCAGATCATTATCAGATGGCACTTATGTGCTCGCTGATCTGAATCTACACTGTTTGCCATGGGATAACAGCCATCATATTATGCCATTGAGTAAATGGTTAAATGTAACAATCAAAACATGTCCTTGACAGACATCTCCCAATCCAACATACCAATATTGTCATATTGCCTTTGGGGTCCATTCTGAAGCCAGGTCCCTCCACTTTCTGGACCCCTCTCTTCCAGTATATATTAGGGGTTGGTTTACCATCAATCTCACATGGTAAAGTAACAGGTCGACCCTCAGAGACTTTAATCTCTTTAAAACTGGCCTTGATTTCTGGCTTATAGGCTGAATATAGAAAAAAACACATTTTATTAAATTTACAATATACAATGTACCCACAAAAAGAATCATTCAAACACACAAAAAAACATTAAGTTAGTTCTTAGAATTCATAATTGGATTTTTAAGGAACAAAAAAGGAATTCTTTTAATTTCTGGATACAACTTTTATCACATTAAGGTGATCAGTGTTGATCCAGATCAACCAGCACATTCATGATGACTGATTAGAATCTACACTAGCTGTTCACTTCTTAGTCCGAAATAATAGCATAGCTGGGTTAAAAGGACTGAATTGATTTTTGACAGCTTTCTTTGGGTTTGGAAAACAGTTGGGTTGTTTGAAGTGCGTGAAGGTTTAAAGTGTGTGAAGTCCTGGGGGCTTCATGGTTACTTTAAACAATCCAACTGTTTTTCATACCCAGATGAACATCATTAAATATTGATTTGACTCTCTTTAATACAGAATCTATGATAATAATTCATGATGCGACAGATTTTATGAATGGCTGTTGGAACAGCCACATTATGGCACGCTTTTTTGCAGCAACTTGCGGCAAACATGCTTGTGCATCAACATCACATGTCAAAACATTGTGCACAGCCCAATAAATAACGTTCGCTATTACTGAAGCCATGCCTCATAAAGTTATGTGCCGTATTGTGTACCATCGCAAATTATGATTTGTTAAATGAATAAGACTTTATCATAGAAGAGTTAGTTTTAATATTAAGGGTTAAGTTTTAAACCGCGTACCTAGGATACTGAGTGCCACATCTGCCCACAGAGAGCCATGTACGTTTGAAGCATTGCACTGAATCACCTGAGCATCATCCCGCGTCAAGTTCATAAATCGCAGCTGGCCATCGCTGAGAACTCGACGACTGTCCACCTTTGCATCTGTAAGTAATTTAAAACATTATGATATCATTGCTTATTGAAAATTCTCTAATACAAATTTAGCCTTCATTACTTTCATGAATTATTAAAGAACTCTAGAATTGCTTTTCATTGCCAGTTGAATGTGTCTAGGTTTAACAAGTACTTATCATACATGATTATTCAAACATGTATTTTGATCGAAGAAATGGTCGCACATGCGTAAAAATGTGTATATATGGAGGAAAGGGTTAACTCCATAGCTAAAAACATTTATTTACTAAAATCTAGGTGGCAATAAGTATTTCCCCCAAAATTCATTCTTTGAAATTTTGGCCTGTTTTCGCCATTTGCAATGTTTGCGATACCTTAAAACAGGGTCGGGTTTTGGGAAGGCAAAATTTTGTCATGTTTAAATATGTGGAAAGGATATGGAGTAAAGAGTTAAAAACTATTTACAGTAACAGGCCTCTGAATAAAATTACTGACCTTTTATCACTAATATAAGAGGCCAATACAATTTAGTTCAATAAATATCTTACTTTCTATTGGTTGTCCATTGAGGAACCATTGTATCTTAGGGGCAGGTTTGCCTTCAGCACCGCACTCAAACACGGCCATCTCTTCCACTCCTGCATCTACCTTCTGGGGTTCAGATATCCATTCTGGTTTGGCTGAAATAATCCAATTTTAAATTTAGAACTAAAGTTGTTCTCTGGTACTTCATCAGAATACAAAATCCAAGTATAAAAAGGGGCATAAATACATGAAATGTGACCTTGACCTAAAGAATCTGGCATCATCATAACCATATTGTCAAAAGCAATGTTATTTGAAAGTTTGATGAAGAAATATTTAGAAATGGCAAATGGTATTGCTCTGTCATAGACAAAAAAATAAAAATATCAAAATCTAAGATCTCTCAAACGGCACAATGCAGTTCCCTCAAACTTTGCTATAAGTGTATGACTATTTTACAAAGATTGAGAAAATATAGAACAGTAAAGAAAAATAGTTAGACCTAAAAAGTCCCTAAAATTCTACTTGCAATTTATCACATAAACAAAGCAACACAAAATGACAATTCAAATGCCAACATGAGTGAAATGATACTGACAATAATATCTAAGGTCCTTGAATAGAGCGTTTTGCGACAAGGAAATTGAAGGTCAAACACACTTTTTCAAATAACTCGCATTGTATACATATGTTAGATCAAAGGAAGGTCCCTTAGATATTGTTGTCAGCAACTCATTACTCACGAAGAATAAAAACTGATGTTCAGTGTTGCTATGTTTTTGTGATAAATTGCAAATACAATTATAAGGATTTTTTAGGTCTGACTATTTTCCTTCACTTTTCTAACTTTTCTTAGCCTATGTAAATTATACATATATTTATATCATTAATTTGTTTGGGGGAACTGCATAATGCCATTTCAGAGATTTTGTTATAATTTTTTTTGTCTATGACATAGCAATGATGAACAGAGCAATGCCAATATGTATATATGGAGTAAAGGGATAATTATCTGTATACAGTGTTCCCAAAGAACAAACCTTCAACTTTCAATGTAAACGTATGCCTAATGGGATCTTTAATGACAGCGTTTTCTCCCTGACATTCATACGTCCCTTCATCTTCGTAAGTAACATCCTTGATCGTAAGTTTCTGGTTGCGGACTATCATTCGCTGCTTGTCAAATTTTCCTCCTGACTTTCTAACCCATGTTATACTAGGTGTCGGGCTGAAAGAAAGATGTAAAATTAGAACCATAAAAGATTGTCATGTTACCCTTTACTCCATATTATATGCTTTTATCAGATTTATTAGGTTATTTCTGACCAAGTATCCACAGTGCATGGCATGGATGTACTGGCTGATCTGGATCTTCTGTTCACCCATGTGTAAAATGTCGTATGTAAACGGTTAAAATGAGCTACATTATAACATATCAAATGTTTAAATGCTGCAGACTGAATAGAACAAAGGGCTGAAAACCCTCCATTTTAATTATAAGAAGCTTTCACTACTGTGATATCATTTGATTTTGCGTTAACAAATTTTAAACCAAATGATATATTCATACGAGCATAAATTTACATAATTGTATTTTTCTATTAAAACATATAATTACATGGTGCAATTTTGATGGGGTTTAAATTCACACATTTACTCGAGCGTGAAATAAGTCTTGATTCAATTTTTGCTTTTAGAATCATTATGTTATTTCTAACCAAGATGTGAACAGTGTAGAAGCAGGTCAGATAGCACAGATGTGCTCCCTTATATGGATCTACACTAGTCATCCGTATGATAAAATGTGTTTTCATGCGCAATCAGCGAAAATTGTCATTATTCGGGCCACACCATGGGAAAAGGTGTATTCGGTCTTTTTTGACATTTAAGTTTACTATATTTAGAATTAACAAACAATTATATAATATTTTCTCATAACTAACCAGAGATTTTGTAACACATCGTCACAAAATAATGTTATTTTGACAGCAAAATTCGTAATAAGTAATGTCATATTTTGAACTTTATGACACCATTACAAGAATTGACATCAACTGTCTGATGACAGCTTTTCCCTTGACACGTTCCATTTGCTTTTGCAAACTACTGAAGAGTCACTTACTTGCCAGTGAAGATACACTGGAAGGAAACCGAGTCCCCTTTAAGTCCAACAACCTTGTCTTCAGAATAGTGTATCAACTCCACTGGAAATTGTGCCTGCGGGCTACCTAAACACAGAACATTACATGTTTTGTAAAAAAAACATGTCAAAAATAGCTTTTTCAATGACGGTTTCAACAGCTCCTCATTTATATTAATATAAAAAGTAAGGCCTATTAAAAAAAGTTCTTTTAGATATTTAATTGAATGAAACCTAACTTTTTTCAGTTTCTAAATCACCTTTAAAGCTACATCTTTGATATTTTGTAATAACTTTTAAAATTCTAATTACTAGTTAGCAAACACATTTTTTTCTGCTCTAATTCATCTTCTAGATAAAAGAAAAGTTTAATTGTGAATCAAATTAAAGCTTAAAGCTTCTTATTCTGCTAAAGAGGTGCAGTTAAACTCCTCGCAGTATGACTATACAAAATTAAGACCACTTTAAATTATAAAACCAAAATTTTTTTGTCCCATTTTACAGTTTTCACTGTATTGACAACGTACCATCATCCACTTCTATATACGAGAAAGCGCCCTCTATATACATGTTCAGCTCTCGGATCTGTATCTCACACGTGTACATTTCACCACCATTGTCATCTGACTTCTGTACATTCGCAAAGTAGAGGTTTCCTACAAAGAAAAATACAACAATTATTTAACACCTTTCCTTCCTTTATATACGCCTTTTTACGCACGTAAACCAGTCTAAGACTAGTCTCAATATTAGCCAATCAGATGCTTGAGATTTAAGGCAGGCGTCAAGTTTTAAATTTATGATCTTGGGAAAAATATAATATTTTTGGTGCCGTGACCAGGATATGAACCATAATGAACACAACCCTAGTATACCCCTTTCTTCATATGTATGTCTTTATGGCATGGCTGAACAGTGTAGATCCAGATCAGCTGGCACATTTGTGCCATCTTACAAGGATCTGCACTGTTTTTTTTAATTATTTGGTTATTTCTAACAAAGAGCAAACAGTGCAGATTCTGATCAGACAGCATGCATGTGACAACTGATCTGGATCTACAATGTTCACCCATTCCAAAAAGGCATATATATGGAGGAAAGGGTTAAATCTCTTTACTCAAGTAAATCTCTTGCCCTCAATATCACACCCAGAAGTGTGCTAGTTTCTTCTCTGTTTTGTGTTTTTAACCCTAAACTCCATTCATACGAGTTTTATAATATGTGATACCAGTAAATCCGACACTTCTTATCTGGATCTACACTGGTCGCACATTGTGTTAAAACGTGTATAATATATTGAGTAAAGGGCTTCGAACATTTTTCTGTAATAAGTCAGAAAAATCTTAGAACTATTTGTACACTGACCTTCCTTATCCACTGAAATCCTATCACTGTATTCCACCGTCTTTTTTCCACTTCCACTATCATAATATTGTATCCATCGAATAATTCCAGGGGGCTCGTTTACGGGCGGATTACATTCTATTTTTAGATTATCGGCAGCTATCACTTTATACCTTCGCGTTTTCGTTGGATCATCAAACGTCCGTTTTGTTGCTTTAATTAACAGAATCTTTTTAGACATTGAAGTACCGAAGTCATTTTTAGCTATACACTGGTATATTCCTTCATCATGTTCCCGCAGTTCTGTTATCACAATTGTTCCCGTATTTCGATCTGGCTGTACTATCTTCGGTTTATTTGTCGTGTTAGAAATGAGCATGGGGTCATTGAGATTTAGAAGTTTACCATTCTTGGTCCATTCAAAACTGAAAATAAAACAAAATTCTAACAATGGACAGTTACTGGTATCATTTTGTTTCATGCTTCAGCTGCTATAATATATTTGTGCTCATTAAAAAGTCATTTTTTGGCAGTTTCAATTCAAAAAGTAAGGCCTATTACAGAACATAGAATAAAAAACAACAAAAACACATTGCTTAAAAAAGGAGGAATAAATTAAGAATTTAATATTAATCTTGCCAAGAGATAAAAAAAATGCAAAAAGAAAAATTATACATTAACCCTTTCCTCCATAGACAAACATTTACCGCATGGGCGAACAGCGTAGATCCAGATCAGCCGGCACATCCGTGTCATCTGATTAGGATCAGCACTGTTTGCTTTATGATTTGTTCGGCTATTTCTGACCAAAATGCGACAAGTGCAGATCCTGATCAGACAGCACGAATTTGCCAACTGATCTGGATCTACACTGGTCGCACATAAACGTAAAAATGCGTATATATGGAGGAAAAGGGTTAAATCATAAATAATTCTGAGGTAAATACAAACTTCCAAGGATTTTGTAGACAGATAGATCAAAGAATTTCAAACCCCACAAAATAAAAAATCAGAAGTAAACATGTGCTTAGAAAACTGAAATCCATGAATTTTGGAACCTAAAAAAATAATGTTTCAATGAAAAACATGAAATTTCATTGCCAAGAATATAAATGTATTGACACGATGTAAAACCTCATCACCCTATTTTACGTTTTTACCACTTTACTACACTTTGAAGGAACACAAGCTTTTCAGAGTATACTTACACCAGTTAAGCTTATATAAGCAAGCATACAGCTCTTATAACCCTTTACTCCATATATAAGTGTTTTATCACATATGCAAACAGTGTAGATCCAGATCAGCCACCACATGCATGCCATCTGATCAGGATCTACACTTCACTTCTTGGTCAGAAATAACCTAATAAAAAAAAGGTCAAAAACAGTGTAGATCCTGATAAGATGGCACAGACATGGCAGCTGATCTGGATCTATACTGCCCCAAATGGATAACAGCCATATCCCATGGAGTAAAGGGATAAAGAAATGATAGTGTTAGATAAGTCCTAAAGCTGATTTCTCTTGGACACCTCAGAAAATAATATTTAAGAACATCAGCATGCAAAATTTGATGGGCTTAATTCCAACTTATACAAAAAATATAAAAACCTATAGAAATAAACCAAACTACCCTTTTGCCTTCTTGTTAAATGAGGTCCTACTTTATGGTCTTTTTATTGTAACTCATCATTAAAATCTTCAACATTGTTCATTTTTTTACAGTTCCTACAAACAACTGAAATGTTTCATAGAACAGTCATCACCATACTATTTCCTTTTTTTAAAAAGAATATTTAACTCTATACTCCAAAGATTAAGTTTTTATCACATGGGTGAACAGTTTGCTTTTAGACTTATTAGGTTATGCTTTTAGACTTATTAGGTTATGCTTTTAGACTTATTAGGTTATTAATGGCACAAATGTTCCAGCTGATCTGGATCTCTACTGGTGTCAAACAAGTTAAAATGCCTTTATATGGAGTAAAAGGTTCAACATATTTCCCAACAGTTTTTACCAAGAACTAGTTTACCACTGACGCCACATGTAGTTTATAAGGTTTCTCAGCCTGTAATAATCAGTGACAAAATCGTTAACTAATCTGTTTAATACCACTAAATGAGTTAGTAAGATTATAAATTTTCACTGATCAACTGAATCCACATCTCAAAAATATTCCCAATGAACACTTGGGAGTAAAGGGTTAAATATTTATTAGAGAATGAAGAAATGTTAGCATAAAGTATATAGGTAGTTAGTTTCAACAAGTGCAGTATTTGCTCTAAGTGCTGGGGTAGGAAATAAATGTCAAAGAATCCATGTATACAATGGCTGAAGGTTTTAAAGCTCAGATTGGAAACCAGTCTCAAATCTGAAGCATCTGATTGGCTAAAATGGCGACTGGTTGCCATCAGCTGATATGTTGGTCAATAGCTATTCATAGCTAATGTTGTTGTTGTAAACACCGACTTTAAATAAAATTTTGTCTCTTGTATCTTGTATTTGAGACTGGTTTCCATGCTCAGTTTTATAACCTTGGGCAAATGTGTTACCAACAAAATTTCAGTGTCAAAACTGGAACTGCTGTACAATGCATTGGCAAAATTGTTTTTGTGTTATTAATCCACCCTCCATATATATGCTTTTATGGTGTGGGCAAACAGTGTAGATCCAGAACAGCCAGCACATCTATGCCATATGACCAGGATCTGCACTGGTTGCTCTTTGATTTATTAGGCTATTCATGACCAAAAAGTGAACATTACAGATTCTGATCAGACGGCAACAGATTTGCCAGCTGATCTGGATCTACACTTGTCGCACATGCCTAAAAAAAATGCGTATATATGGAGTAAATAAACAAGTTAGTGTTTAAAAGGAAGCTTTTTTTCAATACTAGTGAACACGCTGGGGAATAATTGCTACCAAACTGTTCATGTAATTGTGTAAAATTGTCTCAATGCAGTGGAGCACCTGGAATAGACCATAAAGCCCTGGGATTCTACATAATTGTACAATTGTCCTATGTATGATGTAATATTAGTAAATTTTAGTTTAACAAGCCAATATCATTACTCCTTATTCTGCTAGACAGTTGAATTAAGCTGGCAATCAGCACATTTGTGCAATCTGATCACTTAGACAGCCTACTTAATTTAGCTGCAATTCCGTCAATCCATTCAGTTAAACCAATCAGACAGAAACAACATATACTAAAAACTGTCAACGAAACTAGACCCCTGAGAAAATCCTATGGCCTACAATCAATCATGTTGATTCTTTATATAAAATACTGCCGCTAATCCAAGATTTGTCGATGTTAATCCTTTACTCCACATATACATGGTTTATTGTGTGTGCATCCCGTGTCGATCCAGATCAGCCAACACATTTGTGCTGTCTGATCTGGATCTACACAGGACGCATCTTTGTCTGAAATAACCTAATAAATCTTAATACTATTGTAAATAATTCTAAACAAAAATTATTTAACTCTTTCCTCCATAGATACACCTTTATTGCATGGGCAGACAGTTTAGATCCAGATCAGCCAGCAAGTCTTTGCCGTCTGATCAGGATCTATACAGTTTGCTTTTTGATTTGTTAGGTTATTTTTTACCATCCTTGCCGGCCAATCTGGATCAACACTGGTTGCACACGCGTGAATATACGTATAATTCGAAGAAAGAGTTAACTGTTTTGATATTCTGCAACTTTATAATTCATTAACTTATTGCAATAAAGCATATCTTCTTCATATTTCAATGGCACTTATACTGCACTTAAAGCAGACTATATGCAAAGAAAAATGTAAGGAAATTTCAATGGTCTAGTAAATTTCAATGTAACCATGTTAATGAGAATGAGAGAATTTCGATGTAACCATGTTAATGAGAATGAGGGAGAATTTCGATGTTACTATGTAAATAAGAATGAGGGAGAATTTAGATGTAACCATGTTAATGAGAACCGGGGAGAATTTCGATGTTACCGTGTTAATGAGAACGAGGGAGAATTTCGATGTAACCATGTTAATGAGAATGAGGGAGAATTTAGATGTAACCATGTTCATAAGTAAAAGAGGGAGAATTTTGATGTAACCATGTTAATGAGAGTGAGGGAGAATTTAGATATAACTGTGTTAATGAGATTGAGATGAGTTAGCTACAAAGTACTAGCAAACTGACTAGCAGCTGGTTAGTGAAAACAGGTTGTTTTTTTACTTGGAATTATCTATTTTCAGCAGTTGGCCATTTTTGGTCCACTCAAATCTGTAAAATAAAAGTAACAAGTAAAGAAATATTGAATATACATGTAAACAAGTGATAAGCCAGCTTTGAAACATGCAAAATTGGATGCAATTCGAGGGGTGAAAGCAATTTTATTACACATCACTAAGAGTATTTTTGCTTTCACACCTCAAATATAAAGATCTAGAAGATCTAAAATATACACATGTGCAGTAATCAGTAAGCTGTTTAAATAAAACTTCTTTTTTTCCCCTTTTGTTTAAGTACACCAAACAGACAGCTTTATGGCCAATAAACATTTGAAGAGTGATGCTTAGCAGGCGATTTAGGGCGAAAAATAAAAAATACCGAGACTGGAGACCAATTTAAAATCTTAAGCAGCTGAATGGAGACTAGTCTCCATTTCTGCCAATCAGATGCTAGAGATTTTA
The DNA here is from genome assembly GCA_038501625.1 of Corbicula japonica. Lineage (NCBI taxonomy): Eukaryota > Metazoa > Mollusca > Bivalvia > Venerida > Cyrenidae > Corbicula > Corbicula japonica. The sequence goes on along the minus strand of JAZAYU010000059.1, from coordinate 370,029 downwards.
GACTTGTTTCCAGTTATAAATTAAATTTTATGATCTTGAGTACAATATGATATTTTTGGTGCCGTGACCAGGATATGAACCATAATGACCATAACCCTAGTATACCCCTTTCTTCATATATATGCCTTTATGGCACGGGCAAACAGTGTAGATCAAGATCAGCTTGCACAATTGTGCTGTCTGATCATGATCTGCACTGTTCACTATTTGATCAGAAAAAACCAAATAAATAAACAAGAGTGCCAAACTGACACAAAATACGCCCGTCAAAATGCTGATCATCAAAGTTGCGTAACGATCCGATGAAAATTATTCGACTTGGAGAGCAGATACCGCTAATTCAGTTTTTGGACAATTAAAGGGCCATAATTCAGGAGTGCCTGGGGGGATTTGGCAGGTTATAGAACTTGGTCAAGATATTATGCCCACCAACATATTCACCAAGTTTGATAAAGACTGGATGAAAAACCTTTGACTTGGAGAGTGGAAACAGTAATTTTGGACAATTCAAGGGCCATAATTCAGGAGTGCCTGGGGGGATTCGGCTGGTTATAGAACTTGGTCGAGATATTATGCCCACCAACATATTCACCACGTTTGATAAAGACCGGATGAAAACTCTTTGACTTAGAGGGCGTAAATCCTTATTTTGGACAATTCAAGGGCCATAATTCAGGAGTGCATGAGGGGATTTGGCTGGTTATAGAACTTGGTCGAGATATTATGCCCACCAACATATTCACCAAGTTTGATAAAGACTGGATGAAAACTCTTTGACTTAGAGAGCGGAAACAGTAATTTTGGACAATTCAAGTGCCATAATTCAGGAGTGCCTGGGGGGATTTGGCTGGTTATAGAACTTGGTCGAGATATTATGCCCACCAACATATTCACCACGTTTGATAAAGACCGGATGAAAACTCTTTGACTTAGAGAGCGTAAACCCTTATTTTGGACAATTCAAGGGCCATAATTCAGGAGTGCATGAGGGGATTTGGCTGGTTATAGAACTTGGTCGAGATATTATGCCCACCAACATATTCACCAAGTTTGATAAAGACTGGATGAAAACTCTTTGACTTAGAGAGCGGAAACAGTAATTTTGGACAATTCAAGTGCCATAATTCAGGAGTGCCTGGGGGGATTTGGCTGGTTATAGAACTTGGTCGAGATATTATGCCCACCAACATATTCACCAAGTTTGATAAAGACCGGTGAAAACTCTTTGTCTTAGAGAGCGGAAACAGTTATTTTGGACAATTCAAGGGCCATAATTCAGGAGTGCCTGGGGGGATTTGGCTGATTATAGAACTTGGTTGAGATATTATGCCCACCAACATATTCACCAAGTTTGATAAAGACCGGATGAAAACTCTTTGACTTAGAGAGCGGAAACTCTGTGGACGCCGCCCGCCCGCCAACCCGTCTGCCCGCCGCAGGTGTTCCCATAATACGTCCCGTTTTTCCAATGGGTGTATAAAAAGCGAACAGTGCAGATCCTGATCAGATGGTACAATGCGTAAAAAGGCATATATTATATATGGATGAAAGGGAAACCTGGTAACTACTGACTTATCAAACTTCCAAATAGAATCACTATCATCAAATTGTCAGACACCCAGAGGAAATGTTTTCTGTTTGTTCACTACTTTTAAGTTTAACTTCAACAAAATGCTGAATTTGAATAACTGTTCACTAAAGTCACAAAAGACCCTTAAAAAAATTGATAGCATAATTTTTTGGGAATTGTGTCCCACAAAGTGAAAGGCCAGGAAAACATAGACAACAAGTTGTCAAAGGTATTCAACCTTCACAATTTATCATTTAACTCTTTCAACATAGTAATTTATGGTCAGAATTTAAAACATTACACCTGGGTATCTGATGCTATTTTTACTTTAACCCTTTCCTCCATAGACACATCTTTATTGCCTGGGCAAACAGTGTAGATCCAGATCAGCCGGCACATCCGTGACGTCTGAACAGGATCTGCACCGTTACCTTTTTATTCGTTGTTATTTCTGACCAAAATGTGACCAGTGCAGATCCTGATCAGAAAGCACGGATGTGCCGGCTAATCTGGATCTACACTGGTTGTACATGTGTAAAAATGCATATATATGGAAGAAAGGGTTAAGCTGGAAAATCCTAGGCAACGACTAAAGATTCAAAGTGATACATTAACGTAAAACAGAAATTGAAAATACTTGAACAAAAAAATACAAAATCATAAAAACATCTTCTTGTCATTGGTTCATTATTTATTAAAAACAAGAGGGCCATGATGGCCCTGTATCGCTCACCTGAGTACAAAAGTACTTTCAGCTTTACCCCAGGGCCAACATTTAAATAACGCTGGTAAAGGGTCTCTTAACAATACTCAACACGAAATATCTAAGGTCTAGTCGCATTAGTTTCAGAGAACAAGGGGTGTAGTTTGACACTAGCAAACATTCTACATGTCTTCAGTTCTTACTATTTAGCTCTATGTAAAAATTGATAAGCCCCTGGGTGGGGCCAATTCGAGCCTGGGGTCATGATATGTATAAACGTGGTAAAGGTCCACAAAATGATGTTACATGTAAAAATTCTAAGCTCTATGTGTTATGGTTCTAGAGAAGAAGACTTTTACAAGATTTTTCCTATATAATTCTATGTAAAATGGGCAACCCCTGTGGCGGGTCCAATTTTGACCCAAGGGCCATAATTTGAACAACTTTGTTAGAGGTTTATTAGACAATGTTTCATGCCAAATATCTAACCTCTAGCCATTGCGGTTTTGGAGAAGAAGATTTTTTAAGTTTTTGCTATATATTGATATAAGGAAAACCCATGACCTCTGGGGCGGGGCAAATTTTGACCCCAGTGCCATAATTTGAACAACTTTGTTAGAGATCTATTAGACAATGTTTCATGCCAAATATCTAACCTCTGGCCATTGCGGATTCGGAGAAGAAGATTTTTTAAGTTTTTGCTATATATTGAAATAAGGAAAACCCATGACCTCTGGGGCGGGGCAAATTTTGACCCCAGAGCCATAATTTGAACAACTTTGTTAGAGGTCCATTAGACAATGTTTCATGCCAAATATCTAACCTCTGGCCATTGCGGTTTCGGAGAAGAAGATTTTTTAAGTTTTTGCAATATATTGATATTAGGAAAACCCATGACCTCTGGGGCGGGGCAAATTTTGACCCCAGGGCCATAATTTGAACAACTTTGTTAGAGGTCTATTAGACAATGTTTCATGCCAAATATCTAACTTCTAGCCATTGCGGTTTTGGAGAAGAAGATTTTTTAAGGTTTTGCTATATACTTATAAGGAAAACACATGACCCCACCCGGGCTATAATTTGAACAATCTTGGTAGAGGACCACTAGGTGATGCTACACACCAAATATCAAAGTTCTAGGCCTTACGGTTTCAGAGAAGAAGATTTTTAAAAATTTCATGTTCAAAATCTATTTTTATCCTCTGTGACCTAGATAGGCAATTGACTGGAACCATTTGAACAATTTTGGTAAAGCTTCATGCAAGTAACATTCCTGCCAAGTTTCAGCAAGATTGTCCCAGGAGTTCAGGAGAAGAAGTCGTTTGAAGAAAAAGTTGACGACGCACGGACGGACGACGGACATCAGGCGATCACAAAAGCTTGCCATGAGCACTTCGTGCTCAGGTCAGCTAAAAATCAATTCAGTTTTTGAGCTTTTAACTGTTAGGTTAAAGATTCATCATTCAAACAATCAACTATCTTGTATGGAGAAATCTGGTTTCAAATTATCAATCCTTTGCTATCATTAGCACCCATTCAAGAGCAAAATAAATATTTTCAACTCGTCAAGTTCTATTCAATCTTGGCTGCAGAGGCAATTACTGGTCTGTCTCTAAAAATGCAAGATTTCCAGAAAAAAGTTCAATTTGGGCAGTCTTAGGGAAGTTATAGGATAATTTCCAACTTTCTGGCCAAATTCCGTGAAACTTTAATTTTGTCCACTAAGCTCAAAAACTCAATAAGTGAAATATATTCTGTTGCACTAATTGACTGCATACTGTGTGAAAAAAATATTGCTACCCAAACAGTGGGTTCAAGCAACCCCTGTAAACCCCTCTGGATCTGCCCCTGAAATTAAGAGTCATACAGACAATACTTATCTACTAAATAAGGAGACTGTTCTCGGATGCTTACGTTTTGGGGTCACTTCCTAAGGCCCTGCAAGGGAGTGGCCTCGGTTGAGTGCTCTCGGGGTCAAAGTAAATCACATCTTCCAACTGTTTCTCTGGCATAATGGTTGGTGGTCTGGTAACTGAAATACAAAAGGTTGGTTTAAACCCTTTACTCCATAGACACTACTAACTTAACCCTTTCCTGTATATATACACCTTTATTGCTAGGGCGAACAGTTTAGATCCAGATCAGCCGGCACATCCATGCCATCAGTTCAGGATCTAAACTGTTCGCTTTCTGATTCATTAGGTTATTTCTGACCAGAATGCGACCAGTGCAGATCCTGATCAGTAGGCACAGATGTGCTGGCTGATCTGGATCTATACTGGTGGCACATGCGTAAAAATGCATATATATGGAGGAAAGAGTTAACCCTTTTTTCCATGGGATATGGGTGTTATGGACAATGGCACATTCCTGCTGTCTGATCAGGATCTACACTGATCCCTTTAAGATTTATTAGATTATTTCTGTCTAAGAAGCAAACAGTTTCCATCAAGATCAGATGGCATTGATGTGCCACCTGATCTGGATCTTCACTGTTTGCACATGACTGTGAACAGTGCACATAAAAGATCAATTGGGCTATAACAACCCTCTTATGGTATAGTTAGATACTTACTTCTAGAAGGTTGGTCCATGCACTATGAACAGTGCACAGTCAAAATAACTAATGATATTTATTTTAACTGTACTGACTATATGTACCGGCAGACATTCTATGGACTCAACACTGCACAAATAGTGCTACTGTGAATTTCTATTGATTTTGCCCATATTGGGGAGCGAACCTGTACGATTCTTTACTGATAACAGCACTGACTATATGTACAGGGAGACTATCTACTGCCGCCACGCTACACAAATAGTGCTAGTGTGAATATCTAATGCTATTGGCTCGACCAGTCGCCATTTCAGCCAATCAGATGCTTGAGATTTGAGACTGGTTTCCAATCTCAGCTTTATAACCTTCAGCCCATACCTTATAGCGACAGCACCTTGTCATGGTTTTTCAACCTGGTATACATAGTATACATCAAGTATTCAATAGTATACATGAAGTACGATACTTACCTCTAGGGGGTTGGTCCGTTGACTGTGAACAGTGCACAGTCAAGATGACTAGAGCTGCTACAATACTGTATGGTGGCATTCTTGTGGCTTGATAGACTATACTAATGGCGGAATGTCGTTCTCTCCTCCACAATATCTACATGACTGCAGTTATATCTGTTCTTCTCTCAGTCTGAAACGAGAAAAGCAATGCAGACATATGATTTTTCGAAAATCATATATTCATTTAATTAAGGTTTAACATTAAAATTATGTTTGTACACTGAGGCTGAAGTTGCTTTAAAGCTTGTTCTCAGAATTGTTGCTGTTTACCTTTACTCCATAGATACGCCAATCTTGTGAGGGCTAACAGAGTACATCCAGATCAGCTGGCACATATGTAACGTCTGATCAGAATCTACACTGTTCACATTTAGATTCATTAGGTTATTTCTGAAAAATATGCCACCAGCGCAGAACCAGATTTGATCTGGATGAAAATAAAACATTGCTGCACAATAAGGGGGTTTCAGTTACCCCAGTGAATCCCCCTCTGGATCCACCCATGCCTTCAACCCTTTCCTCCATATATACGCATTTTAACACATGTGCGACCAGTGTAGATCCAGATCAGCTGGCATAACCATGCCATCTGATCAGGATATGCACTGGTCGCATTTTGGTCAGAAATAACCTAACAAATCAAAAAGCGAACAGTTTAGATCCTGATCAGACAGCATGGATGTGCTGGCTGATCTGGATCTAAACTGTTCGCCTATGTAATAAAGGTGCATCTATGGAGGAAAGGGTTAATGAGTAAATTAGCTAAACAATAATATAAGGAATAATGTGACAAACCTAATTCCAGGCACAATTATTAGCCATATTTCTGGAAAGTTTTACAGGGGATTTTGTTTAGAAATCCAGTGGATTTTGACAAAATTCCAGAGGATTAGACATCATTTCAGGGGATTTTTTGTACACCACAATGTAAGCAAAAAGTAATTAAAAAAAATCAAGATGCAATATAGAATTATATATTCTTGTTTAATTATTCATATAGAACTGTAATACTTGTATCAACTTGAAAATACACGAAACATAGCAAATTAACAGAATTGACACGGTTTGCTTTTTGATTAATTAGGTTATTTCTGACCAAGAAGTTGAAAGTGTAGATTCTTGTGAGACGGCACTGATGTACCAGCTGATGTGTATTGGTTGCACACATGATAAAAGCTGTTTATATCGTCACCTCTAAGTGCAATAACAGTTTATCTCCTTCATATTTCAATGGCACTAATACCGTTGTTGCACTAAGATGATGACATGGAGTAAATGATCAAGAAGACAACAAAATTGTTATCTGACATTATACAATCCCTAAAGACACATAAATAATCCTGAAAATAAATGACATATATATTCTAAACATATAAATATATCTTATAATATCTGACATCTTCCTGTATTATCCAGGCAATTTTCCCCCGTTACAAATTTCTCCTAGAAACACTAAAACAATTCATTGATTTTTGGCATCAAGCCTTGTATAGTTCTGGAAAGCCCTAATCAAACAGGCAAGGTGATTTATCTTCTTTCTGGACAATGCCGAGAATATTAACTAACTACTAATCAACATATATCTGATCTTGGGGAAACTAGGCAGATGTATTCCTTGTATGGTTTGTTTACATCTTTTGTATTGTAACTTTGTGATTATTTGATATGAGACATATAGAAATCAGGTTCTGACAAAAAGTCACTAAAACATGCTTTTATCAACACCCTTACGAACTAATCAGATTGTCGCCTACAAAATCGCAAAAGTACATGAAAGTGTTGACAACCCGCATAAAAAATATTTTACTAAAGTATAGTGTGGCATTCAACTGCATTGAAATGACATAATTATTCAGGTCATTTTTCAACCTTTGCCGATAGCGTTATGAATCAACGTTTTAAAAAAAGTTTTGTGGTAAACCACTTTAGTCAATATATGGTATTTGCGGTCCGTTATCAGATCTAACATTTTCTTAGATCCGACTTTAGTGTGAATGTTTTGTCTCTCTACTCCATATTTATAGTTTCCAATTCAAACAAAGTAGAAACATGCTTCAAGGGACAACACCAGTCTTTAAGGTTGTAAAGTTCCAGCTTTCCAAGGTATTTTAATACAGAATATATAATTCCATGGTATTTTTTTATACAGAATATATAAGAAAATTGGCAGGACAAGCAAAACAGCTTCTAGGTTACCTAAGTGCTTGGGGTTTCGAATTTTGACTGTAATTAGTATCATTTGCTCAACTTTATTACGACATTTCAAGAATTGACATCAACTGTCCAAAAATTACCTTTTCCCATGATGTGCCCTTATAATCTACCATAAAGAGTGCCATCTTCTTAATTGCTAACTTTTCACCTATCTCAATCGCCTAAAAAGACTTAACCATTTCCTCCATATACATACCATTTCCTCCATATACATGCCTTTATGGCATAAGGGTAGATCCAGATCAGCCGGCACATCCGTGCCACAGATGTTCTGGCCGATCTGGATTTACACTGGTTGCACACACATAAAAAGCTGTATCTATAAGGAAAGGGTTTTAACAAATTGAATCACATAAGCATTACAGAAAACCTAAATGACGTAAGCCAACAGATAATTGAAATCAATGATATTCTAAGACCAGACAGTTATGGATGGGACGTCTGCAGAACTATTGATTGCCTCTTTAATGCAATCTTTTTTTTTCTTCTCCAAGCCTAAGTTGTATCAAGTATTTCTGTAAATATAGATTGTATAATACATAGTGAAACCATCAGGAACAGAATTATATTAATATTGCAGGCATCAGTGAGGCTGACAATTCTGGAAGCTTTAACTAAATGTACACTGCAGCTCCGTTATATCGCGATCAGTTATATCACGATATATCCAATATATCGTGCTTGGTCCGTGGATCCCAATTTTTTGTACATTTACAATGTATATGTTTGTTCATTCTTTTCGTGGGTGGTAAAAAAGATCAAATGATTCAATCAACGTTGGCGACAAATTCTCGAAACGCATGCTTTTTTCGTGCCGTATTACGTCATTATCGGCGAAGGCTGTTTATAACATTTTTTGTGCAGGGATTTAAGAGGCGATGTACACGTTCACAAACGGATACAATTTAACATCATACGTATGAAAATGAATGAAAGGTTTTTTTTACAATTATGTTGCTTCTGATCTGACATGAAATCCCCTTTGTCACAAACAATAGGTGCGAAAAACACCAAGCTGATATGGTACTGGCAAAATTTCATTTACTAGACAAACCGCAAAATAGCGACAATTAATGCATGCTAGCTAACCATAACAGACATGAGCAGGAAACGTCAAAACAGTTTGTTGTGTTGACATTACCTGCTCATTGACATATCTTCAATCAGTTGAAAGTACCGAAAACTATAATACCGCACTGTTGGAAATTGATGATGGCGACCTTTGTTTGTACATTTATTAATTTCTTTTTATTAAAAATAAATCTTAATAAATAATTTAATAATGTTGCTTTAAAACATTTGTCCAGCACTTGCTGATGTACCCGTAGATTTCACAGCGTGTTAATTACGCAACACCGCAAAATACATGCATCTGACAGCATAAACAATTCTCATTGTTTTAGCGCAATTATTTACTTATATCGCGCTCTGTTTATATCGCAGTTGACAGGCTTGGACACTGAGGTCTGCGATATAATGGAGTTGCAGTGCATATAATTTTTAAGCATTAAGTCTGAAAGCTTAGTCTATAGTCAGGGCACTAGACAACATTTGGGGACCCATACCCTTAGTGGAATTTGACATTGTTTTAAGATGAAAAGACAAAAAGGGGAATTTTAAGTCATATACGCATGTTTTGACCACAAAGTTTCACACTTACTTACTACCACTGATAGCTATAATACCTAGTATATTTTGTGACTTTAGACTTGAAATTTTTTTTTATCAATTACATACATTTTTGGGAGTCCCTTTCCATTTTTTAAGATTTTCCAGAGGAATTTTTTCTGAGATAGGGAAAACAGCATACTATTTTGAGAGGGGAATGGGGCCCATATTTGGCCCCAAAAATGGCCAAACAAGTGCCCTGATAGTTAACCATTCTTGGAAAATACAACTCAATTCAATAATGATATTACAACAGAGTTCCTCTTTTTTTCACATATTAATTTTATTGTTGAGTTCATAGTTGGTTTGGTTGTATAAAAAGAACAATTAATATAATTTATGTTTTTAAATATTGGAAAAATTGACACCAAAGATAGAATTCCACCTATCTTTGCTTAGTAGGAGTGCCATATACTGATTCATCTAATGTCTTTGCCATTTAACCCTTTCCTTGATATATACGCATTTTTACGCATGTGCGACCAGTGTAGATCCAGATCTACACTGCAAATAATTATTATAGAAACATCCAATGAATGCCCACAAAATATTTTCAACTTTTGTTTAACCCTTTACTTCATATATGCCAATTTTATGGCATGCGCTGTCTGATCTGGATCTGCACTGCACTTGGTTAGAAATAACCTAATGAATCTAAAAGCTAACAGAGTAAAGATGCTGATTTGATAGACTGAAACATTATGCCGGCGGATATTGGTGTACATTGTGCACAAACATGACAAGAAAAAATTTGATGCAGGGCATCAAGTCGGCACAAGAAGAATTTTCATGTAGTTACAACAATGGCAAAAAATGGAAAGGCAATATATATAAAAACATTAACAAACAGACCATTGCACGATTAAAAAAGCAACATACAGCCAGTATCATAATTTTATAGTATTATTATGTTTTGTCTCGAAAAACAAGTTCACACACAGGAAAAGACGCAGTGCAAAGGTCAACATCCCTGACGGATTATACGGAAACTACGTCTTGCAATGTACGATCAAAAACAATGTATGACCAGTATCACAATTGTACATTTATTCACACCTTTGTTTCCAAACAAAACTCTAACAAATTATGTTCAACAGCTACAAACAGGTACATATGCAGTGCAACAGTCAACATCCGTGACCGATTATATGGAAGGACCGGCTACCGTTGTTTTCAAAAATAGTCACGTGCTTAGGAGAACTTATTATTTAAAAATTAAAACAAGAAAAAGTCGTCGCCACGCGCCGAAAACCAGGTTTTCATTTAATACTTATACTTTTGTAAAGAAAATATCTGATATAAAGAAACTGAACTTCTTTTTTTAGCAACAGTGACCTTGATCTTGATCACAGACTTCTGAGTAGAAATCCCGAGTTGCGTCTTGGTATCAAGCTACCCAAAGAAAGTTTGGTGTCAATAGATCACAGCTAACCCAAGTAATAAGGAGAAACCTAAATTTCTATTTTTAGCAAAAATGATATAGACCTTTATCACAGACACCTGGGAATCAATCCTAAGTAGTGTCTTGATATAAGCTACCCACAAACCAAGTTTGGTGTCAATAGGCCAAAGAAAACTCAAGCTATTGAGCAGAAACTGAATTTCTATTTTTAGCTACAGTGACCTTGAGCTTTATTACAGGCGCCTGGGTAGCAATCTCAAGCTGCATCTTGATATTAGATACCAACACTAAGTTCGGCGTAAATATACCAAAGCAAACTCAAGTTATCGCGGGAAAACTGAATTTCTATTTTTAGCAACAGTGACCTTGACCTTGATCACAGATACCTGTGGCAATCCCAAGCTGTCTTTTGATATTAGCTACTCATATACTAAGTTTGGCATGAAGAGGTAAAAGCAAGCTCAAGTTTTTGAGGGTAAGCTGAATTTCTATATTTAGCAAGTGACCTTGACATTTATCACAGACACCTGGAAAGCAATCGCAAGCTGCCTGTTGATATAAGCTACCCACAAACCAAGCTAAGCGTCAGCAGGCAATTTGGCATCAACAGATAACATTCACAAAATACTTAACAAAAAATCTAAGTCAAAAAGGGGCATAACTTTTGCAAAACACAATCAAAACCCCTATGAAACTTGACCTGATAATTGGTACTGTGATGTCAAACAATTATGTAAAGTTTTAAAGCTATACCTTGAATGGTAACTGAGAAAAGACAACTTTCACAAAAAACTTAACACAATTTTTAAGTGAAAAAGGGGCATAACTTTGTCAAAATAAGTCAGGGATTATGAAACTTGTCCTCATAATTGGTATTGAGATGTCAGATAACTATGTTAAGTTTCAAAGTTGTACCTTAAACGGTTACTGAGAAATACACAACTTTCACAAAAAACTTAACAAAATTTCTAAGTGAAAAAGGGGCATAACTTTGTCAAAATACAGTCAGGGATTATGAAACTTGTCCTGATAATTGTTTTTGAGATGTCACACAACTATGTTAAGTTTCAAAGTTGTATCTTAAACGGTTACTGAGAAAAACACAAATTTCACAAAAAAACTTCACAAAATTTCTAAGTGAAAAAGGGGCATAACTTTGTCAAAATACAGTCAGGGATTTTGAAACTTGTCCTGATAATTGGTATTGATATGTCAGACAACTATGTTAAGTTTCAAAATTGTACCTTGAACAGTTACTGAGAAAAACACAACTTTAACAAAAAACTTCACAAAATTTCTAAGTGAAAAAGGGGCATAACTGTGTCAAAATACAGTCAGGGATTATGAAACTTGTCCTGATAATTGGTATTGATATGTCAGACAACTATGTTAAGTTTCAAAGTTGTACCTTGAACGGTTACTGAAAAAACACAACTTTAACAAAAAACTTCACAAAATGTTGACGCCCGCCCGCCCGCCCGCCCAACGACATACCCCAATCTAATAACCAGGATTTTTCTAAAGAAAACCTGGTTAAAAAATTAAGAAAGCTCTTTAAAAGCGATGTCAACCAGTTCCCATGGTACGATTCGTTAAACATTTGTTAATAAGTTTTTTTGAAAAACAACTCTCATTAATACATATCAGAACAAAAATACAAACATTTCTGAAATTATGCCATTATCCCCCCCACATTAAATTCCAAAAGTAAGCACAAATATAGTCGACGGCCTCATGGGCCGCCGACTAATAAAGGTGTAAAGAGTTTGGTTCAGTCAACAAAATGACAAATCAAAAGCTAAGAGTTTAGAGACTCTCCAATTTCAGTGTTTCATTATTCACCTCCATTAAATGATATAGTACATATCGATAACTAGACAGTCATGTGACAAACAAGTATACTTTAAAACGGATTGATTCACAGGGAAAAATATTTAATTCGCCCATAACTACCATTAGATCAATCATGGTTATATAACCCTTTCCTCCAAAATGTAAGCCTTTATGGCGTGAGTAAAAAGTTTAGATCCAGATCAGCTGGCATATTTTGTGCCATCTGATCAGGATCTGCACTGTTCTCATTTGATTAATTAGGTTATTTTTGACCAGAGTGAATAGTGTAGATCTAGATCAGATGACACTGATGTGCCAGATGATCTCAGGAGCTACACTTTTTGCTCATGCGATTAATTAAGGATTGAATCGATATTTGATGGGTATGGAAAACAGTTGGGTTGTTTAAAGCGTGTGAAGCCCGAAGGGCTTCACGCGTACTTTAAACAATCAAACTGTTTTTCATACCCAAATGAAAACCATCAAATATCGATTTAATCCTTATATTTACACACATTAATACCCTCTTTAATACAGAAATTATTAGAAGAATTTGTGATATTACGGCTTTTACGAATGGCTGTTGGAACAGCAACATTGACGACAAAGTGAATGACGGCACGCTTTTTCACAGCAACTCGTGGCAAAACGTGCGTGCTCGGCGACGTCAAACATCACAACATTGTGCAACGTCCAATGAATTGTGAATGGTTCTACTTTAGCCACGCCTTTCAAATTATTACGTCACACTGTTTACCATTAGAAATTATGATTCGCTAGATGAATAAGACTTCATCGTAGAGGACGAAGTTGAAGTGTAAATAAAAGCATATACAGTAAAACCCCTAATAAAGACCACCCAGATATTAAGACGACCCCATTATAATGACCACCACTTCAAGGTCCCATTTTACAGATTTGCACAATATTCCACCCTAAAATACAGACCACCCCACTATTAAGACCACTTTTGCCCAGTCCTGATGATGGTCTTAACAGCGGGGTTTCACTGTATATGGAGGAAAGGGTAAATTCGCCCATTTCTGCTGTAAAACCAATCTTAGGTTATAAAAACAGTGTATCACATGACTGTCAACTTAACCTATAATCAGCTATACTTCAAGTTCGTATCTAAAATCAATACTTATCAAACATTTGATTTAAAGAGTTCTTGCAACAGAATCCATACTGTTTCAATATTGGATTACTTATTGCATCGTGACCTCGATACTTGTGCTGGAAAACATGCAAACATGTTGGAAATACAGAACTGAGCAAAAATCAATCAGGATGGCGACTGCATTCAGCCCTGAGTGTTTTGTGGTTTGACAAAATTACGAGAACTTTGAAAATTGAGCGAGAACTTTGAAAATTGAGCAAACAATAATAACAATTTGCGAGAAATTTCTTCAAATTATAAAGCCGTTTGTTCTAGAATTTCCACTTGTATTAAAGTACTTGTGGTTTAAATGTTTGCTATGGTTTAAAAAATTGGGCTTTCTATTTCTGGGAACATACTTGTATAGGTTCCCAAACAATGTTTGTAATTGTTTGAAATTGATGAACTGATTCATGAAGCCGGAGATTCTTTTGGTTGTGACAACTGAAGACATCTCGATTTAAAAACAACAACAACAAAATACCCTTCTTGCTGTTAGTTCAATCATAGAAACATGAATGTCCATAAGAAAATATCCAGATACAACAACTAATATATTTTCCCTATTTGCCGCTATATATAGAACACAAGAAATGTAATGCAATGGTACCCAACCCCCAAATTCGCTACACAAATTTTCACCAAACTAACATATTGACACAGGAAAAAAGTCATACTTGTTGTATCTGAATATTTTCTGATGAAAATTCAGGTTCGTTTAATACCATTTTTTTACCCCTCATTCAAAAATCTCCCTACAATATATACATCCCTCTAGGCAGCGTTTGAACATCAGTTTATAAATGGTAACCTCAATGTAATAAACAGTTTCTTATCTACTTAGAATTTCTCAAAATTCAATAAACTTAAGATTCCATGGTCACATCTGGCAACATGTTAACTTTTCAACACTCTTAAAAGTTTTATTATCATTTAAAGACAAGTAAAAGAGTCAATGTTGCTGGTTTAATTGCAGAATGTAAGACCCAGAGCACTTGCCAACCATACCTCAGTCTTGATGATAATACAGTAAAATTCCTTTTAAATGCCCCTTCATAACATTATTAACGCCCCCTTCTTATTTTAAAGGAAAAAAATCAGTTAATCCATATTTATTATAAAATATTCTTCAGAATCTAATATTAGAATAAAAATAATACAAATAATAAGACCCGCAACCCCACAACCTTTTTGAAAATGTCACAGTCCTGGGGAGTTTCAAAGAAATTTTACGGTAATTTGATTTTCGAAAAACTTTTGAAATATTTCGAATAACTTAAAACTTTGACAGGTTACGCTCTGGACTTATGCATTCAAACTTTGAAAAAAAAAAAATTTTGCAAGTCGGAAAACATGTTTAATTTTAATACAGTCAAGCCTGCCTTCAATGACCACTCAGGGGAAAACATAAAAGGGGTCCCTGAAGGCAGAAAGTGTTTGTTCACAGGTGAAGTTATTTTAAAATCAGTCAGTGGGACAAGTAAAATGTGGTCTTTATCCACAGAAGGTCTTTGTTTACAGGTGATCTTACGGTGCCATGTGTAGTAGATCCAGATCAGCCTGCACATCTATGCATTCTGATATGGATTTACCATCTTAACCAAGTCTTTTATTTTCAATAGATTATTTTCCTACCATTAAGAAAAATGTTTCGATCCAGATCAGTCTGCAATGGACTGTATTTATCGGTCTCAAAGACAAACAGACTTGTGAGTACAAACATTTATGTTCACCAGCTAATGCACACATTACATAAAGAAGGCTGGACATCAGTTTTAACATAACAAAGAAAATAATCATTCTTTGGAACCGTTACCATAGAGAGAAGTAATTTGACAATATCAGTATAGCTTTTGTCTGGCGATGGAGTAATTTTTATGCAATCCGAAACACCATGACCAAACTCACAATCGGTAAAACAATATGGATTCCTGAATAATTCATCAAAACTGTCTACAACCAAATTACACAATATACATTTCCATAATTGAAAGAGACCAATGTTTTTATTATTACTGATAATTTAGGAAATGGTATGAAATAATATCCGTCACTGTTTTTTTTTTCCCCTGAAGAATGGAAATTACGTGGCGAGAAAAAGAGTTTTTCTGGTACATACAATGGGGCCTGCTTACTTCTTCCAGGACATTATTGTCCAATATTTCTGACATGGAGGGGTGGCACTGACCTGTCCTAGTGAATAATAAATTAGGCAATCCCAAATGCTTAATATGGTTGCTTAATAGTCTTTGTGCAAACAAAAATTATTAATTTTTTACTCCATGCATGTTTTTTATATCAATGAGCAAACACTGTAGATCCAGATCAGTCAGAACATCCTTGCTGTCTGATCAGGATCTGCACTGTTCGTCTTTTGAGCAGAAATAATCTAATAAATCAAAAAGCAAACAGAACAGATCCTGATCAGATGGCATCGATGAGCAGACTGATCTGGATCTACACTGTTGGCCAAGGCCATAAAGGTGTATGCATGGAGGAAAGGGTTATATGACTTATTACCTTTTAGCATTTAGCAAATGTTAAAACTGATCTATTCCCAACCCCCAAAGAGGGAATAAATTACTGATGTAATATTTCCCTGACATGGCATTAATATTGTGTATTGATGGATAAACTACTTCAAAAGCTAGGAACAAAGAAGAATGCTTTATGGATGAATGTCAGGCGTGTAGTTGTCTACTATGTGAGTACATTGCTGAACACATATAATTCACCTCATAATGTGCCAGATTTCCCATTGTTTTCAAAATTTTCAGTGCCTCAGACCCCTTTAGCACAATCAAAAATCCACATGATTAGGGGATAACTTATAATGGCCCTGAATGTTCCAGCTTTTGTTCCAATTTTACATTAAACCTTTCCTCAATATATACACAATTTTACACAGTGTTAGATCCAGATCAGCCGGCACATCTGTGCCATCCGATCAGGATCTGCACTGTTTGCTTTTTGATTCATTAGGTAAGTTCTGACCAAAATGCGATCAGTGCAGATACTGATCAGACGGCAAGGATGTGCTGGCTGATCTGGATCTACACTGTTCGCCCACGCAATAAAGGTGTGAATATGGAGGAAAGGGTTAAGCTTTAATCGGAGTAGGATGCACGATTTCCTGGAAAGGCCATTTGTTTGGAGCAGTCTTCAGGTAGTTACAAAATAATTTCCAACTTTCTGCCCAATCTCTCCATGAAAATCAATCTCAAGTTCTACATACAACCTATAAATTATCACTAAATGTTCTAATTAAGTTCTATTTCTATATATGACTATAAAATTACTACTAAATGTCTTAAGTTCTATTTCTGAATGACCAATTAATTACCACAACATATTGTAAGTTTTATTTCTACATAAGACTAATAAATTTCCATTAAATGTCTTTAGTTCTATTTCTATATAAGACTAATAAATTACCATTAAATGTCTTAAGTTCTATTTCTTCATAAGACTGATAAATTACATTTAAATGTCTTAAGTTCTATTTCTACATATGACTAATAAATTACCATTAAAAATGTCTTAAGTTCTATTTCTTCATATGACCAATAAATTACCACAAAATGTCTTAAGTTCTATTTCTACAAATGACCAATAAATTATCACAAAATTTCTTAAGTTCTATTTCTACGTATGACCAAAAAATTACCACAAAATGTCTTAAGTTTTTTTTTTCTACATATGACCAATAAATTACCACAAAATGTCTTAAGTTCTATTTCTACAAATGACCAATAAATTACCACAAAATGTCTTAAGTTTTTTTTTTCTACATATGACCAAAAAATTACCACAAAATGTCTTAAGTTTTTTTTTCTACATATGACCAATAAATTACCACAAAATGTCTTAAGTTCTATTTCTACATTTGACCAATAAATTACCTCTTATTGTCTTAATTTCAATTCCTACACATTTAAATAAAATATTACCATTTAATGTCTTGAGTTTTGTTTCTGTGTATGACCACTAATTTACCACTAATTGTCTTCAGTTCTATTTCTATAACATATCACTAAAATATTACCACTAAAATTTGTCCTTAGTTTTATTTCTACATATGACCAATAAATTACCACTAACTAAAAATCATTACTGTCACCTCAAATGAGTCACTGTGTGTTAGATATGGCTGCCGACGAACGTTCTGACCACTAAAATCACAGCAATAGGAAAGGAGAGAAATAACTGGTCTTTGATTGATCCAGTATTGATGTGATGATGTCGTATTGATTGGCACTATTGACGCTGGTGAGGATGACCACCTGTAGAGGGCGTGTGTGACCAATCAATGATATTCATAGTGACACTGGACAATGAGAATTCGCTTCCGTCAATAAAATATCAAGTTTTCAAAAGGAAACCAATAATTATTATACCAGTATTGTAACAGTAACAAATTAGCGAACGGTAATATAATCAGTGAGGGTATATGCTTTCCAGTGAAATTCAGATTTTTCCTTTTGATTTCTTTTCTATTCCACATATTATTTTTCAAACTGAGAAATATCTACTATCATTTTTATAATCACTTTTTTATGTTGGTATCCTTTAATATTGGGAAGGTTAGAAAATGGATTCGAATTTTGATATGACATCATGATGAAACGACATAAAAAACATTTTTGGTGCAATTTAATTGAATTTTTCGGTCGAAATCATGTAAATTAGGCATTAAAAGCCTAAAATAAAAAATTGCTTTTACCAGTGTAAGATAGAAATATATTTCACTGAGTGAGCTCTGGAATTTGTAATTTCGTATATGAATTTCAGAACTCACTAGGTGAAATATAATTCTGGTAAAAATAAATATCCTCCATATGTTTATCTGTCATGGAAGAACCTTAACTGACATTAATTTGTAAATTGTCAGTCCCACATTCTGGTATATATAATCACAAGTATTACAGAATAAAAGATGTTGGCATTTAACATTACAAAGACCATAGGTGAATGACCTGTATCACCAGTATACCATCCTTATTTAATGACAAAAGACAATTAACCCTTTCCTGTATAGATACACCTTTATTGCTAGGGCGAACAGTTTAGATCCAGATCAGCCGGCACATCCGTGCCGTCTGATCAGGATCTAAACTGTTCGCTATTTGATTAATTAGGTTATTTCTGAATAAAATGCGACCAGTGCAGATCCTGTATCAGATGGCACGGATGTGCCGGCTGATCTGGATCTACACTGGTCGCACACGCGTAAAAATGCGTATATATCCAGGAATGGGTTAAAGAACAATCAACTGAGTTTCAGAGCTTAAATGGCGTGTAGAGCTGCAATGTTCTCTTGAAGAACAGTCCAATGGAATGCTGAAGACTAGATGCAATAAAATATGTTCCATCTCCTCTCAATCAACAGTCCATTGCAATGATGAAAGCTAGGAGTACTTTCTATCTAACCAGAGTCTAACTGAATGCTGAAGGCTAGTAGGGCTATATACAACAGTCCAAATTAGCAGAGATATGAATTTTTTTATCTTCTCGACTTGAACAATAATCCAATCAGCAGGGCTTTTTTTCACTGCCAGGGGATGGGGCCCATGCCTATTATTGTGGGGAAAATAGCATGATATTTTCTCTGAAGGGGAATGAAAAAACCAGGTGTAAAGTTACTTTTTGGGGAAAACTGCATGGTTTTAAAGAAATTTTCTGAGGGGAAGGCACCCATAAACGGCCCCTACTAAAGAAGGAAAACAAAGCTCTGCAATGGAATGCTTTTACATAGTGCCAAAATAGATAGACAATAGGCCTTGAACTTAGCTTCCCAAAGCTTTTTATACTTAAACATTTTTTTTCAAAAATTTGCAAAAATCTATATAATATACATGTCATGTATTTAAACTGAAGCATCACTTGTTTACACAGCCTTATGAAAATTCAATTAAAATTACCTTTTAGAAATTGTTGATCAATAAATTAAATCCACTTACATGTAACAATACATCAAAAAATAATAAAACTCCAAGTTGAAATATCCAATAATCACAAAATAGTTAGCTAAACACTGTCTATGTTAATTTCCAATTTTGTTCATAAATGCCAATGTACTACAAGCTAAATATCCTCTGAACATATGACAAGTTGTTCTGTGACAATCACTTCAGGAATCCTTCCACTCTGGCAATCTCAGTCAGCCTCCATTTTGTTTCTGCAAATCAATACCAGATCAATACACTTTTATCCCATATACAGGCAGCACAGTCTTAAAGTCTACCAAAGCTTTTCCAAGCATCTCCAAGACCATGAGAGCATGTCTGGAAATCTGAGTCACAGAGAAGATTGGAAATTTAATTGAGTAGCTACCTCCTTGGTAAGTTTTGTTGGGAAGTTCAAAACACAATCATTACTGCTTTCCATATTGGGCTGACAGGAAATCTTTTTATATCTTTGGAATCATTTATTCTAATCAAGTGCTGTATTGTTTGTGGTGCAGATAACACTATGGGGCTCTGAGTTCAATGGCATCCAACTGATCATGTGAAAGATTTCTATACATAGCAAATTATAGCAAAAGAACTATTTAAGTTATTCGAGCAATTTGAAAATGATAGTGTTGACTCAACCGATATAATTTGATTGATTAGTATTATTAAACAAAGAAAGTTTCTTGTCAAAAAATAATACATTTACATTTCTGTAACACAACGACTATAAAATAATCAAATATGTAAATGGTGCGTACATAAAATTATTAACTCTGTAAGATCGGAAACTAATGCAAAGACAATATATTTCAAGCAACGTAATTTCAAGATGTTTATATGTTGATAAAAACATGTAACCTAAACAACAAGTTTGTTTTTATTTTTGAGTAACAGATTTTACGCCATGAACATTCATCAAATTCAATCAAGTTTTGATAAACACGGACCAATGTCTGATTTATTGCCTGGCAATCTAAGCATGAGCAAAACAATTTACTGGACATGATTTGACCATGTATAACATGCAACATGCTAATCAATCAATGACCACTTCTCCGGGACCTTTTATGGTTGCTGAATCATTCTCAGGAATTGCACGCTTAATTAAATAACAGACCACCGGTGACTGCTCTTGCATTCCTAAAAACTCAGAGAAGATAGAAAGTACTGTGGGATCATTTAATATCACGGGATTCAAAATTTTGCGCATAACATAAATTACAATTTCATGCAGACATAAATTCGCACACTTATATTATTGGCACAAGATATTCAATTGATTGATTTCACTTGGTTTTGATGTCAAGCACTGTTTCTACCCACTACCTGCCCCTGCCTCCGAGAAATAAATTGATTCCACAGTAACTCATGGCCACAACAGCATGGGTCAACAACAATTTAGAATCCTGATAAAATATATATACACCACTTATTTTTCTTAAAGTGTTAAACTACTTGTATTTAGTGCTGTATTAAGGCTGGCATAGGGAGCATGTAAAACTGTACAAAGTACAAAATTGTATATCGCGTGATATTTAATATATTATAATGTTCCAAATATGCCTTAAATAACTAGTTTTATGAGTCAGTTAATAAAATTAATATGATAATGTATCAAAGATAACTTTGCAGACATATATATTGGTAACTACCAAAGGTAATTTAAAGGCCCAATAAACTTGTCAAACAGCATATTTTTTATTAACCTAAACATTTTAGATTTCACCTGTATGCATAATAACGCAAAAAATAAACCTTACAATAAGAAAAGGGTATTATTTTATTGATTTGCAGCATGTTTTGCGGATCGTTTATCTTGTTTACAAAGCAAACAGCGAATCTTTCCGAGCTGATTTTCGGCAACTCTCGGCAGGCAACGGTAGCTAATTATGCAGAGGTGCATAAATTGATGACGTATTCCCCACTAAAAGCCGTTACCGGGATGGGTCGTATAACATTTACATCTTTCTTTGTTTACCTTGTAATGAAGTTAAAACTTAAAGAATCTCTATTTTTCCTTGTCTTTTTCTTTCCATGTTTGCATGATTTTGTGTTTACAACTTTTATGTGAATGACGTCACCGCGTTTTGCATTCTTACGGCCCACGTACAGAAAAAACCGATAACTTTTCACTGAGTGATTGTAAACATTGGTTAGTAATTTTGTGGGCTACAAAAATACTGTGACGTTTTAATTCGGACCGGGTCTCAATGATTGGGGATTGTTTGAGATCATAAATATTTGGTCATTTATACTTTCTTTTGAAAAGGATCAACGTGGTTAATTAATTTTCACAATAAGAAAAAAAACGTTTTGACAAGTTTATTGGGCCTTTAAAAAAAACACTTTCCAGTACAATTTGGACCAAAAGGTTTTGATCTTAAAACTTATGTGGCTTGAACCTTTCTCTATTCATCTCCAGCCAATGGCAATAAAACTGATGCATTCAGGGCAATAAAAAATTGAGGGCAATAAAAAATACTGAATTAATCCTATGCAAACAAAACGTGAGCTTGATGACAAGAATTGTGACAAACGTTCGTCAACAGAAATTGAACTGAAGGCATTTTTGCGACACTGCAAAGTAATTTGACACCTTTTCCGAGGCCAATTATTGTTCTAATGATCCTCAATTTGGAGTTCTATAATTAGAATATGTATCAAATAACTACTGGTCACATGTCGAGCTGTTAAAATGACCATATTGCGGCGGAGCTACGGATGTTTATGACAAAACTAAAGCCTGGTGGGATACATACTGCGGACACGTGTATAATTGGCATTTCAACAATGTGATTGGGTTGTTTTGTTCAATTAAACATTAAGCTGGACACATTTAACAATAGACATGTCAAGTTAGCAACAGTCACACCATAGGCAGACATGTTAAAGCCCTGACCTTTGATTTTAATGTGTATTGTAAAAAGTGGACAATTCTAAAGAAATGCATGGGGGATGGCAATCATCTTATGAATAACATGATTTAACATTTCTGTAATGAATTAATTTTTCGGATGGAGCCAGTCCATTCTTAGATATATGGTCAAAGGGTGTTTTGACAAAGTAAGGAACCAAAGTAAGTAGACCCTCTGAATTCACAGGTAACAGGGGTGTTTTGACATTTTGACATTTCGCCATTTCAGCCAATCAGATGCTTGAGATTTGAGAAAGGTTTCCAAACTCAGTTTTATAACCTTCAGCCCTGATAAAACAGCATGGATGAACAGGTTATTAAATTGCACTTAGAAAAACACTTATGATACAGATTCATACATTATTTTGGGCACGTTATGGAAAAATGTACCTTCGGACACCTTGCGTCAATCCTCCAAATGATGTCAGAGTTAAGCAGACGGCCACAATGAATTTGCTTATTGTGCATAATTCACAATAGAAATAACATTATTTCATCAAAATCTGTAACAGAATTACGTGTTAATGATGAGAAAACAAAAAATTATTATATGTTGTGTCCAAATATACTTTACTTAATACAACTAAAATATCAAAAATATTACTGAAGGCACCTTTACCCATGATGTGTCCCATTTTATATTGCAAGCGAAGGACACTTTTATAAAAAAAATGCAAAAACATTTATTTGAAGTTCTTATTTCATACTATTATCAATCTGATAATGCCACATGATCTGCAAAAACACCAACAAATATCACAAATATCGTATGAATTATTCATCATATTCCATCATAGAATGGATTTTCATCCAAGTAAAGCATCCGACATACACAGATTAAAACATTTATCTGATCAATAGCAAATAATGACAAGCAGCAATACAGTTGTTTTTAACCATTCACACCTTTAAATAAGCCTTTTAAAACATGGGCAAAAAGGGGTAGATGCAGATCAGTGGGTACATCCTGGTCATTTGATCAGGATCTAAACTGTATGCTTCTTGGTCAGATATAACTGGATGAATCTGAAAGTGAATAGTGTAGATCCTTATTAGATGACACAGATATGCCAGCTGATCTGGATCTACACTGCCCTCAAATGTGATAAAGGGCATTTATATGGAGTAAAGGTTAAATACGAATATAACCAGCACCTTTGAGGACCAGACTGGCTGCTGAGCTAGGGATTATGACACAGCTGGCGGTTTCATTCTGCATTTGTACTTTTAATCCCCTACTTACGATTCAGCGGACAGTGTACATCAAGCATTTTCTATTGAACTGCTGATGAGCTGCTGGATTCAGCCAAAAGCCATGAAGGCGCATGAACCATGCTTATTGTGCTGCATGCGTACAAAAAGTAATTTTCCATTTTTGTTGTTTATTTCACACTGGGTTCCACATTCACAACCAGATCGAATTAAAGGGCAAAACAGACAATCTAAGTGGCCTGAAGGTCAGAAACCACTAAATGCTGAAAGATGGGCTGTGATTTGCTTATTCTGTCTAGTGACAAGTCAGAGTATTTTAACAAGCTATTTTCTGATTGGTAGATATTATAAACTTTAACAAATTTTACTTAAAAAATGCAGGGTTAAGTTTAAAAATTGTTAACAAAATTC
Source organism: Corbicula japonica (assembly GCA_038501625.1). NCBI lineage: Eukaryota > Metazoa > Mollusca > Bivalvia > Venerida > Cyrenidae > Corbicula > Corbicula japonica. The sequence continues at coordinate 345,920 of JAZAYU010000059.1, read as the reverse complement.
TATTTTGAATTTTAAGAGCCTGTTTTGTCCAATATTCACAATGTCCAATATTTACAATCATCAAAGCACTCGCCAACACATGGAGAAATTTTTGTTTTTGACGCAGTATGTGTATTTACTAGTTTGACAAACATGAAACTTTTGTAATATGCATATTGTTTGAGGCAGGGAATTTTTTTTCTAAAATGTGTTCATACCATTGAGGAACTCATAGTATGTCAGAGTAAACGCTCATAACTAATGCCCAATTCCAATCAAGATTCAATGCTATACAGAGGGGGAGAATAAATCAGTGGGAGTCGGTGGACATCTGATATCTAATGTCTCAATATAGCCCTGTTAAGGGATTGCACAGGGGACATTCTGGGGGCCATTACTGATGATCAGATTTCTCAATATGTCTCTGTTAGGGGACTGCACAGGGGACAGTCTGGGGGCCATTATTGCTGATCAGATTTCCAGTCTTTCATGCCACCAATCAGACAGTGGCACTATTCTTGATAAGGTCATGATCAGGGCCCTAAGATAATAAAACCAGGACTGGAGACCAGTCTCAAATCTCAAGCATCTGATTGGCTGAAATGGCGACCAGTCCCAATTTCAGCCAATCAGATGCTTGAGATTTGAGACTGGTCTCCTGATTTAGTTTTATGATCTTGAACCATCAGACAGTGGCGCCAATTATGATAAGGTCATGATCAATTATTCATTGCCTTGCCATGATAAGGTGAACATATCATGCATGAGTAACAAATCTATTATAATGTTATAGTTAATCAATATTTAAATGTTCTGAGGCTGTATGCCATTGATTCCGTCATTGAGATTTTTTCCCCAGAAAAGGCATATAAAACATTGTTATAGATGAAACGGAAATATGATTGAACTTGTTCTTGGGCAGTAATGGGAATGCATAATTATAACTACCCATGCCATCAAGCCCCAGGTTGGAACAACTCAATATTTACACAAGTAATAAATAGCCCCTACCAAATTTTAGCACTGAAACCATCATGCTATAACTTGTTATATAGGTTTAACGCTTTACTGCATGGGTATGCCTTTTATCACATGGGCAAGAAGTTTAGATCCAGATCAGCTGGCACATTCATGCACTGTTTGTTTTTTGGCCAGAAATAACCGAATGAATCTAAAATTCAACAGATCATTATCAGAATTCAAAGATCTGCAAGCTGGCTGCCCTAGGGATAAAGCAATTTAAAGACACCATAAACAACCGAAAATGAGAACCTAAGGAGGTACCGCCTTGGAATGGTCAGTGGCAAAACAATTTTAAAGTTTCGTATGATTGGGTTAAAGGTTCAAGAATTCTGTGATGTTTCCATATTGAAATAAAAATGTCTGACTTGAAGCAGTTACTAATAATGGGTGGGGAATATGTTATTTCCAAGAAGATCAATGATCTAATGCATGACAAGTGGGGAAATACATCAATCCTGGAAATGATAATGGTAGTTATCTGCGTACAATCTGAATTTCATGGTCATTGTTTAGTATAAAAATAATAGCCAGAATGAACACGATAATGGACACAGATAGTAGTAAAATGGTAATTAATGGAAATGACTTTTATAATTGCCTTTTCGATTGAATGGGAATATTTCCTGTTAGTTTTTGTCTAAATATAGAAAATATTCGGACAAACAATAATGCATGCTAAAATATTGTCAAAACCCAAAGACTACAAAAGCTAAAGTATGAAAACACTGCTATTTGTCCGAAGTAAAGTACTGCTAGGGATAAGTGATGTTTCTTGAAGTATGCTGAGAAGATTCAAAATTCTTACAAATAAGGATCTGCACACAAAATCTTAATCTTCATATTAACCCTTTACTCCATGGGACATGGCTGTTATCAATAAACAAACAGCCTAGATCCAGATCAGCTGGAACATCTGTGCCTTCTGATCAGGATTTTTGACCAAAAATTGAACAGTGTAGATTCTTATCAGACAGCACGGATGTGCCAGCTGATCTGGATCTCCATTCGGCCCAATGTGATAAAAGTAAGTGTACATATGGAGTGAAGGATTAATAGAACAATTATTAAACTGTAATTTGGGATACAGTAAAATAAAGAATGATTACATAAAATAATTTTCATTAGCTTTCGGATATATTAAAACAGTTGTTATACTTTGTTATATATTTGCAAGCACCCCCAAAAATCTATTGCAACAACCACCCCTAACAATCTCATATATTAATCAAATACCTGATCATTTGGCTAAAATTAATGCCTTAATGCATATAACAGATGAATGAAATGATGCAGTAAGCAAATTACCTCAATTTAATTACAGACCTGATTCAGAGCAAGTGGTTTTGCAGTTGATAGCATTAGAAAATCTGTTTAACAATCCTTTATTATTTTATTGTCAGAAAGATCCCTTCATAGCAGCTTATTGATTTTTCTTCAAAAGCAATTAAAAGAAACAATAGAAAATAATGGATTAAACATGAATGTATTCTGTTGTGAGAATTCATTAGTTTTTATGGGGTACTCAACTTCGTTGATTTTATCCACATATTTAAATCCCCTAAGAAATATCTGTCTTAGTTAATAATACAGTATCAGATGCAAAATTCATGAATATATGTAAGAATATGCTTCCAATTTTTAAATGTTAAAATAATTTCTGAAAATAAAAGTCACAATAATAAAAACTTAAGATTATGAAGGCGTTGATCTAAAAAACATTTATTTAGAAAAATTAGACAAAACTGCAGTCAAAACCATTTTCACAAGAGTTTTTAAAAGGAGTATTTAATTGCTAAATATAAAATTGATCATTTTAATGACATTTTTCCAATTTTTTTATGACTTTCTGGTGAGCTGGAAGTACTTTTCATAATATCAGGGGATTTTTTTCACTGCCTGGGAAAGGGACTTCTTCTCTAAAGGGGAATTAAAAAACCTCATTTTAAGTTACATTTTGGGGAAAACTGCATGATTTTAAAAAAAATTTTCTGAGCAGAGGTGCCCATAAACAGCCCCTGCTGTAGAAAGAAAAGAAGTCCTGAATATGGTTGTTGTTATTTTCTGTGCTGAAATCTTTGTAATCTGATGGACCAAAATGAGCCTCAGTTAACAAGTGGGGCATGTCACAGGAAAAAAGGTACCTTTGGACAGTTTACATCATTTCTTGAAATGATATCATAAACTTGAGCAGTCATTATCACTCAATATGTATTTCACAATAAAAGAAACATAATGATGTCAAAATGTGTAACAAAATCACCAATTCTTTATACAAAATAATAGATAATTTTAAGTTCTTTCCAAATAGAGTAACAACTAAAATGTAAAAAAATATTACCAAAGTCACGTCCCATAGCGTGCCCCATGTACTTGTTAACTTATTTCTATTCGGAATCTCGAAAAAATAACAATAGAAACAATGAGAAACATATACGACTGTCAGAGCCAGATGGGAACGCAGGGATAAAATGCTCCCCGAAGGATTTCACTTTCTCCTATAATACTAAATTAGTAATAGAAAATCTATAAGGAAAGTCTTCTGTTACACTGTATTTATGCCAATTTTATATCAAGAATAATGTCTTCAGATAATGGGGAAGGCAAAAACTTTTTGCTACATCTTTATGCAGTATTAAGTTGCCTTTTTCTTTCCTTTTTTCAGGAGTTGGTCAGATGTACTTTATAGGCAATTTGATGCCCATTATCTTCAACCTAAATATACAAGCTGATCTGGATCCACACTGTTTGCCCATGCGATAACAGACATATTTCATGGAATAAAGGGTTAAAACCAAAGTGCTTCTATTTGATGCTGGTAAACCCTTCCTCAAAATACACACCTTTATGGCATGTGCAAGAGCGCAAAATTCAAACCCAGCAAAATTGAACCATTTAACAGTGTTTCTTTACAGGAAATTACAGTTGCGGAAATTTACGCCCCCGCAAATTTGTTATTTACGGGTTCTGGGTGAAAATTCATCCCCGCAAAATTGAATGATACTTCAGTAGGTGTTTACAATCTGACAGTTCATACATTTTCAAAACACCAAAAAATGAAATTCAATTATAATAACAAACATCTGTGCATTCTGATCAGGATCTACACTGTTCACTTGGTCAGAAATAACCCAATGGATCTTAAAGTGAACAGTGTAGATCTGATAGACAGCACGGATGAGGCAGCTGATCTAAATCCACACTCATCGTCCATGTGATAAAGGCGTATGTGTGGAGTATTAATTGAACAATAGTATAACAGTTCTTTCTTGTAGTCTATGGTGACTTTAAATAACAAAACATTACAATTGATTACATATTAATCAGACGTTACATGATTCCATTGTTTTAGGGTCATATGCTGCACAGGGAATCATTTGTATTTCAAATCCATCTAAAGTTTCTTGAAATCCTTACGATGAATCTTTTTGAGCAATTTGACTCAGCTTAAAGTCTGAGTCACATGTTCTTGTTCCAATTTGCAATTCAAATCCACATCATCTAGTTATAGATCTCTGAAATCAGCCTGCAACATATTCACTCCGAAGAAACTATCTGTTTTCTTCAATTTCACTTGTTGCTTTAATCGTGTAATTGAAAAATTTATCAATCCTAACCCAAGTGCAGTAACAGTATAAGGTACTATTCAAATACGAATGAGTTATACTGTTTTTGCATTAAGTTGATTTAATATGAATGCTTTTAAGAGAATAAATTTGATTGACGCACATCGTGCACCGCCTTCTTCAGACTAATAACACTTCCTGTTGAAGAACATTGGTTCCAGGGCTTAGCTGTCACTAAAGAGATTGTGTATGGTTTTGTTTTGCGGCAATCTCACTTAAGTCACTTAAGTCATATATAACAAAACGTTAGATCTGATGACTGCCAATAAATATGATGGCCAGCAAATACCCTATACTAGCTATAGTGGTTTACCCCGATAACTTTTTTTTGAAAGTCGTCATAGGAACCATGATTCAAAAGGCTGTCGGCAAGTGTAAAAAATGATCTGAGGATGTTCTTTTATTATAAATACAAAATGTTTGAAACGCTTAAACATTCATGGCGATCATCATGTACTTTTGCAATTTTGTAGGCTACAATCTGATTGGTTAATAAGGTTGTTGATAAAAGCAGGTTTTAGTGACCTGTTGTCAGATCCTGATAGCATAGCAGTTTTCATGAGATGATTTTAATCAGAGTGGTTTTGGGGCTGCCTCAAGTTCCTGAGAATGCCTGTTGTCAGTTAAACTTGTTCATTGTTGGCCCAAAAACATTTAACCCTTTCCTCCATATATACGCATTTTAACGCATGTGCAACCAGTGTAAATCCAGATTAGCCGGCACATCCGTGCTGAGTTATCAAGATCTGCACTGGTTGCTTTTTTGTCAGAAATTACTCAATAAATCAAAAAAGAACAGTGCAGATCCTGATAAGACAGCACGAAATATGCAATAATTAAACCTGTGCAAAATAAAATGATTAACAGTAATTTTAATATTTTTTATGCAAATTAGGTATTAACTTTCCGACAGTTCACACATCGAATAAACACAGAAAAAAGAAATTCAATTACAAAATTTGTCTGCTAGGTGGCGGCTTTGATTGACATGAAATTCCACAATGACCAGTTCACTAACTACCCTGACATTAATATAAAATATAAATTTCTCTGGCAGTATTAGTGAATACCAAATAACTGTCAGCTTTCATAGATTTTTTTTTCCAATTTTCAACCAAAATGCTGAAAAATTCTTAACCCTTTCCTCCATATATACACATTTTTGCGCATGTGCGACCAATGTAGATCCAGATCAGCCAGCACATCCATGCTGTCTAATCAGGATTTGCACTGGTCGCATTTTGGTCACAGATAACCAAATGAATCAAAAACCAAACAGTGCATATCCTGATCAGACGGCACGGATGTGCCAGATGATCTGGATCTACACTGTTCCCCCACGCAATAAAGGTGTGTCTATGGAGGAAAGGGTTAAATCTGGTTCTGGTGGATAAATGACTGTGAAAAGTCCCACTGTTCTATCAAACTGAAACTTTGCAAATGCTAAGGATTGACAAAAGTAACACTGCATGCATCAACTTCACTGAACAGTGTAGACCCTGACAAGACAACATCCTGGCATATCCAGGCTGATCTGGATCTAAACAGTTCACCCATGTGATAAAAGGCTTATATGGAATAAAGGGTTAAATAGGAGATAAAAGCTTTATTGACTAAATTTATATTGCTGGAAATTACATAGAATAAAAGAATTGTTAAAATGTTAAGCTCCCTAGGGTTTGGAATTTCAGAAACTTCACTCTACTATACAGTATAGACTTTTGGTCTGAAACTAAAAAATCAATTGTTTTAATTACTTCTAGATTTTATTTGACTCCCGACATTTAAAGATAAGAAAATGAAACCTGGTAATTAGGGAATAAACAATTTGAAAGGTTATAAAATAGATTTTATGTGATTATAATACCACACTCCCTACTGTTTAGAAATTAAAGAGCAATATTTTAATGCTGTAGGTTTCTCATATATTTCAAGCAGAAATCAAAGTACTGAGAGTGCTTATATCAGGCATTACAAAGCTGTATATTACATGTTTCTGTGGGTTTGTATGGGTGTGAAATATGAATTATCACTGACAAAAAAAATGCAATCACTCCACATTCAACAGTTTTTGAGATTTCTGGAAAAAGAAAAATCACCAAATTCCGATATCAAATAGGTAGCCCATTATCAAAACTTGAATTCCTTTTATCATTTGAATACAGTCCAATCTGTGTCAAGACCAACTGTAAACATTAAGACTGCCTGCAGATATAAAGACCACGTTATTTGTTCCACAAACTGATGTTAAGATCAAATTCACCTGTGAACTAAGATCACTTTTCTTTAAACACCCTTTTTTGGTTTTTCCTAGAATGGTCTTGTAAGACAGGTTTTACAAGTTTCCTCCATAGATACACCTTGATTGCATGGGCAAACAGTTTAGATCCAGATCAGCCGGCACATCCGTGCCATCTGATCAGGATCTAAACTGTTCCCTATTTGATTTGTTAGGCTATTTCTGACCAAAATGCAAACAGCAACATGAATGTGCCGGCTGATCTGGATCTACACTGGTCGCACATGCGTTAAAAGGCGTATAAATGGAGGAAAAGGGTTATTTAATGCTTAAAATTATTCTTCTCCATCTGGGATCAACAGATTTGGTTGTCCTGATCTTTAGGATCGCTTGACATCTGGGTAACTTTGGTTGCTTGCGTAATTGCCGTCTTTAATTTCCCATGTTTCACTGCAGGCTGCTCATAATTTACCATATTTGGACAATGTGGCATTTAAATGACTCTGTTGCTTGGCTTTATTGGGCAATCTAGCTTTACTGGAAATCTTTGTTTTGCAGCCCAAAGCCACTTTGGAGGGTTATCAGCGTAAATAATTGGCATAATAGGACCACAGAGGAAACAATTGTGAATATGAAAATCCTCATGAACCGTGAAGATATAAAGCAAAATTGTCGCATCATTGTGAATATAAAAATCCTCGGCTATAAAGCAAAATTGTCCCATCCTTTTCATAATAATTTTCATGCATTCAGAGCATTATTACTCTCTTAAATGCAATTTCAAAGAAATTCACAAATTGTCTGCCTTAACGCCTTACCCTTTCCTCTATAATATTATATGGGTTTTATCAGATATGTGAATAGTGTAGATCCAGATCAGCTTTCACATCTGGTTAGAAAGAAACTAATTAATTTAAAGGCAAACAGTATAGATCCTGAACAGATAGCACTGATGCGTTAGCTGGTCTGGATCTACAGAGTGGCTGATGCATAACAGCCATATTCCATGACGTAAAATAATGCCAATAATACTACAGATATTTTATTTTCACAAAGGGAATATTCAATCCAACCGTAGTAATATTCTGCTTCCTTAGTATATCACATATCACTCTAATTGATTAAGGAAAAATTATTAAATTATCCCCATTGCCGAAGAGGAAACTTTCTGCAGCAGACACCCATCTTAATTACTTTAATTACTAGATACTTGAATTTCACTTTTTCAAGTATGCATAATTGATAATTAATATAATAATATCCTGACACATCTAGACGTAGAATGAAGATAATTAGGTCCATGCTTCTTAAGGGTATTTAAATTTGCAGGATAACTGTTTACTCCATGGGATATGGTTGTTCTCCCATGGGGAAAAAAGTGTAGATCCAGATCAGCCAGCTCATTTGTGCCATCTGGTCACTAATTACACTGTTCGCTTTTTTTATTTATTACTTTAATTCTGTTAAAAAAAAGCAACAAGTTTAAAACCAGACAGCACGAATTTGCAGCTGAGATCCGTGGCATTGATCTGGATCTGGACTGGTCAAGCACGTAATAAAATTGTTATCTATGGAGTAAAGGGATAAGGGAGGACTTCATGAAATGGCACTGGAACTGCAGATAACCTTGCATTTTTTCATTATCAATAATTATTCTTGCATACTTCAGACAAAATTAAGTTCCAGCATTTGTGTTTCATTACTATAATTCATCAGCATGTTAAAAATCCATCACTCAAGTCTTGAAAATGCTTGTATTTATTGCCTGTTTAGCTTCCAATAAGAAAACAAAAGCTTTGAATGGAATTCCCCAAAAGCATATCTGGATGTGCCTCATTGCGAAACTCTTCAATTTGAAGGTAAACTCTTCAATCTGAAGGTAAATTTATGAAAGGTACTTACTAGATCATTAGTTTTCCTGGTGCATTTAAGGTCAAAGTTGACAGACTGGAACTCAATCTTTATTCTGTAAAGAGGCTGTCATCCACATGTCTGTAGAACTCATCACAAAACCAGTCAATCAATACAGGATCCCACTGCAAACAAATTAGAGATGGTAAGAAAACATTGGCTTTGAAACAATACTGCTTTTATTGCTAGAAAATGTAGCTATTTGATCTGCATGATATGTAGAAAATTGTGGACCACTCCGGAAAAGCTCCGTCAGGAATGTCAGGGCACTTTGTTGATGGTTATGCTTACTGAATTTCAGTGCTAGTATGTGTTTTCCACTGCAATAATGTTTGGGAGGCAACAGTGTTCAAACAATATAATTATGTGTCTGATATTAAAGGCAAACATCAACGTAAATCATTACTGTTATGTTTGAAAAGCGTACAGGTAATAAATTAGGACTAAAGGCATTTACAAACAAAAACAATCTTTTCATGCTGCTGCTGTGATAACAATTCAGCACCATGCAAATTAACCCTTTTCTCCATATATAAGCCTCTATAACTTGCACAAACAGTGTAGATCAATCTATCCAGATCAGCCGCCACATCCGTGCCATATGATCATGATCTACACTGGTTGCTTTTTTTATTCATTAGGTTGTTTCTAACCAAAATGCAAAAAATGCAGATCCTGATCAGATGGCATGGATGTGCAAGCTGATCTGGATCTACACTGTTTGCTCATGTGATAAAAGTTGTGTTTATGGAGGAAAGGGGCTAGGTGCAATACGGCTTGAACCTTTGTTACTAATAATAGAAATGAAAGAACCATTTACATTTTTGGTTGATAAACTCCAGAGGTATGCCCTTTTTCTCAGCAAGTTTAAAGCTTTGCTCACCATCATCATAAACAGATATAAAGCTGAATTTTGACAATTTTTCTTTCTATATGACATATTACTTGCATTTTCACATTGCAGAAGCACCAATTTATTAGCTGTAAAAATTAATGGATTATTGGAACTAGCTGACGGCAATCCCAGGGAAGTGGAGATGAAAAGCTGCACTTAAATGTTCTGCCGTGTGATTTGATGAGCATAGGGCATAAAATGCTAGAGAGTACATCTAAAACCATAAATGATTGCAAATGATTCTATTAGACTTGGAAACAATGTGATAGTGCAAATTTATCAGTGGTGTCAAAAGGAAAGTATTTAGACCATAAAACAATAAAAACAAAAAATATCTTAGAAATTGTAGTAACCAAAGTTAAGAAGTTTTATAAATCTTGTGTCCACTTGCATATTATGATGGTGAAAATTCACTGGTCATAAAAAGTATATTCATCCTGCAAACATTATCATTATGGAACAAAACAGTCTTAACCCATTCCTCTGTATATATGCATTTTTACTTATGTGCGACCAGTGTAGATTCAGATCAGCAGGCACATCTTGCAAGGATGTTGCTGCTGATCTGGATCTACACTGTTTGCCCATGCAATAAAGGTGTGTCTATGGAGGAAAGGGTTACATTGCAGATGGCATCAATGGTGTTGAAATGAGCTTTCTTTTATTTGTGCTAGCAAATGAAAACTATGGTTTTACCAGGGATGGTACCTACTTCAAACTTTTCCAAAGGCACACATCTACTCACAATATAGAGCTGAGATCCTCTTAGAATTTGGTACTAACATCCAAAGGATTTATGATAAATTGGTTTACTTTTTGCTCTTATTTTTCCATATTGAGCAATACCGGCAATTTTTACCCCAGTTCTGCATTGAGAAAATTGTTCAATATATATTAACAAAAAAAAATGAGCTTCCATCAATGTGCAAACATGGTCATAGAAATAAATAGTAGCTGTGACACAATCTGTTTATCAAGCCAGGATGTTTCATTCAGACATGACAATGCTCTGTAAATTAGTCGTAATTGAGTCAATTTTCAGCATATATCAGATAATGACATTGATCATTTTATGATGGAACTTGGCGTTGGTGGGGAAAACTGGCACCTTCACAACTACAGAAAATTATTGAGCAATGTCAATAACAAAGGGTTATTTATACAAATAATGATTATATGGTTTATCGTTATCTATCTATGAACATATCAGCATTATTTATATTAAATTTAAAGGTTCTCAGTCAATCTTTGACAAAATAACCCCTGAAAAATATTGCATTTATATTATTATAATATTACACTCATTTTGTGCAATCCGCTATGATAAAAGTTGTTGATTGGGCTTAACACATGTTTTCCTTTCCATGATGAATGTGCAATGAAATATTGAGTCAGTTCTTAAAAACATGTCTGAAGCTTTATAACAATGTCCAAAATTGTTCAGAAGTTGGGTGCAAAACAGTAACTGTTGTAACTGACTTCTTTATTTATAAAATATTATACTGTTATAACTGTTTTAGCACACAGCCCTCAAAATGGTTAAAAATGAATATTTATGCTCTTAATTATTAATTCTGCTAAAATGACATAGCAATTTTTGGCACTAACAGATTGCCAAGATGTGCTTGCTTCATTAACTCAATTGTTCCAGTAACCTAAACATGATACTAATCAAGTAGACCAGCATCACAATGTTCTACATAATTACCTTAACAATCAATCAAGCACATCCCATCACAAGTCTGCTTCCAGGTAATACAGTTGTGTGGGGAAAAGACTTCCAACTTGAATTTTTTGTTTATTTTGATAAATACAGTCAAACCTGTCTTAAGCAACCAGCCAAGGGAGTGACAAAAAGTGGCTGCCTTAAACAGGGGGCTGTTTAAGACAGGTAAAAATTAGAACAAAATGTCAGTTTAGGACATATTCAAACTGGCTGTTTAAGGCAGGTGGTTGCTGAAGGCAGGTGGCTGCAAAGACAGGTTCAACTGTATACTGGACAGTAACAGAAAGTGACACTCGTCTTTTAGCTTTTATTAATTAATGAAATTGAAACCATTCGATATAGTAACGTAGCTCTGGTACATTCTTACAATTTCAGTTAACTTACAGTCTAATAACAGGCTTTTTTTCAGCAGCAAAAAGTTTAAAAGCTTAAAATTTATAGAACCATTAAAATCAACCCGACAAATTAACATGTTAAAAATAACATGTGAAAGATAATTTCTCTCTTTTTCTTTGCATCACAAAAATTAATTTTTCTAAAAAACTGAAAGTTGTCAATGATTTCTTTCAAGACACACTACTGTTTAATTGGTCAAAGTTTGAAACATTACATTAAAACGGGAAGGCAGTCCGGAAATTTGCAGAAAACCATAAATTATAAGGCTTCAGGGTTCAGCAACACTCAGGCTCTGAAACTGTGTTCTTGATCTTGATAATAATAACTGTTTCAAATTCCATAACAATTAAAATATTACATATAAAGCCATTCATATTTTATCAATCAGTTAAAAGTTTAAACTTTTGATAAAATTTGCTGCTGTTCAGTCATTTATAGCCATTATTCCTCCATATAATTATGTGCCACCAGTGTAGATCCAGATCAGCCAGCACGGATTAATCTATGTTAATTTATCGATATTAATCACAACACTACTGAAACATAGAAGTATTCCATCCTGATCTCTGAACAGGCAGCTTTAACCCTTTACTCAACATATACGCCTTTTTACGCTTGTGGTACCAGTGTAGATCCAGATCAGCCGGCACATCAGGGTCTGCACTGTTCGCTTTTTGGTCAGAAATAACCTAATAAATAAAAAAAAGAACAGTGCATATCCTGATCAGACAGCATGGGTGTGCCAGCTTATCTGGATCTACACTGTTCACCCATGCCATAAAGGCATGTATATGGAGGAAGGGTTAAAGCGTTTACATGGGAAGAAACAATTCTCAGGGAATTTTTCATTTTCTATACTATTACGTGAGCTATTAAGTGAAATTAACTGGAAAGATTTAAATTGTTTTATGTGGTTCAAATTTAATTGATCTTCTAAGATTGATCTTCAAGGCACAAAAACTGAATCAACATTCAAGCATTCAATCAAAGTGGTAGGATTTCAAGGTCAGCAAAATCCAGGAAAATTTAACTCCTTACTCCATACAGACACCATTATTGCATGGGCGAACAGTGTAGATAAAGGATCAGCCGGCACATATAAACAGTGTAGATCCAGATCAGCTGGCATAATCTATGCCAATTAATCATAATCTGCACTGTTCGATTTTTCTTTACTAGGTTATTTCTGACCCAAAAGCTAACAGTGCAGATGCAGATATGATGCCACAGATGTGCAGGCTGATCTGGATCTACACTTCTGCACATGCGAAAAAATGCCTACAGTGAAACCTGCCTTAGCAGACACCTGCGAATAGCTACCACCTGTCTTAAACAGCCAGTTTAAATATGACGTAAACTGACATTTTGTTCTAATTTTTTACTGCCTTTAACAGCCACCTGTCTTCAACAGCCACTTTTTGTCACTCTCTTGGGTGGCTGCTTAAGACAGGTTTGACTGTATATAATTATGGAGTAGTTAAATAGAGAGGTTTTACTGTAACTGGAAAGTCTTGAGACCAAATTTAACTGATCTTTTAAGATTGATTTATCAGGGGCAACCAATTACTGAGATAACACTCAATCCAATTTCAATGAGAGAATTTCAGGGTCAGAACAATCTAGGTAACTTTAAGAAATCAAATACTGTTATTTAAATGTGGTGAACTGACATTTTCTGCAGATCTGCAAAAGCATACTACATTAATTATAGATGATGCACGAAATTTAGTGAATGACTTGTACAAGACTGATTTCCCGAAATAAAATTCTACCTCACCTTTTATTAACCCTTTCGTTGATATATACGCTTTTTTACACATGTGCGACCAGTGTAGATCCAGATCAGCCGGCACTTCCGTGCCGTCTGATCAGGATCTGCACTGGTCGCATTTTGGTCAGAAATAACCTAATGAATCTAAAAGCAAACAGTTTAGATCCTGATCAGACGGCACGGATGTGCCGGCTGATCTGGATCTAAACTGTTCGCCCTAGCAATAAAGGTGTATCTATACTGGAAAGGGTTAAAATTGCTTGGCATTCTGTGTCCTCAGCCTACTTCCTTGTTCCTCTAAAAATTTCTGGACATGTCAGCTAGTATCATTTAACTTTGCGGGGAGGAAATTTTGCAACGAATCCACAAATTATATTTAAGTATGGGCATAAACTTGCGAAGTTGTATTATTCATATGAGACTCGCATATAAATGGTTAAATTTCGCTGGGATCTAAATTTGTGTACTTTCCCTCGTTCAAAATATGCAAAATTAAACCCCCCTCAAAAATATAAAGATACTGCAGTAACAATATTTGATTCTGTCTTAGTCAATATTGATCCAGACTTTTGTAGGATATCTATGTTTTATCTGTTCTCACCATCTAATGGCCTGTCTGGGACCTAACTGACCTGAAGATTATATTGTCATCTTAACTGATAGATCATCTATTAGAATGGCTATGTTTGCTTAAGCTGCCCAATTTGGAATAAAGACAGAACTATGTTACTCTATATACATGTATTAACACATGTGAGACCAATGTAGACCCAGATCAGCCAGCACATCTGTGCAATCTGATCTAGATCTACACTGGTCACATCTTGGTCAGAAGTAACTTATGAATCTGGCAGCAAATGGTGTAGATCGTAATCAGACGGCATGAAAGTGCAGATGTTACGAATGTGCCAGCTGATCTGGTTCTACAATGTTTGCCCATGCAATAAAGGTGTATCTATGCAAGATTTCTAGAAATGTGGTTTGTTTGGGGCATTCTTTGGGTTGTTACAAGATAATTTCCAACTTTTTGGCCAAAAAATCCTCATGAAAATTAAATATTGTTGCCCAAAAAAGGGTTCAAGCAATCCCACTGAACCATATGTAACCCGTGCAAAAAAAACCAAGAACAATTTCTTCAATAGGAGAAAATGAATAGAATCTTGCTTTAAAAGAAACAACAATTTCCTATCTGAGAAAGTTAGTAATAATTGCTGAAAATAACTTCCTCTAAACTCCTGTCCCAATCAGTTGACAGCGCACAATATTGATCTGTGACCAAGAATCGGCCTTGTTGATGAAACCATGAAATTCCTCTTAACTCAATTATTTTCCTCCACTGATTACTCTCTAGCGCTCTCTAAGCTGCTTAAGGTCATAACTGACCGCTTTGACCAATCCGAACATTTGTCCGAACAATTGATTCTAAGCTCATTAACAATACTACAGTGGTCAG
This sequence comes from Corbicula japonica, assembly GCA_038501625.1. Lineage (NCBI taxonomy): Eukaryota > Metazoa > Mollusca > Bivalvia > Venerida > Cyrenidae > Corbicula > Corbicula japonica. The sequence goes on along the minus strand of JAZAYU010000059.1, from coordinate 330,904 downwards.
CTTTGGTCAGTTTGGGACAGATGGGTGCTGGACACATCATATTAATTTTTCTTAATAAGGGAAGCGTGCTGCACATTTATGGCTTGAATGCAATATTTCATCTTAGGAAGGGAAAGCACACAAATTTATCATAAATAATGAATTAATACACATCTCCATACAGGGTATGCAATAAAAGTAATTGTGAATTATTAAATTGATCACTGTATAAAGTTTGAACCTAAATGTCTAAAAATATCTTCTTTAATTTGTCCCATCCTAGAATCTGGGTAAATAATTTGAAAAATTTATACTGAAAGCATTTCTTAAATTTTACTCCATATACAAGGGTTTTATGGTGTATGGGTCCAGTGTAGATCCAATTTAGCTGGCACATCCTTGCTGTCTGATCTGGACCTACACTAGTCATCTCGTGGTAAGAAATAGCATAACGAAACTTAACGTAAACAGTGTTACGAAGATCCTGATCAGGATCTACACTGTTTGCCATTGAATAACACCCATATCCCATGGAGTTAAGGGTTAATAAAACATGTCTTCATTTCAATCAAGCAATACACCAATCTGTGGATATTACACAGATGAACTCATTTCTAATCAGCAACTGGGAGCCAATAATATCAATCAAAGGCCTAGGGCCCATTCCACCCCAGTAATAGCCAATAAATCATCTCTCCGGTGAATGTATCAAATTTAATAGTGTTTTTATACAGAAGTGTGGTTTCACCAATAATATCATATGCTGGTGATCTTTGTTCGGCAACCTATAAATCATGAGTCACAGTTTGCTTTACTTGGGAGTCAATTATACAATTGAGGAGCCTCGCCTTCTGGACCTTTATGAAATAATACTGCGGTATTGTTACGGTATTTTACGGCGGTTTAATTTTTGCGTATTTCCACTAGAACCTAGGTGTGTGCAAAATCAAACCCTAACGAAATATAACCATTGAATAATTAGTCTTATGAGAATTATGACTGCACAAAAATGTCATTTATTATTTTTATGCAAAATATGTTCCCCGCGTAATTAAATGATACCACAATATTTAGGCCTTGCATGTGGAAAATTGACAGGAAATATTATGTTATTTCTTGCCAATTTTTCTGACATTGGTGTCATTTATGGGTAAGGGAGAAATAAGCAATGTATTATTCTAGTATGCAAGAATGTTGATTACAATCATCTAAAGCAACATTGAATGGGGGTCGTAACTTGTACAATACACAAGTGGTTGTCAATTAATTAGAGATAAAACTGAGTTTTTCTCCTGGTGAAGAAATAATTGCTTCCAAATAACAGAATTCTGGTGTTTCTGAATCAACCGATAAAGATATCTCGGAAAACAAAACATCAGGAACAATGAGTGATTACAGGTTTTATCACATTCAGTCAGCTTGTTTTCAAAAGATACAAGGACACTTTATTGTAACATGATTGTGAAATGCACTTCCAGATGCAAGGTTTCTAGAATTGGGGTTCGTCTGAGATTTCAATTCTCAGACCTCAAGCTTATCCTGCCGATGCTCTAGATGCTCTACCAATTGAGCTACCGAGGCAGCTTGTATGAAATCTACTATAAATATATAACAAATAGGTGCATATGACAAATGATTATGTATAGTGTTACTGTGCAGATGCACTACCAATTGAGGTACTGGTACAAAATCTATTACAAACGTAACAAATAGGTGCGTGGACAAATGATTATGTATAGTGTTACAGGTTTGTTCTCATATAGACCAATAATTGACCAAAACAGCATCGCAGTTGTATCACAGTGACATTATGTTCTGATGACAGTATTGATCGTTCCGTATGTAACTAGTGACAAAAACATCTCTACTGGAAGTGGTGAATCAATCAATCAACCAATCAATCAAACAGGTTCGCGTGACTGTAGCAAGTAATTGTGCTACTGTTTCTTCTTTGAGTGAAGAAAAGCAGACATTATCCTCACTTGATATCTGGTTGTTATTGTTCTCCATGAAAGATTGCTTTTTTCTAGAAAAATATTTTTTGGGGGCCTAATGTTTTTCTGTCACAGATTTGATGCTGTCCTATACAGAGGTAATGTTATGTTGTGTATTAGTTCTAAGTATGGTCTTTAACCCTTTGCTACATAACTACACTATTGTGTGGACGAACAGTGTAGATCCAGATCAGGTGGTGCATCTGTGCCATTTGTAGATCGAGATCAGATGGCACACTGTTTGCTTTAAGATTCATTAGGTTACAGTCAAACCTGTCTTTAGCAGAAACCCAAGGGAGTGACGAAAAGTGGCTGCTCTACACAGGTGGCTGTTACAGACAGATTAAAATGAGAACAAAATGTCAGTTTAAGACATATTCAAACTGGCTGCTTAAGACAGGCAGTTGCTATTCGTAGGTGGCTGCTAAGGCAGGTTTAACTGTATTTCTGACCAAGATGTGACCACTGTAGATTCAGACTAGATGGCACAGATGTGCCTGCTGATCTAGATGTACACTATTCACCCACACAATAAAGATGTATCTAATTGGAGTAAAGGATAATTCTGTTCCCAATGCCAATACTCCATGAACTAACAGCTTGGAGGCTGGCATTAGTATCAATAATTCATGCAGATGCATAACTAATTATTTACAGACAGTCAGATTAGACAGACCTAATGAAATAATAAAATAATAACTAAGGCATTTACCAAATTCAATATTCTGTTACTTAAGCTACCACTTAGGGAGTCTGCCTCAAGCTTACATCACAGTCATTCCCAAAGTGGACAATTCTGGGGGAAAGTTACTGATTGTAAACTCTACCCTTGACTGTGCGACCAGTGTTTATCAAGACAAGTCTGCACACCTGCACATTCTAATTAGGATCTACACTGTCCACTTTTAGTTTCCTTACAGTTTTTTTTTTAAACAAAAAGCAAATAGTGAAGGTAGAGATAACGCTGCACTGATATGCTCCTCAAAATTTTTTAAGAACTGAGAATACTTAGAAATGTAAATATCAGAATCAAATTGATATTTTATTGCGTTCATTGGGATATGAAAAACATTTGTGTTGTTTAAACTAAGCATTAAAGCCATGTGAGCTTCACACACTTAAAACAACCCAAATGTTTACCATACCCTGTATTATATCGGTCTTCAATTATTTTTCTAAATATTGCTATTATTCTATTTGGCATTCAGGCATTCAGTTTAAACATATCTTTGCTAGAGGCATCATACTATGATATTGTACATGCAAATTTCACTTACAATAAATTTTTACAAGAATTTATTTTACAGTAACTGTTGAATAGAATAAAGCTTTAAGGTCAGAGGACAGTAAATAGAAAAGCCTGTCGCGGATTGGACAATTTTGTCTAGGGATGATTCGGGCTGAATTTATTTTCAAAGATTCATTGGCCACAACTATAGAGAATAGAAATAATTTTTTGTTTTCAAAAATGTAAAATGACTTTAATTATATACTTAAAAATAAAAATGATTATTAAAAACACTGTTTGAAAGGTGATTTGTGTCACTTTAAAGAAGTTGGTACTTTCCTTATTTTGGGTTGAAGATTTGTTTACATTCTGGGGGTGGTTACTTTGGGTTTAAAATGCTGAGAGAATGAGTTGGTGAAGACCCTGATTTCTGGCCATTTTTGATTTGCCCAAGAGTGCCACTTTGCAAATCTGTTGTAGTTTTGGAAATAGTCGTGTAAACTAAATCACAGGAGGACCAAATCTTATAATGTAAGTCTATGGGAAACTATTTAGTGGTCTCTGACCTTAAGGATGTAACCTATATAGCAGAAGTGTGCCAAGTGTGATATCAATATCATAAGAAACCAAGAAACACTGAAGTAAGAATGTGGTTCCAACAGAAATCACACCCTCTAAGCGATTGCTGAATAATTACCGGAGACTCGTACAATGACATTTAATCTATAACACCTAACACCATTGTTTCTTGTTTTCTCTGAGTCACTCAATTTTTCCAATAGAGTTAGAATATTCTGATCAAATGCTTGGGGAAGGTCTACAAAAAACGAACAAAAATCAATAGATGACCTCATGTTAAATAATCCCTAACAGTGCCAAGTAGCTCTTGGACATCATCATTAATATTTCAGAAACATACTTTGTCCGTTGGTATTGTCTAATTTACAAGCTAAAACAGATTGTTCACTTCCTCATGGGACCTAATCAGTCTTGTACGCAAATTTTGGAAAAAATAACAAATTTTCAGATAGAAAGGATTTATAGGTAACATCTATGATGGTCAATGCTTGCTGGTGATCTTTAAAAAATGAAAACATTGAATTTACAACAATATTATGGAAAACATTATAATTATATAACTGATTATACTATTTATTGGCAACATACATTTTTGCAGTGCTGTGTTAGAACTTTATCTTTTGAACATGCGCTTAACCCTTTCCTGCATTGATACTACAATTAAGGCGTAGGCATAAGGTTATTTCTGACCAAGAGGCAAACAGTGTAGATCTAGATCAGATAGATGTGGATCTTTTCTAGTCCTGGTCAACCAATTGTTATACAAGACCTTTCCATGGAGCAAATGGTTAAATGCTTGGTACATAATATAAAGCCACAAAATATGCAAAAATTGCAAATTTCCAAAACAATATGAAATGAAATACTCTAAATGTTAAAACTAAACTGATTAGATGCCTGAAACATGAAAGCATCAAAGTAAAGCAATTAATTAATGAATATCTTCTTCGAAACTTAATATACATTTCTGTCATTAGGCTATTTGTTGCACGCAAGACTGTTGCAACTCCCTCTTTACTTTAATGTAGTTATGGCAGTTTTGCATGCAACCCTCAAGGCTATAAAACGATGATCCAAAAGACAAACGATTTGAATAGGCCACAGAAACAGACACTTCTGAAACAAATGTCTTTAAAATAATTGTATTGTTCTTTAATACTTCAGAAGATAACTTATATTGGCAGTTATGTATTTTATATTTAAAGGCTCAATGACCCTTTTGAAATGTAGGAAACTTAAAAGCTGAAAATATGAAAGACAATCTATGTGGTAATACAGGGGTTGAGGAACCTGATCCCTAGTGACAACCATCTGTAATATCTCAGATTCTATATCTCATAACCCTTGACTCCACAGAGACACCTTTATTGATTGAGGATCAGTGTAGATCCAGATCAGCTAGCACATCCATTTCATCTGATCAGGATCTACACTGTTATTTTTTTATTCATTAGGTTATTTCAGACAAAGAAGCTGACAGTGTAGAGCCAGATCAGGTAGCACAGATAAGCTGGCTGATCTGGATCGACAATGGTTGCACATACAATATAAACTGTATATATCGAGAAAAAGAGTTAAAGTAAATAACAAGCATAAATTTGTGAAATTATATTTTTCTATCAAAACATATTATTACCAAGTGTAATTTTGGTGGGGTTAAAATTTGTGCATTTACCCTAGCGCAAAATATGTGAAATTTTAACTCCCACGCAAATAATGATTCTACAGTAAATGAGCAAAGTCAATGAAAAATTTCAAAAATTATTTGAAATGATTGGAAACAGATGGATGGTAAAATTTAACAAACTTTCCAGAAAATGCAATGCATTATATGGAAAATAACACCAAATCATTTGAAAAAAGCCATAGTAAAGAAATTCTATTCATTCACAAATCGTTGCTGTAATTCATATACATTATACGACATTTTAGAAGATGAGAATGAAAAGACCAATGGAAACACTACAAAGTATCACACTGTCTGTATGGACATCTGAATTGTTACCCAATCAACAACTATCTTAGTTAAATGCTCCCAAACAGACAAAAAACAAATTTACAAATTTATTGTACATTTTAGAATCACATCTTTTTAGAATTATCGCAACAAAATATTTTCATGCAAACTTCATAAACATTCCATAGTCAAATTATCTCAGTTTTGTGGCAGACTATTGCAATCAACATCATTATGGTTCATTTTACTAAATTACTGAATGATATTTCCCATGAGTAACTATTGTAAAATAGCCTCATTCTGGTTCTGATTCCGGATAAATTGTGAGCTATAATAAATTGTGAGCTCCATGTTGGATCCCTGTAAGGCATCATTTGAAGTGCTGCAGTGCAACAGGGGTATACTGAGGTTGCTCGCTGGCTCAAAATCGAATTGAAATGGAAATTTGTAGTAAAATGATCCAATGATTTAATTTCGCCTATATAATCTACCATTCAACATAAAATTTCATAGAATTGTCAATTCCATCCTCCTATTTGTTACCTTGCAGGATATGATGACCTAATTTCTATGGGTTTCAGGGTCGGATGCAAGATTTTGAGAAAGGGGGTTCGTCAGGGGTGGCCTTAGGGAAGTAACATGATAATTTCCAGTGTGGCTTCAATCCCCATGAAAATAAAATATTGCTGCCTAAAAAGTGGGGTTTGAACAAATCCACTTAACCTCTCTGGGTCTGCTACTGAACTGACACATTAGAATGATCCAACCTCTATTCAATTTCCTTTTTGAATTATAACCCCTGCTCAACATTAAATTTCACAGAACATAATTCCAACCACCTATATTTTACCTTGAAGGATATTAAGTTCTACTGGGATATCATTATAATTTGAGCTGGTTTAAATTTTGTGTATTTTGTGCAAGGGTATAAGCCTTAATTTAAACTCCAGCAAAATTACACCGTGTTATGTCTTAAAAGAAAAATTTAGTCTTGTCACTTTATGCCTGCGCCAATATATTTGTGGCTTTCACATGAAATAATTTTCCTTAAATGTTCAATGATACCATAGTAATATCTATTGATCTGAAAGTTCTAGAATTCACCACTCCTAACAGCAGTTACACCTGAGGCTTCAGTCTCTTTTGGACTGCTGTAGGCCTGGCAAATACCACAAGGAACAGTCACCATGGGACTTTATCCCCTTACTCTTATATATGTATTTTAATGCATGTGCAACTAGAGTAGATCCAGATCAGCTAGCCCATCCATGCTGTCTGATCAGGACACTTTTCACTTCTTGGTCAAAATTAACTAAATGAATGTAAAAGCAAACTGTTAAGATCCTGATCAGATGGCAATGTAATAAAGGTATATCTATGGAATAAAAAGGTGAAATATGTATATCAGGGATTGCCACATTCAGAAAAAACAGCCTCCCCACACAGTCAAGAAGAAGAGAGAGGGAGAGAGCATGGTTAATAAAATGATTAGTTTTAAAAAAAGACACCACTAACAATAAACAACAAGAGTGCCAAACTGACACAAAATACGCCCGTCAAAATGCGCTGATCATCAAAGTTGCGTAACGATCCGATGAAAATTATTCGACTTGGAGAGCAGATACCGCTACTTCAGTTTTTAGGCAATTCAAGGGCCATAATTCAGGAGTGCCTGGGGGGATTTGGCAGGTTATAGAACTTGGTCGAGATATTATGCCAACCAACATATTCACCAAGTTTGATAAAGACCGGATGAAAACTCTTTGACTTAGAGAGCGGAAACAGTAATTTTGGACAATTCAAGGGCCATAATTCAGAAGTGCCTAGGGGGATTTGGCTGGTTATAGAACTTGGTCGAGATATTATGCCCACCAACATATTCACCAAGTTTGATAAAGACCGGATGAAAACTCTTTGACTTAGAGAGCGGAAACCCTTATTTTGGACAATTCAAGGGCCATAATTCAGTAGTGCATAGGGGATTTGGCTGGTTATAGAACTTGGTCCAGATATTATGCCCACCAACATATTCACCAAGTTTGATAAAGACAGGACAAAAACTCTTTGACTTAGAGAGCGGAAACCCAAATTTTGGACAATTCAAGGGCCATAATTCAGGAGTGCCTGGGGGGATTTGGCTGGTTATAGAACTTGGTCCAGATATTATGCCCAACAACATATTCTCCAAGTTTGATAAAGACCGGATGAAAACTCTTTGACTTAGAGAGCGGAAACAGTAATTTTGGACAATTCAAGGGCCATAATTCAGGAGTGCCTGGGGGGATTTGGCTGGTTATAGAACTTGGTCGAGATATTATGCCCACCAACATATTCACCAAGTTTGATAAAGGCCGGATGAAAACTCTTTGACTTAGAGAGGGGAAACAGTAATTTTGGACAATTCAAGGGCCATAATTCAGGAGTGCCTGGGGGGATTTGGCTGGTTATAGAACTTGGTCGAGATATTATGCCCACCAACATATTCACCAAGTTTGATAAAGATCGAATGAAAACTCTTTGACTTAGAGAGCGGAAACCCTGTGGACACCGCTCGCCCGTCAACCAGCCCGCCCGCCGCAGGTGTTCCCATAATACGTCCTGTTTTTCAAATGGGCGTATAAAAATGAGAACCCGAGGGGTTACCGCCTTGGAACGGTCAGTGGCAAATCAAATTGCCACTGGGGGTTTAAACCAGGTTCTAGGGTGCACCAAGGGTTTATAAGACTTTTGAACATTCAGCTACCCTGCCCTATCCCTTCAGTTCATTACAAACCAATATTGCAAGACTTGTATAGATGTAAAAACTGTGATGCATTAGTTTGCATGTCTGCTTAAATTTTCTCAGGTAAGTTACAAACTGAAATAATCAGTTTCATGAAAATGCTGAGTTGCAAAAAAACAAGCCCAAAGAAGTACTGGTACTGCTAATCTTACGTTGCGCAAAAAAAATCGAAAATCAATTTAGTGCAAAACATAATAAAATTGATCAAATGCAGACAATCAAAGACTCCTTCTACTGCTAGAACTCCAAACAATCTTTTCCAAACTTTGCATTTCAGGTTCTCTTTGAAAAATTATCCACAGTAATTACTCTCATGAATGAACCCTCTCAAAACATGACTTTCCCATGTGCAAAACACTTTAAATTCAAAACTTCAAGTTAACTTCTTATAATAAGGATTACATTAAATCACCACAAAAATCATTTACCTAAGAATCAATGGCTGTTTTCCAAACATTATTTCCAGGGGAATAATTTTCTAGCAATGCGGAATTTGGTAATGTGCATGTATATGATGTGCAGCAATGCCGGTGGCAATTATTTCTGACAGAATGCATTTAATACATGACGTTTCCTTCCACAAGAACCATCAATGCTTGAAAAATATGCCAGATATAATGGGAAATGTTTGCTTGTAGGTGTAAATTCTAGCATTCTGTTGTAAAAATATTGCTTTGCCTGTCAAATACTTTGTCTAATGGGCTTTCCAAATTAAACGATATGGATATTTCTTGACAAAATGTTGCAGTATAAATCTAGTCACTATTTAGGGAGAAGATATTTAAGTGGCTGGAATAGTGCAGTCGGGAGAGTACTTGCACTGTAAGCCTCTCGAAGTCCGAGGTTAGATTCCTGGTCTGGCTGCACTTCTTTCTCACCTAGTGTATTTGGTGCCCGACAGGGAACAGTGATAACTCAGTCAAAAAGAGAACTAACTTGGACACATGCTCTCTCTGTCTTAACCGTGCTAACCGGGCCACTTCCACATCATTTCAAGATTCGTACAGCAACATATATACAAGAAGTTGTTAGATCCTGCTTAAAGGGCTTTAACAGTTCATAGACAACTTTAAACTTGTTTCCATCATTTTTACAGATATTAATAATTAAAGATTTGCATGAAATTCGATCAAATCTTATTATTAAAACACAGTTTCCTTCTTTGTTTTAACCTTTTAATCAAATAATAAATTATTGCATGTGCAACCAGTGTAGATCCAGATCAGTCGTCACATCCATGCGAACAGTAGACCTTCATCAGACAGCACAGATGTCTTGACTTATCTGAATCTACACTGTTCGCCCATGGATAACAGCCATATCCCATTGGGTGAATGGTAAATTTAGAGTAGTATGCAATCTATTCTACAGCTGCTTCTGGAGAAGAAACAAACTCAATGATACTTTCTACAGTCTTCAAGAATGTCTAATTAATTACTGCAGGTAATAACACTGTGTTCTCACAGCTAATTAATTCGGTAACAATTTGTGTTATCTTTATCAGAAATAAGGCAATAGAAACATTACCTCCTCTGAAAAAGTCATTAACTAGATAACGCAAAAATGATCTTGACAGAAAACTACATGATCAACTCATAAAATGTATTTTAACTTTACTGTGTTTATAGCTTGTAGCATATTTTATATATCACATGTTTTTCTTATCTTAACCACAGGTAATAAAAAACATTTAATCCAACATATATTTCCATAGCAAAAGTACATAAATATACACTACAATACTGTTATCTTTACCCTCTGTATAAAGTTTTTAATTCAATTCAGTTTTCTTCATTGATAACATTGGCTTTTATTGCAGTATAGATCCTGATCAGCAACAATGTCTGTGATCTTGATCAGACTTTCAAGACCTTGAGACTGAGCTGGATCTACACTGTCAAAAATCACCCAGTAAGTCTAAAAGTGAGCAGTGTAGATCCTGATCAGCCTCCATGTCAGTAAAGTCTGATCAGGATCTAAACTGTTAGCTATTAGATTTATTAGGCTATTCCTGATCAAGAAGTCAGAAGTGTAGATCCTGATCTGACTGCATAGATGTGCAAACTGATCTGGATCAACAATTATTTGTGCCAATGGGTTATTAGCCATATCCACTGGAGTTACTAGTGCAACATATTCAACTTTTACTACTAATGCAGTATCACTATAATAAGTAATCAACTTTTTCTCTCTCATTAATTTTTAAAAATTGTACATTATTGCAATTTTATCAATGCATGAAATATTTAACCATTCCGCTATTTCAGTCATTTTGCATTAACATCATTTAGATCGAATTGATTAAAAAGTAATATTGCGGTAATGATTATTTTCACTGTCATCTATTAACAAGATACCTCACCTAGGTGCAACTGGTTCAACAATTCAAACTTTAAAGCTGCCTATTCACAGTTCAGGGTGAAATAATCCTTTCCTCCATAGATACACCTTTATTGCATGGGCAAACAGTTTAGATCCAGATTAGCCAGCACATCCGTGCTGTCTGATCAGGATCTAAACTGTTCGCTTTTAGATTTCTTTGGTTATTTCTAACCAAAATGCGACCAGTGCAGATCCTAATCAGATGGCACGGATGTGCCGTCTGATCTGGATCCACACTGGTCCCACATGCGTAAAAATGCGTATATATGGAGGAAGGGGATAATTGAATGCCTCGAATGAGGTTAATAATCAATTGTAATTTTTGTTATACCTACAATTACTGAACAGGAACAAATTTTTTTCACCGAAAATTTTGAAAATTCTGTACATTTTCGAACCTGAAGAAACTACTTTGGCTATAAAATTTAAATTAAATATATTCACTAAAATGAAGACTGTGTAAGAATAATACATCATAATTACTTTGTCTGAAGGTCTTCATCAGTTTAAAAGATACATTTTGGTATTTGAAAACATTCAATATTTTTGTCATATTATTGCATGACCACACACCTTTAATTGGTTCCTACCCATCCTTATACAACTTCTGTATTATCGGTCCCACACATTTCATCCCATTCATTAATTTTTCTGATTAAAAAAGAGTTGAACAAGTACACATTGACGTGAATAAAACCCAAACTTAATTTACCATTTTCTTATATAATTTTATTGAAACTGAACACAGAATGTTCATTTACTTGCTAAACTTTTTTTTTTAATATTCAGTTATTTAAATGATGAAATTCTTTTTGAATACATAAGGGATTGAACCCAACAGTAACCACCCCCACCTCTATATTATTATCTTATTATTATTATTATAATTAGTATTATTACTATTATTATTATTGTATTTATTAAGAAGAAAATGTTGAAAATGACAAAAATTATTATTATTTAATATTATTATTACCCAAGCAAAAGAATAAAAACATAACCCACCCAACATATTTTTTGCAGACAATTACCAAGTATCAGTAGATATTTTGGGGTCTTCCTTACAATATCCACTCAGACAAAAATAACTTACAGAAAATATGAATAAAAACAAAATTACAGAAAATACAAACAAAAATTACTTACGGAATATACAATCAAGATAATTCCTTTGAGATGTATTGTAGTTATTCACTAGGAATGTTTTAAACAGCTACTGTATTACAATTCCGGAATAACTCAACTACTGTATGTGTCACTGACTTTTTCACTGTTTTGCTTTCACCACCCACTATTGACAATTTTCTCTCTCTCTCTCTCTCTCTCTGCTTTGCTTGCTGCTGATGTTTTTCCCTGGACTCACAGACTGTCCTGAGTTTCCTTAGCAACAAGAGAATGAAAGAATCAATACATAAAACATTAAACGGTTCCACACTAATTGCTTGTCAGTGCAGTCTTCTAACCAATGCAAGCAACACATATATAATTCATGGCTTTCATCTGCCTTTCTTTCATACATGTAACTTGGTCATTTTTCTAACAGCACATATAATTCATGACTTACATTTGCCATTCTTTCTTGCATGTAACATGGCTTCAAGATTATAAAACTGAAAATGGAAACCAGTCTCAAATCTCAAGCATATGATTGGCTGAAATGACGACTGGTTTCAAATCTCAGATTTATAATCTTAAGCAACGGTAATTTTTCTGGCAACACATATATAATTCATGACTTACATTTGCCATTCTTTCATGCATGTAACTTGGTCATTTTTCAAGCTATTTCGACACTGTTGTTCAACATATGTGATGTACCTTACATCTGTCAGCTTTCCACTAGACTTCACACTAACAAGAAACTGATGTATATCATTTTATTACGAGTTAATTTTGACAGTAAAAATACCACCCAACTTTTAACCCTTTCCTCCATAACATACCTTTTGTTATACATGTGCGAACAGTGTAGATCCAGATCAGCCAGCACATCTGTGCCATCTAATCAGGATCTGCACTGGTCGCATTTTGGTCAGAAATAACCTGATGAATCAAAAAGCGAACAATTTAGATCCTGATCAGATGGGACAGATGTGCTGGCTGATATGGTTCTAAACTGTTTGCCCATGCAATAAAGGTGTATCTATGGAGAAAAAGGTTAAATTCAAGCACAAATGTACTTATGTTAAAAAAAAATTAATTCCAGTGTGAAATAGCTTTAATGTAAATTTATTACTGAAAAATATAATAATTATAATATTTTGAATTCACTGTTTCAACCTTCATCAATAAAATTTAATTTACAAATGAAATTCACCGTTAATCATCCAATATCAAAATTAAATACACTCCGTTACTAATGTAGTACGCAGTATACAGCAAAAAACAAATTACCCAAAAGCATTTAAAACATTTTTTTACAACTGATTGTGCATTCATGATTTACCAGTCAAAAAATCATATAAATCTACCTTGTGATCATTTGAAATAAACTGATGAATGTGCATCTTTTGATTGTTACAAATATTTAAAAACTGAAAATATATAAATCAAGGTGCACTGTGGTCATTTAACCCTTTACAATAGATAGCCCTTTACTGCATGGACAAAATGTGTAGATCCAGATCAGCCAGCATTTCTGTGCAGTCTGATCAGGATCTGCACTGTTCGCTTTTAAATTCATTAGGTTAATTCTGACTGAGTGGAGGCCTGTGTAGATCCTGATCAGATGGCACAGATATACTGGGTGATCTGGATCTACACTGTTCCCCCATGTGATAAAGGGCATATCTATGAAGTAAAGAGTTAAAACATCTGTCAAATATTTCAACATTATTTTATCCCTCAGAACCATAAATTAATTGCTAACTTTCAATGATAATTTAATTCTGGTAATAAATTTCATAATAAAATGTTGAAACATAAAATTTAATATTTATTAAAAAATTCATATCTTAAAATTTATTAATTGTTAATATGTATTTTAAATTATAAAATTATAGTTAAATATGTCCCATCAAAAGCACTCATCACCTAAGTTAATGCTTCATAAAATCATAAGAATTTGATGTATTTTTATTGAAAAGAGCTAAAATGTAATGGATGGCATGAAGTAACAAATTTTTCAAAGGTACCAACCCACTTTGATTAACCCTAATATCAAGCTGGTTTTAATCCTACCTAAAGTTATCATGTATATTTAATCTGTAAAGAAAAATGACCGAGTATGCTACATCATGTAGTCAGTCATTAATCTCACTTAGAAAATAGAATACTGTAAAATACTTGGGTTGAATCATCAGTAATCAGAAATTGATATCATTTTGATAGATTGTGGTCAGGTTATGGTAATCCATTAATAGGTAAGAATTATCAATTAAGAATTATCACTTAGCCATGATGGTCAGTTCCACAAAAACAGCATCAGTTTATGCCAGTATAAAGTGAAACCGTTTTTAAATTCTGAACCCTTTCTTCCATATATTAACCTTTATGGAATTGGCAAAAAGTGCAGATCCTGATCAGATGTGCTAGCTGATCTTGATCTTCACTGTTTGCACATGCAATAAAATGAGTATATATGGAGTAAAAGGCTAAATTCTTAAAGTACACTTACTTCCAATGACTTTGTGTCATGACTAATAAGGAAATAATCCCAGCTTGTTTACTTGCTGCATTTTCCTCATCTAAGTTAAAATACAGACATTACTGGCCCCAAAAATATTCCAGTATTTTCACAAATATAGTATTATCCCAGCTTAAATGACTGTAATTTCTATAATAGATGCCAATGCTTTCTCGTACAGAAAATAAAATGACATTCCTTTTTAACTCTTTCTTTAAAGATATTATTTATATCCCACTGGCGACCAGTGCAAATCCAGATCAGCTTGCACATCTGATCAGGATCTACACTGTTCACTTTAGGACAGAAATAACAAAATGAATCTTGAAATCACTACAGTAGATCCTGATCAGACTGCACAGATGTACCATTTACATTATGCTCTGAAAAAACAAGTGGGGACCGAAAGATATGACAGACTGACAAGTAATTTGGGGGCCTTAACCCTTTCCTTGATATATATGCATTTTTACGCGTATGTGACCAGTGTAGATCCAGATCAGCCGGCACATCCGTGCTGTCTGATCAGGATCTGCACTGCTCGCATTTTGGTCATAAATAACCTAATTAATCAAATAGCGAACAGTTTAGATCCTGATCAGACGGCACGGATGTGCCGGCTGATCTGGATCTTAACTGTTCGCCCTAGCAATAAAGGTGTATCTATACAGGAAAGGGTTCAAATAATCAGGTAAATTAGCATAATCAAAATTATCCTATCTTAAATTAACAACCTAGACTTTCAAAGAGAGCCTGATGCCAATCTTTTAAATCTTAGTTATGATAAGCTTTTGCACAAAATAATAATTTCATGGGACGAGAGCAAAAAGGTTTTAACTTCTTCTTTATTTAATATAACTTAAAACATTTTTGCTCTCAACACAAATGTTTATAGGGTTATTACTAAAATTAGTGGGTTAAGAGCGAAAATTTTTTAACTGCTTCTTTATATTTAATTTCACTTAGAATCTTTTCGCTCCCACCACACAACTTGATGAAGTTAATACTAAACTGTGAGGTAAGAGCGAAAAGATTTTAACTGCTTCTTTACTTAATATCACTTAAAATCTTTTCACTCCCACCATACAAGTTGTTGATGAGGATATTCTAAAACTGAACATGACAAGGATAATGGTATCAAGTACATTTGCGGAGTCTAATCTTGGTATTAATCAGCCACTGTAGCTTGTTTCCACTGTAGATTACACAAGGTGATACTCCCCCGATTGATTAATGTACTTTACATGATTTATATTCAGTCTAAATGAATTTATAGATTTTTAAAGAAATTGTTGGAATAATCAGCTTAATCGCACAGTGCATGGGTTTATTGACTCTAAAACAATTAACTCTTTACTCCATACACCTTTTATTGCCCAGGTGAACAGTGTAGATCCAGATGAGCTGATCTGGATCTACACTGTTCACTTTTTGATTTTTAGTTTATTTCTGACCAATAAGCGTACAGTGCCGATCCTGATCAGACAATACAGATGTGCAAGCGGATCTGGATCTACACTGGTCACACATCAAATGCGTATATATATGGAGTAAAGGGTTAACTATTTACTCTATGGCTATTATTTTATCACATGGGTGACCAGTGCAGAGCCACTGCGGCTGGGTCATCTAAACCTTTTGATCTAGATCTACTCTAATCACTTTTTGGTCAGAAATAACCTAACAAATCAAAAAGTAAACATTGTAGATACTCAGATCAGACAGCATAAATGTGCCAGCTGATCTGGATCTACACTATTTGCCTATATGATAAAAGGTGTATATAGGGAGTAAAGGGATAAAATTAATAGAAATCATAAAACCAGCCCTGAATAAAAGCATGTTTCATGGAAAGATCTCACAGTGAGGTAACATCTATCAAACTCGAAACTTGTCAAGTTATCTCTTAACCCAAACAAAAGGTGAAGTGGGAAACAATAGATACGAAAGTGGAAAACAGAAAATGAAAGCTGAAAACAGTTTATTTAGAAAGTGAAAACAAATTTGCTTAGTTGTTATGATGGCAGGTTTATGGTACAATAATGGATCTAATTTGACAAACAGTTTGTTGACCTATGCAAAAAGCAAATACAAGAACCAACTTCAGTCGTCATTGCGCTGTCATCAGTAAAAAATCAAAATTTTAAAATCTCTGTAACGGCAAAATGCAGTTTAATGAAACTTTGCACAATTCATTGTTATTAACCCTTTCCTCCATATATTATATGTGTTTATATGCATGTGTGAACAGTGTAGATCAAGATCAGCCAGCAAATACTTACTGTCTGATCTGGATCTACTCTGTAACCTAATGAATCAAAAAGCAAAGAGAGTAGATCCTGATCAGATTGCATGAATATGCCAGCTGATCTGGATCTACACTGTTTGCCCATGACATCAAGGCGTATAATGGAGTAAAGAGTTAAACAGATATGCTATATTCATGATACAAAAATGAGTATATTTTAAGTTCATCATAAAAACATGTGCTTTTGTAAATGCATTCATATATTAATGAAATTCATAAACCACAAATAAAGATTAATGACTCCAACAGGTGAAAATAATGTTAATACCAGTTAAACTAATTGTTACAGCAATAACATTCAACTTAATAGTCTTTCCCATTTTTGATAAACTACTTGTAGTATGCCAGCGTAGAATTGGCTAATTTTTCAATTAGTTTCCTTAATGTGAAGCAATTTGGGCAATCTTGTATGGTGAAGATTGGACAGAGCTAATTTTCCTTACAAAAACCTTGACAGATGGTTGAAAAGGAGCTGATCATTTTGAAGTTATTAAATTTTCTGCCCTGTGCACATATAATGGCCCAAGATCATACAACTTACTAAGATTGTAGACCAGTCTCAAATCTCAAGCATCTGCTTGGCTGAAATGGCGACTGGTCGCCATCTGAAATGGTGTGTGGTTGCCATTTCATCCAATCAGATGCTTGAGATTTGAGACTGGTTTCCATTCTCAGTTTTATAACCTTGGGACCTGATCATTTTGAAGTTATTTAATTTTCTGCATTGTGCACAGATAATATGATAGAGACAACCGTAATCGCCCTGTCCCATTTCCTGTTACCTTAAGGGCTAATTTGTTCACGCTTATTTAAATCTTATGACAAGAGGAAGATAGGGCCCAGATTTATGAATTGCAGTGCCTTATTACACAGGAATTCTTAACAAAAACTTTTCATTTTTTAAATTAAAAAAAATTGTTTTGGTTGTTCCTGACTGGACCGATTAAATACAGATAAAACTGTTATCTATCAGATCTCAGGTACTGCAAGTAAGGTTACTGACAGATTTTGTGTTTTTCTCCACTACATGATGGGAGTTTTAACTCTTCACTTCATTTATACAACTTGTAATTTGTAATGCATGGGTGAACATTGTTGATCCAGGAAAGCCAGCACATCTGTGCCATCTAATCTGGATCTATACTGGTTGCATCTCTGTCAGAAATAACTAAATTAACCTTCCTCTATTTTTCTTTTCTACATTTTTACGCATGTGCGAGCAGTGTAGATCCAGATCAGCTGGCACATCTGTGCCGTCTGATCAGGATCTTCACTGCTCCCATTTTGGTCAGAAATAACCTAATGAATCAAAAAGCAAACAGTTTAGATCCTGATCAGATGGCACAGATGTGCCATCTGATCTGGATCTAAACTGTTCACCCATGCAATAAAGGTGTATGGAGGAAAGGATTAATGCTGATCTATTATTATGCCTATGGGAAAACAGCCATTCCATGTAGTAAAATGTTAAAACAGACAGTTTTTTAGTTTCCTTGATCTGGATCTACACTTGGCACAGATGCAATAACAGCTATATGTATTGAGTAGAGGGTTTATTAACACTCTAAAACTCTACAATACCTTTTTCCACGAAGTTTTCCAATAAATATTGCTCTATTTACAGAAATTTTACCATCTTCCTTTATTTTCCATGTTTTATACCATGGTATAATTTTATAAATTAAATTATTTTAACCACATTAAAAACAATTGTGTGCACCATTAACCTTTAATTTTAGTCAATTTAAAATTTCAACACTTAAGAATTAAGCCAGTTTAATAATTGTTTACTGCTGTCTTTCAATCACATGCATTTATCAACAAACTATTTTATAAACACTCAGACATTCTAATCCCCAAGGATAACTTTGCTAGCAAAACAATGAATAAACCAATTAAGTATGCACATTAAATATTAACCATCTTATTAACCTTTCACTTCATGAATATGGGTTTTACTGCACATGCTACCAGTCTAGATCTGTGCCATCTGATCTGGATCTAAACTTGCTGAATCTTGGTCAGAAAAAACTTTATGAATCTAACAGCTGACAGTCCATGTTGTCCCATGGGAAAACAGTCATCCAGGTTTAAAACAGGCATTAATGCTTCAACAATTATATAAACATCAATAAATCTCTTAAAAGATCAGTTCATGATGTCACATTATCATCAACTGCATCAGTTAACTCTGTCCTCCATAGACACACCTTTATTGCATGGGTGAACAGTGTAGATCCAGATCATCTGGCACATCTGCGCCATCTGATCAAGATCTGCACCGTTCGCTTTATAATTACTTTAGGTTATCTCTGACCAAAATGCAACCAGTGCAGATCCTGATCAGATGGTATGGATGTGCAGTCTGATCTGGATCTACACTGGTCACACATGGGTAAAAATGCGTATACATGGAGTAAAGGGTTAAAATAGAAGGTTGCCCTTTTACTTAAATCATCATGAAATACTTTCAAATGGAATGATTTCAACACCGAAAAACAGACAAGTAGGGCCAGATGATAACAATCAGAAAATATCATAACCATCAAACTATAATTGCAAACCCTCCGCCTCACTTGAGACGATTAGAAACAATTTAATTTTCATTGGCAGAAGCCACACGTATAAGTGGAGGCATTAATTTAATAACTAACGCAGACTTCTGTGCAACAATGCACAAAGATTCCCTATTGATGCACATGTTTATCATTCATCAAAATGTTATTGTCTCTTTATCAAAACTCATCACGGAAAATCAAGAAATCTAAAATTGATATTTCATGAATTTCTTCAAAGCACAATCAAAACTTAACTGTCAGTTCAACTGTTAATGAACAATGTTCACTTCTCATTAACAAAATATAATGAATGTGTGTGATCTGTTTTAACTTTGCATTAAATCATTTTTAGCCCAAAAATTTACTGGTCGCACGTGGGATAAAACGGCTAAATATGGAATAAAGGGTTAAGCAAAGGTATAAAATTTCCCATGAAAAATAACCCTTTCCTCCATAGATACATCTTTATGGCTCGAGCAAATTGTATAGATCAAGATCAGCTGGCACATTTGTGCCATCTGAACAGGAGTTTGATTTATTAGGTTATTTCTGACCAAAAAGTAAACGGTGCAGATCCTGATCAGATGGCACAGATGTTTCTGCTGATCTGGATCTACACTGGTTGCACACGCATAAAAAGGCGTATATATGGAGTAAAGGGTTAATGTATTAAATCTTTCAAGAAGCTGAATTTTTTCCAATATTTTGGATAACAGAAATTAAAAAAGTAAAATCAAATTAAATGATTTAAAATTAGTAACACATGTATAATTAAAAGAACCGTAAAAAAGAGTTGATCACAGCAAAGAACATACTAACATGCCACCAAATTCCAAAATTCTTCATTTGTAAAATAAAATAGTCAGTAAAAGTTATCCTTGTATACTTAAATCACAATAAATCAACACCAATGGATGAAAATTTGACAATTTATCTTCAATGAAATACCCACAGTTGATTCTACAAAAATAATGGATTACCTTATCTGCAAATCCTAACTGAACTTGAATCAAAATTCAAATATCCAAAGCTACAGGTATTCAAGGCTGAGTTTATTGTAAATTTTATCTCACACGGAATTGTATATAAGCACAGTGCAACTCCAATAAATGTCGATTTGCATAACCGAGATATTGTATTATAACATGTTTTTCCGACCCTGTCTTTCAAACAGCAACTCAAATGTAAAATGAGGTTTCAGAAGTTTTATACTTAATGCTTTTATAAATGAATTAATCAGATACATAAAGCAGTTAGGATTAGCTGAAACGATATAGTCGATGCCTTAATAACAAGATTAAAGAGGCAAACTTCTTACTTAAACAGGATTTTTGCCTGTCAAATCTGTCGACTTAACTAATTCAATGTAAGAGATAGCCTTAATAGCCACTAGGCACTACAACAGATTGGATAATGTTATTATAAAAGCAACTTAATACAAATTATACAATAAATTGACCATAAATAGGTCCGCTGACCTTTAATCTTGAGCGTCCCTTTGTAACCGCAGGATTTCAGCACAGCTTGTTAGCTGACAATAAAACTCGCCTGTTAAAATAGAATTAAGTGTATCAATTTAATTCAATTGCTACTGAAGAAGAAATGGGAAAGGATAAAGGTTGTCTTTAATGGACACTTGAAACTTAAAGAAGCCTGTTTTATGTCTAATATATAAAGATATATTGACCATGTAAAAGATTTGATGATTTTAAATCAGAGGTTTGTATTTTGTTGTAATATTCAAATAAGAGGTTTGTATTTTGTTGTAACATTTAAAACCCTTAACTACTGGTATTCAAGTTAAACCAAACAAAAAGGGTCTATCATATTTAACTTAGGTTAATTACAAGGAGATTTCTTCATATACACATAGGCCAAGGCTCTGTTTCAAGGGCCAGAATAAATCCCTGCAATGCCTTATTGATATTTGATATATAAACTTGATTTTTGCATTTTTAACATCTAATCCATATACATGTATTCAGGGTTTATAGCTTATGATCAGAATCTACACTGTTTGCTGTTAGATACAATAGGTTATTTCTGACCAAGACCTGACCAATGTAGATCCAGATCAGATGGCACAGATGTCTTGTATAAAGTCATAATTTTTTCCTTGCAGAATTTACAATTTAAGCCAAGGCACAAACAGACAAATTGTTTCCATTATGAATCACTAGTACATGTAATGCAAAAAGATTGGCTAAAGATTACCTTCCAAGTTATTTATTTTACTATTCAAATAACACAAACTCCAGTTTATCCTAAAATTTATTTCCATGGGTCCCATGAACTAAATACGAAGAATGTTAACCCTTTACTTTATACGCCTTTATGGGTGGGCAGACAGTGTAGATCCAAATCATCCAGCACACCAATGCCATCTGATCTGGATCTACATGGTTTGCCTCTAGGTAAGAAATAACCTAAAACAACCTAAAGAGTCCAAAAAAGCAAACAGTTTAGATCCTGAACAGACTGTATGGATGTGCCAGCTGACCTTGATCTAAATTGTTCACGCACACAATAAAAACATATCTATGGAGTACAGCATTAAAGATTACCTTCCACGTCATTTATTTTACAATTCAAATAACACAAACTCCAGCTTATCCTAAAATCCATTTCCATGGGATCCATGAACTAAATAGGAAGAATTTTAATGGTAAATCATAAGTAAAATTTAAATTCGAGTCAACAATTCGAGGGTTGAAAGAGAAACAGAACTATGTTTACATTAAATAAATAAAAAAGAAGCCTTTTGCATTCACCTGACAAAATTATTGGACTATTGAAATCATTATCATTTGAAAAAGTAAAATCGTTTAATTCTTTCATTCAGAACTTTATTTCAAAAAAAGAAAATTCTTTCACATTTACCTCTTTTTAATAGCACACTTGTCCCAATATAATTATATTTGATTTTTTTTAAGTGGATGTTGCATCACCTTGGTGCAAAAACATTATAACTACAATTGAAATAAGAAGGAGTGATACTCTTATTGCACTAAGGTGGTGAAATTTATTACTGATAAAAAAGTGAACAATTGGCTAAATCTATGCAATATAAAAGGTAGATATCTTTCCTTTTAGTGATTGGTGTTTAACACATCCATGCTAGGTCATTTAGCAAAAGTGATAATTTTACTTAACAATCATCCTTATATAACAGAGGCCTATATTAGGCCACTTCCCAATCCAAAAAAACAGAGTATTTTTCCTGTGGCGGAGACTCTTCCCAAAATGCTAGGTAAGATGTCCAAAAATTGATCAAAAACCTCTTAGGGGAGTTTGAAAATTGAAGTCTGAAACATAAAATGCTTTTAATAAAAAATTCAATTTAAGTGGAAAGTACTTCTTTACTATTAAAATTTATAAACTAGTACAAATTTTGTTTTCCCAAAATAAACAATTATTGCACATAGATTTCCCAATTTGAAAGGCCATGGTCTCTTCCCAATTTTCTGATGAAAAGCCATGTCTAATACTGTGAAAACTGTCTGGATTTTAGTAAAAAGTCTGCCGACTGTTAAAGAAAAAAATAATAATTTAAAGGTGTCTAGTCACCTATCATGGACAAAAATATAAAGTGTTTTCAAATATCAAAATTTATAACATAAATTCTAAATGATCTGTAAAGAAAGAAAATATGATGTAATATTCTTACATAATCTACTTACGAGTGAATTTATTAAATGCAAAAGTTGTTATAGCATTACTTACGTTGTGAAATTCACTCATAACAGGTCCTAAAATGAACTGATTAATCCAAAATTTCAGTGGAATTTACTCCTGTTAAGTCAGTTATAGACATAATATATTGGTACAATGAATATTAACTACATCTGAGACTTAAGTAATCCAACCTGAACTGTGAGTAGGTAGCCCCTTTCCACTAGACACACCTTTATTGTGTGGGCGAAACAGTGTAGATCCAGATCAGCCGGCACATCCATGCTGTCTGATCAGGATCTGCACTGTTCGCTTTTTGATTCATTAAGTTATTTCTGACCAAAATGCGACCAGTGCAGACCCTGATCAGACGGAACAGATGTGCAGGATGATCTGGATCTACACTGGTCGCAAATGCGTAAAAATGCGTATATGCCTATGTGGAGAAAAGGGTTATACTAAAATGGAATATTTCTAAATAATGTTAATTATGGTCAGAAATAACCTAATGAATCTACAGTGAACAATCCAGATCATGATCAGACAGCACAGATGTTCGAGCTGATCTGGATCTTAAATGTTAGCCCTGGTCTCAAGGCCATAACTTTGGTATCACACTATTAACAGAAGACGAAATTTGATGTTCGAAAAAAAGGAACAAATATTCGCGTAATTGTATTTTTCTATTAAAACATATATCTACATGGTGTAATTTTTCATAGGTTTAAATTTATGCATTTACCCTAGCACAAAATATGCAAACTTTAAACCCATGCTTTAATACCACTGTACCTATTTCTTCATAAAGATGCTCGCTACCTTGTTATATGATGCTAAAAGTTTCATAATGTTAGAAAATCAAATACAAATAACATGAGATAAAACATATTATGTACTTACCTGTAGAGATGCTAATGCCATTAAGTACCAAAATAATAGCTAGAGGGCATTACACATTTAAAATTCTGTAACCAAACCTAGGTCACCCCAATCCAGATAATTTCCACATAATAGATAGGGTTTTAATTTATTTCCCTCAAGTCAAAACACAAATTAATTTGAATAGAGTCTTAGTTACCTGAATATTATCCTTTATTTCTTCTCCGCTGGAAATGATCGGTTACATCACAACAGCGTGATCAACTTCACAACAACTAACAAAACAACTTCTCAGGTCACTGTACCTATGAAAAGGTAAGGTTTTCAGGATGAAATCATTTATTCTATAAGATTTCCTCCAGTGTTTATACACTATTATTTCAGAAAATTGTCTTTTCAAAAGGTTAATTGCTTTTTTTCAATTGTGCGCTTGTGAATGTGAAGTGTTGACACACATTTCAATCAATAAACATTTTAAAATTGAAGGTTGCTTGAAAACTCTGGCATTTATAATAAATACATACAATTATAATTATCTGAAAATACAAATTTCAGTGCTTTTAACCCTTTACTCCATAGACACAGTTTATCATGTAGATGAACAGTGCCATTAAATCAGGATTTACACTGTTTGCTTTTAAATTCATAAGATATGCGCCCAAGGTTATAAAACTGAGCATGGAAACCAGTCTCAAATGTCAAGCATCTGATTGGCTGAAATGGCGACTGATTATAAAACTGAGCATGGAAACCAGTCTCAAATGTCAAGCATCTGATTGGCTGAAATGGCGACTGGTCGCCATTTCAGCCAATCAGATGCTTGAGATTTGAGACTGGTTTCCAATCTCAGCGTTATAACCTTCAGCCCAGTTTATTTCAGACCAAGAAGCAACCAGTGTATATCCTAATCAGACGGCAAGGCTGTGCTGGCTGATCTGGATGTGATAAAACCCTTATATATTGAGTAAAGGGTCAACACAAAATTTAAGTGAAAAAGGGGCATAACTTTAATAGTATTTGTATGAGAGTTATGGGTCTTATTGTTAATGATGTAGATTTTAAGGGAAAAAATATATTCCAAGTTTCAAATTGATATCTCAATTAGGTTTAAAGTTATGGGATTTATATGGATATTTTGTTTAATAGACATAAATGTTAACGCCAATGACAACACCAGGGTGAGTAGAATAGATCCCCTATTCTTCAAATAGTCAAGCTAAATATTCAATTTCCGCACAATATTATGACATTACAGTAATACCTGCAGGTAGGTCCTGGTCTACATTTGTAATTAAATTTGGTTCCAGCACCAGATATCACCAAATACCAGCCGGACAATGTTTTCATTTCCACCTAACAAATCTGACTTGTCAAGTCATCAGATTGTCATCAAACAGGTGAATGGTCCAGCAGCTTCTAGTGTTTATTTTGTAGCTGTCAAAACACTGATTTTAATCGCTGACAAATTGGACAATGGGCAGGTGTCTGGCCAATCTGACCATAGGTGTTTTGGCTGAAATAGTAATATTAAAGATGAAAAGGTGTTCTTAGTCAAGCAGTTTAAAATCAAAGTCTAATTAAACTCTTTGTTACATAATGCTTATAAACTGTGCATCAATAACTAAATCAACATACAAATTTAAACCTTTACTTCATAGATTAAATAATACACCTTTATTGCATTATTGAACAGTGGAACAGGGCTTTTTACCTTCTATAGTAGGGGCTGTTTACAGGCGCCTTCTTCTCTCAGAAAATTTCTTTTAAATCATGCAGTTTTTCCCAAAAAGTTACCTTACTTAGGTTTTTTCATTTGCCTTTTAAGGAAAAACACACTGTTTTCCCCAAAATTATTGGGCATGGGCCCCTTTACCTGGCTGTGAAAAAAAGCCCTGTGTAGACATTTGTGCAATCTGATCAGGATCTAAACTTTTGCTTTTGGATTCATTAGGTTCTGACCAAGATAAGACCAGTTCAGATCCAGATCAGATGGCACATATGTGTGGGCTGATCTTGATCTAAACTGGTCTCACATGCATTAAACTGGTATATATGGAGTAATTGGTTAAAGAATCAGTACCTATAACTGAAGCATAAAATACATTTGATATCTGACACAGACTGAGATTCTAAAAAAAAACATTTGATTGAATGTTATTTCTTTACTCAGTATGGGATATAGCTGATATCCCATGGGTCACCTGAGTACAGATTCTGATGAGCTAGCACATCCATGTCTGATACAGGATTTATCCTAAATGTGAACAGTGCGATCTGATCAGAATCTACACTGTCTGCTTTCAGATTCATAAGTTATTTATAATGTCTTTCTTTCAGATTCATAAAGTTATTATGTCTTTAAGTTAGTTATTATGTCTATACGTTATTTTTTACCAAAAAAGAACAGGAAAGAACCAAATCAGAGGGTACATAACAGGGCTTTTTTTCAGTTGATTTTATAGCCGTTATTCGGTCATGTTCCCAATGGCAAAACATATACTTTTTTCCCAATTTGAGAAGAAAAATTCCCAATTGAATCAAAACAAACATTTCTGATGAAAAACAACAGCATCAGCACTGCATCTTTTGCTCTTTAAGCCAGGAATTATTGACAATATTAAATATGGATGGCAATGATTAAACAACAGCAGATAACAGTAACACTTCTTATTCCCCAATGATGCTAAAAAAATTACTAATTTCTGGCAAACCGACAATAAATTTCCCAATTCCAGGGGTATGGGTCATATTCCCAAAATAGTGAAAAAAAGCCCTGCATAAGTGCCCACTGATCTAGGTCTAAACTGGTCGCCTATGTAATAAAAGGCATATGCATAAAGTAAAAAGTATGTAATCTACTTACCTATTTGCACATACACCACATCTCAATTTTTCTGGAAGACCAGGGGCAAACCCAGATAAATATCCATACAGCCATATTTGACAAGGTTCAGCTTCAGCTGGAAAGCTATTCTCATTTCTTCCTACCGAGAAAAACACCCGAGCAGTTTGTGAATGTGTTTACAGATTTATTTGATTAAAGAGCATTTGTTCTTGTAGAAATTGAATCCATCTCGCCATATTTTTTTTTTCATATAAACATTTACACGCTGCACAAGATTTCTGTGCAACATCTACATCCAGGTTTGGCGCATGTTTTTTTTTTGACCAACAAAATTGATCATAATTAAGGGTTATGTCATTTAATTGTGGCTATTTGCAAAATATTGATAAAAAGCTAGAGATTTTTTTTAATGGGAAGGAGCGTCCCTCTAACAGTAGTGTAGAGAAACGCGATTGATACCTAGCTATTGGAATGCTGCATGGCCAAGTGTACACCTGAGCGGTTTCTCGGTTCTGTGGCATTATTGTCAGCATAATGTCTTCTCTCCTTCATAAGACATGTTGATCAGGTTTAAGTGCCCTTCTCGTACTGTCATCTAACGCTCTGTGTGAGGCATAAATGATTCGCGCCACTTACACTGTTACAATCTCTTAGACTTGGGAAGAAAAAAATCAATAAAGGGAAATAACTTACACAAGACCTGTCACAGACCAACAAAGTATAAAACCCAGATCAGGAAAATGTCTTGGACCAATGATCTGTCTTTCATACATTGACAGACCAATGGATCAGTCATGTGAATACATAAACTGTAAATGTGTAAAGAAATGCTTAGTATTTAGTTCATAGTGTTACTTCATACAAATAGTAACTGATATTTTCCATACCTAGCTGTTACTGAAGGTACATGCTGTTAACAATGCAAGTCAAAGTACCTGGAAATGGTTCTGAATAGCTGACTGGAGCATAAGGGAATTTCTTGTCTATTTTAAGTAACAGTGACCTTGGCATTGACCCCTTTGGCACCACTTTCAATCCAAAACATTGTTAGTAACAGTGACATTGGCCCAAATACCCAAGGTCGAACTTGACTTAGATCTTGTGATGTTAGTAGTTGTAACATCTGTGTACCAAAACTTGTTTAAATCTGTGAAACCTTTCATGAGTTATTGTCTGGAAACCACAAAAAGAAACAGACTGACCAACCAACCGAATCCTGAATTTAAGAATAATGAAAAAGTGCAATGAGAAGCTGTGCAGTACATAAGAACCATAACTCTACCTGAAGTAATTTGATAATTATTTCTCATGTTCATTTTGTGTTGTAAGTCTGGATAAATCTTAATTATGGATGTTACATGCAAAATTAATGACTTTGTGAAAAAGGAAGCATTTGTTTCTTGGCATTAAATTATATAATGACCAGAAACAAATATTTTCTACATCACATAGAACTATATAAAATCTGTTTTGTCAGCATAAATTACAAACATCATTATTTTAATATCTTGCATTGCATGACAAAGTCATGAGTACATAATTGTCTGATAATCATCTTTAATTTTCAGTGGATATGCAGTGTATTTGTTCAGTATGTTCGACATTGGTATTTCAATTGTATTTTCTCAAATAAATGGTATTTTTGCAATATGAAACTTTTAACAATAAATTTTGTAAAAACGTTATGATGATGTGCAGCATGGGTGCTTGGTCTATACAAAAGCAGTTTTGGCAGTCAGGTTCCAAGCATACTATTAAATAGTATCGATAACATGGTATCTTGGGCTGGTAATCTATAATACATGAATTTGATTGTGGTTATTGAGTTAAGTACAATAAAACGTAGCCTGCTGATAGTTCCTTTCATGTTCTATGACAATATTTGTAATCTGCTCGCACAAAATCTAAATGTTGGCCTCCATAGACACACCTTTATTGCGTAGGCGAACAGTGTAGATCCAGATCAGCCAGCACATCCATGCCGTCTGATCAGGATCTGCACTGTTTGCTTTTTGACTTATTATTTATGTTATTTCTGACCAAAATGCAACCAGTGAAGATCCTGATCAGACGGCATGGATGTGCCGGCTGATCTGGATCTACACTGATTGCATATGCATAAAAATGTGTATATATGGAGGAAAGGGTAAAACAGTGATATTAGTATAAACTAACATTAAATAAATAAAGTTGTTTGAAATGTGCGTAACTGAAAATTGGCCAATCAACCAGCAATGTATCATGCATTTTGTCAAGAAAAATTAACATCAAGTAATGGTTCTTGTGCACTGGCAGTGACAATTATCAGGAATGTGACGACCGCTCAGGGCAAAGCGAATGCAAATAAGCTAACAATATCTTACTTTTTTGACAATATTATATTTAATCGCCAAATTTTACCGCCATTTCATTGAAATAATCGACAAAAACGTAAAATTATCGCAAATGGTGACAATGTCGACTGACAGCGTGAGCACTGACTGCATTTCTACTCTTCTCTAGGGACCTATATACCAAGTTTGAAGTGAATCCATCCTGAAGGATTAGTTATATTCCGGACACAAAAACTAAGAGAGATAACTCAATTATTAATGTAGATACTCTATCTACCTTAATAATTGAGTTATCACTCTTAAGCACTAAATCTGAATCAGTCCCAAATCTGAAGCATTAGTTTTATGGTCTTGGGCCTAGGTTTTCAGATGAAAAGCTTCCATGTACTGCATGCATATTCAGTGGCCATTAAAATCCTTGTTCTGAAATGGTTCTCATTTGGGACTATTACTTTGTTCTTGCACTGAAAACGAGATCTATGGTTCATTGTGGTCATTACCAAGAATCAAGGTTTTCCACCAGGATTGGTAGTTCTTGTCTAGAATCTTAGTTCTTAGGGTGGGGACCATAATTCCTGGCTAAGAACTAGTGGTGAACTTCCGAGATAACTGTAAAAATTTCAAATTAACTCTACAATTGTTTGAATACATTAATGGTCAGGAAAGGATACAGGACTGACTTAGGATTTAGTAGAGACCTTAGAGTGCCACCATATTGCAATTTTTATAGCTGTGTTATCATACCTTTAGGAGGAAATACATGTACCACTTAGTATCATTTATTATAATCTCAATAATTCGACGGCAAGCACAGACCCATTATCATACTGACTTTATAGATGTCTGTCCTGAAAGGCGACCATTGTATATATAGAAAAGCCCTTGTTGCGCACAAATAGTTGGCCTACATTTATTAGAGCTGTCGTGCTTTCCATAATCTGGCTTAGAAGCATTCATCCAGAAAATCTGTCATTTGTAGATTGTGCACAAATATATGTGCCAGCGGATTTTAAAGTTACAGCGGTAACCAACTTGATTACTCGAAAAATTATAACCGATATTGGAAGAGATGTTGCGTTTCTGGTAATGTTCTTGAAGATACTCTGTATTTATGTACTACATAACCCATTTATGTTAAAATTAAATGAAAGAAAGAAAATAAAGTTTTGTGTTTTATTTGTGTTTTTTTTTAATTTTATTTTTGAAAAAATCAAAAAAGTGTCCAAGTTACTGCCATGTTGGTTAGAAGAATTTTACAGATATACGCTGGATAGAATATTATCATGCTGTGAAATAATCAAATCAATAAATCAACTTAAAAATCATAACTGAAACCAAATTATCTTTTCTCAGATCTCATATGTCTGCTTTTCGGGGTTGTCTTAGATTCATATTTCAACCTCACATGGTAGTTCCTGCATTGTAGGCTAATTATGAACTACACTTTTCCAATTCTTTAACATCTAGTGTCAAACAAATCTTGAATAAAAATGGATTTAATTTTATTCTGAAAATCTACTTTTTATTCGAGTACTCGAGAAGTACGAGGGCTGTTCGATATATTCGTGGAATTTTATTGTAAAAATGTTTAAAATTAACCGATTCAAAAGATCTTTTCACAAGATATAAAACAACACCATTGCATCAGGTTCTGTAATTTTCAAAAAAATACATTGATACGTAAACTTTTTACATATATTTATCTAATACTATGAAACATACATTGCCGGGCTCCAAATCTGAATCGACGTCAACGTCATTTATAAGTTACGTGAGCGTCGCACTTTCTCAACGTAATCGCCGCTAATGCTAACAGATTTCTAATGTCTATACACCTACATGTTGAACGTAAAAGTCTCGTACAAATGATCTAATCGCATCCCTGGTGGCGCGGCCTAACTCATGACCGCTGTCGAATTTCCTCCCGCGAAGACAGGGTTTGATATCCGGGAATACCCGGCAGACCATAGGAGCGAGATCAGGAGAATATGGCGGATCCTCTAACACTTCAAATCCCAGAAGACTTATGTCAAGCATGGTAGATGCAGAGCGACACGCGAGAGCGTTGTCTTGGTAAAACACAACAATGCTCAGATCAAACCCTGGTCGTTTCCTAGCAATCGCGTCAACAAGGTCTCGGCATAGCACCTGCGAACAGGAATATGAGATGTGGAATACGGTGTTTGCAAATAGTAATACCAATGTTTACAATACACATTTAAATTTAATTTGTTAAATTATTTTAAACAAATTTAAAGTTTTATAAGTTTTACTGCCCATTTAACCTAACGCGCCGTTCGACATTAAGCATATTTTGAACAGCG
Organism: Corbicula japonica; assembly: GCA_038501625.1. Lineage (NCBI taxonomy): Eukaryota > Metazoa > Mollusca > Bivalvia > Venerida > Cyrenidae > Corbicula > Corbicula japonica. The sequence goes on along the minus strand of JAZAYU010000059.1, from coordinate 299,459 downwards.
TCCAATAATGATGTCTTCAACGTTGCTGGTTGTCCTTGGCCCGGATCGTCTTTTAGCAGTTCTTTCTTTCAAAAACCGTTCTTTCCACTTGTATACAAATGATTTGCTTCAATAATCTGTAGTAGCTGACTCCACAATCATATCTATAGTCTCCTTAACACACCCTAACACAAAACTTTATAACTGCCATAACTTTTTCGTCTTTTGAAGACGTCATAACGACGAAATTATTCTTAGTACCGGCGAGACTTAAACGACAATCTTTCCGTAACGATAACTGTAATGACAACGACTTTCCACGGAAATGACATCATGATAATACTTGAACGTCTGCTAAGTTCGCGCCATTTTTTTATATTCATAAATCGATGTTTTGCATTAATAATTAAAGAATATTTATGATGAAAAATGGAGCCCGGCAACAAGCAAGACATGGGTTACTATGGTGACGAGTATTTTGGGCGTTTATTAAGAACGTTCTTTGATCTTTACACAATGTATGCGTATTAAGTTAATACAAAACAACAGTAAAAATAGAAAGAAAATAATGGAAAATAAAAGAGTTACTGCAAAATTCCTCGAATTTATCGAACAGCCCTCGTAGATTTATTACTCGATACTCGGAGGATTGATCAAGTACTCAGTTACTCGATTACTTGTTGCCATCATACCAGTAAGTGATCTCCTGTGGTCCCTGAATTTTCCAGTCTTAACCAAAATGGTCAGAATGTTTATGGCCATAATATTTCTAACAAGTTTAGTTACCAGCCAGATTGCTAGAGTCACTATCGGGTATGGCCCTTAAAGTGCTGCTGTTTGACAAAATTAGCAATGCCCACTCTCTTTACCAAACTAGCTCAGAATGTTTATGAGCACATTATCTCAAGCAAATTTGATAACTAACTGAATTGCTACCGTGAGTCGCTTCAAAGTTATGCCCCTTAAACTGCTGCATGTTTTTACAAAATAAGAACTATCTTCTCTTCAACCTGGCAAGAATCTATCTAGTCTTAACCCTTTACTTCATATATATGGGTGTTATTGCATGTACATTGTAGAGTTATTAGGTTATTTATTACCAAGAACCAAACAGTGTAGATCCTGATCGGATGCACAGATGTGCTAGGAGATTGTGCCAGCTGATAATGGATCTACCCTGTTCACACAATCATGTAATAAAACCAATAAATATGAAGGGTTAAAGAAAAAAAATCAAACTATTGCTGTGTATTAGAAATATTTTATTGCTTAAAAATCGAAAATAAGTCATACCTGACAATATAATTAATATTTTGATAATTAATTATTAACTGATTTGAATCCACAGGGCCTAAGATTATAAACTGAGATTGAATACCATGATATTGGCATTGTTAGGCATTTTCAAGCATAATACATGTATAGTCAATTCTTTCTGATATAGTTTTTCTCAACTGTACCATTAACAAGCATTAATCTAGTGAGCAAACGGTGTAGATTCAGTTCGTTTTTTATAATTGTGTTAGGAACAATTGGTAAGGAACTGCTGTACATAGGTAGTCCAGATGCATCAATTTTAAATCCTGTGAAAACAGGCTTTAACACTATGCAATATTCTTACAATCAACATAACATACTGTTACACTAATACCTAAGCTTAACCCTTTACTCCAAATACATGTGTTCTAACGTGTTTGTGACCATTGTAGATCCAGATCATATGGCATATACTTCTGGTCTGATCTGGATCTACACTGGTCACATCTTTCTCAGAAATAACCTAATAAATCTAAAAGTGATCAGTGTAGATTCTGATCAGATGGCACAATCAGCAAGTAGTCTCAATAATTCGACTGCAAGTACAGACCCATTATCATACTGACTATTTACAGATGTCTGTCCTTTACGTCTCAAGCAGTTACGATCAATACTGTGGTGGAAATCGCACTGCTTTAAATTCTAATTTCTTCACTGCCATTTGAAAATTTCAGTATTTGTTGTTATAAAACATAAATAGTCTCTAAAGTATCAAAAAATTAAAAAAATATTCCACAAATAACACTTTTAAACTTACTAATGTTTATGCCGTTTACATGTTGATTTTAAGGTGATAACCAATGAAAGCGTCCCTTTTATAAATCGATAATCTACAGTCAGGTAGACTTAGCGGTGTAACATAAAAACTGTTGACATGTGTGGTGGTTTATAAGTTTTGTTCATAATGAACGAAGAAGTTTCTTAAAAAGTTTCACATATATTGATTCAAATTGGAATTAGTTTTTCAGGTATGTAATTTTTTTAAAGATATATAAGGTTTAAAAAACTATTTGAAGCCATCAAAAGTTGTGACAGAAATCTTGTCCCTGGCATATAGATAAAGAAGGAAAACTTTCCCCATTGATTTGAATAGTAACAGGGTTGTGCGCGAAGGGCGACCATCATATATTTAGAAAAGCCCTTGCTGTGCACAAGAAGTTGGGATAAATTAGCAAGCTGATCTGGACCTACACAATATAGGTGTATCTATGGAGTAAAGGTTTACAGAAATTTGTAAAATTTCTCAGAAATGCAACATCATTTATTTCTCCCTGCATTCAAATTTTTAAAACATTTTAATGGGAGGAAAATCATAGACAAGAGACACCTTCATTTCTCACATGAGGAATCTGTCCCCATGTTCCCCATGTTATCCGACATTGACTTTCATTGTCTACTGACATTCTTATCCTATATTGACTTTCATTGTTTGCTTACATCTTTATCTGACATTGACTTTCATCGTTTACTTATTCACATATCAGGACAAAAATATTAAATGTTTTCGAAAATAACAAGAAGCTGTGTTCAGAAAACACAAATGCCCTCGATAGCGAATTTTGTTACAATACAAAATTTGAAATGATAGCACAGTGTTAAAACAGCAACTAAAATCATAAGGTAGTTCTAAAAATTGAAAATAACTTTTTGGTGCCAGAACCTGTACATGAAAAATTTAACATAAAAATCAACTAAAGTAACCTCTAATATAAGATAATAAAGTACAGATTATTCAAGACAAAGTTGCAACATTTAACAGTATTTTATGCAATAAATGCCTAGGCATTTAGTAGAAACACTGGTGGTGCAAGTATTGGACGGTGTGTATTTACTAGAGGCACATGATTAATTGAGAAATTTCCAACTGGCCAAAACCATTTCTCTAAGTACAAAATTGGGAGATAACCCCAGAAATAAGGAAGCCAGAGGTATGTAACTTGTCAGGGTCATGACCTGTCCACTGTTTAGTGATTAAATATTCATGTTGATTCTCTTTTTAGAAATTGAGAAATATCCAACTTGCAGAAAAAGGTAAACTACAAAATGGGGAGAAAATCCCTGAAATAAGGTAGCATGAGTGATGTAACTTGTCAGGGTCATCACCTGTGAACTGTTAAGTAAGTGTGTAAACTTTCATGCCAATTCTCTTTGTAGAAATTGAGAAATATCCAATTTGCGGAAAAAGGTTAACTGGACAGATGTACGGACGTATATCTGGACGGACAGAACACAGTTCAATCACTAGATGCTGTGGGCATAAAAATTTATCATTTCAGCTGTAGAAGAAATGTAAACAGAGCAAATGTGATTTAATATTCTTACAATTTATCAGTGATAACATTTACAATGTAAAGCCATTGTTGTAGCATTACTAATGCAGAAAAATTCACTCACTACAGGTCCTAAAATGTAATGATTATTCCAAAATTGTGTTAAAATTCGCTCCTGTTCAGTAATTTATAGCCATTACACAGTAGTACAGATAATATTAACCACATCTGAGACACTGAAGTATTCCACTCTGAACTGTGAATAGGCAGCTTTAAAGACTGGTACACATAATTAGGAGACAACTCTCAGGCATAATTCAAAGATCATAGAACTGAAACTGGAGACCAGTCTGCATTCCTGAAGAACTGACTAGCTGAAATTCAGCTCAGTCAATACTCTGACCAATCAGAAGCTATAACTTCTAGACTGGTTTCCTTTGTATCAGTTACATGATCTCAAGGCTAATAGACTACTTTAAAATCACTTGGTTCACTTTTTTGACAAATTTACATGTAATATGTATATAGACAACTGGGCTCAAAATCATCAAACTTAGACTGGAAACCAGTCTCACAACTCAAGCATCTGATTGACTGAAATGGAAACCAGTCTCTTAATGGACCAACCACATGCTAGAGTTTTGAGAATGGTCTCCAATCTCAGGTTTAATCCTTTCCTCCATATTATATATGCATTTTTACACAGGTTTGTCCAGTGTAGATCCAGATCAGCCGGCACATTGTGCCCTCTGATCAGGTTCTGCACTGGTCGCATTTTGGTCAGAAATAACCCAACGAATAAAAAAGCAAACAGTTTAGATCCTGATCAGACAGGATGAATGTGCTGGCTGATCTGGATCTAAACTGTTTGCCCATGCAATAAAGATGTATCTATGGAGGAAAGGATTAAGATCTTGGGTACTGTTCTTCTCTGGATAACAGTACAATTTGCATGTCATTTCTTCATAAACCAAACTTCATTTAACCTATTGAACATTTTGAAAGAGCTATCATAAGCAGCCGTGAAGTAGAATTCATGATTTAAGTCTTTATCTTGAAGCTTTTCCGACAATTCTCTTGCCTTGTTCAGCCAATCTCCTTCACTTGCAAAGCCTGCGAATGCCATAACATACACAGTCAATTCTGGAAAATCATCGATGAAAACATCCTCATTGAGAGGTTCTGGTGGATCGGATTGGTAAATTGAAGGAATGTAGAATGAGATGGTGAATGTGCTCTCACAGTTCAGTCCTACACCAGGTTCGATTCTTGTTACAACAGGCGCCGTCATATCCATCTTGATACCTAGAATTCAAAAATACTGCTTTGACAATTGTTTTTTAAGCCCTTAGTACATAGATACTCCTTTTATTGAATTGGAAAACACTGTTGATCCAGATCAGCTTGCACATCCTTTAGGTAATGTCTTACCTAGATGCAACATGTGCAGATCCAAAAAAAGTGATGGATGTACCAGCTGATCTGGATCTACACTGTTTGCACATGCTTAAGAACATGTATATAATTTATGGAGTTAAATATTTGAATTTTTTAACCCTTTCCTTCATATATACGCATTTTTACGCAAGTGCGACCGGTGTAGATCCAGATCAGCTGGCACATCTGTGTCGTCTGATCAGGATCTGCACTGGTCGCATTTAGATCAGAAATAACCAAACAAATCATAAGGTGAACAGTTTAGATCCTGATCAGGCGGCACAGATGTTTGAATTGTCTACACCGGTGGACAAAAACACATGTAATTTCCAATAGTATACATACTAAGTACATGACATCGTTGCTAATTTGTAAATTTGCCAAGATAGAATTATTTTTTTTTAATATAAACAGAAAGAACTTTAAGTAAGTGAAATTAAATTCAATATGGTCTTGCTATGCATATTCTATCAGTTAAGAATGTTATGTTGTTGTTGATGAAGAAAATTTATATTAAGAAATGGCAGCTACTATTTAGCCTATGTTCGGTCTTTGTGACAAAATTCAAATACAATGAGCTTTACCTAAAGATTCTGTTATCATCATGACCCTGTTGTCATCAGCAATATAATTTAAAAAATTGATGAAGAAATATTAAGAAATGGCAAACTTATAGCCAATGGCCAGTTTTCATGAGGGACTGACAGACAGACAACACAATCCCTACGTTTCACCTTTCCTTAAAATGGGGAACACAAACAAAGAAATTCCTTGTCATTACATTGATTTCATCAACAAACTTTCTGTGTAAGTAGCCTTGGAATTATTTTTGGGGTCACTGGGGTCAAATGCATTATTACAAAACATGGGAACTGGAGACTAACGTCATCAAACTTAATGTGTATGTAACCTTTAACCCTTTCCTCCATATATACATGTTTTTACGCATGTGCGACCAGTGTAGATCCAGAACAGCTGGCACATATAGGCCGTCTGATCAGGATCTGCACTGTTCGCAATTTGGTCAGAAATAACCTAAAGAATCAACTAGAATGTTGTGTTCCGCGGAACACATGTGTCGCCAGCATGGAAAAAGTTGAAACGTGGGCCTATGTTTAATCATATATAATAAAAATATTTTATTTAAGTTGATTTCAATACTACACCACAGAACACATGTGTCATCTAAATTGCATTTAAAAGGGGAATAACTAAAATAATGGTGAGTTATTATCTTCAAAAATTGGTTTGTAAATGCAGATGAGTTTTTCAAAGTATTATGTGAATTAATTGAACAAGTACTTTCCATTTTACAGGCAACACTAAGTTTCATGTTAAAGTTGCATTTGAAAGGGACATAACTCATAAAATATTGAAACTGGAGTTATCATTCTTGTCGTCACAGATGGCATTGTTCATGATGATAATATATTCCAAGTATGAAGTGAATAGGACAAGTACTTTCAAAATTATGGGCAACATTAAGTTTCAGGTTAAAGTTGCATTTTAAAGGGGCATAACTAAAAAAATATTGAAATTGGAGTTATCATTCTTGTCGTCACAGATGGCATTGTTCGTGGTGATGACATATTCCAAGTATGAAGTGAATAGGACAAGTACTTTCAAAGTTATAGGCAACATTAAGTTTCAGGTTAAAGTTGCATTTGAAAGGGGCATAACTCAAAAAATATTGAAACTGGAGTTATCATTCTTGTCGACACAGATGGCATTGTTCGTGCTGATGATATATTCCAAGTATGAAGTGAATAGGTTAGTACTTTCAAAGTTATAGGCAACATTAAGTTTCAGGTTAAAGTTGCATTTTAAAGGGGCATAACTCAAATAATTTTGAAACTAGAGTTATCATTCTTGTCAACACAGATGACATTGTTCGTGCTAATGATATATTCCAAGTATGAAGTGAATAGGACAAGTACTTTCAAAGTTATAGGCAACATTAAGTTTCATGTTTAAGTTGCATTTGAAAGGGGCATAACTCAAAAAATTTGGAAACCTGAGTTATCATTCTTGTCGTCTCAGATGGCATTGTTCATGCTGATGATATATTCCAAGTACGATGTGAATAGGACAAGTACTTTCAAAGTTATAGGCAACATTAAGTTTTAGGTTAAAGTTGCATTTGAAAGGGGCATAACTCAAAAAATATTGAAACTGGAGTTATCATTTTTGTCATCACAGATGGCATTGTTCATGCTGATAATATATTCCAAGTACGAAGTGAATAGGACAAGTACTTTCAAAGTTATAGGAAACATTAAAGTTCAGGTTAAAGTTGCATTTGAAAGGGGCATAACTCAAAAAATATTGAAATTGGAGTTACCATTCTTGTCGCATCAGATGACATTGTTCATGCTGATGATATATTCCAAGTATGAAGTGAATAGCATGAATAGGTTAAGTACTTTCAAAGTTATTGGCAACATTAAGTTTCAGGTTAAAGTTGCATTTGAAAGGGGCATAACTCAAAAAATATTGAAACTGGAGTTATCATTCTTGTCGTCACAGATGGGATTGTTCATGCTGATGATATATTCCAAGTATGAAGTGAAAAGGACAAGTACTTTCAAAGTTATAGGCAACATTAAGTTTCAGGTTAAAGTTGCATTTGAAAGGGGCATAAGTCAAAAAATATTGAAACTGGAGTTATCATTTTTGTCACCACAGATGGCGTTGTTCGTGCTGATGATATATTCCAAGTACGATGTGAATAGAACAAGTACTTTCAAAGTTATAGGCAACATTAAGTTTCAGGTTAAAGTTGCATTTGAAAGTGGCATAACTCAAAAATATTGAAACTGGAGTTATCATTCTTGTCGTCACAGATGGCATTGTTCATGCTGATGATATATTCCAAGTATGAAGTGAAAAGGACAAGTACTTTCAAAGTTATAGGCAACATTAAGTTTCAGGTTAAAGTTGCATTTGAAAGGGGCATAACTCAAAAAATATTGAAACTGGAGTTATCATTCTCGTCACCACAGATGACGTTGTTCATGCTGATGATATATTCCAAGTATGAAGTGAATAGGACAAGTACTTTCAAAGTTATAGGCAACATTAAGTTTCAGGTTAAAGTTGGGGGACTACCGGACGACGGCACCAACGACGACGACGACGCCGCCGGACAATAGGATCCCTATGTGTCTACCAGCTATCGCAGGCGACACAAAAAGCGAACAGTTTAGATCCTGATCAGATGGCCCGGATGTGTTGGTTGATCTGGATCTAAACTGTCTGCCCTCGCAATAAAGGTGTATCTATGGAAGAAAGGGTTAATGAGGCTGCGCTTGTGATTGTAATTAAGGTCATTTGGATCAAGCTCATGGTCACAGTATCTTGGCCCTTTAATACATATCTGTGTTTTAACGTTTGATCTGGATCTACACTGATTGCAAATTGTGACAAGCGACAAAATGATTATATAATTATGCAGTAAAGGGTTGAAATACAAATTGCTTAAGTCCTATCGTCACCTTAGCGCAATAACGGTATATCCTTTATATTTCAATGGTACTTATAGCGTTATTGCACTATGGTGAAGAATTATGGCTTTGTTAAACTATGGAAGTAATGATCAGTCAAGAAAATTTGCCCAAATCTTTTCTAAAACATGCTGGGCAATCTTTTTTTTTTTGACAGACATGGCATGGGGGTGGGAGTCCTATGAACACAAGTGTAGTTTATTAATTTGAAATGGTGCCTGTTGTTTGTACTTGAGAGTACTTTACATGTACCAGTTGCCATTTCAGCCAATCAGATGCTTGAGAAATGAGACAGGTCTCAAGATTTAGTTTGGTATCAATAGGAATACCTTTGTCATTTTCCCCAGAGATGTAGCCGAACAACTGTCTGAAGCCTTTATTCACCGCTGAATCTCTGGACACACTGTACTGTATGGTAGAGACTTATAAGTCTTATAAGTGGATAGCTTTGTAAGTGAGTATTTACGGTACCTTTGTCATTTTCTCCAGAGATGTAGCTGAACAACTGTCTGAAGCCTTTATTCACTGCTGACTCTCTGGACACACTGTACAGTATGGTAGAGACTTATAAGTCTTATAAGTGGATAGCTTTGTAAGTGAGTATTTATGGTACCTTTGTCATTTTCTCCAGAGATGTAGCCAAACAACTGTCTGAAACCTTAATTCACTGCTGATTCTCTGGACACACTGTACAGTATGGTAGAGACTTATAAGTCTTATAAGTGGATAGATTTGTAAGTGAGTATTTACGGTACCTTTGTCATTTTCCCCAGAGATGTAGCTGAACAACTGTTTGAAGCCTTTATTCACTGCTGACTCTCTGGACACACTGTACTGTATGGTAGAGACTTATAAGTCTTATAAGTGGATAGCTTTGTAAGTGAGTATTTACGGTACCTTTGTCATTTTCCCCAGAGATGTAGCTGAACAACTGTCTGAAGCCTTTATTCACCGCTGACTCTCTTGATACACTATACTGTATGGTAGAGACTTATAAGTCTTATAAGTGGATAGCTTTGTAAGTGAGTATTTACGGTACCTTTGTCATTTTCTCCAGAGATGTAGCTGAACAACTGTCTGAAGCCTTTATTCACCGCTGACTCTCTGGATACACTATACTGTAGGGTAGAGACTTATAAGTCTTATAAGTGGATAGCTTTGTAAGTGAGTATTTACGGTACCTGTGTCATTTTCTCCAGAGATGTAGCCAAACAACTGTCTGAAGCCTTTATTCACTGCTGACTCTCTGGACACGCTGTACTGTATGGTAGAGACTTATAAGTCTTATAAGTGGATAGCTTTGTAAGTGAGTATTTACGGTACCTTTGTCATTTTCTCCAGAGATGTAGCTGAACAACAGTCTGAAGCCTTTATTCACTGCTGACTCTCTGGACACACTGTACAGTATGGTAGAGACCCATTTGGCGGGTAAATAATGTCGCTGTTCATATCCCTAAAATATTACAACACTGAATAAAAGTAACTTAGTCTGGATCACTCTCTTAAACTATCAGCTCATTACATTCACCTCTGTTATGGTTGGGACTACTTTCAACTACTTTTACTTTAACTCAAAAAAAAAAATTTCACCAATTACATTAAAAATTGCAAGGTTTTCCTTGGTTTAAATGAATGATAGTGAAGATATCTGTCATTTGTTTAACGACAAGCTTTCATATTCATATTTATGACTGTATAAAATAAGGCTGTCAAGTTATGTAAAAAATCTTGACATAGAGCCTTTTGCAGAGATGTAAAGTGAGTGTAAGGAACGACAACTCTGCAAAGGAGATTGAGTCTGGATACTCCTGGGGTCGGGGTTCAACATTACTGGCAGTAGTGGGGTTGTACTAATTTCGGGGCATTCTTTCTGTATGTGAAGCAGCATGACAAATTAGTGTTTATTAACTTTGCTGCAAGTGAAGAACCGGGTTGAATCAGAATTTGCAGAATTTCAAGTCAGAAAGGTTAAATATATTTTGCTGTGGATGAAAAAGCTTCTCTGACTGACTGGCAAACAGTGTAGATGCTTTTTGTCATAATATAATGGATGTAAAAGCATACAGCATAGATTCTATCAGAAGGCATGGATGTGCAAGGTGAGCAGAGCAGATCTACACTGTTCGCCCATGCCCTGAAAGTTGTATCTTTGGATTTATGGTTTAACCCCTTCCTCCATAGACACACCTTTATTGCGTGGTCGAACAGTATAAATCCGGATCAGCCATCACATCCGTGCCGTCTGATTAGGATATGCACTGTTTGCTTTATAATTCATTAGGTTATTTCTGACCAAAATGCGACCAGTGCAGATCCTGATCAGATGGCACAGATGTGCCGGCTGATCTGGATCTACACTGGTCGCACAAGCGTAAAAATGTGTATATATGGAGGAAAGGGTTAAGACAGAACCAGTGTGGGAATAAATGCATACAGGCATTATGCATGTAAATAACACACCTACACACTAAAGTTTTGTAGAATAACTGATTACCTCTCTTATTTCCACCACGCTGTAAACCGGTTTTTCAACATCAGCACCACTCAAACCCTGTATTGCTGGTTTTAAAATGGCCTTGGCACTGGGCACAATTCTATACAAAAAAAGAATAAGAGCTGAATCAACTGCATGAAAATAAATGTCAGGCATGTATTAAATTTTAAATCCATATATACTGGTTTTATCATGTTTGCAACAAGCGTAGATCCATATCAGCTTGCAAATCTGCCAACTGATCTGGATCGACACTGGTTGCTTCTTGGTCAGAAACTGTAGTTACTGTAGATCCTCATCAGATGGCATGGATGTGCTGGCTGATCTGGATCTACACCCTTCACCCATGGAGTAAAAGGTTAAATAGGTTTTATATGGAAATAAATATGGGAAGAGACCATACTGACCTCAATAAGTTCTGGTTGTTAATACTAATGCAAAAATTTGTAAAATCATAAATTTGTGGAAATACAATAAGCTTTAGTGTCAAACAGTTTTGTTTTTGTGAGTGCTTTTTTACCAAAGTTTTGTTTACAACTAATGCATTACAATAAACAAACATGTACATTTCTATGAAAAAAAAAATTTATCAACTACCACAGGTTAAAATGCATCTTTGGAAAATAGTCATTCGTAGAAATTTGATCAAAATAATACTTGGTAGCAGACGACACAGTATGCGTGTTGTTGGAATAAATATAAAATGCAGTAAAAAGTTGTAATAAAATGATACAATGTTGAGTAGGAAGTGAAATATAAATTTGTATCCTTTTTAACCCTTTCTTCCATAAATATGCATTTTTACGCATGTGCGACCAGTGTAGATCCAGATCAGCCGGCAATTTCGTGCAGTCTGATCAGGATCTGCACTGGTCACATTCTGGTCACAAATAACATAATAAATCAAAACGCCAACAGTTTAGATCCTGATCAGACGGCCCGTTGTGCCGGCTGATCTGTATCTAAACTTTTCGCCCTCGCAATAAAGGTGTGTCTATGGAGCAGAGGGTAAATTAGCAGAAACCAAACATGCTAAAAATTGCATAAATAAATACCTGGGTTTAGGAGAGCTAGTTGTAACTGTTTCTTCAGCTTCACAATTTAAGCATGCCAAATATGCAAGATCAGCTGCTATCGATGAGGTTGGTAAAATACTCCCGGTGGCACCAATACCATCAGAAATGCCTGTACCATCGGCACCTTCCAAAACAATCGCACTTCCATTTACTGGATAAATTCCAGTAGATTTGAAGCTGTCTGCAATTTTCTGAGTTTTGCAGGACATCAAGAAAGCCCCGTTTAGTAACCCTGCAAAATTATCCCTGTCAATTGAACTTCCAGGATTTTCATTAGTGTGTGTTTCAGCGACCTGCTGCCATTTTTTCTGAAGTCGTCCAAATAATCCTTTATCTAGGGGCTGCATTAAATGAGAGGCATTTGGTAGAATTCCATATAATTCTATTCCGCGGGCTTTCGCTTCTCCAAATACTGACATACTTACATGAGCCTTAACACTATCAATAAGCAACAAGACGGGTCGCTGCTTGCCAGCAAACATGTCAAAATGTTGTATAAATTCCTGCATAATCGTAGCGTTCATCTGGCCTTTGTTACTGTATGTGATTACACTGTGTTCTATAGGTCCAGTGGATGGGTTCTCTCCCTTTAGTTTTGGTTTTGGGTAAACGAAGAAAGGTGGCATCACAGAACCATCAGCGGCACCGCAAAACATGACTGTTAGATACTGCTTGCTGAGATCATCTGATTCACTAAACTTGCAAGGGCCTGTCACTTTACTGAACGTGTTACCCATCCTGAAACCAACCTCATCTGCATTCCAAATCAGATTGGGTTTGTCAGCAAGGTTTTTCTGCACAAGAAAATCTCTGAACTTTGAGTACCATTGGTCCATTATTGTCCTAGTTGGTTTGTTTTTATATTTCTTCGATAATTCAACGAGTTTCCAATCAACAACATCAGCAGTTCTGTCTTTAAAGCTTCGGAACCAATCAAAACTTGGACGGCCATCTTTGAAGTTTGTTTCCCTCTTCTCTTTTAGAATAATATTTTGAAGAGAATCGAAAAATTCACTTGCCTTCACGCCCATATCTCGTTCTGCCATTTCTTTTAAAAAATGTGCCATGGCCACCTCTTCTTCCCTGCTGAACGTTGGTGCAGGTCCGTTCCGTCTGTTAATCCCGACCTCACCAGTAACACGACGGTGAATAAATCCATAGGAATACCCGTACTGTTGAACAGCCTTGCGGATTGATATTTTTCCCTCTTGTACATCAGCTATTATTTGTTTCAGATTGGATTCTTCTTCACTTGAGTAAGGTGTGTACCGTTTTTTAGGTGCTTGGTTTTTAGGTTTAAACACCACCCTTGGTGTTTTTCCTTCCTGTGTATTGTCTTGCTTTGTGGTACCATCTTTTTTCCTCCTTCCCATGACAGATGTTCAAGACAGTCTAGGTGATAGAAAATTAATTTCAAGTCAGTCTAGGAGATAGAAAAGTATTTTTTTTATGTATTATCTACCTTTAACCCTTTCCTCATTATACACACATTTTTATGCATGTGCTACCAGTGTAGATCCAGATCAGGCAGCACATCCGTGCCGTCTGATCAGAATCTCCACAGGTCACATTTTGGTCAGAAATAACATAAGGCCAGAGAAAATAAATTATTAGATTCTCATCTGGATTTTGGGAAAAAAAGGGGCGGGTGGGCAATTTTTAAGTTTTATTTTTTATTAACAAATAAGGTATTTCGGGATGGTCTAAAATCCGTTCTGTATGGAACAGAATATGTTTTGATTTTTTTACAAATAAATTTTTTTGAGGCGGGTAGTTTTGGACAGGGCGGGCGGGGATAAAAATTTAAAATATTTTTTTCTCTGGCCTAATTAATAAAAAAGCGAACAGTTTAGATCCTGATCAGAGAGCATGGATGCACTGGCGGATCTGGATCTAAACTGTTCGCCGACGCAATTAAGGTGTATCTATGGAGGAAAGGGTTATAACCACAATTGTGACAATGAAATATTTTATTATACCGAGTGTTTAACAAAAACAAAATTTGGCGAATGAAAAACCAGAAATTAAATAACCCATGAAAATACCCCTTTTTACCCCAAAATTGTATTCCAAAAATGCATTTGCAGTATTGCACTTTTTAAATATTAACAGGGGTTCCATTTGACCCAGGAGATGACCCTTTGACCCTTGAAATTTCCAAAATGCATTATTTTGACCCCTCAGGAAGGGGGACTTGTTTGTCATTTTATTTTCAAAATAAAAAGACAAAAAAGGGGAATATTAAAGTCATTATGCATGTTTTGACTTGTCACAATTACTCTTAACAGTGTTTTTACCTCTGAATATAATAGCTAGTACATTTTATTACTATTGACTTACAAATAGAACAATTTTTACACAGGTTTTTTTACTACTTGTAGCCGTCAGACCAATTGTCATTATCGAGTCTGAGTAGAAGCTATCATCAGCTTTTGTTTTTCAACTTGAACCATGCTCTCCACTCACATGATTTTCTATAGATTTAGAAAATTCTATAGACATCAGGGGTTCCATTTGACCCGGGAGATGACCCTTTGATTCCAAAAACCCTTAATTTTAGCTGAAGGATCATATTTTCCTTAAATTTTGGGTATTTTTGGCTTATATTTGAGAGAATTCCTTACAAATCGACAAAATGACCCTAGAGATTCAGCAGCTAGTGGAACCCCTGGACATAACATAATTTTTCGCTACTTTCTGAAGTTTTTCAAGTTTTCTTTTTATGGAAGTGCTTTTGATTGTGCCACATTTTAGTTTGCAATGGAAATATCCGAAAACTCCAAATGCATCCAACCGAATCTGCTAAGATAGATTTCATTGTTTTGAATGTAACATGGGGTCTCACTATTTGCCGACTAGAACTGACTAGAGCCGACTAGAACCGACTAGAGCCGACTAGAACCGACTAGAAGTTTATTTTGATAAATAAACAGACTAAAATGGGTAAATATGATGAATGACATGCAAATAAATTTTGATTAATTAAAAAAAAATGTTCTTCATGACGAAATCGACCTTGATCGTTGGTTATAAAGTTCGCATACCGACCACAGAATATACCGATTAGAGAATATACCGACAAGAGATTGTGTGTAGAGCTATATTTAAAGAACATATCTGCTTAACCTGCTTTTTATTTCTTAACATAATTTCTAAAATAATAATTTCTTATTGAAATGAAGAATGTCATTAATACTTTTTAAAGTTTAACACCGACAAGAATCGACAAAATATGTGTGTACCGACTAGAACTGACAGAATAGGTGTATGACTAGAACCGACTAGAAGTTTATTTCAATAAATAAACAGACTAAAATGGGTAAATATGATGAATGGCATGCAATTAAATGTCTACTAATTAAAACAGATGTTCTTCATGACAAATCGACCTTGATCGTTGATAAAAAAAGTTCGCGTACCGACCAGAAAATATACCGACTAGAGAATATACCGACTAGAGATTGTGTGTAGAGCTATATTTAAAGAACAAATTCCGCTTAACCTGCTTTTTATTTCTTAACATAATTTCTTAAATAATAATTTCTTATTAAAATTAAGGAGATTATTAATACTTTCTAAAATTTAACACCGACAAGAATCGACAAAATATGTGTGTACCGACTAGAACCGACAGAATAGGTGTATGACAAAATACCGACTACAGACTTACTGACGTAATTTTACCGACTAGAATACTGATTGATAATAAGTTTGTATTAAGAATATTTTATGTATTGTTTAAACCTATTTCGACTCGTCCGCGAGTCTCATCAGATGGTGGCCTATGCAGCAAGCTGCAAAGACAGATTTCCCCAATTTAGTTTTTTTTTATTTAAAAATAATTAAAATAAAATCACACATCCAGACATCCATGTATACACAATTTTGTACATTTATTTTCTGTACTTTGGTGTTAACTTACGGGCTTTTCAGGGCCGCGCCAGAGGTCACCTTTTCTGCGATCTGCATATAGGTGTTAACTTACGGGCTTTTCAGGGCCACGCCAGAGGTCACCTTTTGCTGTACTCATGTAGCATACACAAGGCTACATAAGTGGCTACTCAGTATATAGAAGTAGTAGCCATATTACTATCATATATGTCATATGGTTTTATCCCCTCGGGTTCTCATTTTTGTTAATTGTTAGTGGTGTCTCTTTTGAAACTGATCATTTTATTAACAATGCTCTCTCCCTCTCTTCTTCTTGACTGTGTGGGGAGGCTGTTTTTTCTGAATGTAGCGATTCCTGATATGCATATTTCACCCTTTTATCATGTCTTTTTACGTTTTGGAAGTGATGGCGTTTTAGAGTCGACGATTCTTCGCTTTTGACCAGGTTTTTTATCTTTTTGGTATGAGAAGTATGTCGTCAGTGGATGCCAAAGTTGTAAATTTTGGTTTCTTTTGTTTCTGGACACTAGAAATTTCTTGAAAAGTAATTGTTTTTCTGTTTCAGTTTTTTGATGCCAAACAGCAATTACTCAAAGCTGATTAGCTTGTGAATGGCGGCTTTTGTTTGACGTCAGCTGCTTTTGTTTGCCGTAAGGGTTGAGCTCCGCGTGGCTGTTATTTGAGTGATACAAACAAATTAATTAAAGTTGTCAATGAAGGCTTGCACCAGCGAAAAGTAGTTAAGTGTTATCTTTCTACTTTTTAATAGTAGAAATGAAGAAACAAATATACTAATGCTGTATTTTAATATTAAAATATAATTAAATATTTGAAATTCTTGCCATGTAGTAAAAGAAATCAGGATATATTTTTTTCCTTTCAGAACCATACTCCCTTGATAAGATAGTTTTTAATCATTATTATTATTGTTAAAAAATATTCTAGTCGGTATAATTAGTATTACTATAAATCTCTCTTCCAAAAAGTATCCAACACTTCTTATCTTTCTATGAATTTATAAAAAGTGAAACATATGTCATGTAAGATATTTAGTCATTTTATATCTCTGTTATTATTTAAGATAAGGGCCTAAAGGTTTCTGGTCGGCATAAATAATACATAAGCCTCGTGTCGTTCTAGTCTAGTCGGTAAAATAAAACAACGCCTTTTGAAAATTATTTTATACATCATATATAACTTTCATTAATTATTTACATATTACATTCATTGAGATATTTATTCTCACTATTTGGTTCTGCACAGTATAATCTTTAAATATACACACAATCTCTAGTCGGTATATTCTCTAGTCGGTACGTGAACGTTTATAATCAATGTCGATTTCAATGTCATAAAACCTTTAAAAAAACATTTTTTTCAATTAATAGACATTTATTTGCATGTCATTCTTCATATTAACCCATTTTAGTATGTTTATTTATTAAAATAAACTTCTAGTCGGTTCTAGTCGGCTCTAGTCGGTAAATAGTGAGACCGGTAACATGTTAGACAAACCGTTTAAGAAAAAAAGAAGGGAAAATAACGAAACTATTGGGAACGAAACGTTTATTGGATAATAATAAACAAAATGTTACTAAATCACAATGTAGTCTAGTCTTAGTCTAGTGATTGTTTCATTGAGCACACTGTTAAGTACCAACCTGAAGTCTTTGATCTGTATTTGAAAGGGAATGAGTAAACTAAAACAAAGTAGTGTACAAAATTCTATCACCTATTTTCTATTGTAAAGGGGAAAACTAATTAAAGGGCGGTAACTTATTTTAGTTTTTAAGTCGTACAAATGACTGATACACGGATTAGCAATTCCGCAAAAGAAAAAAGACTTTCTCACTGTGCATAAGACCATACCTTGATGGTCCCATTACACAGCTCATATTTGTTTGCTTTTTTCAGTTTATATTTTTTAGTCTCTTAGATCTATAAATGGATTAAGCGGGACAGGTTTAAAACACGGCCCGGCCGTAAAATAAAGTACGGCCCAAAAAGGAAAACACGGCCCTACCCCTTAACTTTTTTATTTCTTAAGATATCTTCAAAATTCTTTTTGCATATGAAAGGGGACCCTCCTGGCTATATTAGAAACATTTTCTTTTGAAAATATTTCAATTAGAAGTTAAAAAAATTTTGTCTCAAAGATGGGCCGTCTTTAGATACAAATTTCGTCAAAAACGGAAAACACGGCCCTACCCCTTAAATTTTTTATTTCGTAAGATATCCTCAAAATTCTTTTTGCATATGAAAGGGGACCCTCCTAGCTATACTAGGAACATTTTCTTTTGAAAATATTTCAAGAAGAAGTTAATATTTTTTTTGTCTCAAAGATGGGCCGTCTTTAGATTCAAATTTATTCTGAAACGGAAAACACGGCCATACCCCTTAACTTTTTTATTTCGTAAGATATCTTCAAAATTCTTTTTGCATATGAAAGGGGACCCTCTTGGCTAGATTAGAAACATTTTCTTTCGAAAATATTTCAAATAGAAGTTAATAAATTTTTGTCTCAAAGATCGGCCGTCGTTAGATTCAAATTTCGTCTGAAACGGAAAGCACGGCCCTACCCATAATTTTGTTATTTTACAATATATCTTCAAAGTTCTTTTTGCAGAATAAAGCGGACGATACAACATATACGAGAAACATTTTAGATTGAAAATTTTTTAATAAGCATTTAATAAAATTTAAATTAACAATAATGCAAGACATATCGCTAAGACATGTTGTTCAAACATAATATATATTATACAATAACAAATAAGATGCAAACTAAAACAGTTTCAAACTACGAACAAAACCATCTATAAACAATACCCTGTTAAACGGTAACCACTTTATATATTTTTTTTTATTATTTCAATGTTGATTTTTATTATCGCGTAGTCAAAGTGGGCATTTGATTAAATCATCGCCTTTTCAATGCGCGCTACCATTTAATGTTCACACCTAAGCGACGAATGTTTGTTACAGGTGATAATCGTTTATGTAATTTAATAATATTGCAATATAACAAACAACAAAAGTTATTTTAAAATATACACATAAAACTATTACTTAAAACAAACACGTTAAATTATATCACACGGGTGCATATCACACGCATTCATAGAACGTAAACATCACGTAATTGAACTTAAGTGACAGCCGATATGTTTTTATTCAATTCTTTACTTTTCAAAAAAGCTACGCAATACTTAAATACATGTAGTATATAAAAGCACATCAAATAGATATATGAAACTCTGTATCACAAATACACAGTTTGAAATACGACCGAAACCTAAAATAACTTTTATTACCATGAGCATTTATTGCAAAGCCACTTGCCGTTATTGTCGGCGCATCCTGAACAACTTTCATGATACCATTTTATTTTACAAAATTTATTGCCGCATTTAATCATGTTGTCTACTATGTCTGGCATTTTACATATACAATATAACTTAATAATGTTTGTTTTATCATCTTTACACGGCATTTTAGGCATTTTTTCTACCTTCGGAAAAACAGTCATTTTATCTTCAATTAAACAGTTTAAAAGATGTGCCCTCATTTTGGATATATCGAATCTAATACTGGAAACGTTAATATTGAAATCATTTATAATTAATTCTGTTAGGAAGGCAATCGCGAATACCCCACAATCGGATGAATTTTCTTGTTTTTGAGTATCAGGCATGACCACTGACAATGAAGAAGATTTTGTATCATATATTTGCGACAACTGTATAATAATGTTTGTATTTAGAGTTTTGTTGCCTCTTAAGCTATCGAGAACGAATATCGACTCATTAGATTGTTTTTGAAACGACATTACCCAATGATTTTTTCCGTTGTGATGTATTTGAGCGGAAGGACCTGTTTGTTTAACCAAATGTTTATTTAAATTCCATTTACCGGAAGATTCGACATATTGTGGAATAAAAAGAGTGTCTTGCAAACCGGAACAACCGTAATCTCGTTTTAAAATAGAATGCACACTGTTAATAATGCCATCATTTAACCAACCATTTTCATCACTGATAATTCGTTTATCAGACATTTTTAATTTTAGTTCGGGGAGCCAATAAGTAGAATCGTCCGAATTCAATGATAATTCCTCGTCTAAAATATCTTTTGCTAGCGAAGAATTATTTGAAAGTATTTCTCCTTCAGCTAAGTTATCTAAATTATGTAGTGAAGATTCTGGAATTAAGATGTTATTGCCTGAGAGTTCAGAACCATCGGAATTTACACTTTCTTCGTTTATAATTGAAAGTTTTTCATCACAATCGAATCGTGTCTGTTTTCGGCTTGTGTTATTAGCTTCAGTGTCATGTTTCCGCTTTTTTGCTGTAGAAGTCTTTTTAACAGAACTCAGCTGAGTATTAGAAAGTTTGTTACCGGAACTTGGAGTTTGTACTAGACTTGGTATCTCTTTTGCGGGTGTGGAACAAATAATGGAATCAGGTGCGGGATTAATTTCAAAATCAGTTTTTTTCGGACGTTTTTGACCAGTTTTTTTGGCGGCACGCGGTCTACTGTTTCTTTTTAACTGTGAAAGATTTTTAATCGGTTTGCGTTTGGTTACAATCGATGGATCATTAGTGGACAATTTAACAGCTAAGATATGGTAACAAGTACCAGTAGATGGACAACTACAGGATTCTTTCGGATATAATGTAACAATACGCTTTGTACCCTTAATACCTTCTACTACATATGATTTCATGGACGCGACAAATTTAATTTTATCATTATCAATTACGTGTTTTGCTAAAATTTCCTGCGTCACAAATTTTTCAATACCCCTTTTTTCTTCATTGTCTTTGTCATCAACGGTGGATGCATTTTTATTTATCAAAATTTCAGACAAAGGCTGGTTTACAATATTGACATCAGTCAATCTTCAATCCGTGGAATCTGTTCCGGTTAGGATCTACCGATGTCATGGATCCTGTAATTGAAAATAAATGTAAAAAAAATATTCTTCATTAAATCAACACATCAATGGTACAACACAAAACACAGTCAAATTATATTCTGCATTCACTATGCATTACCTTTAGTACTCTGTACTTTCTTAGTTCCCGTCGCCGGCTTCAACTGTTGTCTCTGTTGTCGAGGTTCAGAGCGCTTACTGTTTCTATGAAGCTGCATTGCTGAGGACGATGTCTTTCTTGTTCGCTTCCTTACTGGTGCTGGCCTGTGTGGTCTAGGGCTTGTACACTGCTTTGCCGGATGCCTCACAATCTCACTATACAGATGTGGTCCATACATGGGCTGTCCTTCAGGATCCTAAGGTGCTGAGGAGATGGGAGAATCCGAAACTTCTGGGAAAATGGTGGGTTCTGCAACTTCGGTGGAGATGGGGAATTCCGCAGGAATGGTGGATTCTGCTGCCAATGACCGTACAGCTTCTTCAATATTTGATGTTAACGTTTCCGTGCCATCGTAACTCAGATGGAGTCCATCTTTACTCAGAAGTTTGCGGTTGGCTCCTGTAAAAATATAATTAATGTTGTTTTTTTGTTGTGTTAATTAATAATTAACACAACAAAAAAACAACATTAATTATATATTTATTATTATTGATGAAAACGATGATAGGGAAGCTGGTGATCATTCATCAAATTGCATATATAATTTAAAATTAAGACTGTGTTTTAATGTATCTTTTTGAATATGTTTGAATGTGTATTTTTCATGTTCGATTCTATACAACAACTTACCAAACATGGTGTGGAATTCTGGATGTCTTACTATCTTCACCCAGTCCAGAGATAAATGGTGCAGTAATCGGTTGACAGCCCCTGCATCACGATTCCACCGATCTAGGTACTTTAAGTCCAGCTGCCGGCCATTAAACAAGTTCTGCGCTCTTGGTAACACCTCCGACACCAAAATGGTGGCACTGCGAATAAAATTAATTAGTTGCGTCAATGTTATATATTCATGTGTTATAAAATTTTATTGCCTTTCCTTTATCGCAATGACAAATTTATTATATCTATATCAGCTGTAATATCTGTGCAATCTGATCAGGATCTACATTGTTAGATTAACCTTAATTAACCTTAATTAACATGATTAATTTTAATTAAACAAATCACATTATAGTTTACAGTAATCTAATCTGGATATACATTGGATCTAGATTTTTTGCTTATTGCGTTTCATGTCAAGTTTTAAGTACCTTGGAGAAACTAATCTAAAAGTATAAATGACGAATTATATGTCAAAGTTGTGATATAATGTATGGAATGAGTTTGAGTGTTTCACATAACATGACATTACCTATGGTATGGTATATAACTTAATTATAGTCGTACTCACCGAGAAGTATTGAGAAACCTCGAAGATGCAATCATCCTCGAGGAACTGTAACGTCCTGTACCCAGGATAAGAATACACACAATACTCATCCGCGCTAAAATATTCTGACAGGTACTTAGCCTGACTGTGTCCTATAACAACAGGCATGATTTCCGATTATTATCAAACACAACTTAACAACTTAACACACTATCACAATTATACACAGCTTAAAAAATAATTCCACTAAACATATAGTTAAATAATTTAAATGTCAAACACAGTTATATGAAAATTAGATAGAAAGCTAATAGCATTTGAAACACTATATCAGTATGAAATCAGATTTTATTGGTAGAACGTCTATACTTTGGTTACATCTTATATACATCAGTTAGCCATACAGCTCAACATTTTTGATAATTGAGATTTGTTACACCCAATAGCGGGCATCATTTAATGTCTTTTAATTTGGCCCACACTTATTCTTGCTTAACAATAAATGTTCAATAATTAAATGAAACTTTCTAAGTGAAGATATGTAATTGCACTTACATACTGTGGTCATTCTTGTAATTAATTTTTACTTCAAAGACTTGTCAATTGGACATTAACATTATATCTATTATCACTTTGATTAAAGTTTTCTTTATATTCTTTTAATTGGGAGACACCGTGATATGAAAACAGAACATAAACAATACAAATACTTAAAAAATAAAACCCATCATTAAGTAGCCTTCTACATAAAATCTAATCATTTATTTAATAAGTACAATACTTATTATCAACAAAAAGGGTGTGAACATAGAATGGTAGCGCGCATTGAAAAGGCGATAATTTAATCAAATGCGCTGTTAAAACAATTAATTATATCAGGATTGAAATAAACACCAATTATAATAAACGTTTTTTGACTTTTTTGCTTTATGAAATTGAAACTGTTTTATTTTGCATCTATTTGTTTGAGTATATAAATGTTAAAAATGAAATTTGAAGATATATTATAAAATTAAGAAATTAAGGGGTAGCCCGTGTTTTACGTTTCCGACTAAATTTTTATCTAACGACGGCCCGTCTTTGAGACATAATTTTTTTTACTTCTCATCGAAATATTTTCAAAAGAAAACGCTACTAATATAACCATGAGTTTTCCCTTTCAGATGAAAACATAATTTTTAAGATATATTATGAAATACATTGGTAGGGCCGTGTTTTCCGTTTTTGACGAAATTTGAATCTAAGGACGGCCCATCTTTGAGACAAAAAATTATTAACTTCTTATTGAAATATTTTCAAAAGAAAATGTTTCTAATCTAGCCAAGAGGGTCCCCTTTCATATGCAAAAAGAATTTTGAAGATATCTTAAGAAATAAAAAAGTTAAGGGGTAGGACCGTGTTTTCCTTTTTGGGCCGTACTTTATTTTACGGCCGGGCCGTGTTTTAAACTTAAACGATTAAGCGTTTATCAGAAATATTGATGGTAAATGGATGTGCAGATTCTAACATGCAGGCCTCCTAGCACACCTGAACAAAAATAAAGGTTTTTATAAAGGCTCTAATCTATGAAAATAAAGGCGTAAAATATTAGAAAATAAAGAGTAAATAAAGGCTAGTTTTGTGGAAAAAGGATAATAATATATATATGTTTTTACCAAAAAAGTTAATTTATATATGGAAACCCACACTCTAAAACCAGAAGTATCAGAAAAGGTACGTTTGATATTATCTCATACTGTTTGAATCACACATTATGATTGATTCACAAGCAGCATCCTGATAACAACACTTAAAAGGGGAAGAAATACAGTAGTGCAACCATTATATATTTTAAACTGCCGGACATGGCAGGCAGTTAGAACAAAAAAAATAGGTTTTGAGTGAAAATTACAGGCTGTTTGGGCGTTTTAAAGTTTTTTTTAGAAGTTTAAAGGTTTTAAAGGTTTGCTCTGAAATTAAAGGTTTTTAAAGGTTTTAAAGGTTTCACTAGGAGGCCTGTAACATGTCTTCAGCTAACACACATTTAAATTGAGTATTCTCATTCACCTTAATGATAATTGCACGAAGTTTGTAGATATGACTCGTTTCTGAGTATTTTTTACACCCTATAGTTTTTTTGTTACCAGTAACACATATCCTTATCTCAAGATACAAAAAGGCAATTTAGTGGTTTTGTTTTGGATTTTTGGCAAAAATAGAATAATCTAGTTATTTTTCAAATTAAGAAAAAAATTAACAATTTTCTCTGAAACAAGTAATTCCTAAGATGCCGCTTCACAAGTTTGGAAATGCATTTTAACCAAATTTCGAAACAAAATGGCTGACGTCAACAAGGGGATCGAGGATTAGTGGGGATTTTAGGCATGTGCATGGTTATTTTCGGACCATCTGTTAATACATCAGGCAGATTTTCTAGCCAAATCTTTGCAGTATAATAATCTCACTTACAAGCGAACAAACAAAAATCAACGGAAAACATTCAGCCAAAGACTTATATATAAATCCAGGTTATCTTAGACTTACCACCGATTCACACACACGTTAACTGAGCATCTGTGGTGCAAACAATAACTTAACAGAATCAGCATTACTTCTGTGAAATCAGACTCATCAGTGTTGTCATTTATTATTTCATTCGTTACTTAAGGGTATTGAGTTTACTCTCAGAATAATAGGCTCTTACTCTGCGCACTATAGTTTGCCCAGGATCCTCATCGCCGCAGCACATGGCTGGGCTCTGTTGCCGTTCATTAAGGGTTCGATTCCCAAGAATTAGGGACACTACTGACCTTTAACATTTACGTACCAGACACCAGGGACCAGATTTTGGGACATTGGGCTCTGTTGTCGTACATTAAGGGTTCGATTCCCAAGAATTAGGAACATTACAGACCATAACATTTATGGACCAGATATCAGGGACCAGATTTTGGGACATTACGGACCAAAAAAAGACATTACAGACCGTATTATGGAAATTACGGACCATCTACAAGACATAACGGCCAATCATTATACACATCACGTCCGTTATGATTGTCCGTAATTGTGATGGTCCGTAATATCCTGATGCCATTACTGGTATGGGCAATATCATTTTTAAAATTCACAGTAGCGTTATTTGTGCCGTGTGGCGTTCATAGAAAGTCTCCCCGTACATATAGTCAGTACTGTATTCAGTAAATTATCGATTACCAATGTCATGTAATGATGATTACTGATTACGTTTATCAGGTTTATTGGAGCAACCTTTTATCTGTGCTGTCCTTGCTAGCTCGCTGTACGGTAAGGATTTGACTCCCAGAATGGGGTATTGGTAATATCGTTAGTAAAATCGTAGACAAAAACCGAAGTGAACTCGAGTGATCTCCGATTCATGGGTACTGCAGCGGACTCGGGGTAAATCGAGTATTATTGATGTTTACACTGAGTAGTACTGTACAAAGAAAACTGTGGATCGAAGCATAATACCAAATTAAAACCCATTAAAATAAAGAATAACTGTAACATGGAATAGTTGTTTTCTATAATAAAAATATCTGTAAGCAAACAGCTACAATAGAATTATACCAGTACATGTATTTATTCAAGAAAACGTTCCTTTATTTTGCTTTAATTCGATTTTTAAATCAGTTAAAAAACATTCGAACTTAACAGTTAGGCGATGGAAACTATTGATTGTAAATGGTACCTCATAGACTTCGGTGCCGCTTTGTTCATTACACTACTCAAGCCCTCTGTCTGGTGTTATATTCAGTTAAACCGGTTCAAGTAATATTTTCACAATGGTATCAAAGTAAATATTAAAGACAGGACTATGATATACCGGGTCAATGATATTCTACTGTCATTTCACTAGTTAATCAGTTAATCAATCCTCCTAAACAGATCAGGGCTGAAGGTTATATAACTGAGATTTGAGACTGGTTTCCATGCTCAGTTTTATAACCTCGGGCACAGATAAGCTTTACTGCATATCACTGATTTCTGTGTAATATTAAAAGTAGTCATTTTGTAGCAAACAGCTTTTCAGACATCGTTTTACAGCTGATATAGGCAAAACTATACGCCATTGTTAATTTCATAGAACCAATTTTAGCAAATGTCATATTACTGATTATCAGCAATTTGCATAAACTGACAATTAATATGATATATACACATTAAAGTAAATACTGTAGTTTACTTCTTAACAAACCATACTTCATTCAATCTATTAAACATTTTGAAAGGACTATCATAACCGGCTGTGAAATAAAATTCCTGATGGACGCCTTTATCTTTGATCTTTTCAGATAAGTCTCTGGCATGGTTCAGCCAATCTTGTTCACTTGCAAAGCCCCCGAAACCTGTTGTGTACACTGTCATTTCTGGAAATTCTTCAATAAAAACATCTTTGTTTTTAGGTTGTGGTGGTTCAGCCTGACGTTTCTCCGGCATATAAAACGAGACTGTAAATGTGCTCTCGCAGTTTGGCCCAGCCCCTGGAACGATTCTGGTTGCAACTGGCGCAGTCATGTCTATCTTTACACCTGAAATTCATGAAAAAACTGCCATTTTAGCACCCTGTAGGATAAACAGGTTATAGGTTGTTAATAAGAGTTTAAGCTGGGAAATATTGATTGGATGAATATTTGAATGCACATTGCGGGGATATTGACTTTTATTGCCTTTTTATTGGCTTATAGTTTGTGCGCGCACAAACAGTCGTTATGCAAGACTTGATTCTTCGAGCTTACACCCATCCAACACCCAGTCTGATTAAAATCATCTCCTGAAAACGCTGCCCTATCAGGATCCGACGACGAGTCACTAAAACGTGTTTTTATCAAACAACCTTACTCAAAATCAAATTGAAGCTAACTAAATAGCAAAAGTGTATTGTATCCATGTAAACACAGTGTTATGAACCACGTAAAGTGTTGACAACCCGTGTAAGACATATTTTACTGAAGATTGGTGTATAGTATTGCATTCATTTCCACTTTAATGACATTTTCAGATCATTGCCAACAGCGTTATCAATCATGCTTCCTGTATTGACTGTTTCTAAAAATATGGAAAACCACAAGAGCTTATATACGATACTTGTGGGCCGTCATCAGATCTTACATTTTGTTAGATCTGACTTTAGTGAGGATGTCCACCACCTACACACAAATACTACGTCCTTTCTCTCACATCAGACCGGCTTATAGCTTGGTGCAATACTGGTCTAAGTCAATGAGAATTGCAAAGGAGATAGTGCACAAAGACTTTGAGATAATGTCAGAACTTTCGCACCTTTACATCCGATTTGCAGGATCGAATATAGAATACAGGACTTAATCTAACCTTGCAGTAGTATATGATTACGTTCTAGAAGCATTAGAATCAATATATAAATTTAGAAACCTTATCTCCAAAATAAATCAGGGTAGCTATGCTAAGTCACTTTTAGAATGCAATAAAGGTGAATCTATGGAGGAAACGGTTAAGCTATTCTGACCTGGAATGTAATAAGGCTCCAACGTTTACAAATTTGAAAATGAACGGGTTGCAGGGATCAACTTTCGTGCAGAAGCCATAAATGACATTTTTTGCTTAGGTATAAATTCCCACTGTTGTATATGGATAGACATCACTGGGCTTTGATTTTGAACACTTTCTTTAATGTGAAATACGCAAAACTTAAATCCCCACAAAATATAATGATACCACAGTATATGGTATCCAGGGCATTTTTCACCATTTTTGGAATATGATCTAATACCCATATAATTGGTCATTTTGCCAGAAATTGGAAATTTGTTTCCATCATTGGGGAATAAAAATGTTTACACATATTTAATATTATTAATAATTTCTGGGGTGAAAAGCTTTATTGTTTTATTAATAAAATGACACAAGTAATGCAGTTTTAGTTTTGTCATTTGATTCAACAATTGGAAACGTTTCTTCTCCGATTGGGAAAAAAAGTAATATGTTTTGCCATTGGAAACATGACTGAATCATGGCTATAAAATAGATCGAAAAAAATCCCTTCATTAGGAATACCTTTGTCATTTTTCCCAGAGATGTAGCTGAACAACTGTCTGAAGCCTTTATTCACTGCTGACTCTCTGGACACACTGTACTGTATGGTAGAGACTTATAAGTCTTATAAGCAGATAGCTTTGTGAGTATTTACGGTACCTTTGTCATTTTCTCCAGAGATGTAGCTGAACAACTGTCTGAAGTCTTTATTCACCGCTGACTCTCTGGACACACTATACTGTATGGTAGAGACTTAAAAGTCTTATGAGTGGATAGCTTTGTAAGTGAGTATTTACGGTACCTTTGTCATTTTCTCCAGAGATGTAGCTGAACAACTGCCTGAAGCCTTTATTCACTGCTGACTCTCTGGACACACTATACTGTATGGTAGAGACTTATAAGTCTTATAAGTGGATAGCTTTGTAAGTGAGTATTTACGGTACCTTTGTCATTTTCTCCAAAAATGTAGCTGAACAACTGTCTGAAGCCTTTATTCACTGCTGACTCTCTGGACACACTATACTGTATGGTAGAGACTTATAAGTCTTATAAGTGGATAGCTTTGTAAGTGAGTATTTACGGTACCTTTGTCATTTTCTCCAGAGATGTAGCTGAACAACTGCCTGAAGCCTTTATTCACTGCTGACTCTCTGGACACACTATACTGTATGGTAGAGACTTATAAGTCTTATAAGTGGATAGCTTTGTAAGTGTTTACGGTACCTTTGTCATTTTCTCCAGAGATGTAGCTGAACAACAGTCTGAAGCCTTTATTCACTGCTGACTCTCTGGACACACTATACTGTATGGTAGAGACTTATAAGTCTTATAAGTGGATAGCTTTGTAAGTGAGTATTTACGGTACCTTTGTCATTTTCTCCAGAGATGTAGCTGAACAACTGTCTGAAGCCTTTATTCACTGCTGACTCTCTGGACACACTGTACTGTATGGTAGAGACTTATAAGTCTTATAAGTGGATAGTTTTGTAAGTGAGTATTTACGTACCTTTGTCATTTTCTCCAGAGATGTAGCTGAACAACAGTCTGAAGCCTTTATTCACTGCTGACTCTCTGGACACACTGTACAGTATGGTAGAGACCCATTTGGCGGGTAAATAATGCCGCTGTTCATATCCCTGAAATATTAAAACACTGAATAAAAGTAACTTAGATTGGTACCCCTTGGTAGATGGGGCTTATTATGGATACATTATTGGCAGATAGAAATACAGTGAAAACCTGCTATTAACCCTTTCCTCTATATACACATTTTTGGCGTGGGTGAACAGTGTAAATCCAGATCAGCTGGCACATCTGTGCGAACAGTGCAGATCTGGATCAGACAGCAAGGAAGTGCCAGCTGATCTGGATCTACACAGCTAACAAATGCCATAAAATGAGTACACATGGGTTGAAGGTTATGTAACTGAGCATGGAAACCAGTCGCCATTTCAGCCAATCAGATGCTTGAGATTTGAGACTGGTTTCCATGCTCAGTTTTATAACCTTGGGCACTGGATTAAAGGGTTTAGACCACCTATGGGACATGGCAAAAGTGGTCTTAATAGTGGAGTGGTCTTTAATTAAAGGTTATAACTAGTGCACACCAGTAAAATACAACAGTCAAATAATGGTCTTAATAATGGGGTGGTCCTATTTTGGGTAAGTCTTAATGGGGGGGGGGGGGGGGGTTCCGCTGCATGTGACACAGCATGACAAAATGAGGCCTATTTACTTTGCTTGAAGTGTAGAACCTGAATGCTTCTATGACTGACAGTGCAGATGCTTTTTGTCATTATCTAATAGATCTAAAAAGGCATAGATATGCTGGATTATCTGGATCTACAGTGTTTGCCCATGCCTTAAAGGTCATGTCTATGGAGTAAAGTTTTAAGACCAAACCAGTTTGGAAAATATCCAAACTGGCTTTTTCAGTAAATTCAATATTATACGCCAAAAAAAAATTTAGTAGAACCAATGATTACCTCTCCAATTTCCACTACGCTGTAAACAGGTTTTTCAACATCAGAACCACTCAAACCCTGAATTGCTGGTTTTAAAATGGCCTTGGCACTAGGCACAATTCTAAACAAAAAAAGAACAAGAGCTAAATGAACTGAACACAATTAAATGTCAAGCATGTATTAACCTTTTACTCCATATATGTGGGTAGATCCAGATCAACTGACTGGCACATCTGTGCCAACTGATCTGGATCTACAATGGTTGCTTTGTGGTCAGAAATGCAGAAATTTAATGAATCTAAATCTGAACAGTGTAGATCCTTGTCAGATGGCATGAATGTGCTGGCTAATCTGTATTTACACCCTTCACCCATGGGGTAAAGGGTTAAATAGGTAAAATAAATATGGGCTTAGGAGGCCATACTGACCTCATGAATTTAGAGGTGCCTAAATGGTGTTCTGGTTGTTAATAATAATTAACAGAAAAAATAGTGAAATCCTAATCTTGTGGGTGTACATTCATCTTTATAGTCATATGATTTGTTTCTAGGAATGATTTTTTTTTACCAAAGTTATATTTTTTAAGTTAAAAAATGTTTGCTGTATGTTAAAAAAAGATTGCACCCGTGCGCAGAAGTCAATATACTGACATGTTATCTACATGTACTTCACGGAAAATCAATTATCTTGACAGTAAGTATGTTTGTCAAACCTTCTTGATTGCCATTCTTGATATAGAAAATTAACTTTAAAAACGAAACGAGAATTTTCAAACTGTCATGACTGAATTTTTCTCGAACATTCGAATGCTTCAAATGCATTCGAATGTTTATAATCTTATCCGAACGTTCGAATGTTCGAACGTTCATTTACATCCCTATTTTTAACCAATTCCTTTAAATAAACAAACATGTACATTTCTATAAAATAAAAAAAAAAACAACTGATAAATGAGCTGCACCAGGTTAAAATGTGTCTTCAGAAATTTCCTACAAAATTTTAATGGCGTCAAAATATTACTCAGTATCAGACGACATGGACTTGTATGCATGTTTTTGGAATACAATATCCTGTAAAAAATAAATTGCAGCCAAAATTTGTAATAAAATGATAAAATTTTGAAAAGAATGTTAAATATAAATTTGTGTTCTTTCTAAAAATAGCAGAAACCTAAAATGCTAAAACCAATACCACAGACACATTTTCCATCACACAGCTCATACATAAATATAATGTACCTCCGTTTTGGAGAGCCAGTTGTAACTGTTTCTTCAGCTTCACAATTCAAGCATGCCAAATATGCAAGATCAGCTGCTATCAATGAGGTAGGTAAACTAGTCACGGCGGCACCAATACCATCAGAAATGCCTGTATCATCGGCACCTTCCAAAACAATCGGACTTCCATTTACTGGGTAAATTCCAGTAGATTTGAAGCTATCAGCAATTTTCTGTGTTTTGCAGGACATCAGGAAAGCCCCGTTTAGTAACCCTGCAAAATTATCCCTGTCAATTGCACTTGCAGGATTTTCATTAGTGTGTGTTTCAGCGACCTGCTGCCATTTTTTCTGAAGTTGTCCAAATAATCCTTTATCTAGGGGCTGCATTAAGTGAGAGGCATTTGGAAGAATTCCATATAATTCAATTCCGCGGGCTTTCGCTTCTCCAAATACTGACATACTTACATGAGCTTTAACACTATCAATCAGCAACAAGACGGGTCGCTGCTTGCCAGCAAACATGTCAAAGTGTTTTATAAATTCCTGCATAATTGTAGCATTCATCTGGCCTTTGTTACTGTATGTGATTACACTATGTTCTATAGGTCCAGTGGATGGGTTCTCTCCCTTTAGTTTCGGTTTTGGGTAAACGAAGAAAGGTGGCATCACAGAACCGTCAGCAGCCCCGCAAAACACGACTGTTAGATACTGCTTGCTGAGATCATCTGATTCACTAAACTTGAAAGGACCTGTCACTTTACTAAACGTGTAACCCATCCTGAAACCAACCTCATCTGCATTCCAAATCAGATTGGGTTTATCAGCAAGGCCTTTTTGCACCAGAAAATCTCTGAACTTTGAGTACCATTTGTCCATTATTGTCCCAGTTGGCTTGGTTTTATAGTTCTTTGATAATTCAATGAGTTCCCAATCAACAACATCAGCAGTTCTGTCTTTAAAGCTTCGGAACCAATGATAACTTGGACGGCCATCTTTGAAGTGAGTTTCCCTCTTCTCTGTTAGAATAATATTTTGAAGAGAATCGAAAAATTCACTTGCCTTCACGCCCATTTCTCGCTCTGCCATTTCTTTTAAAAACTGTGCCATGGCCACCTCTTCTTCCCTGCTGAACGTTGGTGCAGGTCCGTTCCTGCTGTTAATTCCGACCTCACCAGTAACACGACGTTTAATAAATCCATAGGAATATCCATACTGCCGAACAACCTTGCAGATTGATATTTTTCCCTCTTGTACATCACTTATTATTTGTTTCAGATTGGATTCTTCTTCACTCGAGTAAGGTGTGTACCGTTTTTTAGGTGCTTGGTTTTTAGGTTTAAACACCACCCTTGGCAATTTCATGTTCCGTGTATTGTCCTGCTTCGTGGGACCACCTTTTTTCCTCCTTCCCATGATACATATAGTTGGTCAAGTCAATCTAGGTGATAGAAAAGTAAATTTGTCAGTCTAGGTAATAGACAAGTAATTTTTATTCAGTTTGGGTGATTTTTAGTCAGTCTGGATGAAAACAAAGTAATTTTTCATGCATTATTTACCTTCAGAAATTTTCCTGGGTACTAATTTTCATGGAGGTAATTGATCCACAATTTAAAACACGATGAAATATTTAATTATATTTAAATCTGTAAATGTAGGGAAACAAGTTTTGGAAAATGAAAGCCAGAAATTTAATAACCTACAAGAATGGCGTTTTAACAAAAAACCAAGAAATTCCATGCCCTCTGCAATAAACACATTCCGAGTATTGCACTTACTAGTAAATATTAACATAATATAATTGTATTGGTTAACTCTGTATCTTCACATTTTACTTTTTTTAGATCTGTATTTCTTGCATTTCATAAGAATTCATCCAGTGATCTGCCAGGGTGATTTTTTTATTAATATACATTAAGTTTTGTTATTTATAACAGCTAAATGAAAAACTGTTGGTTTACAAGTTGTTGTACAAAGTGATTTTACTGGCACAGATGGTTAAAATGAACAGCTTCAATAGAGTTCCAGAAATCTAGTGTGATAAATGCACATGATTTTTTGACAGCTCCAATTTCAGATGAGTTTTTCCAAGAACTGTTGTTTTTTATTTCAATATTTAAAAAACACAGGTCTGACATTGACTAATAACAGTACTAGCTACTTCTGCCAATACAAAGATTTGTCTTCTGTGTGCTTATTGTGTTTTATTCCTATTTATTCTCGGAGATTTTCTTCTTTCCAACCTCCAGAGTTAAGGCATGTATGAAACTGCTAGAATGAATTAGATCTTTTAAATCCAAGGATGTTCCCCAGATTAAAATCAACAGCTTCTAGAGCTGATCGTAATTTGGAAACATTGAGGAAGGCGCAACACATACAGGAAAAGCTTAAAAATTTGGGGCTTAACAGAGTCAATTAGGACAGCACATATTTGTTGAGCGATTCCATAACTTCTTATGTTTTTTTTTATGTAATTTGTAGTACCATGTTACACAACCTGTTCAAGAAAAAAGTAAAGAGAAATATAGTCCTATAAATAAGACATAACTTATTTATCATTTTTTTATTTTCTCATTATGTCAGGTCTTATTGTTTTACGTCAGTTCGCTATAGCAGACAGCAACAAAGAATTTTGGCGCTGATATACATGTAATGGTCATTTAAGCTAACAAAACTTGAAATATCTCATATATCTCATAGACAAGAGGGCCATGATGGCCCTTATATCGCTCACCTGAGTACAAAAGTACTCTCAGCTTGTGGTTTCAGACAAGAAGATTTTTAAAGTTTTTCCTATATCAGTCTATATAAAATAAAGTGAACCCTGGGGCGGGGCCAATTTTGACCACAGGGAATTCATTTGAACAATCTTTGAAGATTTCCAATAGAGGGTGCTAAATGCCAAATATCTAAGCTCTAGGCCTTGTGGTTTCAGACAAGAAGATTTTTAAAGTTTTTCCTATACAAGTATATATAAAATGAAGTGACCCCTGGGGCTAGGCCAATTTAGACCCCTGGGAAATAATTTGAACAATCTTTGTAGAGTTTCATAAGAGGATGCTTAATGCCAAATATCTAAGCTCTAGGCCTTGTGGTTTCAGAAAAGAAGATTTTAAAAGTTTTTCCTATACAAGTCTATATAAAATGAAGTGACCCCTGGGGCGGGGCCAATTTAGACCCCTGGGAAATAATTTGAACAATCTTTGTAGAGTTCCACTAGAGGATGCTAAATGCCATATATCTAAGCTCTAGGCCTTGTGGTTTCAGACAAGAAGATTTTAAAAGTTTTTCCTATACAAGTCTATATCAAATGAAGTGACCCCTGGGGCGGGGCCAATTTAGACCCCTGGGAAATAATTTGAACAATCTTTGTAGAGTTTCACAAGAGGATGCTTAATGCCAAATATCTAAGCTCTAGGCCTTGTGGTTTCAGACAAGAAGATTTTTAAAGTTTTTCCTATATAAGTCTATATCAAATGAAGTGACCCCTGGGGCGGGGCCACTTTAGACCCCAGGGAAATAATTTGAACAATCTTTGTAGAGTTTCACAAGAGGATGCTTAATGCCAAATATCTAAGCTCTAGGCCATGTGGTTTCAGACAAGAAGATTTTTAAAGCGTTTCCTATATAAGTCTATGTCAAATGAAGTGACCCCTGGGGCGGGGCCAATTTAGACCCCAGGGAAATAATTTGAACAATCTTTGTAGAGTTCCACTAGAGGATGCTAAATGCCAAATATCTAAGCTCTAGGCCTTGTGGTTTCAGACAAGAAGATTTTTAAAGTTTTTCCTATATAAGTCTATGTAAAATGAAGTGACCCCTGGGGCGGGGCCAATTTTGACCCTAGGGAAATAATTTGAACAATCTTTGTAGAGTTCCACTAGAGGATGCTAAATGCCAAATATCTAAGCTCTAGGCCTTGTGGTTTCAGACAAGAAGATTTTTAAAGTTTTTCCTATATAAGTCTATGTAAAATGAAGTGACCCCTGGGGCGGGGCCAATTTTGACCCCAGGGAAATAATTTGAACAATCTTTGTAGAGTTCCACTAGAGGGTGCTAAATGCCAAATATCTAAGCTCTAGGCCTTGTGGTTTCAGACAAGAAGATTTTTAAAGTTTTTCCTATATAAGTCTATGTAAAATGAAGTGACCCCTGGGGCGGGGCCAATTTTGACCCTAGGGAAATAATTTGAACAATCTTTGTAGAGCTCCACTAGAGGATGCTAAATGCCAAATATCTAAGCTCTAGGCCTTGTGGTTTCAGACAAGAAGATTTTTAAAGTTTTTCCTATATAAGTCTATGTAAAATGAAGTGACCCCTGGGGCGGGGCCAATTTTGACCCCAGGGAAATAATTTGAACAATCTTTGTAGAGTTCCGCTAGAGGGTGCTAAATGCCAAATATCTAAGCTCTAGGCCTTGTGGTTTCAGACAAGAAGATTTTTAAAGTTTTTCCTATATAAGTCTATGTAAAATGAAGTGACCCCTGTGGCGGGGCCAATTTTGACCCTAGGGAAATAATTTGAACAATCTTTGTAGAGCTCCACTAGAGGATGCTAAATGCCAAATATCTAAGCTCTAGGCCTTGTGGTTTCAGACAAGAAGATTTTTAAAGTTTTTCCTTTCGGTTGCCATGGCAACCAGAGTTCTGCATGGAATTGATTTCTTTGAACAACTTTGGAAGAGCTTCATGCAAGGAACATCTGTGGCAAGTTTCATCAAAATTGGCCAAGCCGTTTCAGAGAAGAAGTCGATTGAAGCAATTGTTGACGACGCACGACGGACATCAGGCGGTCACAAAAGCTCACCTTGTCACTACGTGACAGGTGAGCTAAAAACAACTAATATCAATGCAATACTCCCTAATCTTTGAAACACAACCAAAAATATACACCACACTTCTATGTCATAAGAGAATTTTAATTTATTGCCAACATAAGTTTTCCAGGGAACAGCTTTTCCAGGGAACAGCTTTCAATTGTAATCCAGTGTCAAAGGAAGTTGAAAGAACAGTATTAGAATAAATGTTATTGAAGGAAATATTTTAGGGCATGCTGTTTTGGGATAAATATCTTTATTTCACCTGAATTTGTTTTTGACATTTTTTTTTCAAATAATATATTTGTTTTATGATTTATATCATTGCACAACAAAACATATAAACCATAAACTATGCCTGCAGCAGATTAGTAACAATAAAACTCATCTAAATTTTCGTAAATTACAACAATGACAGACTTTGGTAAGGGAATGCACACACATAAAATCAGTTAATGGTGAGATTATTATTTGTTTGCATGTTTTATTGGTAAAGTGTGATTAACTGAACGGAGTGTCTATTGACACGTACGTGTCAATAGACAATATTCTTATTTACACGTATGGAAAAATAAAAAAAAAATAAGATTAAATGCATATTGTGTCTAATTTTTCAACATATTTATGTCTTAATAATCTATATATATATAGTTATCAATCTAAATATTCTAAAATTTTTCAGATAAATTTGAAAGTTTTATAACTAGTCATGAACCATTTCGGAATGAGAACTACGTACGGTATTATCGATTTAAAACTTAATATTATTCTTAAGTAAACGTCTAAAAATATTTATTATTTGATAGAAATATAAAAGCTGGTGTAATAAATCATTAATTGATATATATATATAACATCCTTATTTTTCATTTCAGGACTTTAAGATGCTACTAAATAAGTGACACGTATTTTGCTGTAAGAGTTGTTGTTACTGTGACATGAAAATAAACAGTACGTCTTGAGTTCTCGTTACTGCTTTATTGACACGCAAGTTTTGTAAGAGTTGTCATTACTGTGACACGTAAATATACAGTTCGACTTGAGTTCTCGTTACTGCATTAATATGTTTTGCTGGTTCTTTTAGCCAGTTATTGGTTGTTATTGTCTAGTTTACAAATGCTACATGAATTGAAACAGGAGCGTATAGACTACATGCTTGATAGTAAAGGGCAAAATATAAAATGGCAAGCATGAAGTCTACTGTAAAGTATTAGGACTAAATGTTGCAAACTCAAAACCTAGTCCAGTCTAGTCTTCGAAATTGAGACTGTTTGATTGAGTACACTGTTAATGTTGTACCAACCTGAAGGCTTAGATCTGTATTTTAAAGGAAATGAATATACTAAATTTGAGTAGTGGAAAAAATATCAACCGCCTATTTTCTATTGTAAAGGGGGGAATTCATTAAAGGGCGTTAACTCTTTAGTTTTTTACTCCTACAAATGACTGATACACGGATTAGCAATTTCGAAAATAGACTTTCTCACTGTGCATATCCTACCTTGATGGTCACACTGAACAGTTCATATTTGTTTCCTTTCATACATTTTATATTTTATTTTAGTCTCTTAGATCTATAGGTAGATTAAGCAATTACCAGAAATTGACGGTAAATGGATGTGCAGACGTATACGAAGTTTGTACCCCGAAACTGAATTTAGTCGAGCCAAAAGACTGACTCAAACGAACCCCTTTTCTGGAAATCTGGCATGAGACCCTGGGTACGAACCAATTTATACACAAAACGATGTTATTTTTAATTTCCACAAAACTTCTGACAACGTCAAGAAGTGATTTTTTTTGGATTTTTGGCAAAAAATACGGAATAATATGTTTATTTTTTCAACTTACAAAAAAAACAACTTGAAAATTATTCTATGAAACAAGTTAAGTTATTCCTAAGGCGCCGCTTCACAAGTTTGGAGATGCACTTTTGCCGAATTTCGAAACAAAATGACGGACGACAACAAGGGGATGCATAGTTATTTTCACTATCCATTAATTATACGTTTCAAGAAGGTGTAACAATGCGTTTTAAAACATTTTCCCAATCAAGCGGGTTAAGAGCTCTTTAAAAACCAATTTTTTGGTTTACCGTGTAATACGAAATGCAAACGTTATAAAATTTTCTGGACATCGCCAAGCTACCCCTTGATATGGCTAGAAGACAAAAAAAATGTGCAGACGTTTTACCCGCGCCATGGATTTAAACGTCTACAGCTGTACACTAGGTAAAATGAGCACTATGGACGCTGCAGACGCGGACTCAGTTGCGGTGCGCTTCAGGGTAAATTCGACATCACCAGTTAATAAAGTAAATGCTGCTGCAAACTCGGGTAAATACAGACTCAATTCCGCTGCGCCCTCCATTAAACTCGAGATCCTCGTCACCCCAGCTCATGAGATATATCTATTAACGCTCCATCAACCGGGTTATCTTAGACTTACCACTGATTCACACACACGTTAACCGTGCACCATTAGTAAAATCGTAGACAAAAACCGAAGTGAACTCGAACTATCTCCGTTTCATGGATACCGCAGCGGACTCGGGGTAAAACCGGTATTATTGATGCGGTAAACAGTACACAGAAAACTGTAGATCGGGTTATACTACCAAATAAAAAACCAGTTAAACAAAGAAATAACTGCAACACCGAACTGAAGTGTTTGTTTATAATATAAATATCTTTAAGCAAACAGCTACAATAGAATTATACCCGTACATGTATTTATTTGAGAAAACGTTCCTGTGTTTTGCTTTAATTCGATTTTTAAATCAGTTAAAACATTCAAACTGAACAGTTGGGCGGTGGAAACTTTGGATTGTTAACGGTACCTCATAGACTCCGGTGCCGCTATGTTCATTACACTACTCAACACCACTGTCAGGTGATTCAGTTAAAACGGTTCAAGTGAAATTTTGACAATGGTAACAAAGTAAATGAGACGGGACTACGATATACCGGGTCAATGATATTCTACTGTCACTTCACTAGTTAATCAGTTAATCAACCCTCCTAAAAAGATCAGATAAGCTTTACTGCATATCACCCATTTCTGTGGAATATTAAAAGTAGTGATTGCGTAGCAAACAGCTTTTCAGACATTGTTTTACAGCTGATATAACAAAACTATTCACTTTCGCAAATTTCATGGCAACGATTTCAGCAATGTCACATTACTGATTATTAGCAATTTGCATAAACTGACAATTAATACGATATACACATTTAAGTAAATACTGTAGTTCACTTCTTAACAAACCATACTTCATTCATTCTATTAAACATTTTGAAAGGACTATCATAACCGGCTGTGAAATAAAATTCCTGATGGATGTCTTTATCTTTGATCTTTCCAGACAAGTCTCTGGCATGATTTAGCCAATCTTGTTCACTTGCAAAGCCCCCAAAACCTGTAGTGTACATAGTCATTGCAGGAAATTCTTCAATGAAAACATCCTTGTTTTTAGGCCGAGGTGGTTCTGCTTGATGTATCTCCGGCACATAAAACGAAACCGTAAATGTGCTCTCGCAGTTTGGCCCCGCCCCTGGAACGATTCTGGTTGCAACTGGCGCAGTCATGTCTACCTTTATGCCTGAAATTTGTGAAAAACGGTGGTTTAAAATATTGTTTTGTGCGGCTACTAGGTCAGTGTTGAATGTCGTTAATAAGATGTTCAGCTGGCAAAATCGGTAAACGGCGGACAATATTTTCGAGCTTACCCCACCCAACATCTACACACAAATGACTTCCTTTCCCCGACACTAAATTTGTATAGATTTATGTATGGGGCACGTCTCGGAAAAATGCGTCTCCGATAATATTTTTTTATCATTTTTTGTTGTTTTTTTAATGTATTTGGAAAGAATTAAATTACAATTATCTATTATTTCCCGCTAACAAACAAGTGATTTTGATACACATTTTGACAATAACATGTTGTTTTTTTTACCGCGAAATGCGTAATAATTTATAGCGTCTGCTCAACTTTTCCCGTGGCGCGCGATTAGAAAACGCTTTGAAAACTCAACATCAATTGTAGAGCTTACTTTAACTAACTATTCAGAAGTAGATTGTTACAAACCAGAATCAATGAAATTCAAAATAAATACCTTTCTCATTTTCTCCAGTGATGTAATTAAATAATCGTCTGAAGCCGGTGTTCACGGCAGATTCTCGGGACATACTCTCAACTTTGGTGGAGACCCACTTTGCGGGTACATACTGCCGCTGTTCATAGCCCTGAAGGTGTCAAAAAAGTATGTTTAAATGAGGCTAATATCAGGCTAAATACTGAAATAGAAAACCAGTCTCAAATCTCAAGCATCTTATTGGTTAAAATGGAGACTAGACTCTATTTCAAACATATCTGGTGCACTAGATTTGAGATTGGTTTCTGATCTCAGTTTTATGGTCTCGGGCCTAGTCTTCATTTCAACCACATATACCATTCACAAATACCAAGCATCTGATAAGTTTAAATAGAGACTAGTATTTCAACTAATCAGATGCCTGTCATCGAAGACTGGTTTCCGATCTCTATTTTCTGATCTTCGGCCCTGCTTGCTGGGTGTTCAGAATAAAAAATCTACAGATAAAAAGCAGTTTGTGGTTTCATTTCATGATCTCGTGATTAAATCCTCCAGTCGATTGCAGATTTTATTTTAAATCTGTTTTAAAAATAAGCTAGTCGGTTCCACAGACGAGTGTTTCAGGCGGTGGCTATGTTGCATGCATTTTAAATAGTGTTCTTCTAAATCAGCGCTAAACCGTATTGGTTCTGTAACTATTTAAGACTTTATGAAAAAATGTTACTTTTAGCACGTATAGGAACATCACTTGCTAGCATAAACTTTCTCATAAACTGTTCCAAATAACTGTAGTAAAAATCGCTTACCTCCCCCTTTTCAAGCACCTGATATTGCGGCTTCTCCAGACCTGACCCCGTCAAACCCTGGCCAATGGCTTTTATAAAGTTCATTTTTGGAAAACTTCTGAAAAATAAGAAATAGCTTTTGTCTCTTCATCCAACAATAAAAAGATGGCGCTTATTTATTCACATAATGTCCCTATAGTGTATGATTTTACAATCCTAATGCCCTAGATTTTCGATTAACCGAATGCCCTAAATTGTTTGATTGATCTAATTCCCCGGTGTGTTTTGACTGATCTAAGACGTAGTTTTTCTACTGACTTATGTCCTAGAGTTCTTTATTATCCCAATGCTTGATTATTTTTGACTGACCCAACGCAATATTATATTAACTAACCTAAATACGATAATTTTTTTTGTAATTGACGTAATGCACTAGTTTCATAATTTAGCTGCTTTTGATCAATACCATCTTATTCTTAAAAAGGAACTTAGGCAATTTCGAAAAGAACTTTATTTATAGCCTCGACTAGGACTCGAATCACAGATCTCCTGCGTCGGCCCTACCAATTAAGCTACCGATACTATCTGATTCGAATACCACCCTACGTATACGATAATTCCTATAATTTTACACAGTTTATGCAAGCTCCTTTATTCCAAGCACTGTAATTATGCCCCACCCCCGTTGACAAAGTGGGGGTATATTGCATTGCACATGTCAGTCCGTCCGTAACTCCGTAAAGATACCTTGTCCGAGCAATAACTAGATAATGATTTGGCATACGGTCCTCATATTAGGTAACGAGGTTTGTCATCATCTATATAGATGGAGGTCACAGTGACCTTTAACACAAAAAAACTTGTCCGGTCAATAACTAGTCAAAGAGTTCAACTTTTGTTGTCAGATTTGGTAAGGAGGTTTGTCATCAAATGTAGATGACCTCTATTGATTTTCAGGTATGTAGGTCAAAGGTGAAGGTCACGTAGATGATTTTGGGGTCAGTAGGTCAAAGGCACTATGGTCTTCAACACAAAAACCTTGACTGTTCATTAAGTTGACAGCGACTTTACCTATGGACCTCAAATTTGGTACATATGTTTTTCATCATATGTACTAAGATATATGTAGATCATATGTTTAATTGTGAGGGCAGAATGTTAATGTCAAAAACTAGACTATGATCCTCACATAGTATGGAGGACCCCGAGGTGTGCCATCACATGTAGATGACTCCAATGGATTTTGAGGTCAGTAGATCAAAGATCTAGAAAATCTGTGACTTTAAATACAAAACCCATAGCTTTTTGGGTAACACGTTTACAAACCTTTTCTTTTTAAATAGTACATACGACTCGGGTTAGAAAATGATATAGTATGATCAAAATATTAAACTATTGGAGACCTTGGCTATGCGCCAATCACATGTGGGGATTTAAACTATGCGGCAGTGTGTCACTGCACAGAATCCCTTTGGTGAGGACAACATCGACACATGTATGTAAAGATCTAAGAACGTTCTACTTAAGGCTTATGGGAAAAGTTAACAACAGAAACAACATACATACCTTGATAGCAGCAAAACCTTGTCACATTTACAAACGCGTGTAGCTGCGAACATAAAACTAACTCAATTGTTTCTGTAATTTGCTATTCAAATGTGATTTTATATAAGCGAGGAAAAAGGCGATTTATATAAGCTTGATTTTTAATAACAAACGTAAACACTGCAACTTCCTGTATGGATAAGTCCAATCGACGAAAGGTGTTTATAGTGAAACATAATGACATAAAGATGACATAAACTGTTATCTAAAGCGTCCATATAAGATTTTAAAAACATTATACATGATTAAGTGGCTTAAAAGAAACAAAAACTGTACGTGTCATCTGTGTACTAGTTATTTAAACAAATCTGTTCATTGTTTCCACCCCTTTTATTGGGCTGTTCTATATCCCCCACGTGCCTGTCATGTGACTTGAGTTATACAACTAGTGTAAAAGAGGGAACATTAAACAGTTGAATTAGTGCCGCGGTACGATTGCGAGACAGGTATGTTTATTTCAAAATGTAATTATTTGTGAAAATAAGATGAACCATCGTTTCTATAATTAATAATACAGTATTGAACACATTTAAAAAAGTGTGCACACAGGAACCCGAATTTCCATAGAAAAACGTCGAAATTGTATAAATAACACATGTATATACGAAATATTTTGATGTTTTCTGACAGTTATACAGGTTCCTGTGGAGTGCATGGGATATTTGATGCTAACTTATAATATTTTAGACTTTGTAGATGTGGTATTCCATACATGTTCATTCATTTTGTAATACAGTGAAACCAGAATAAAGACCAACTTTGGGACTGGAAAAAGTGGTCTTTATTTGAGGTGATCTTTATTTAAATAAGAAAATTGTGCACAACTGTATAATTGGAAATTGAAATATTGGTTTTATAAGGTGGACTTAATTTTAGACCTGTCTTAATTGGGGATTTTACTGTAGTGCAAAACTGTAAAATTGGACATTGTTATTGTGGTCTTTTTATCAAGGTGGTCATAATTTCAGGGTGTTTTTAATGAGGGTTATATTAATTTTATAATTTTACTGTATTAGGAAATGTTTTAATTGCTATTACTCTTGACTTTCTTTAGGACACACAACAGCCACTATGGACAAAACTTTGCTGATATCCATGTTTATTGCCTTTGCAACCTCAAACGATGTGTTGAAGTTTCAACCAAGGGACCCAACTGACCTTCACATTGACTCACCTGGCCACCAAGGGGTCACTGGCAACTGGGATCCCCCAAAGTTCTGCAAGAAGCTTGATTGCCCAGAATTCAAAGTTGTAAAGACCACACCTGTAAGTAATTTTATGAAGGCACAATATTTATCAGTCTTCTAGATTTTCCCCCATAAAAGTACAGATACATTTAAGCAATTGTGATTTTATACTCTTTTGTT
The DNA here is from genome assembly GCA_038501625.1 of Corbicula japonica. Taxonomy (NCBI): domain Eukaryota; kingdom Metazoa; phylum Mollusca; class Bivalvia; order Venerida; family Cyrenidae; genus Corbicula; species Corbicula japonica. The sequence goes on along the minus strand of JAZAYU010000059.1, from coordinate 255,318 downwards.
TTTCTCATGGCTACACACCTGTATTCCTTGCATTACTCAACTTGTTTTGGATGGCATAAACCTAATGACAAGTTAACTTAGAGAAATAAATTCATCATTTACAGGCGTTCCACTAGCTGCTGAATCTCAAGGGTCATTTTGTCCACGTTTAAGGGATTTTCTCAATTATAAGGCAAAAATACCCCTAATTTAAGGAAAAAATGACCCTTGAGCTAAAATCCTAGGGGTTAAAATAAGACTTTTTGTAAATTTCAAGTCAAAGGGTCATCTCCTGGGTCAAATGGAACCCCTGATTTAATAAAACTTTGTCTATGAATTGAAATGATAAAGATATATAATGAAACCTCTCTATTAAGACCACCTCTGGGACTGGACAAAATTGTCTAAATTGTGTCCTAATTTTTTGACATTAACTACCTGTAGCACAAAACTGTTAAATGAAGACAAAGAAAGATTGGTTCTATTATTGAGGTGGTCTTTATAATGAGATGTTTTTCTGTACTAGTGACAGAGCTGGGCATTATTTAAATGAGCAGATAGGATACCGGTATATTGATCACTTGAGGCTATTCCTCTAATTATTAAAATAATTATTTCCTTACACATCTTTTGCTGTCTATTAAAATATACTTAAAGAAAATAGAAACACAACTTCTTTAAACAAGAAATAAATTTCATGTTTGAAGAAGTTATGTTTCTTATTTCTTTCAGTATATTTAAGGATGTAATACAGGAAGTTTTCTTTCTTCTTAAATCGAAATGCTTTCACCCTCATAGGTCATGTCAAAGTTTACAAAGTCATTAAAGTATACTAAGGTTTGATAAACATACTTAAGTTGTCAGCAGTTCAATAAATTTAACCTTACAGATTTTTCGAACATTTCCTGGTTTTCAAGCAAACAAAAATTGATTGGAGTAAATTTGACTATAGTGGAAAGTAGATCATTGAATATGTAACAAATGTCAGGACTGGTAAAACATATAGAAGTTAAATGATAATTTTCAACATTCTGGCTAAAATCCCCATGAAAAAAAATCCCCATGAAAATTAAATATTGCTGCCCAAAAAGGGGGTTCCAGAAATCCCACTGGTTCCACCACTTTATCCCATGCTGTTCCGGATCTACCCTGTTCACCCATGGGGTGAAACCATATCTCATGGAGTAAAGGAATAACATCTTGAAACTGTGATTTCAGGACTATGAAGAAAGGATTTACAGCACATCAAACTGGGTGGCTACAAACCTAACTGGTCTGGACTACAACTCTGCACAGTACACAATGTTTATGAAGCTCTTCAGATACATCAGTGGCGACAACAGCAAAAGTAATATTCTTGTTTTCTTTTGTTTAGTTACACCTGTCACACCACCTTGGGTACAGATCATCTGATTTAACCCTTACCTCCATATACACCCCTTTATGTCATGGGCGAACAGTGTAGATCCAGATCAGCCGGCACATCCGTTCCTTCTGATCAGGATATGCACTGTTTGCTTTTTGATTTATTATGTTTTTACATGTACTGATCAGATGGCAGGGATGTGCCGGCTGATCTGATCTACACTGGTCACACACGCCAGGCTTTCCAGCGTTCCTAGTTTTTCCTTGTTTTCCTAGTTTTTCCTAGTTTTTTGAATTGGCTCCTAGTTTTCCCTAGTGTTTACAAAAAGCTCCTAGTATTCCTAGTTTTTACTAAAATAAAGAAGTATATTTTTTCATCATTACAAGTTGCAATCCTTTAAATCATGTTTTGCAAAGTATTTTTACAGCAGATGTTCAGAAGCTGTTTAGTTGACATGTTCCTATGCTGGCAGTGTGGTCTGGTATCATTGTTGCGTAACCCAGCCATCTCAACCTTTGTTCACTAAGGAAAGCTTTTAATATCAAAACTTAATTTTAATGAGTTGTCTTAACTGTGTGTTGTCAACATTTAGAAACAATGCCTTTTGTTTTTATTGTGAGTTAAATGTTTGGTTATGTCTCTTATAACTCTATCCTAATACTTTTGCTGACAAAACTAATTTGTTGCCAAATTTCAAAGTATTTGTAATTTGGGTTATTTATTTAATTTTAATGTCTTTATTTTCAAATAATCAAACAACAAAAAAATTTGAACATTAAATTTTACATATTTCTTTTACATATTCTTTAGTACTGTTGATCAACGTTAAATTTTTACAACAAAGCTGTTAAGTGCATTACCTCTCCACTTACTTTAGGCATTTTGGTAACAACCGTTAGATGCTGTAAAGAGCAGAAAGACGAGAAATAAAGAAAAGAAGGTTAAGAAAAATAAATAGGAGATAAAGGCTGAAGTGGATAAGGCTAATAAGATTTTGAAAGAGAAAAATCTAAGGCTATAAAAAATAAGGATTTCAAAGAAATGGGCATTGCTCAAGGTCTCCGTGATGTGGCAAAAATAAATCTGAACTAAGTAACAGTTGCAGTTAACAAATGTGTAAACAAATATAAAAGACATGAGAAAGAGATAAAAATGAAAATGATTGAATCATTAATGAAAAAGCCTTTTTTCACTGCCAGGGGAAGGGGCCCATGCCCTATAATATTGGGGAAAATAGCGTCATTTTTAATCAGAAGGGGAATGAAAAAAACCTGTATAAAGTCACTTTTTGGAGAAAACTGCATGATTTTAAAGAAATTGTCTGAGGGAAAGGCATCCATAAACGGCCCCTAGTAAAGAAGGAAAAAAGCCCTGAGTTTAGAGAAATTTCCATTGTATCTTAGCCTCGAGAGGTAGTTTTCCAAATCATGTAAGTCAATTGTTTGGGGCATAGTCAGTTCTATGACAAAGATATAAATCTAAATTCAAATAAAGTTGTGCTTATCTTACAAAGTCTTGTGTTTCTAAAAACTCATTTGATTGGCTGATATAATTTAGATTTACTTCATCAAAATTTAATGAAATTTGTCATTACAAAGTATCTGTGATAATATGGCCGTCTTTGATTAAAAACATGTAGTCTATAATTAGTGACAAAAAAGAAAGATAATGTTTCAAACATCAAGTTTTGATTTCAAATTGCTACAAAGTATATTAAAATAAATGTAACAGGGACTGGCAGTGCGTCTACAGTTAAACCTGTCTTTAAAGAACACTTGGGGAAATACCCAAATGTTGTTTTTGAAGGAAGGTGGTCTTTGTTCACATGTGTTTTGTTTTTCAATCAGTAGAACACATAAAATGTGACCTTTATCCATGGGTTGTCTTTGTACAGGTGGCCTTCAGCACAGGTTGGACTATATTCAATCCGGAACTAACAATAAACGTTGATAATTTCAGAGCAGAAGATTGACATGACAGTCCCGGTAACCAATCGTATCATCCCAGGAGCCGGACCAGCCTGCGAGTCCGATTTCATCATGTCATTCTTTATTTCTCCATCTGTGGCTGACGCACCACTGCCATCTAGTAAAGATGTTTACCTTCATACCAGTTCAGAGATGCATGTCTATGTTGCGTAAGTTTTTACATTTAGCAAATTAGGGTCAGTTTTCACATTAGATTGTTGTTCATAATGATTAATGATTTTGTAAAGCCCATTGTAACGAGAATTTGACCTAACTGGTAGGTTTCTCTATATGGTATTTATGGGTTTTATTGCATTTATTTAGGAACAATATATTGACGGGCCTATACTGATACAAAGGTCATCGCATTAATTATGTGCTTTACCCTTTCACTCCAGGATACGCCTATAATCACCTGGGAGACAAGTATGCTGCCAGATCTAATCTTTAGTTTTCTCTTCTTGGTCAGAACTAATAAGATGAATCAAAAAATGAAATATGCAGATCTAGATCAGACTGCACAAATGCAGTTGCCCATGTGATTACAGTTACAACATGTTTTGTGCAAACTGTCAAACTCTTATTGTTGCCTTAGTGCAATAAGGTTATATCTCCTATATATTTCAAAGGTACTTATATGGTTATTGCACTAAGGTGAGAGTTTGTGTATTTGCTTTTGCTTTTAGACAATTTGGAGGGTTTGCAATGTCTTATGACACATGGAGAGAGCATGCTGAGAAGCTTGGGGCAGCACTGGACAAAGACGGTCTGACGTATGAGCAAGAGTACTACTTCACTGCCGGCTACGACAGTCCATATACTTTGTTTAACAGACATAACGAGGTCTGGTTCTTCAAGAAGTAAATGACTTATCAATACGGGTTTTCTTCTTCTGAATTTCAACAGGATTTCGCAATATATATACAACGCACAAGACTGAATGTAACTAGATAATATATCATAAATTAGTAATCTTACTAAGTAAGATGTAATATGTGAAGCTTGCATAGGGTTCATGTTGAAACATTACTTGTTAACCCTTTCCCCCATAGACACACCTTTATTGCATGGGCGAACAGTTTATATCCAGATCAGCCTGCACATCTGTGTCGTCTGATCAGGATATAAACTGTTAGCTTTTTTATTGGTAGGTTATTTCTGAGCAAAATGCAAACGGATGTGCCGGCTGATCTGGATCTACACTGGTCGCAAATGCGTAAAAATGCATATTTATTGAGGAAGGGGTTAACTGTAAAAAAAAAAAAAAAATTATTTTATAAACAGACAAAATACAGTTAATATGCATAAGTTTATATATTCATGTGAGATAAGTGTCAATGGGATAAAGTTAATTGAAAAGTGCATGCTTTATTCAAGATTAGATTTTTTTGTATGACATATTACTTTAATTTTACTTTACAAGTAAAGTGTCGTGATATTTAAAACACTTTCTTTAAAGGTATTTTTTACGAAACTGAAAATGCATAAAGCACTTATATAGGAATGTCGTATATCCCTTTTTTATTTAGGAAACTGAGTATTTAAAGTGCCATTATGAAGATTGCTGTTAAGTGTAGTAGGCTATATGGATTTATTGCAATAATTGTGAATTGGTAACTCTTTTCTCTATGGGATATAGCTGATCTATGATTCAGCACAGCTGGCACATCCACGTCATCTGATCTGGATCTACACTGTTCACTTCTTGGACGGAAATATCCTAATGAATCTAAAAGCTAACAGTCTAGATCCTGATCAGATGGCACACATTTGCCATGGAAGTTGTGACTATGGAGTAAAGTGGTTAAATAGCGCAAAATTATAATTACAAGAATAAATGTTTTATCCCTTATAAAGGAAATGAATCTCTCTATATACATGTTTGTATGCATTCCAATTGATTTGATGTGTTAAAGCTTTTGGATGCATTTGTATATTTCCATGTAGACATTCAGTTATTATAATAAATTTGAAAATCTTTTGTTTAATTGTTAGACCTGATACTCCGTCCTCAGACTCGGATGCAGTATGTAAAGCTAAGGTGGTATAAATGTCTGTTATACTTTTATGTTGAAGGTATTAAAGCAGCTAAACACAGTCTATAATTAGTTCTTAAAATTCCTGAATCCTACAATCCATAGATTCACCTTTATCGTTGGGCAAACAGTGTAGATCCAGATCAGCTGGCACATCAATGCTATCTGATCATGATCTACACTGTTCTCTTTTAGATTTTTTTGGTTATTTCTGACTTACAAGAGGACACAAGTGTGAGAAGTGAGACAACAATTGTGGATCCAGATCAGAAAGCACAGAAACGGCAGCTGATCTGGACCAACACTGGTAAAACATGCAATGACATTGGTTTATATGGAGTGAAGGGTTAAAGGGATTTTCTGAATTCAAAATGATATCCAACACATTTATCAGCCTTTTATTGTTGTTTTTGAGTAAGAAATTACATGTATGTATTTTACTTGTTGATTACATGGTAAACTTTCCCTTTGTACATCAGTGTTTACATCTGCTTAGATCTGAAAAATAATCTGAATTTGTATTTTAATATTGATGCAAATAAAAGCGTTTTCAATTTGACTAATCTTTTTATTATTTTATAGAGCAAAACATGGATAGTAAATTCACTTGTCAATTATTTTATCCTGATAACCCTTGCTGGTATTTTGAAACATGCTCAAACTCAACCATTTAACATAAGAAATTTAATGTAAAATTAAATCGGGGCCCAAGATCATAAAACTACTCGGCAAGTGTTCACTTGAACACTTGTTTCACCCACGTTTACCTGTCAAATCGAAAACTGTCAAACGTGACCTTGACCTTAAGAATTTAGCAGCATCATGACCCTGTTATTGTAAGCAATATGATTTGAAAGTTTGAAAAAGAAATATTTAGAAATGGCAAAGTTTTTGTGATGAACAAAGCTGGCCCTATGTTTTGTCTTCTTTGAAAGGTCGACGCAAAAGCTGGAGATCAGTCTTTCATCTCAAGCAGGTTCTGATTGTCTGAAATGGACACCAGTGTAGACAAGTCTCAATTTCAGCCATTTAAATGCTAGTCTCCATTTCATCCAATCAGATGCTCAAGATTAGAGACTTGTATCCATTCTCAGTTTTATGATCTTAGACTCTGTTCACCCTTAACTTCATATATACGTGTTTTTACACCTGTGTGACCAGTGTAGATCCAGATCATTCTGCCAGAACATTTATTCCATCTGATCAGGACTGCACTGTTTGCTTTTTGATCAGAAATAAAACCATAAATCAGAAGGCAAACAGTGTAGATCCTGATCAGATGGCACAGATTTGCTGGCTGATCTTGACCTACCATGTTTGCCTAAGCCATAACGATGTATCTTTGGAGGAAAGAGTTTATCAAGTTTCTCTTTGTCCTTTTCTTTTGTAAACTGACACTGAATCTTTTGCAAGAATCCTCAAAGAATATGTTGGGCTATTTTCTTGCATATTTGTTAGAACTGCTGTCCAGTTTGCATATAGATCTATTAGTGATTTCAATCAGTGAATATAGGAGTATTATTATATCCCTTTACCCAAAAGGATATGGCTGTAATCCACAGGCGAATAGTGTAGATGGAGATCAACCAGCACATTACGTTGTTTGATTCATTAGGTTTTATCTGACCAAGATGTGAACAGTGTAGATCCTGAACAAACAGCACAGATGTGCCAGCTGATCAGGATCTTCACCGTGTGCACATGCAATAAAGCCTGTATATATGGTGTAAAAGGCAATACTAACTGTTCCCACTGAATACTTCTGCAGTAAAAGTTACCACTGACTGAAATAATTTGTTTGATTTCCCAGCTGCATAATTTGTAGTGGTTGCACAAATAGGTCAAAAGCCAGCTTTGAGAACCTGCAACCATCATTTTGGACACAAAAATGTCATAAACACCTTGCTTTAGGTTTACTCCTAAGTGCTTATATAAAGACAAAGATGCAACATTTTCATATTTATTTGATTGTTTACAAAAAAAACTTATCCAAGTACATCCGATTTATATAAATTATGACATTCAGTGAGCTCAAAATAATAATACCAGCAGAAGATAACAAAAGACAACAACATTAATATGTACACAAACCTATATTCTGCTATTAACTATCGCTCTTCAAACACAATTTATTACACTCTACTTCAAACACTTTTCATTCAGGCAAATATCTGATTACTGAAATCCTCCATTCATTTTGTTGCAAATTATTAACAGCATTTCCACTACAAAAACACATTGAACATTTTTATATTGGTGTTTCAAAAATCAAAATCTAATCTCTCTGATATGAGACACAAGCCTACAACCTCTCATCTCATTATAAACACTTCTCCATTGGATATGGCTGTTATCCCATGAGCAAACAGTGTAGATCCAGATCTACCAGCACATTCGTGCCAACTTACCAGGAGCTGCATTATGCTTTTAGATTCATTAGGCTATTTCTGACCAAGGAGCAACCAGTGTAGATCCAGACCAGATGGCAGTGATGTGAAGGCTGATCTGGATCTACACTGTTTTCCATGGGATAACAGCCATATTCCATGGAGTAAAGGCTAAGAACCTTTACATACTTATTTGATAACTCCACTTCCGAATCAATATATACTGACTTTTTTCTGCATAAATCTATTGACAGGAAACATCCTGATCAGACCGCGCTGAACAGATGGGCAGGCTGATCTGGATCTACACTGGTTGCAAATAGGATCCATGCTGTTTTCATGGACTTCAGGGTTAAATGGTTAACAGCCTTATTTTTACTGATTTTCCAAAGCAGTACATCAGAAAAAAAGTTTATTGGTTAATTGCTTAACAGTCACTTCACAGCATTTATAACACTTTTTCCTCAACTTACATATCTATCATAAACTCAAGAGAAACAGGGGATCAACCAAGCACTACATACAAGCACTACACTACATCTAAATTAAGCACTTTTCTTAAAATGATCACAGATGAAAATTTGGTCAACCAAATAAATATGGTAGTGGCAAATAATAGATAGAAATGATGGACATTACAATAAATACCTGTCATTTCATTGAAATATTACAAACATTTAGGATTAAATATAAGTCCTCACATAATCAAACCGATTTCTATTTCAATACAAAAACATATCTTTTATTTTTTCCACACAAAATTATTTCTTTTCTTTTTCCACACAAAATCATTTATTTTATGCTTTCAAGTGAATTATAGAATTTTCCCGGTGAAACAAAAGTGGTATTTCACTGTTTTCAAACAGTGGAATATCATTTTTATTTTCACTGATTTTTTCACGTTTGTACCCAAACGCACATAACAGACCAAATGAGAACGTTTAGAAAACGAGCTAAAATTTGTATATTTGACGTCATGACGTCACATCATAAGTAAGCAGTTTTGGCGCCATTTCTTGCAGGTTTTCTGTCAAATACACGCAAGTTTTGCTCTAAAAGCATAAAATAAAATTTTTTTTTTTACCAGTGAAAGATAGAAATATATTTCACTTGAGAACTCCGGAATTATGTATTTTCACTTGTGAAAATACGAATTCCGAAGATCACTCTGTGAAATATATTTTTATCTTACACTGGTAAAAACAAATATCCTCTTTTCTTCTTTTCCACACAAAAATAATTTTTTCTTTCCCACACATACAACCAGACTTAGGCTGTGAGAACAGGGAGAAGTTTTTACAATTTTATAAAGAAGTTTTGGAAGTATTCAGCTTTCTATAAGAAACACATATGGAAAACCTTCTCCCTTGGCTAAATATTGGGAGATGTTTTGGAAATTTTGGGGCCTTTTTCTCCCATCTCTCCCTCTAAGCCATACCCTGACAATATCAATGTTTTTCTTTCCTACCAGGAATACCAGTACAAAAATCAAACTGACCTGACGCCAGGCCTCACCCCTATGATTTCACAAAATTTATAACATGCAATTTTTTGTCAGATGTGAAGACTGGTTTAGAATGGCTATTCTAATATTTGAATGATCGACACATAGTGTGAGGCCGACTGAAATATCAAACTTATATGAATACACTAGATGGGTGTTCAGTTGAACACTTGTGTCGCCCTCTGGTGCTATGTCGGAATAAAAATGCAAGTACCAAAAGGGCAATAACTCCATCAAAGAATGTGGCTTCATCATGAGCGTGTTGTCATAAGCAATATAATTTGAAAGTTAGATGTAAAAACATTCAGAAATGACAAAGTTGTAGCCAACATTAAGTTTTCGTGTAAAAATCCAAGTACAAAAAGGGGCATAATTCCATCAATTGTGACCTTGACCTTGAGAATTTGGCATCATCTCGAGTGTGTTGTCATAAGCAATATAATTTGAAAGTTTGATAAAGAAATGTTAAGAAATGGCAAGTTATAGCCAATGTTAAGTTTTCATGTAAAAATCCAAGTACAAAAAGGGGCATAACTCCATCAAATGTGACCTTGACCTTGAGAATTTGGCTTCATCTCGAGCGTGTTGTCATAAGTAATATAATTTGCAAGTTTGATGAAAAAATATTAAGAAATGACAAAATTATAGCCAACGTTAAGTTTTCGTGTAAAAATCCAAGTACAAAAAGGGGCATAACTCCATCAAATGTGACCTTGACCTTGAGAATTTAGCATCATCTCGAGCGTGTTGTCATAAGCAATATAATTTTAAAGTTTGATAAAGAAATATTAAGAAATGGCAAAGTCATAGCCAACGTTAAGTTTTCGTGACAGACGGACAGACGGATGGACGGACGGACAGACAGACGGACAAAGCGATCCCTATGTATTGCCGTTTCTTCGAAAGGGCGACACAAAAACTGACTGCTTGTTAGCACATCCATGTTTACAAATCCTATCAACACTGACTTGCTTTCATGATTTTAATGATATGCAGAGTTAAATGTTTAAATTGTAAAGACTGATCTGGATCAACACCCACTGATCTGGGTCTATACATGCTGATCTAGTTCCATACAGACTGGTCTGGGTCTATTCCAGATGACCTTAGTCGATAGATAATGTACCAACTGATCTTGGTCTACACTGGCAGATCTGGGTCTATACCTGATTGAGGTCTATAAATACTTATCTACATCTAAACCAAATGAACTGGGTTAATACCATCTGTATCGGTCTATACCTGATCTAGATTATACAGACAGATTTGGGTCAATACTGACTAACCTTGGTCTATAACTGATAGTATTTTGAGGAGGCTTGCTATTGAAGGAGCTAGTTTTGTTATATAACAGCAACAGATAACATGCTATTGAACAGAATATCCTCTTAAAGGTACTCTAAGGAATCTACAGATAGGAGATCAAGAAATTTTATCAACAGAAATATTTCCATGTATACAAATTACAATATAAAATTCTTATTCTAACAAAGATGATTGCAAATATACAAAACAGTCTTTTTATACATTGTTTTGCTATTTGGTACATTTAACTTAAACAAGAAGCATAGGGCTTATAATTACATTATATTACAATTATTATACATAGACTGCACAAAACACAAAGGTCTTGTAAGCAATTTAATGAATAATCTTACATCCATTAACACCAGATCTTGATTTCACAACCATTACCAAGTTTTGCCAAGTTCTGGTAAAGTTCTTAAAAGGTGGAACACTCGTGTCGCATCTATTGAAAAATCAAACTTACAATAGATAAGGATTTCACATAAATGCTTGTGTATCATTTCCAACTCTATCACACGTCTGGGTAGGAAATGTATAGACAGTTAATACAGTAATGTGGATATTTGTTCATAATGTCTCTCATAAGTTAACCTTTATGGCTGTATCCCAAGAAGCGAAGAGTGTAGATCCCAAACAGATGGCATGGTTGTGCTGACTGATATGGTTCTACACTGGTCATGCATGCCATAAAACCCATTATTCCATAAATATGGGTTTTATACCATGTAAAACCAGTATGTAAAACCTGATCATCTCGCACATCTGTACCATCTGATCTGGATCTACCCTGTTAACAACCTGACTAGAAACAACCTAATAAATCCTAAACCATAAATCTGATCTGGATCTACTTAGTTTGCCATAGGATACCAGTCATATCCCAAGGAGTAAAGGTTTTAACATAATAGTGTTAAGAATTTTCCATAATTCATAGTATTCTACATGTATCACAATATTACTATGAACATGTATTTAGCACTTACTTTTTATTGCACCTTTCCTGAAATATACTGAATACCTTTTATATTTTTGATTTTCGAACAATCATAAATTCCCTTTGAAAGTTAACAAGTGTTTCTTCAGGATCAAGCTCTTAACTGCACCAACAAGAAGCACCCAGAGGGTTGGAAAAGCCAGATTGCGGTAGTTGATTCAATATGGTGTATGCTTTATGATGTTAATGAAACAAGACCTGTCCAAAACTAAAGCTTCCAAGAGTGTGTTATTTAAATGATTGACACTTGTTTTTTTTCTGTAAGGAAGGTTTTCATTAATGATTTATATATATAAAAATACTCAAACAATACACAGCATAAGAAAATAAGCAGAATCTTTATTAAATTTAAGTAGAATTAAAATTACTACAACATACACTGTATGTCAGAATGAATATATAACATTAACACACTTTTTTATTCTAATAAATCATTTGATTGGATCTTTATTTCATTTGCTAAATGGCAGAAAAAATAATTCTACCATGCCTTTGAACAGGGTCTGACTGGCATTAAACTGGGAAGAAACAACATTAAACATTTTTACTAAAAATGTGTTCACTGGACAGTTGCCACCCCTACTTGCAACTCAAGGGACAAAAACAGGTAAAACTTATTATTTTCAGTCAGTGACCTTGACCTTAAATCTGTTTCTTTTTTTAGTAACAGTGACCTTGACCTTGAAGACTGAGAATTGCACACAACTTATTGTCTTGTTATGTTTAGCACAGGCAAAAAGTTTTTTTTTGAAATCCATCCAAAAGGCATCCGTTATGAAGAAGTATGGACAAGAATTTGAACACACGAACACGAATAAGTGCAACTCTTAGAAGTTAAGGGGAGAGGACAATGTGATAACAGAGCTAAGAAATGACTTATCTAAGAATCTTTGAAAATATTTAACACTTTTTAACTTGCAAGCAATACTTGAACTATATTTTAAAATATATGGGATGGATAAACAAATAATTGATGTTTTATACTAGAATGAATAAACTGCTAGAGTTTTATAACAATTGCTCTGATATATAAATTCTACCACCTAAAATGAGAACTATAGTTACTCAATACAATATCAATTGCAGTTTACAAAGTACATACATTATAAATAATCATCAATTTGGCAGAATGACCCCTGAACAGTCTCAAGCAATCTCCATACAAAAGTTACACTCAAGTATTATTTAAATTGTACTAAAAGTATATTTTAACCACAATAATTCAATAAATGTCAACTGAAACAAGTATCCAATTTCAAAAAATTGAACCTCTTAATTTTATCATGTTTATATATTAGCTCGTCAATCTATAGATATGAATTCAATCCTATGGGCAAACTGTAAGTCGATAGGAGCCCCAAAACTTTAATGTAATTTCAAAATGTACTTAAATATATTAAAACTATTCTTGTTGCATTTCTGTAACAGACTCACTCTTCCAATATTTATCAAGACCAGTCTCAAAAATCTAGCTTGTGACGGTTGATTAAGAGTATAAGCTCAATGTTGGCTAGACCTCAGCTCTGATTTCAGTCTAAAGGATCTCTTGACCATGTCTTTATATGAATTTAAATTTATCAATAAAAAACATCATTTTTTATAACATATATGAACAAGACCAAATACCTCCACATTGGTTTTACAAATATAAATACTTCTTATGTTAAACATCATCATCATCTATCAAACAAGTGCATAAGATTGTTAAATTTAAATTGGAGACCAGTTACAAATCCCAAGCACCCAATTGGATGAAATGGAGATTGGTTTCCATTTAAGCCAATCAGATGCTTGAGATTTAAGACTGGTCTCCAATATCAGGGTAATTTTTGGGCACTTTATAATGGATTCACCTAGGTGCAGTCATTTTGTTTTCTTATGAGTATTTTGGGCAAGGTTGTTCACTGCATAGCAATACAGAAGATGATGTTTTGATAAGAACATTGGTTGCATATGCATGTATATTTTTGTTATTATTAGAAAATTTAGGGTTAACCCTTTACTCCTGGTACAGGTTTCACTGCATGTGCAAACAGTGTACATCCTGATCAGCTGGCACATTTGTGCCATCTGATCAGGATCTACAATGTTTGCTTCTTGGTCAGAAATAACCTTATGAATGAAAAAGTTAACAGTGTAGACCCTTATCAGACAGCACAAATGTTCCGGCTGATCTGGATCTTTACTGTACGCCCACTGATAACAGCCTAATCCCATGGAGTAAAAGTTAAACATACACTATGCCAAATCAAGCTAAAACTTTTATCTCTGCAGCACAAAACAGTCAGTGGATTTGTAAGATTCCAAAGAATAATTCACAATTATATCAGTTTGTACACATCTTAGAAGCAAGAACCTGACTTGCACTGGTCTGTCACATGTACAGACACTGTCATTTCTCTGTAATTGTCATAAATAGTAATAACTTCTTAACCTTGTCAGCTAGACTGAAAAATGTCTCACAGATATCTTTGTGCTAGCTGTACAAATGAACTGTTCAATATTAATGTTATGCTGTAGGACTTCGTCATTCACTATTGATTCAGAAAAATATCTTCTGCCGTTCCTATCAGTTTGTGAATTTCCTATAAATTGTGTTTCCTAGTGTCACCAGAGTTGTGTTTCCCTGATTTCTCCGATTACGTGACTTGCTCTCGTCAAAGCCTGTAAAAAGAAAGCAACAATTATACATACATTACCTTAAATTCATTCAAATTTTATTTTAAATTTTTGTGGTAAACCATTTACTCCATATATACACCTTTTAACATGTGTGCGATGAGTGTAGATCAAGATCAGCCAGGACATCTGTGCCGTCTAATAGGGATGTACACTGGTCTTGGTTTAGAAATAACCTAATAAATCTAAAAGCAACAGTTAAGTTCCTGATCAGAGAGCACAGATGTACTGGGTGATCTGGATCTATACTGTTCGCACAATAAAAGTGTATCTATGAAGTAAAGGCTTAAATAGGAAATTTTTCTATCCAACAAAGTGTTTTTAATGGCTTAAAATCCAAACTACATATCTTTAAATCTTTTCCCATGTGTATGCTTTTTTTTATCAAATGGGTGTTTAATGTAGATCCAGATCAGCTAGCACATCTGAATCTACACTGATCGCAGAAATAATCGAATAAATCTCAAAGCCAACAGTGTACATAAGGGGTTTGTCAACTGATCTGGATCTACAATGTTTATGTATGTGATACAGGATTTTTGCACATTAACTGCAAATGATATTTTTGCACAGGCAAAAGTTTGTGCAGTTGTACATGTATTATATTAATAAGATTTATGATAATTTTTAAACTTTTGCTGGGTCTTGTACAGGCCATGTTCCGTAGCACAAAATACACAAAATTCAACCCGCACACCATATAATGAAACCACAGTATCAGTTATTAATTAACCTTTTGTAAGCAGCTTCACACAGATTATACAGGATTCTCCACAATGGTGGCCCCTGCGAGTGGACAAATGTCAGAAAGAATACTGTGTTATCATTTAATTTCAAATAATCAAATTTTGTGTAGAAGGCATCAATGAAATATTTGCAGAGAGATATATTTGCACGTGTGTGCTAATTCTTACAGGATTAGATATTCAATTGTTTGATTTTGTGCACTTTCTTTTGCAAAAATTTCACCCCTGTGAAATATAATTATATCACAGTGCTCAGCTACTAAACCTGAGGCATGCCTTTACTGACAAAACCCTTGTTTTTTACATTTTCATACTGTGGTACGGTTATATTTTGCAGTAGTTTGATTTTCATGTATTATGCGTTACAAATTTTGCACCAAATCAAGCCCGACCCAAATAAAACCATGTTATATAGCTTATTTTAAGAGAATATTGCAACTGTGCAAATACGTCTGCACAATAGTATCATTTTTGCCCGTTATTCTTTTGTATGCGAAAATTTCATGCACCCAAAATTTAATGATACCAAAGTAAATCAATTTCCACCAGTGAAATTACCTGTAACATTTCTTGTGCCTCTTTCCTCCGTGTTGCTATGTGTTCAGACTCCTCGAGTATTGTGTCTATCTCGTCTTTCAAGTATAGCTGCCTGACAAGCTCGCTCTGTAGATTGTCTTTGATGAAGTTCACCAGGAAATGCATTATAGCCTTCGGAACACTGTCTTGTATGTTCTTACGTACAATCAAGAAGTACGATTTGATCAGTCTTTCTGAAAAAGAAATAAATTTCACAAGTGTTGAAGGCCTGTGTTCAAGATTATAAAACTAAATCTGGAGACTTGTCTCCGTTTCAGCCAATCAGATGCTTGAGATTTGAGTCTGGTCTCCAATTTAAGTTTTGTGATCTTGTGCATATCCATTTCAGCCAATCAAATTCATAAGATATAAGAATGGTCACCAATTTTTGTTTTATGATCTTGTGTGAATCCATTTTAGCAAATCAGATGCTTGAGATTTGATGAGGTTATAATCCTCAGCCCTCTTGTTTTTCTTTCAAGTAGGTTTGTTTTCAGTAAATATAAGCATGAACCTGTTGCTAAGATAAAGGAAGAGTCTAAATCTTGTTTGTGATTGGTCAGTTCTGAGACAGTTCTATATTTTAACCAATCAAATGCTTAGGATTTGAAACTGATCTCAAGACTTATGGTTTATCATATGTTGCTCAAGTATGTCTTGTAAAACTGAAATAGCTAACAAGTAATTAAATTTCAAATATTCAAGATTAAAGAATCATTTTTACATAGTCAAAAGTTAAATTACACTAATTTGAGAGCTAGCACCTAAAGAGAGGGTGTAACATTTATAATTGTGCTATATTGCTAAACTATCATTAATGCCTTTAACAGGCTATAACAAAAGTTTCTTCTAACAAAAACTGTAGTTTGGAGCACTGTGATGTTTTTTTTTACATTTCCTCACAGCATCTCTTAAATTAATTTGGGTAGAAGTTCTTTTACATAAATTACTGATACACTGCAGCTCCCTTTCTTGGCAATCAACCGGGTCCTCAAAAAATCAGCATTCTACAAAATGAATGCAGTGCAATATAAGCAAAAATTTGAACAAAATAACGCAAAAATGCTGTATGTATATCACGGAGTTGAGAGTTCAAATGAGTGAAAAAAACTAATCAAAGATTTTGAAGTACCTTTAGTACAGGAGATGGGCAAAAGAATAGGTTTTATTTGAGTGGTAGCTTAAAAGCTCACCCCATGATATTCTTGAAACACACAAAATCTTATCTGATCTGTGTTTCATCCTACAAAACTTCATCATTTAACATATTTTGATACAGCGACTCATATTTTGATAACAGCTACTAACGATAAGTGGGTCTTTTGACTTATACATTTTTAATGCAACTTCAATCAACTGGAAATCTGGAAACGATATATTTAGCAAGTTGTTCACATGTGTCAAACATTCTCTCATCTTGATTTAACATGATTAAGATATAAACAAGACAAGATAAATTCACCATTTTTATTCTATGTATCACAAATGGAATGTGAAAATCGGGATCCAAGAGCAATGCACAATAAAATTTAAATTAGATATGGTGAAATAATGGATTGCGATATAACAGAGCTGCAGTGTAATATGTTAAGTGAAAAGATATCAGAAACTGAAGCATACTTGGAACTTAGAGGTCTATTAAAAGCATTATAAATGTTATGCCTTAAGGCTCAAGTTACTGTGCAGGGTAAAACAGTTTTAAAGACGGTCCAGTATACAGTAAAACCCCTCATTATGGACACTCGATATTACGGGCACACCGGTATTATGGGCGATTTTAAAGAACAGACATGTTCTCTTCTTGATTTAAACCCACAATTAAGGACAACCCGCTTTTTAGGACGCTTTCTCTCAGTCCCTTAGGTGTCCACTATAGAGGGGTTTCACTGTAACTGAACTTTATTGAAAACTGTAAGACAGTAAGTGTTCAAATTTGATATGAATACATTTTTTGGATAAGGGTCCAAATGAAAAATGTTTTCATTTATGGTGTTGACAAAAGGACCCTAAGTTCAATGGACAAATAGTTTGTTCATACATAATAAAAGGTTTTTGAACATTTTAAAGCTAAATGCGATACTTATGATAACCTGTATGTTGAGGCACAAAACAAAAGACAACATTTGTAAATTGACCACATTTATAAATGAAACTCAAAACTGTCCAGGAGTAAAATTAATGAAATAAGAAAATACAGAGCATCCGTAAGTGATTTCATCATGGCAGATATAGCAGCTCTGCTTCAGGCCCTGCCAAGTTATTGTGACACTTTTTATTTCACTATTAAACTTCCTTAACCCTTCACACCATATACATGTATTAGGGTTTTATCATGTGTGTGACCAGTGTAGATCCAGATCAGCTGGTACAGTACATACATGCCAAATGTTATGGACCTTCACTGTTTTCTTCTTGGCTAGAAATAACCTAATGAATATTTAAAAAATAGTGTAGATCCTGATCAGATGGCACAGATGTGCCAGCTGATCTGGATCTACACTGTTAGCCTATGGTTAACAGCCATATCCCATCAAGTAAAGGGTTAAAGAAAGCAACTCAATACTGATAAGCACAGCATGCTAGGCAAAATGATTATGTTCCCTGAAAAATGGTGGAATTTCTTTGAAAATAATATGACTTAAAGAACACAACAACATAAACATCTCAAACTATGACCCATTACTCCATGGGATGGCTGTTATTTATTTGCAGAGTGTAGATCCAGATCTGGTTGCAATTCCATGCCATATGATAAGGATCTACACCGTTCACTTTTAAACTCATTAGTTTATTATTGAACAAGAAAAAGGGAAAAGTGTTGATCCAGATCCGACAGCTCAAATGTGCAAGCTGATCTTGATCTACACTTATCGCACATGTGATAAAACCCATATATTATGGAGTAAAGGGCTAGTAAGTAACAGAGTGAATCCTTGACAAGCCATGCATAGCTGGCTAGTCTATTTCACAACAAGAGTGCCAAACTGACACAAAATACGCCCGTCAAAATGCTGATCATCAAAGTTGCGTAACGATCCGATGAAAATTTTTCGACTTGAGAGCAGAAACCGCTAATTCAGTTTTTGGACAAGGGCCATAATTCAGGAGTGCCTCGGGGGATTTGGCAGGTTATAGAACTCGGTCGAGATATTATGCCCACCAACATATTCACCAAGTTTGATAAAGACCGGATGAAAACTCTTTGACTAAGAGAGCGGAAACAGTAATTTTGGACAATTCAAGGGCCATAATTCAGGAGTGCCTGGGGGGATTTGGCTGGTTATAGAACTTGCTCGAGATATTATGCCCACCATCATATTCACCAAGTTTGATAAAGATCGGATGAAAACTCTTTGACTTAGAGAGACTAAGAGAGCGGAAACAGTAATTTTGGACAATTCAAGGGCCATAATTCAGGAGTGCCTAAGGGGAATTTGGCTGGTTATAGAACTTGGTCGAGATATTATGCCCACCAACATATTCACCAAGTTTGATAAAGACCGGATGAAAACTCTGACTTACAGAGCGTAAACCCTTATTTTGGACAATTCAAGGGCCATAATTCAGGAGTGCATTGGGGGATTTGGCTGGTTATAGAACTTGGTCCAGATATTATGCCCACCAACATATTCACAAAGTTTGATAAAGACAGGACAAAAACTCTTTGACTTAGAGAGCGGAAACCCAAATTTTGGACAATTCAAGGGCCATAATTCAGGAGTGCCTGGGGGGATTTGGTTGGTTATAGAACTTGGTCGAGATATTATGCCCGCCATCATATTCACAAAGTTTGATAAAGACCGGATGAAAACTCTTTGACTTACAGAGCGGAAACAGTAATTTTGGTCAATTCAAGGGCCATAATTCAGGAGTGCCTGGGGGGATTTGGCTGGTTATAGAACTTGGTCGAGATATCATGCCCACGAACATATTCACCAAGTTTGATTAGGACCGGATGAAAACTCTTTGACTTAGAGAGCGGAAACAGTAATTTTGGACAATTCAAGGGCCATAATTCAGGAGTGCCTGGGGGGATTTGGCTGGTTATAGAACTTGGTCGAGATATTATGCCCACCAACATATTCACCAAGTTTGATAAAGATCTGATGAAAACTCTTTGACTTAGAGAGCGGAAACCCTGTGGACGCCGCCCGCCGCAGGTGTTCCCATAATACGTCCCGTTTTTCAAACGGGCGTATAAAAAATAAGCAGGAGTTGTAAAATAACTGAAAAAGCTCTTTTTTCAAACTCCCAAGTAGTTTCTTAATGATTTTTTATTAAACCAGGCCTGCAATACTTTCATAATTGTCATGTTTGGTTGCTTTCAAAGTTTCATTTTCATCTATTTCAATATCAAAGTAGTGTTGTTTGTGCTGTGTGGCTATCACCCTGTACTTACAATCAGTGCTGCTATCAGTTGTGTTCTTTGAATACTTGTGTATGTTAACATTTCTTCTAAATAAACTTTTGTTTTTATATTTCGGCCAGTTTTACCAAACAGAGCCTTACATATATTTTTATATTTGTTGTGTTTTGTGGCTTTCAAAATTCCATTATTGTCCATTTATCAAAAAGTGTTTTAAATTAAGTCTTAAGAAAATATTGAACAATAAAAAAGCCTAGCTGAAAACAAACATCTCCCAGGCCCAAGATCTTAAAACTGAGATTGGAGACTAGTCTCAAATCAGATGCTTGACGTTTGAAACTGGTCTCCTGATTTAGATTTATGATCTTGGGCCCTGTTCACCTTATGCTTACAACTAAGCTCTCAAATAAACTAAAAGGCAACAATACCGATACATTTACGAACTAGGATATCATAAGCGTGCATCAAAGTGTGCAAAAATTCAGCGGGTCCTCGCAACTAAAATTGATGACATACCTACTAACACGACTTCTCTTTGCTCCCTATTCGTTAATTTGCGAGCAGAAAGGGTTTTGGGCTGTAAATTAAATGGTTAAGTAAAATATCTTATACTGGTATTTTCTGTAACCAACTATTTCAGGAAAGCATAGGAACTATGTACGCCATTTGTTTCCATGATAACTGATGTTTATTTCTCCATGGTAATTGATTTCTCACAGTAACCTTGCAGTCAATATGAATATTAAGTGTAGTCATCTTTATTTCCAACATTTTTCTAAGTATAAAATGGGGAGATAACCTGAGAAAAAAGGGCAGCCAGATATAGTGCTTATTTTGAATTTTTAATTCAGCAGACAATAAAACAAATTTTCTTATAAAACAAATGGCAAACACGTATTCCTATTACAGAATAAGGTGATTATGAATCCAGCCATCCTGCAACAAAATTGTTTCCATAATTTCCATAATTATTCAAATGGAAGTGCAGAAACCAGTGTAGTTTAAATCATTTTTTTCACAATTCATTATAGTACAAGGAAAAGATAATTTAAAAAAATACTGTATTCCTTTGTGTAAATAATGCACAACTTTACCTCCCAAAAATCGCAATAATATTATCATCTCTGTAATGAAACAATCATTCAGTGCTTTCTGCAATGATCTTCATAACAGAAAAAGTTTGTCCCTAAATTATTTAAACAATTTTATTGGTTGATTATTCAAATTGTTTAGTGTTGTTTTTTTTTAAAGGTTTTTATAATTTATGTTACTCATAACCTATAGATAAAGCTACACTGGTTTCAACACTTCCCTTTATCAGGAAAGTAACCGCTTAACTTACTGATTAAATCACATTCGCCTTGTTCCCGATGTGTCAACTTCCGAGTCTGTGGCACATTTGGCTGAAATATGGCCAGTTGAAAATTTCATGTAAGCAGGTGTTAACCTATCAAAGTGCACTACTTTAACCCTTTACTCCATACATATAGGTTTTAACTGATGTGGGACCAATGAAGACCCAGATCAATCAGCACATCTCTGCCAACTGATCTGGATCTACACTGGTCGCCTCTTGTCAGAAATACCACCAAGAACCTGGAAGTGAACGATGTAGATCCTTATCAGACGGCATGGATATGCCACTGATCTGTATCTACACTGTTGCCCATGTGATAAAAGCCATCCTCTGGAGTAAACAGTTACTAATAAATTCTATATAAACGCTTATTACTTTCCAAGGTCAGAACGCTTTAATCCACAGATACACCTCATATCACTAAGGTGACCACTGTAGATCTAGACCTGCAGGCATATGCTATCTGATCTGGGTTTGCACTCCTTCAGTCCTTGGTCAAAAATAACCTAATGAATCTCAAAGCAAAAAGTGTAGATCCTGGTGAGACAGTATGGAAATGAGGTGATCTCGAAACATGATTTTACTAAAAGTAAATACTGAAATAACAGGCAAATGATACATTCACGTGACATAAATTCAAACAATTGAATTTTTCTATCAAGCAATATTATGCCGTGGTGTCATTTCGCTGGGGTTTATATTGGTGCTTTTACCCTAGCACGAAAAAGGCCAATTTAAACCCAAAGTAAATTATGCCTTTAAAAAAAAGAATAAAGAAAGTATGATATTACAGGTGTTATTGTATCGAATGATACTGATGTTTCATTAATCCTTTGCCAACAAATCAGTATCGATGTTCTTTTTAAAATGACCAATACAAAACTTGCATGCAACAAAAAAAATAAAATAAAAACTGAGACATTGTATAAACTGTAACAGAGCCCAAGATCATAAAACAAAGATTCAAGACCAGTCTCAAATCTCAAGCAACCGATTGGCTGAAATAGCGACTGGTTGCCATTTCAGCAAATCAGATACGTGAGATTTGAGACTGGTCTCCAATCTTAGATTTTTGATCTTGGGCCCTGGTGTTACATGATTTCTTCCAGAAGTGTGAAAATAATCAAATTTCTATCTGCTTGTGAAGTAATAAACATTTCTCAAAATAAACGAAGAACTTACCACCTCAGGTAGGAGGTTAATACCCTTCCTGCTGTGTGCTGGGGAAGCCGTTGTACTGTTAGGGCCACTTCCTGGTGCTGACTGGGGATCGGACCCTGATGGGGGCCCTAAATTGTCCCCTGATTCTGCCCCTCTTTTGGGTAAAAGGTTTGAGAGCTTCCAGTTTCCTCCAGTTTGCTCTCTAGATGGTGATGGTGCCTGGAAGATTAACACTTTATGATTTCTGCTTAATATGAAAAACAAGAGGACCACTTGGACCTATATTGCTCACCTGATCTTAAATGTAGGACAAAAGAAATTTCCAAATGTTTGCAACAATTTAAAATGCTGGCTTTTTATAATTTATACCGATTTGATGTGGGGCTAACTTGAACTGTCAGAGCTAATACTGCCGCAAACACTATTCAATAAGGAAATTTATTTAGTCACCTAAAAAGCATTACTGCGAAGTAATTTTGTAATTGGGATAGCCATTTCACAGGAGACTTTTTAAATTTTCCATAATATGCTGATTAACATTTTCACCAAGTTTCAGTGTCATAAAATAAATGCTCCAGTCTAAGAACAATTAGAAAATATTAAACCTTTAAAGGGGCTATAACTCCTAGAGTTACTGGTGTGGCGTTGATCAATACTTAATTAATACTTGTAGATGTTATACACTTACACATCCTGACCAAGTTTGAATAAATTTGGTAAAAAACTGCCTAGACTGTGGAAATAAAGTGAGAGAAAAGAATCACAGACACTAAGGCAATTGCTATAGGATCCTGACACTTAGTGGTCATGGCATAAAAAACATAACTTTTTTCCACATGTTAAAGCATGGTAAAATCATGTTGGGAGTCCATTTTGAATACAGTGGTTATCATTTAATTTCATGTGAAGTACTTTTTGCACAAAAGCTGCAAATGATACTTTTGTAAATGTAGACATAAATTGGCAAAATTGTAATTTATTATTATTACATGGTATAATTTCATTGGGGTTAAAATTCATGCATCTATGCCCAAGGTTATAAAACTGAGCACGGAAACCAGTCTCAAAACTCAAGCATCTGATTGGCTGAAATGGCGACTGGTCGCCATTTCAGCCAATCAGATGCTTCAGATTTGAGACTGGTTTCCATGCTCAGTTTTATAACCTTCAACCCTACTCTAGCACTAAATGCCCAAAATTTTAACTCACAAGAAAATATAATGATACCACAATATTTCAACTACTTACTCTATTTTCTTTTTCTTCAATTTGCTGCATGTGATTTCTCTGATGCATTTCTTTCTGTAGTTGCCGTATACCATCCTGGTCGTTTGTTACAGCCTTGTGAACCATCTGGGCCTCGTGGAAGTCAGGATGCTTTGTGTTGATATAGGCTAGCTCAATACCGACTAAATTCTCAACCTAGAAAAAAGAAGAAGCATAACTTTGGAGTCATTCCTCATTAACTTCTTACTCAGAAAACATTCTGAGGAAAACAAAAAGAGGAAAATTAAGAAAAAGAAAGTTTCTTGCTGTATTTAAGCAAGCTTTCTTCTGCCTTGTAAAATAAAATGGTAACATTTGGGGCACATCACAGGAAAAGGGGATACAGTAAAACCCCTCATTACGGACACTCAATATTACGGGCACCCCGGTATTACGGGCAAGTTTTTAAAGAACAGATATTCTCTTTTCTTCTTGATTCAACCCCACAATTAAGGACAACCCGCTATTAAGGACACTTTCCCTCAGTCCCTTAGGTGTCCGTAATAGAGAGGTTTCACTGTACTTTAGTTTTTACTATATTTGAAAAAGCTTACAATTATCTATTATTTTCTCGTGACTAATTGAACATTTTGCTGAAATGCATATTATGTAATGTTGTCTGCTCCACTCTATGTCATCATTACAAGGATTGTTGTCAACTGATATCGCTTTTATCCCATGAGGAAAAACCTTTCACTTTTAGATTCCTGCATCTATTTCTGAACAAGTGTAGATCACAATCAGATGTGAATGCTAATCTGGATCTACATTGGTCACAGGGGAGATTTTGCCATATCCCATGGTGTAAAGCTTTAATCAATTCAATCAATAATCTCAAAATGCTTTAAGAATGTTAAGGAGTCAAATAGGTACAAATAACTATGGTTAAAAAATTTAAAAAACTGACCATGGAGTTTGTAGGAGGTAGCCTTCTTCTCAGTAAGTGGGTGACAACATCGAGGATTTTGTCATGTAGTCTAGGGAACCTCAGCATTTCCTGCTGCAACAAAGTACACGTAATTATCTAACTTTTGATGCACTTATATATATTCATGGTAATAAATTTTCTTGGTATTCCACCAGACATAATTGTCGTGGGTTCTAAATTTTATGGATCTCCATTTTATAAACTATATTTATGTTCTATTCTATACTTAGTGGTGGTTTTAACATTTCTCGAGTGATCTGCCTATGAAATCCATGAAATGGTAAAAAATCATTGTAAGATTAATTAGATCATTTCAGACCGACATGCCAACAGTTTAGATCCAGATCAGATGAAACTGATAAGGATCTACACTTAATGCATATGTGATTAAACTCGTATATATGGAGCAATAATTTACACAGTAAAGGCAAACTTCTGATTATCACCTGTGTTCCACAATGCTGTATTATTCTTTGCATTTCTTCATGTACTAATTCGACACATCGTAAACTGGGCTCTTCTAGACGTTTAATCTGACGTTTCACTAACAACTCGAAAGATATATCGGGAACAAATAACGCTGGCCGAGGCCCCTGAAATAATACATTACAAATGAAACGTGAGTGCATCTTTCAAATTTATACAATATGAGTGACATAATATTTAGATTTCAAAGTAAATGATCAAGTGCACTTTGATATTTAAATTATTTTACAAATAATTTTAATTTAGGAAATCCATCCATGAATTAAACAAAATGATCTTTATAAGCATTTTGCTGAAAAAAAAATATCCAAAAGTCCAGATTCAATTCCAAGACATCATTTACTGCTATTATATGTTGATTTTAATTTCAAATTAAACTAGAATGTGTCCTCGGACACTGATGCACCCACTGCTGCAACATAATTTTTTATAACAAAGGGCCATAACTCTGGTAAAAATGGTCGCAGGAAAAAATCTATTCTTTACGATCATCTACACATCCTGCTTATCATCTGTGCAAGTTTGAAAGAAATCCGCCTTATAGTTTAGGAGGAGTTGATGCCACAAGATTTGGGGTTGTACGGACGTATGTACGTACGAATGGATGAGTGCAACTCTATATGCCTACCACTTTGTGGGGGCATAAAAACAATTTTAAAAGTGAAACTATAAACTATAGACATTATTTACTGCTATAAATAAATTACAAACACGCTACAGTTTTTCCACTACTGTTATCAACTCACCGTGGCATTACGTATTGCTGTGAGTATATCCATTGTAGCTAGCCCTCCTAAAGGATCTATACTTTCTAAAGTTCTTCCAAAAGTTTCATGGAAAATATAACATATTCTCGCTCCTCCACACCTGTAAAAAATATAAGTATTTTGGAAATTTATTGCTGGACATGTTTTCAAGGTCATAGATCTGGCAATCTGATACCCAGAACAGGGCTTTTTCAGGGGTATTTGGGAAAATGGCCCCTGCTCAAATTGGGAATTTTTTACACAGTATTTAGTGGTTTTAAACAGGTTGCATACATAGATTCAAGGAATGTAGGTTTAACAGATCACTGATCAAAAGTAAACAAAATAATTTTGTAATTTGAAAAGTCCCTTGATTACATAGATTCTCTTGTTCGTTTCTATTTTGTAGGCAAAATAAGTTATTTCTGTTGAAATGGGAATATTTTTCTTAAAATTGGGATTTTTTTTCTTGAAATTGGGAAAAAGGGCTCCTATTTGGCATTGGGAATGGGGCCCATTTTCGGCCCTGCGAGACTAGCTGAAAAAGCCCTGCAGAAATTCTATTGAACTGACAAAGCAAACTCCTTAAAGTTAACTACTGTGGTATATTTTGCAGTGGTTTAAGTATGTATATTTCGTGCTTGTCCGATATCAAGCCCCAGCAAAATAAAACCATGACAAAGGCTTATCATATGAGATTATTACAAATGCATGAAGTAATGCCTCATACATGTAAATGCCAGTTTTACCCTCTGCCTGAAATACTATCCATGCAAAATTATAATCAGGCGAGCATTATGAAGTTGCAAACATTTCAGAGGATTCACTTAAATGTAATACTGTTGGCCTTATATCAAAACCTTATATTGACCAAATTTTCAACTGGGCAAGGCAGGAATACAGAAAAACTAGTGTGAAATCTGTCGAAATCTCACACCTCTATGACAACAGGAAAGGTTCAAGATAGTCATGTGTTGACATATTGTATTCTGATTGGTGGATATTTCAAAAGTTCGAAAACTTGTATAAGGTTTTGGTATTAGGCTTTCGGTATATATTTTGTCCTTTTACATTAACCCTTTCCTAAGTAGAACCTTTATTGCATGGGCTAACAGTATAGATCCAGATCAGCCGCCACATCCATGCCATCTGATCAGGATCTGCACTGTTCGCTCTATGATTCATTAGGTTATTGCTGACCAAATTGCGACCAGTGCAGATCCTGATCAGATGGCACGGATGTGCTGGCTGATCTGGATCTACACTGGTTGCACATGCAAAAAAATGTGTATATATGGAGGAAAGTGTTAAACTGTCACAGATGCATCATTACATGGTCAATGAACATGTTTATTGACAGCTGATCAAACACAAAAAGATACATGTTTAATATCCATATAAAAGTTAGGCTCCTAGGACAGTAATGACAATAGTATGTTCAAAACAAAAATGAAGCACAATGACTGCTGTCAGGGCTTTTTTTCAGCAGATTTTTTAGCTAATATTTGGTCATATAAGAGAATTAGAAATATTCCAAATTACAGTAAAACTTTTTTATTTCCAAAATATGCAAAAAAAATTTTCAAATTTCTGGCAAACTGATGCTAACAATTCCCACTTCCAGGGGTATGAATCCTATTCCCAAAATGGCAACAAAAAGCTCTGGGTGTGAACCATACTTACAATTCTGTAGTTTCAATGTTTCTTGATGTCCCTTCGATCGTACTACAATATGCTGAGGCAAACCTGGTTATTATTTGCAATAAAAGGTGACTCTGAAAAAAAAAAACACCAAAAATTACTGAATGGTGAAATATGCAAAATTCACAATTCAAAACGAGTTAGACACGTGTTGCACAATGCCATTGCTTTGTACTTGTGAATTATTGATTTCATACCGATCATAAATATCTATATTACATTTTATCAATTAAAAAAATCCAATTTTAATTGCTTTTTTTCACTCTTGATTATTCAGGAGTTCTACCTGACCCAGGAGATGACCTTTTGACTCTTGAACTTTCCAAAGTAACTCATTTAAACCCCCAATTTATTTGAAGGGACATTTTTCCATTAAATAAGAGGTATTTTAGCTGCTAACTAACAGAATCCATAATAAATGACCCTTGAGATTCAGATGCTAGTGGAACTGATATGTGTTTACATTTTTTGCAATTCAGTCCATAAAGTTTTACAAAACAACACTATTAATGTAATATTAATAGCCTGACCAAAATACACTAAAATGGCGAGTTCATAAAATAAATGAAGTGGGTAAGGCCCAAGATGTATTTGACTTACCTTATCTTCTATGGGCTCTCCAAATGTGTTTAGAAGAGACTGGAACTGGGCTATCAGGACATTCACTCGGGTTTTCAATTCTGGTAAACAGTCACGTATATGATGCATCAGCAGCTGTAAAAGAAACATTAACATAATTATTAAGTTCAAATGAAAATCACCTAAAGACTGTATTTCTAAATGACCTGATTGTTATGAAACAAAAATAGACATAGAATGACATAAACCATAATTGCTCCCAAATTCATGTTCACTTTAAAGTTTTTGAAAGTTGTGTTATTGCAAATAATAAATAGTAAGCATACTTTAAATATGTGACCATCTTGTTTTGATCAGGATGGATCAGTGCTGCCCTCTCATGTCAGAAAAAAGGAGAACATCCTTAACCCTTTCCTCCATAAAAACACATTTTTTTGCATGTGCGACCAGTGTAGATCCAAATCAGCTGGCACATCTGTGCCATCTGATCAGGATCTGCACATGTCGTATTTTGGTCAGAAATAACTAAATTTACCAAAAAGCGAACAGTTTAGATCCTGATCAGACGGCATGTAGTTGCCGGCTGATCTGGGTCTAAACTGTTCGCCCACACAATAAAAGTGTAACTATGAAGGGAAGGGTTTTTTTAATTGTAGCAATACACCAGTCTTAAGGCCTGACAAATTGTTTGCAAAACAAACAAAATGGCAGCTGTTTCACTAAAATACCAGGGTCATATGGCCAATATTATCTTACGGAGACTAAGTGAATTAATATTTACAGAAATCTTGTTCAGAATTCCAAGTGAAAAAAGGTGATCAAGCATAACTTACCCTATTGAGTGTTTTAGCTAAATGTGCTGAACCATTTCTATTTGCTATGCTGGGGTATTTCTTCTGTAAGAATGTTGCCTCGTCTTTCAGAGCATCTCTCATATCCTAAAATAAACATTTCTTTTTAAGTGCTTTGAATAATTTTAAAAATATTTTTAATCCCTTTTTAAGTTCTTTGAATAAGTTTAATAATATTTTAATCCCTTTTAAAGTTCTTTGAATAAGTTTAATAATATTTTAATCCCTTTTAAAGTTCTTTGAATAAGTTTAATAATATTTTTAATTCTGTCCTCCATATAATTATATGCCTTCATGGCTTGGTTGAAAAAGTGCAGATCCAGATCGGCCAGCACATCCATGCAATATATTGTGGTACACCTTGCTGTATATTTCCCGACAATATGATATCACGATATGATTTTCAAATACAGGTGTTTGTTATATTAATTGAAACTCACTTAAAACAATGGAATTTGAACATAAACAAGCTGTACTTAGTAAAAATTATTGCAATCAAAGTTTAATCGATCTGTTTATGTTTTAATTTTAGGTTTATTTCTACTCAGTTACTGAGTCACAAAAACATTTTTTACATCCAATAGTAAGCAAGCATGATTTTTTTTATAATTAACAAATAATTACAATATATTGCAAAAATGTACATGTATATTGCAATATGTAAGTAAAATATCGCAATAATTATATCATAATATCATTTTTCCAGGCAATACTAATCCCTAATTATTATATACCTTTTTCTTGTTAATGTCAGCTTGGCTCCTATTTACAATCCCTATGATACCAAGTTTTACGGGTATGACACGACCACAGAGTATTTCCATTGCATCTGTCCCAGCATCCATCAGGTCCAGCTTTGTTACCACAGCGAGTGTTCTTCGTCCTGAAATCACAAATATATCAAGGGTTGCAGGAAAGACCTTTGTAACTTCATTGCAATAATTAACCCTTTCCTCCATATATAGGCATTTTCATGCATGTGCAATCAGTGTAGATTCAGATCAGCCGGAACATCTGTGCTGTCTGATCAGGATCTGCAATGATCACATTTCGGTCAGAAATAACCTAACAAATCAAAAAGCGAACAGTGAAGATATTGATCAGATGGCACGGATGTGCCGGCTGATCTGGATCTACACTGTTTGCCCATGCAATAAAGGTGTGTCTATGGAGGAAAGGGTGAAAAAGTTATTACTGTCATGCATGCAACCCTCAAAATATAGACCTTTAGTAGAACCATTACTACTGCAAATCACTTGCATTTAATTGGCACTTGTGATTATTTTGTATATAACTATAAAGTCACCAGTTTACTTTATTGGTTATTTAAGTTACTAAAATATTTAAAATATTTTTTATTATACATTACCACTTAAAATTTAGATGGTATGATGTACCATCTGATCTGGATCTACACTGGTCACACAAGCGTAAAAATGCTTATAGCCTATTAAAACAGTGTAGACCCAGATCAGCCGGCACACAAACAGTACTGTTAACCATTCAACCATGCGAAAATTTGATTACATGTAGGAGGTAAGTCATCCTTTTTCTCATGGTGCAGGACAATTATACTTTATAGCTAGAAAAAAAGATTACCGTCTGGATCTACTTCTTTCGCTAGTTTTATTGCATCTGATGTAGCTAAATCTGTATTTGCTGCCGTCACTGCCAAGATGATAGAGTTTGGATTACCGATGTACTCCATGCACATTTCCCGAATCTGTAGCTCTATGTCGGACGGCTGGTCTCCCACCGGGACTTTGGTCATTCCCGGTAAATCAACAAGTGTTAGGCTGATCACATGTGGGGAAAAAATCTTCAAGTTAATTGGTTCTGGACATATCCCCTGAAATCAACATTAGTGGAAATGTACTTCTCCAATCTGCTTTAACATTGAGTATTTGGTCATATAACAGCATTGGTACTTTCAATTTTTTCACTGATTTATTTTTCATATATTTCAAGAAAACCTGTTAATTTAACCCTTTAATTTAATTTAACCCATCAGGCTTATGGGCAACCAGTTGGATGCTATTCAGGTGCATTAAGTAGACATATAAATATCACTAGGGGGCTACACCCCTCGTGATATATTCTTCCGCATCTGAACTCCAGATAATAAATCCTGAAATACATAATAATAACACTGGAATCTTTTTATTATTTCATAAAAAATATACAGTCCAGTCATGATTTTACGAATCACAAATTTACGAAATAACTGTATACTATGAATAAGGCGGCCGGTCCCGTCTGTATTCCTTCTTTTTTCAATAAAAAAAAGATGCGATCTAACGAAAATGTGATTTAATGAAAAATGTGATTTAGCAAATAATTATGACAGTCCCTTAAGCTTATTTACAGTGTAATAAACATGCAATTTAACGAATTGATTGAGCAATTATCGACCCAAGCAGTTGTGACACGATATGCTCTGTAAACAATGCTTGTAACAAACAGTTTGAGTACTGGGAAACGTAAGCCGACAGTGAGATCCAGCTTGCTGCTATAACGGCGATGTCCAAAGAACTGATGAATTAAAAGATTTGCGTTATGTGCTAACGAAAACAATCTTTGTTAGCGATGTTTACTGGACAAGCATTTGTTGAAAGTGTGACTGACGAGGGTTGTAATGCCTTGAAAAAACTGTCGACTGAATGAACTTGAATGTATTGTTTAACGTTGATGTTATACTAATGTTATACATGTTTTAAAAATTTATGTTGTGCTTGTTTTTTTTTATTTGAAAAGTGCTATTTGTTTAGATGTATTGATTGATTGATGATAACGTTTAATTTCACAATAAAAATAACTACATTGAACAATTCTTTTCTTTGTATTTTTATTCACTGACCTTGACATATCACAGCAATAACACATTACGTCATATAACAACAGTGACGATTTGCGACGGTATAAACAACCATAAATATCAAAAATGCGAGACTACGAAAAATGCGATTTTACGAATAATCGGCTTTGTCCGATGCCTATTCGTTAAATCGCGACTGGACTGTATAAGAATACCTTATTTGTTCCGCTCATTCTTTCTGTTTCATTTGTAATTTCTGCTCTGATCTCTTCGAAGTCAGTGTAGATTTTGTTTTTAGTGTGTAGAAACTTTCCCCATTCTTCTGCCTTGATCATATCTACAAAATATAAAATAGTACAGTTTAAAATGTAAGTAAATAATGTTAACCCGTTACTTCATACATAAAATGTTGACAGGAGTTATGGGACTTGACTTAATCGCAGATTATTAACCCTTTCCTCCATATATATACACATTTTTATGCAACTGTGACCAGTGTAGATCCAGATCAGCCGGCACATTGGTATGAACGCATTTAGGTAAAAAAAATAATCTGATGAATCAAAAAGCTAACAGTGCAGATCCTGATCAGACGGCATGGATGTGCCGGCTGATCTGGATCTACACTGTTCGCCCATGGAATCAATGTGTGTCTAGGGAGGAAAGGGTTAATCACAGATTATGATGGTTAAGACATATTCCAAGTTTGCAGTTTAAAACTTGATCTTTATAAGTGGCATCGGGGCTTTATTATTACAGAAAGAGAATCTAAGGGATGCACAGCCTATATTTTGGGGGAAATTGCATGATTATGCATCTAACAGGGAAAGAAAAAAAACGTAATCTAAAGAAACTTAACTTTTGGGGGAACACTGCACAATTTTAAAGAAATTTTGAGAAGGGGGTGGGGGTGGGCATCTGTATATGGACCCAACTTTGGTGTCTCATTTACGATTAATATGAATTGTATGACTATGTAATGCCTATAAATCACTGAATAGGAGCCAATTTCGCCGAAATGTTGGACTTATCAGTATGTTTTAGGATCTGTTGTAAATGAATTATACTGTGTCAGTAACTCTATAACAAATTTGGCCTTAAATATATTCACTTGTACATTAACTGTGTAAAAATATTACATTTATTTTGTTGACAGGTCTTTTACAGCTTATGTTATAAATTTTGAAATCTGAAAACACCTAATATTTTTGTCCTGATACGTGTGTGATCAGACACCTTTAATATTCAACGCATTTTATCTGATTTTGTGCCTTAAGTACAATCTTTTTGTGTAACATTATTTTCAGTATATATCATAATGCATTTAGATTTAAATACTATTGCATAAAAAAACAAGTTTAAGGTTTTAAATAATATAAACAGATACCACTTCTGATATATAATACTTGTGCAAGTTTTATTTAATGCAATATTCTGCATATAGAAGTAACAAGTTTCAATGCACTATTAGATAAATTTAAGTACAGGCAAACCTGTCTACAAAGAAATACCACCCAGGGGATCACCTTAAAGTGATCTTTGAAGGCTGGAGGTCTTTTTTACAGGTTTAAATTGGTTTTTAACCTTTTATTTCATAAATACACCTTTACTGTGAGGGCGAACAGTTTAGATCCAGATCAGCTGGCACATCTGTGCCATCTGATCAGGATCTAAACTGTTCACTTTTTGATTCATTAGGTTATTTTTTACCAAAAAGCGACCAGTGCATATCCTGATCGAACGGCACGGATGTGCTGGCTGATCTGGATCTACACTGGTCGCACATGCGTAAAAAGGCATATACATGTATATGGAGGAAAGGGTTAAATTGGTCAGCACTTTTTATAAGCAGTATGGCTTATCATCAATGGATAATAAACGGTAAAAGTTCAAGCACCTTGAATGCTGTATAATGTGCAGCTAAGTACAGAGAAATTACTGATTGTTACTGATCGAGTAATACATATATTAGCTATTGGAATGTTGCATGTCTGCATTTCAGGACAGTTCATCTATTTTTCGGACAAGTCCTTTTTGCTAAAATTACTTGTCCAAGACAACTGATAAAAAATATTCAAACATATTTTTCCAGCCCTGACAACCCAGTATGATTTTTTTCTTTAGGATTTTTTCACACTTTTCAACTTCAAAGTTTTAAAGGAAAAATCATAGTAAGTAATAATAAGTAAGTAATATTCTTATAATTGTATTCAGAAATACATGTACACCTATCCTTTATTGACTATTATACAAACTAGAAATGTGTCCATAGGACACGGATGCCCCCGCTATGCATGTTTGTCATGGTGAACATTTATACCAAGTTATTTTAAAATCCAATAAGTAATAACAAACTCACAGCCCAGACAAGAAAAGTCTGGTTTTAGTAATAGTGACCTTGACCTTGGACCTACAGGCATGGGAATTGTACTCAACACAACGCCTTGTCATAGTTAACATTTGTGCCAAATTATTTTGAAATCACTCTGTTAATAACAAAGTTATAGCCAGTACAAGAAATTTATATTTTTTGTAACAGTGACCTTGACCTTGGACCTACAGGCATGGGTATTGTACACAACACATCGTCTTGATATAATGAACATTTATACCAAGTTATTTTAAAATCCAATAAGACAAAACAAAGTAACAGAGCAGACAAGATTTTAATAACACAATTCTATTTTAAGTAACAGTGACCTTGACCTCTGACCTTTAGGCATGGTTGTTGTACACGACACACCGCCTTATCAAGTTATTTTGAAATCCCTCCATTCATAAGGAAGTTACAGCCTAAACAAGAAAATTCTATTTTTAGTAACAGCTACCTTGACCTTGGACCTACAGGCATGGGTATTGTACGCGACACACTGTCTTGATATGGTGAATATTTATACCAAGTTATTTTAAAATCCATTATGAAATAACAAAGTTACAGAGCGGACAAGATTTTTCCAACAAAATTCTATTTTTAGTAACAGTGACCTTGACCTTGGTCCTACTAGCATGGGTCTTGTATGCGACACACCGCCTTGTCATGGTGAACATTTGTGCCAAGTTTTTTTGAAATCCCTCCATTCATAAGGAAGTTACAGCCCGGACAAGAAAAATCTATTTTTAGTAACAGTGACCTTGACCTTGGAGGTACAGGCATGGGTATTATACGCGACACATCGTCTTGATATGGTGAACATTCAAACCAAGTAATTTTAAAATCCAATAAGAAATAACAAAGTTACAGAGCGGACAAGATTTTCGAACATACACACACACTGACACACACACAAACAAACAAACACACCCACAGCCAGGGTGAACACTATATGCCCTTCCGCCATAACATGGCGGGGGCATAAAAAATACTTTTACAAAAGTATGTTCAGATATAAGGCCAAAATAAAAAATAGCTGTGGTTCAGGAAACCCGACCGACCCTATTTTTAACTGCCGAACCTAACGTTTTTCTTCTTTGCATTTCCGGAAAAATAGTTGCCCACAATGACGTTTTACACTGCAACATCATTATATCGCGGACCTCGGGGTCCAAGTCCGCCAACCGCGATATAAACGGAGCGCGATATAAGTAAATAATCACGCTTAAACAACTAGAATCTATTTGTTTTTGCTGTCAGATTCATGTATATCGCGGTGTTGCGTAATTAACACGCCATGAAATCTACAGGTACGTCAGGGAGTACGTTCTGTGCTGGAAAATGTTTAAAAACAACTTTTTATATAATTTTTTATGTTTTAAAACAACTTTTTGTATAATATATTAAGATTTATTTTTAATGAAAAGAAATAAATTTATGTACAAAGATTGCCGTCGTCAATTTCCAACGGTGTCGATACTTTCAACTGAACGACGAAATGCTGGTCGATCAAGGTCAGCGATGTTAGTTCATCGTCATCCGTCATTAACCAGCTTGATATATCGATGAGCTGGTAATGTTAAAACAATAAACTGTTTTGACGTTTCGTGCTCCATGCCCATTATGGTAAGCAGCTTGAAATAAATGTCGCCGATATGCGGTTTGTCTCGTGAACGAAATTCTGCCAGTACTGTATCAGCTTGCTGTTTCTCGCGCCTATTGTTTGTCACAAAGGGGTTTTGATGTCAAATCAGAAGCAACAGAATTGTAAAAAAAACTTTCATTTAATAAATGATTTATTTTCATACGTTTGATGATAAATTGTATCTGTTGGTGAACTTGTGCATCGCCTATAAACTCACTGCATACAAAATGTAATAAACAACGTTTGCCGATAATGACGTAATACGACATGAAAAAAGCGTGCATTTCGTGAATTTGTCGCCAATGTTGATTGGTCTTTTTACCACCCACGTAGAATGAACAAACATATTATACATTGTAAATGTACAAAAAATTTGGATCCACGGACCAAGCGTAATATTTTGGATATCGCGATATAATGGAGCTGCAGTGTAATTGCATGGGGAGTTGGTTTTAACATTATTTTGACATCAGACCAGTAAAATTAGAAGGAACTTCAACAATATTTCACGAAAATCCGGATCACGAAAATAGGTGACAATTAGACCAACACTACTCCCTTTTTTATATTGATTTACATGCAACATTGTCTTTTTAATAAAAAAGATTTCATGTGGTAAAATATATTAATTTACATACATCTGACAACATGTTTAGTGCAAAAATCACTTAAGCTTTTGTAATTTTCAATAAATATATTTAAATTCAATAATTTCAGATTGATGGTACAATCCCACTCTCAGAGCTGGCAGCATTTGGTATAAAGATGCTGAAGATTTCATGAAAAATTATATGGGTATCAAATGAAGTCCGTCAAATTCATATGGACTTCGGGACAAAAGATTTTTTTGACATGTAAAAAGGATTATGCCCGACACTATTTGGGGGCTTGGTTAAAGCTTGTCTGCCGTAAGGTCAGTTGCAGATGCCGATGGAATATTAATATTGGTTAAATGTGATACATAAAAAAGCAAAAATCAACAATACCACAAGCTGAAAGTAAGAAAATGATATGCCTTATATCTACCTATCTACTACATGAATGTACTGCTAATACATTTCTAAAACAAGCTCTTCATGCCGAAAGAGTCGCTCATATATAGCTCTATATTTATAAAAAAAATAAAATAAAAAAAAATCCCTACCTACCCTCCTACATTTTTCTGACAGCGTTTCCTGAACCACAACTATTTTTTTTATTTGGCCTAACAACCAATGAATATAGCATCACCATAGTTCAAAAACAGTATAAGTGCCATTGAAAGTAGAGGGACATTAACCATTTTTTCACTAAGGAGATCTCTATTTGTCTTAAAGCAGCTCATTCTGGTTTAAATCAGTTATAGTTCTTAAACTATTATACTTTCACTGAATGAAACATACCAATATACTAGGAAAATAAAATTAACACTTTCACATTAGTATTGGCTCCTTCTACAAATAACACTCTTATCTTTAAGCCCACATCTATTCATGTTTATACCACATTCATTTATAATAATTATAATCATCAATATATGACAAATCTATAAGGTATGGTATAAACATTATCAAAGACATTAATGAGGTTTATTTACTTAAACATACAGTGTTTTTTTGTAAAATTTTCAATAAAACAGTTAAAAAGATCTTCATTAATGATTAATCACCATTTACAAAGGTAAAGCAGATTTATTTTTTATTGAAATAATTTGAATTAAAAGAGAGAGATAGAGAATGAGAGAAATATAGAAAGACAGAGAGA
This sequence comes from Corbicula japonica, assembly GCA_038501625.1. NCBI lineage: Eukaryota > Metazoa > Mollusca > Bivalvia > Venerida > Cyrenidae > Corbicula > Corbicula japonica. Next base: position 217,761 of record JAZAYU010000059.1, on the reverse strand, counting down.
GAGATAGAGAGCAGGGCTTTTTCAGGGGTTTTTGGGAAAAAGGCCCCTGCCCAAATTGGGAATATTTGACGCGGTAAATAGTCAAATTTGGGGAAAAGTATCGACAAATCAAACCAAACTGGGAAATTTAACATTTATTTATCTGCATTATAGCTTTATTTGCCTTGCTTTAGTGTCCCTGGAAGTGTTACAAATCTCTTCCAGAGTTTATTTGACAGCTTTACAGATGTATCACTTATAATTACAGTTTATGTACATGTAGAATGGCCATCATCTGATCCTCAGAAACTTGGCAAGTTTCAACTGACTGGGAAACAACTTTTAAAACAACTTTTAAAACATTCGAGTTTAGTTTTGGAGTACCCTTGGCATCTTTTTTCGCGGCTTTTTTTGCATAGTTTTTTCTATTATACGACATTTTAAAATTTTCGTCACTAGTTTTCGCGGGTCAGTATAAAAGCCAGTACTGCACATACCCATTTTTGATTCATCCTTTCTGTTTTGTACGCAGTCAAACAATTATCGCGAAAAAAATTTTTTTTCACGAAAAACAAACATTTCTGTTAATATCTAAACCATAAATTGACCATAATAGAAGTTATTTGAAATCATGGGAGCCGTGCTCCATCTTCAACTTGCGGTACGGTAAATACCGGTTTTTACACCAGTACATACATTTTCACGGAAAGTAGTTTTCACAGATCGCCAATAAACAAACAATTCGCATATATTTGAAAAGTCTCGATTTAATTGTTTCTCGTTTATTAATTTTTAAAGGAAAAGGCGTTTTGGTTCAAAAGGGGAATAAATTTACGAGGTTGGGAATTTTTTTCTTGAAATTGGGAAAAATGGTCGCTATTTTGCATTGGGAACGGGGCTGAATATTGGCCCCGTGAGACAAGCTGAAAAAGCCCTGGAGAGAGAGCAAGACCTGCTATAACTTGGAAGTATAAAGAGCTAAAAAACAATTAGAATGTGACTTCCAACACTGATGCACCAAATGCTACAACAACATTCGTAACAAAGGGCTATAACTCTGATAAAAAAGGTTGCAGAAAAAAATCTTTCCTTTAGGATCATCTACACATCCTGCTAGATCATCTGTGCAAGTTTGAAAGAAATCCACCTGTCAGTCATGGGTGACAAGTGTAGATCCAGATCAGCCTGCACATTTTAAGTCAGGCCACAAGGTTATAAAACTGAGCATGGAAACCAGTCTCAAATCTCAAGCATCTGATTGGCTGAAATGGCGACCAGTCGCCATTTCAGCCAATCAGATGCTTGAGATTTGAGACTGGTTTCCAATCTCAGCTTTATAACCTTCAGCCCTGATCTACATCTAGATATACACTTTTTGTTTTTTTCCTCAGAAATAATCTAATTAATCTAAAAGTGAACAGTTTAGTTCCTGACCTGACCGCACCGCTATTTATAATATAGTATTTACCTCCACTGTCGAGAGTTCTTGCCTCAGTATCATCTCTTGTTACTTGTATAAGCTGCAGGACCAGGGGTCTTCTTGTGACAATGCCTGTACCTCGTGGCAGGAAGTCCCGACCCACAAGGCTCTCTAATACCGAACTCTTCCCAGCACTCTATAATGTAATAACATACAATGTTAAAACTATATACTCCATGAGATATGACTGTTGTTCATGGATTAACAGTGTAGATCCAGAGCAGCAATCGGATCAGGATCTACACTGTTGGCCTTTTTTAATCATTAGGATATTTTGGACCAAGAAGTGAACAGTGTAGATCCTGATCAGCCAGCGTGGGTGGTATATTTGGCAATATTTGTATATATACTTTGTAAGAATGGCCAATCTTGGGAAAAATACAGTACACGCAGCGCGGACTCAACAGATTCCGCGCTACCACCGCGGACGGTATTTCGTTTGGGGGGAAAATCACCGCGGCCAAGCTCTTGGAGGTCATCGCGATTCCACCAGGATTATCATTTTGTCCGCGTATCCGCGCGGACACAGCTTTGCAGGGGGTAATAAAAATTTATCAGCGCGACATCACGGGGGATTCCCGGTGACGTTCCGCGAACCAACGCGGACGCACATTGATGCACCAATTTATTTAAATTTCTTATTTACATGAAATTACGCCTGACCAAAATGTGCGAGTTTTAAATAAAATTTGAGTCGACCGTACCATCTCAATATCTTGTCAAACATTCCATAAGAATCTCAAACATGGCATCATGCTTTCAGTTTTCACACCTTAGTCAAGTGACATACCCTCTTTGGCAGGTGAGACCAAGCTGCCAATTAAGGGTGACACTGATTTTACCAAGGGAATCTTAAACATGTCATCTGGCTAGAGTTTTTCACACATTACGGTCGCTGTGATTTTACCGATACACGTTTTTCTTGAAGTACTCAATCTGATATAACGTGTAATTAAATAAAACACAATCGACTTGTGGACCCCTCTTTTTCCATTAAACGTAAAAACACTGGTAAAGCCAGTTTGCATGATTTAAATAAGTTAAAATAATTACCTTGATGGTGATGTTGGTTCATACGAAATCCGCATTTTATTCCATTTATCTTTAATTATTACATTTATAAACCGCATAATTTGAAAAACAGCCGTTAACTTATAAAAACCGCATGTATACCTTACAAAAAACATGACCATGCTGTGTATTTGGTATGGAGGCAAGAAAATCGATACCGCCGAACATCAAACGCGACTTCAAAAGACGTCGTCGGCTCGAAACATCCATCCGTGTTTATTTCGGCTTTGCTATAAAAACGTTTGATCTAAAACGTTTGACTTCAAAAGACGACGTCGGCTCGAAACAACCATCCGTGTTTATTTCGGCTTTACTATAAAAACGTTTGATTGACCTGGTAGTGTGTGCGTGTCATTTTTAGCTTGTGTGATGCAATAAGTACTGGAATCTGATAAAAGGGATAAATTAAAGATTAGGATATATTTTAAATGATGGAATATACCATACCCATAGCGTTCGGTAAATAATAATAATTTTTCTTTGTCGTTCGTAAAAATGCAACCACGTTCGCGCGATTTACCTCGGCGGATCCTCCGCGACATCGCGGCGGTAAATGATTGCCTTGAGACATCCGCTTATCACCGTGATGAATTTACACGATCACGGTGACGAGTGGAAGTCCGCGTATTGCGGGGGACGAAAATTACTCAGTCCACAGGGTTGGGCGGTAAATACCACCCCTGGTATTTTCCGGTGGTATTTACCGTCCTGGAAAATACTCCCCAAAGCGGCAAATACTGGAAAATACTGGCAAATACTACTCAGATGAGTTTTCTTGCCTTAAAATACTGCAGAAATCTTAACTTAGTTGACTGTTATTAATGTATAATCATAATAATAATTAAATTGCTCAGATATTTTAATTAAATTTCATATCAGGTGGTGACTTTAAGCACTTACAGTAAAAATAAATCTTTAAGAACTGACTTTTTTTTTTACTTAGAACATAAAAATACAGCAGGTGTGAAATTAATGCTGATCCACCTGTTCACATGGCTGTGACACTTAACAAGCAAGGCCATAAGGTCTAGACTATTAAAACAACATGTTTCATACATGGAGCTGTAATAGCCAGGGGCAACAAAGGCAACAGTAGAGTGTCATAAAAAAAACTATAGGATTCTTCTAGGTGCAAGTAAATGGTTGTGTATTGGTATAACTGCAGAAAGCTGCCAAACTGGTGTTCTGTTACAGATATCTTAAGGGGAAAGAAGAGATTGACTGGTAGACAGAGGCTTCTTTGGATCTAACCTTATTTGTTATTGTATTCATGTTTATTTATTTAAGTTGTGTACATTGTGCTTATAATTAAAATTAACCCTCTTAAATGCTGAATCCATTATTGTTAATAATTGAATTTTGAAGTTGTCCAAATGCTGACTATAAGGAATACATTGTATTGCATAAATTCCATGGGTGGTCAATTTAAATGACAACTTTTTCAGTACTTTAATATTTATTTATTATGGATAACTGATAAAAGTGTTAAACTTAATTATAAATATAATGGCAGTTGATGTGTAAACTTAAAATAATATATATATTCAAGACTGGTCAATTCAATCGACCAGTATTTGCCAGTATTTGCCGGTAAATACCGGTAAATACCGCCGGCATGGAAAATACTCATATTTGCTGGCATTTTGCCAACCCTGTCAGTCCGCGATGAAAAAAATCGCGGGGATGAGCGGAAAAAAATTAATCCGCGCTGCGTGTACTGTAGAAGAATAAAAATGGACTTTATAATCTCATCAGTATAAATATTATAGAATTAACCCTTTACTCCATAGATCATAGATACTACTTATATTGCAGGGATAACAGTGTAGATCCTAATCAGATGGCACATCAACTGTTACAAATGTAGATTCATTAGGTTGTTTCTTAACGAGAAGTGACCAGTGTACAGATGTGCCGACTGAAATGGATCTACACTGTGCCAATGCCATAAAGGCGTCTGTATGGAGAAAATTAAAAATTTTATTAATATATGATGCAAAAACCATACAATTTTTGAAGTGGAATGGGGACCAGTAAATCAAGTCCCCTCAAAAACACAGCTGTTCCAGTTAATATGCTGCTAATTGCACCATTATTGCCATGATAGTAGGTCATTATTATAAAGCTATATATTGGGAATACACAGGTCTTCATTTTAACATGTTAGTTATTAACCCTTTACTCCAAATATACAAGTTTTAACGCATGTGCAACCAGTGTAGATCCAGATCAGCTCGCACATCCATGTTGTCTGATCAGGATCTGCACAGTTTGATTTTAGTCAGAAATAAGTTTAACCTTAAAATAAATATAAGAAAAAAGAAAAATGAAGAATCTGATTAGAAGGCACAGATGTGCCAGCTGATATGGATCTAAAAGTTTGCAAAAAGCAATAAAGGTGTATCTAGTATGGTATAAAGGGTTAATTAGCAATCACTAATTAGTATTATAGTATTAATGTGATAACAGTGATAGCAGTAAAGATGTGCCAAAGCTGAATCCAGAAGCACTATAATAAGTATTTATTATGTGTAATCATTGAAAATGGCACATTTTAGGTTTCTTGAAATGCTTTACTAGTGAAAACTCTGCTCAGGGCTGGTTTTCACCATTTTGGGAATATGACCTTTACCCCTGAAATTGAGAATTTTTGCATTAGTTTTGCCTGAAAGTTGGATTTATTTTTGCATATTTGGAGAGTAAACAGTTTTACTTTTTTTTTTGCTTTTCTTATTATTGCCATACACATTTAATATAATCAATAATTTCAGGCTTAAAGAAACAAAGTATCTTGTGTTTGCAATGATGCTTAATTGAAACTAGCTATAAATATTTTATTGAATTTAATGATACATGAACTCAACTGAGATCTGTTCTTTCCTGATAATCATTAGATAATGATATACTGCACGTTCTCTCTTACTTGATTCAGCTTCCCACTCTTTCCAAGATATGACAGATATTTTAACAAACAAGTCTATTCTTGGCCTGTATTGTATATTTTTTTTCAAATTGTATTTTAATATTTTGCATTTTGGGGTATTCTGATTAAGAATTAACAAGTGCTTGCATTCTATTAAAAAAATCGAGAAATGCTTTTGTTAAAACTAATTACTGAACAATTGAACAAATAACACTGAACTTATCAAATGAATAGGACAGTTCATACTTTGAAAATTCTTTACTATAGCAGGAAAAGCCCTACCTAGTCCTATAAATATGACGTCGTAAATGCTTATTTATCGTTTTTTATTTTATGGCAATTACGACGTCATATCGCCGAACGCAGTTTTCTTGTCGCATGTTCCGACTGATTTTCAGTCGGGACAATTATCTAAGTTATCTGCAAATTTACAACATGACAGGCCTAAATATAGCAATATTTCATTAATATTACGCTTATTCTTGCGTCAGACATAAAAATTACTTACATTATCCAGTTATAAACTACGATAATCCATTTTAATTTCAACCACAGTATTTTTGTATATGCGGCTCTCTGCCGTGTAGACATTGCTCGATTCTGATTGGCTCACGCAAATCATGCAACCGCCTCTTCTTATACAATACTAATTGGACGAATTACAAATAAATAGATGTTTTTTATAATATAAATCATACTTCCCCATAAAATCGGACAGAAATATAAACTTTCTTGATAATTAAAGTTAGCCTACAATAGTTTGATTGTTTTTCTTTGTTTAAAGGACATAACCTGACTATTGAAAATATTATTTTCGTCTACGAAATTTTTACGCAACTGTCAATCGGCAATATGTCAAGTGAAAGTTCTGCATACACAGTACTTGAATATAATTTCTTACTGGATTTAATTCATGTTTACCGATGATTTGATGCTTAAAGATGAATTTGTTATCTATTTTCAGTGTCTAATCATTTAAAGATGAGATTATGACTTTCTGTAAAGTTCTTGTTAAAACTAAATATGCGACATGTTTTTGATGCATCGCCTTTAGAGGTAACGCTTGCCAATAAATGAAAAATATAAAATGTCAAAATATTAATGTTAAAGAAGCATGTGTTCCTCTAAATATTTGGAGTAAGCCCTACCAAGCAGTGCCATGGGGCAGCTGAAAAATTCTTGCAAAGGGGGTTTGTGGATGGGTACATTTGTGTTGTATTCCTGGTGTTTTGTATATTGACTTATTGTCAAATGTGATATTTTGATGATTTAATCAAAGACCTATATATTACACAGATTCGCATCTGTCTATAAATGATGTGTATAGTATGCCCCGAATGGCCATGGATTTTGCTCAATCAGGAACACAGAAAAGTTACCAGATTTCTCCGTACAGGCGAGTCCAACTCATAAAATGATTCAAATCATTTAAAGAATACATATTATTAACCAATAAATGTCATCTGCTAGGAATTAACCTCAAATGTCAAAGTTTCACCGGACATTTTCCCCACCCACTTACAAAAGGGAAAGTGAAACTCCCATTTACCTGACTTCCAATAACGACAATCTGTGGAAGCTGAATCGTCTCTGATCCGACTGTATTAAACACATCTTGAAGTTTATTTATTACAGGAATTAAGCCTTCCATTTCCTACTTCATTCGTAATTTATGAATCCTCCGGCGAATTTTTATTGTCCGTGAACCGAAATTTCAAAGCATATCCGAATAGAATAGAACCGCACCGAAATGAACGCAACGGAAAAAGATAGACTTTCTCATAACCAAGGTTGCGCGTGAGTTAACGTCGATGATTTTGACAAACAATAAATTGGCAAACTATAAGCTTGTTTCCTATAAGCTTTTTACATTGTCTGTGATTGTTGACTCTTTTGTAGACACTCAGTTTTTTGTCAATAACTATCACTTCTGGCGGGCTGTAAATACAGCGTTTGATTGGATGTAGCAGCCTACATACGCACATATGTCGCTGTTGATAGAAAATTTAATATACAGCGTAAATAAAATGCCATTTAATTAGGTATATAAGTTATTTTAAAAGTTAAAATAGTTTATTTATGTTGGTTGATCTAGACCACCATCATCAAACAATTATGAATGTCTTTGACGATTTGGAGTAGATTATATGACTATAACTTACGATGTGTTTCTTTGTTTTTTTTATTCCACTCAAAAAGGCAAACATTTTTTTTCATAATTGTGAAATTATTGATCTCTCAAACATTAAAAAAAACAACAAATAACGCAAATGTTTTACTTTCATTTCTAAACACAATGCATTTGTATTTTCCAACATACCCAACGACCCATTCATGAATGGTAAATTTCGAATGTGGCGTTAATGATAGAAACTTGCTTCAAGAAACATAATACTTAATTGCCAGCGTACTCTGGGTGGCTACCCTCAGGGCTTTTCATGCTTATACATGTATAACAGAGGCCTATAAAAGGCCTCTTCCCAATCCAAAAATATAGTATTTTTTCCGAATTGTGGCAAAAACTCATCCCAAAATGCTAAGTCAGATGTCCAAAAATGGTTAAAACTCCTCTGAGGGGTGTTTGAAAATTGAATTCTGAAAAATAAAAAGCTGAAAATTTAGTTTTAAGTTAAAAATACCTATTACTTATCAATTTTATAGACTAGAACCCATCATTCAATTAAATTTGTTTTCCCAAAATAAACAGTTATCGCGCTTAAATTTCCCAATTGGAAAGGCCAGGGCCTCTTCCCAATTTTTTGATGAAAAGCCCTTACCCTTTGTGACTTTTTACAATATCATGCATTTTCAGATCTTAGGTTTTTACCAAGAAAGCTTTGATTAGGTGTTTTGGGGTGAGAATTAGTCCATTTTGAAACTTCATGAGCACCATATTCAAACCTTTAACATCTTGGAGAAAACTTGTTTTTAAATGTTTATAAAATAGCAACACATTGACTAGGGAGATTACCCCCCCCCCCCACCCCCCGATGAAAACAAATGTAAAAAGAAGAACGCTGCCATGTATATAATCAAAATCGGTACAGAAGTGATCAAGAAGCAAAACCTTAGCTGAAGTAAGTAATTTTCGAGTACATGTATGTGCACGATATTCTAAGAGACAAATTGGATGGCCAACTTGGTGCTCGTGGATCTTTCATTCACAATCTTAAAATTGATCAAAACTTGTACTGTGAAGATGTTGGTTTTCGCTCAATCTGGGGATAGGTGGCGTATCTATTTATTATACATTTTATCAGCATTTTCATTACTTCTAATGAAAAGCCTCATGGATGAAGGGTGCATTTGAACCAATTCCGGATCAGTAATTCAGAATAAGTAATTGTCTGAATTCCAGATTTGGAATTATTTTTCAAAGGATCAGACTTAAAGCTAGAGGATGTGACTTGTTTATATATTGGTCTTGTCTCAATGTCGTTGGCACCCTACTTCAAGAATGCCTTAAAATGTTCCCGTTTACTATTTTTAGAAATTGTGAACACAGGAAGCATGATTTATGACGCTTGCAAAATGATCTGTATTCTGTGACCCTGCGGCGCAATCTCAAATCTACTCGGAGGGGTTAGTCAGAGGGAGACAGAGGTCGTATTCTATCTTTGTGGACAAATGTTGGACATGCCCTTTGAAGAACGTTTGTGTTTTCAACGTTTCCATCGTATAAAGCGAACACGACTAAACTCAAATGGAGCTGGTTATGATAAGTATAAACCTATATGTTTAAAGGTAAATGAAGGCATATCAGATAAACACTTTGTAGCCTTCTGGTGACAAGATTTTGTTATTGTAATTCATTTTGCTGAAAATTCATTCGTGTTTTAATTTAGATATGTTGTTGTTGTTTTTTTTTTCGATGAATATATATATATTTTTTAAAGCCGTTATTTGAACTGTTCTTTAGATAGTAATTTGTTATAGTTTGGATTTTAGAGATTATAAGAAAATCGTGTAATTCGTGTAAACGAAAATACAACATGTAGCACACCATCGTGTGTACAGGGGATATGCATTTTTTGTTTCTGTTCGCATGTGATTCATTTTTCTATAAACTTGTACAATAATATTATTTCAGCTTTAGATAAACGATCAATAACGTGTGCTCTGTGCCTAGTGTGGCTGAGAAGCCACTTAAATCGTCCTGATAGACTGATGATGGCCGCATATTTGGTTAACAAGCGGAGGTTTGATGTTTATAAAGTATGTATTGTGCGTTAGTATATTTCTGTTTTCCTAAAATTGCTCATTACTTGATCTGTCGTTTTCTGTAAATTATAAACTTTTTCATCGTCGTTTTTCGAGTACATAGGAAAGTGCGATGTATTTGTCCGTTTATTATTATTAAAAACGTCTTAAAATTAGCAGAGATAGCAGCATGCAGTTGTCATAGTTTAGTAATGTAATTGTTTCGCTAATTGCATGAACGGTTAAAGGAAAAACATTAATTTTATTGATTTTGTGATTGTAATAAATATAGTCAGCTTGCCTCCTGGGCTTTAAGGGGTCGTGGCTTGCAAGAACGGACCACTTTGTGATTGTGCCTCGGTACCATTAAGGGGTCGTGGCTTGCAAGGACGGACCAGTGTTGTCAGTATGCCTCGGTGGCATTGAGTGGTCGTGGCTTGCGGGAAAGGACCCCTTGTGTGATCGAGCCTCATAAGCATTAAGGGGTCGTGGCTTGCAAGGACGGACCAGTGTTGTCAGTATGCCTCGGTGGCATTATGAGGTCGTAGCTTGTAAGGACGGACACCATGTGTGATCATGCCTTGTTACAATTAAGGGGTCGTAGCTTACAAGGACGGACCTGTGTTGCCTGTATGCCTCGGTGGCATTGAGTGGTCGTGGCTTGCGGGGACGGACCCCTTGTGTGATCGTACTTCGTTAGCATTAAGGGGTCGTGGCTTGCAAGGACGGACCAGTATTGGTATTTTGGCTCGGTGGCATTAAGAGGTTGTGGTTGGAAGGAACAGACCAGTATTGTCTTTGTGCCTCGGTGGCATTAAGAGCTTGTGGTTGGAAGGGACGGACTAATATTTTCATTGCGCCTCGGTGGCGTTAAGAGCTGGTGGTTGGAAGGTAAGGACCAGTACTGTCATTGTGCCTCGGTGGCATTAAGAGTTTGTAGTTATAAGTGTGAAACAAGTATTGTCAATGTGTCTCGGTGGCATAAAGAGCTTGTGTTGAATGGGTCGGACCAATATTGTCATTGAGCCTCGGTGGCATAAAGAGCTTGTGGTTGGAAGGGTGAGACCAGTATTTTCATTGTGTCTCTGTTGCATTAAGAGCTTGTGGTTGGGTGGGACGGACCAGTATTGTCATTTGACTCGGTGGCTTTAAGAGCTTGTGGTTGGAAGGGACGGACCAGTACTGTCATCGTCTCGCGGTTGCATTTAGAACTAGTGGTTTAAAGGGTCAGACCAGTATTGTCATTGTCTCGGTGGCATTAAGAGCTTGTGGTTGGAAGGGTCGGACCTGTATTGTCATTGTGTCTCGGTGGCATTAAGACCTTGTTGGAAATGTCGGACCAGTATTGTCATTGTGTCTCGGTTGCATTAAGAGCATGTGGTTGGAAGGATTGTCATTGTGCCTCGATTACTTTAATTTTATGCTATAAATTATAATAATGCTGGCCATGCTGGCTTGGCTTTTTAGAAAGGATTAGAATTGAAACGATGCTTACATTTAGTTGTTGACACATGAGGTCATGGCTATGTTTCCTGTGTGGCTTTCCATTTTTATACGGACGCACCGGTATCGACACGACACCACGGTTATGTTGCTTTTTAGGACGGTGAATTTTATGCATTCATGAATTATTCCAATTAAGCACATGACTGACAAACGAGACCATAACAAATATAAATGGAATTATTTTTAAATAGCTCTACGTTTACATAAACATTCATTCTTTTAAACCAACGAACAAAATGCAAATGTATTTATAATTATTCTTCGTCTGTTGATTAGTTAATTACCTGGAATTAGAGCGGGTAATTTTTAAATGCTTCATGGTTAGTGTAAATAAATATCAGTTTATTGTTAAACTTGGGTCAGTTAGACGAGAATGTTTATCAGTGTCTGGTACTTTTGGTTTCTTACTAGAGCAGCGTTGGAACAGTTGTTAACTTGGGTACTGGAATGATTTTCTTTGTCGCATTTAATCTAGGCACTTAGTAAAGGTTTATTTAACTGTATAATCACTGTATATAAACCGTTTGTATCATATGCCGGATATAGTGAGGTGATTGCATGGTTGCGATATAAACAATTCGTAAATAACACATTGAAAACGGAATTATTAGGATCATTTTAAGTACCTTCAACAAAAACAAGTACGTTATATTTTGTATAGCCCTTATTGGTTGTAAAACCATTTGTTTTGCGCATACATAAGAATAAAAACTTGCAAAATTGCATTTAATCACAAGAAGGTCTGGCAAATGACCCACATGATTGTATCAAAATACTGTTATTCTTTACAAATAAACGCTCTGATGCACGAATACATACTAGTTATATGACTCTATGACATTAATATAAAGATTATTACATTACAATATTGCTTTAAATGTATAGAAAGTGTAAATTATTAAAATGTTTGAGGGGTGTGTTTCGTAATGACTGTATCATCTATAGCATTATCATACTATCATTTATAGCAAACACACCTATTTCTGTTGTATCATGTAGTGCGATTTTCGTTGAATGATTTTCCAATAATCTGTATCATTTATGGCAATGCGCATTTGCTGATTTTATCAAGTGTATGCTTTTAGGTAAGATGGAGCAGTTCGTCTACATATATTGTCTATACAAATCGGTTATATTTGGAGAAATAATACATCATGGCGTACAAAAACGAAAAGAACTTTAAAATAATAAAACAGAATGATACAACAATAGTGACTATAGGTTATTGTAAGTTTGGAGGCTTGTATAAAAATTAAAATGTTAGGTTTTGTAAATGATCAATTTGCATTCATAGTTTTCACAAATCAGTCGTCAAAACAATGTTTTAATGGCTGGTATAAATGTATTATGAGAATATGTTAGAAAGCGAATTCGTTAATTTCTTTAACTGAAATCAGCATGAGAACATACCTGACTCTCAAGGGAAGACCTTTGTGATAGTAAATCCTTGGGCGGAAAACAAGAGATTGATTCCTTTGCTAAAGTTCCATTTGACCCTTTACTCCATGGGATATGTAGTACGTTGTTTTTGCTGTACACTGTTTGCTATTACATTAATTAGACTATTTCTGAAAACAAGTGACCATTGTATATTCCGATCAAATGACATGGATGTTCCAGCTGACCATGATCTACATTGGTCGTACATTGAGTAAAGGGTTTATCATCAGCTTAAAATATCAGTATTTAAATAACTTGATTTGCCTCAGAATTTGTATGTCACGCCTACCTGCGTATGTATTTATAATTGTGAACCTTCAGCTTCGAAACTATTACTTTTAAAAACCTCAGACTATGTTTATCAAATCCAAAACATTTTGGGACGAAATTAATTATCGCTTGTAGTAAATTGTAGTTGTCAGAGCGACCTGGGTGTTAACTAATGAAGTCAGGTAGATCCAATCGTTTCGTGTCGCCGCAGTATATAAAGGCACCGAGGCCCTTATATTTCATAACGTATCACATATCTCTGTACGAAGCACTTTTAATACATGTTTTTACATCAAGCCGTTGTTCTTTAATCCGAAAAATATTCTAAAATCATCTTTAAAAAATCGCCATAACTGATACACATTGATCACTAGAAATATACAAATGAATGAGTTAACATGTTCAATAAATGATACAGTCTGGGTCGAAGCTACATGCATGTTTGGTGTAATGTTTTGATGTTTAATTGATCAGCTATGGTATTATTATTATGGTAAGAATAAAAATGATCAAAACCTCTCAAAACCTGTTTAAACATAAACATTTACGCTGATTTTATAACAGTACACAGTGCAAACGGTACTTTGTGTGAGTGATTTAAGCGATTTTTTAAAAGTATATTGTATAAAAAAAGGTAATAACGTCTTTCAAAACAAGTGCTACGAGAATCGCCTGTTGAACATGTATTTGTTGATTGGATTTCTCATTACAATACATACAAAATCTCCTCATTTTTTAACTGTTTACTGTGTTTTTGTGACAATCAGTGCGCTATATCCGGTAGATGATACAGTCGGTTTATATACAGTGATAATGGTTGTATAATATTCCGTTTGGTTGTTTGTAGACTCGTTTTCAGACAGAAGATCATTGGTCAGTGGCTTATTATGTGTCGATAGCAGAGGCTCACATGAATCGGTTTTGAAGAGAAGTATATTTTGTCATGCGATCATAAACTTATACTATTGCTTATGTTAAAATATTATTTTAACGTGTTTAATTCGAACGCAAATAATGAATTGTTTTATATTTTCTGGAGATCACGGTTTATTATCCTTCTTTGTTTAGCTCGATTGAAATGCTGTCAAATACTAAAAGCCTATTTCCTATATCCTTTCCACGACCATAACGTATTTAAACGTGACAAAATTTTGACTTCCCAAAACCCGACCCTGTTTAACGGGAAGACGCCCGAAACGTATAAAAAATCGCTTTTCAAAACCCGACCCTGTTTTTTCGTCGGAAACCCGTCGATTTATTTTTCATTTTTTAAAAAGTCCTTACTTTGGTGTCTATTTAAAAGAACGCGGAATCATCGATCAGTATTTTAAAACTACCAGTCCTTTGAATGCATCGCATATTTTCTCTCAAATATAATTTAGTAAGAAATTGAATACATTTGACCTAGATAATCTGATAAGAAAATTAGTAATTTTAAAAAGTTCAATTTTAAGAAAAAAAAATCTAATTACATGTGTTGCTGTTTCTTCATCTTTCATTGTCAAAATAAAAAAGTGGCTCCAAAACAGTTATTAATTATTTTTAAAAAATCCTATATCTACCTAGTAATTACTTAAAAATGACATTTTTTGCAATGGCACAAAAATTAATTACTGTTTATTAGATTAATTAATTTACGGAATTTTACGTTACAGTCTTCCAGCGATAAACCGAATTTTTCACCAATTACGTAAAAGAGCGTTGAAATTCGGGATTTTAACGCACTATTCTTGATATGCATTTTTCCAACTTTTTTACAGAAGAAAGACCGTAACGTTAGATAACGTGTTTTACACGGGTTTCTTACCATGTTGAAAATTCCGAATTTCTTTAAAAGGTAGAATACCGGTAACGGACAAAAGCGTATATGCTTTATTCAAACATACACTTTTCAACGGGCATTAAAATAAAATTTACGCAGATTTACGTTATGGGTTTTAAAATCGTGAAAAAAGCACACGTTTAAATACGTTTCGGGCGACCTCCAGTAAAACAGGGTCGGGTTTTGGGAAGTCAAAATTTTGTCACGTTTAAATAGGTTACGGACGTCCGTCCGGAAAACAGGGTCGGGCGCGGAAAGGATACGAGTCTTGTGTTTTTCTTAGTTTTAGTGTAGTTACAATGGAATTAGTGAATAATTGTTTTACTCACGATAATAAGTGAGTAAATAAAATTATTCACGTTTGACATTGTTACGCTTTGTGACAGTCTATATGGAGTATATAGCCAGTCTATGTAGAATTTGCAAGGTTTTTGGTTTTCCCGGGTTTTTTGACGTTTCGCATGTAGTTTTCGTGCAAATGTGTTTTATATTCCGAATTTTCGTCATTTTGAATCACTCGAGGCTAGTATTTTGACGGCGAATACATTATGGTTGCTTCCCACCCGCCCACCCAGCTTTTTTTGTCATCGATGATTTTGAAGTTAGTTAAATGTTATTTTCATTCGGGAGTACTTGTTTATCTATGTCGATAATATCATGAATTCAGAATAAATTTCGATCTTGTTCTCAATTTTACACAGTATATTTTAGGTCTGACGTATATTCACACTACAGATCTGAAACCGAAGGATATTCGTTCGGGATGCCTATTATCCAGGACTAGTTAACAATGAAGTGTGCTTCACCTGAAATCATTCGACGAACTTTACTGTGCAAAATGTTAATCGTTGAAGTTAAATGGAACTACATGAACCTTAACATGATATGTTTTGTGTCGATTCGTTTGATTTGTAAAGATACATGTGACATAATCAGTGTAAAGATATGACGTTATCAGAGTGTTAAAAGAATTAGAAGTTCTGTGCGTTACGCAGTATAGCTCAGAACGTATGTCTTAACACTGTATGGCACAAACTATTTGTGCAAGTTAGTGATGCATGGTGTACAAAGGTCACGTGGTCACGTGGGAAGTGGCGGTATTTTAGCACGGGCGATGCGTTTGTTCGTCAGTTCTACGCAGCACTTCGATCGTTACACATCTCTTTTGATAGCGAGCGAGCTTAAAGATGGCGAGCGAGGAATCCGAACTTCATTATTTGATAGAGAAGAAAGTGAAGGAGGCGTTTAAAGAGAACAACGCAGAGCTACTGAGCAGCATTAGCGGAATGATGAACAAGATAAGTGCTAAACCAAATTCTACAATTTCTGTCTTAGACGCACCTAAGTTCAAACGTAAAAGCAACGAAGAGCAATTCAAGGTGAATTCGAAAGTCTTGGGGAAGCTCGAGGAAGTAGAGTCTGCCATTCAGTCAGAAAATTTACATTCTGCAAACGAATCTTTGATTGAAGCCAAGGATTTACTGAAAAGAAGACAGAAGCTTGTTCAGCTGGCCGATTCGTCTGAGCTTGGGTGGCGCGTGGTTACAGAGTATGAGACCAACCCTATCGCCAGCGATAGCGAGGACGAGAGGAAGATTTATAAGGCCGTAGCAAGGGCTTCCAGGAAGGCAAAATCCGATAAGTCGAAGAAGTCACGAAGGAACTGGCCTTACAGACGTCAGGCGGAGACGAGTACATCTTCTTCGTCACAGCTTCCGGTACAAGGGCAGAGGCAGAGAACGGGTTTATGTTTCCTGTGTGGTAAAGCCGGTCATTGGAAAAACGAATGTTCGCTGTCAACCGCTCAGTCTAACAATAAGATAAGTAGTTGTTTTGTTGAAGATTGTACTACTGTTTCAAATGTTGTAGAAACAAAAAACAAATCGGCTGAAGGCTCGGAAAGCCTAGCAGTGCCGTAGTCTAGTAACGAGGAGCGTTCGTTCTCCCAGTTAACAAATATTCTTGATGAAAAAGTCATTTTTAGTAATGATATACGTAGTTCATTGGTTTCAAGCCCAGTAGGTCGTTTAAAGCGTCATATCAATAAATGGTTAAAAGTGTCGGACAATAGGTATATTTTAGATGTACTAGAATTCGGTTATAAGATACCGTTCAAAGAAATACCGCAAAACACATTTTTGAGAAACAATAAGTCAGCTAGGGATAACCCTGAGTTCGTAAAAGCTGAAATACAGAATTTGTTAAAAAAGGGAGTTATTTCAGAGGTTTCTGAGAAGCCACATGTAATCAATCCGTTAACAGTAGCTTTTAACAGAAACGGTAAACCGAGGTTAGTCTTAGACTGTAGACATATTAACACATCTTTGCATATGTTTAAAGTCAAATTTGAAGACATAAAGGTAGCCGAAAAATTGTTTGAACTTTCAAGCAACGTTTATACTTTTGATCTAAAAAGTGCATATCATCATATAGACATATTCCCGGAACACACCACTTATCTGGTATTCAGCTGGGAAGAAAATAATCAATTAAAATATTATGTATATAATTCGCTTCCGTTCGGAATTTCTATTGCTGGTCATATTTTCACAAAAACTTTAAAAGTACTAGTGAAATATTGGCGATCTCTCGGTCACAGAATTATCATGTTTTTAGATGATGGTATCGGGGGTCACGTTCATTACGAACAGGCGTTACTTTCCAGTAATTTCGTTCGCCAAAGCTTACGAGAATTTGGTTTTTTATTAGCAGAAGATAAATGTATTTGGACTCCCTCTAGAATGTCAAATTGGTTGGGGCATTTTTTGGATTTTAACAGAAATAGGTTATTTATATCAACCGAACGGATAGATCGTTTGGAAGTCACACTACAGTCGGTTTTATTTCAAGTATCAAAAGATAAACTAGATTTGATACCAGTCAGGTTTTTAGCTTCAGTCGTCGGACAGATAATATCGCTTCAAAGCGTTCTGGGCAAGTTAGTTAGCTTAAGAACAAGATATATTCATAAGTGCATTCTCAGTCGTGCTAGTTGGAACGCATGTGTAAAGGTCAGTGCCCATGCAGTAGATGAACTGCGTTTTTGGTTAGGGAACGCAAGGGTTTTGAATCGAGAGGGTAGAGGCTTGAAGGAACGATTTACTGCAAATTTTAGCTTGTATACTGACGCCAGCGCCGTCGGATACGGTGGTTACGTGACAGCGCACGAACCCCGTTTAATAGAAAGGGAGCGGGAACAAGATTTAGACATTGTATGTAATGTTCAGTCTTTCACAGAAATAGTTTGTGGCATAGATGGCGGATTTCAAGTAGATCCGTTCGTCCAACACGACTTAGATTGTTTTAAAAAGGCATATCCTGAAACAATTGTAGATAGGCCCGGAAGTGGTTCGGGTTACGTTAAACTCCCGGAAGTGAGTGTGAAGGCTCCCGGAAGTGAGCAACAATATGAAACGACCCCAGAATTGGGTGTAGATAATTTTATTTGTAAATCAGTTAATCTAATACTCCCGGAAGAGAGTAGTATGTTTTATCCGAGAGAAAAAGCAGTAGATACGATGTATTCCGGACATGAAGTCCGCGGATCTTGGACCGATCAAGAAATGGGTAAGAGTTCCACATGGCGGGAACTAGAAGCAGTCCGCAGGGTGTTATTAAGCAATATACGTATTTTAAATAATAAACAAATCCTAATTTATACAGATAATAAAAATGTAACACATATTTTAAACACGGGTAGTTATATAGAAGATTAACATAGAATTGCTATCAATATTTATGATGTTTGTATGTCATCGAAGATAAGTTTTGTAACTGAGTGGATTCCCAGAAGGGAAAACATTAAGGCAGATTATCTAAGCAGGTGTTTAGACTGTGATGACTGGTCTGTGAGCGACACAATATTTCAATATTTAAATGCAATTTGGGGTCCGTACACGGTTGACAGATTTGCTTGTCATTATAACTCAAAATGCAAACGTTTCAATTCAAGATGGTGGGTACCAGGTACCGAGGCCGTGAACAGTTTTCATCAGACATGGTCTGATGAGTCTAATTGGTTAGTGCCTCCTCCATGTTGCATCATGGAATGTATCAATAAGTTGAAAGCAGAAAAGTGTACAGGTACTTTGATAGTACCAAAATGGGAGTCGGCTTCATTTTGGCCGTTATTAGTAGACAGTTTGGGTAATTTCGTGACATTTATAAAAGATGTTTATGTTTTACCCATAACAGGTGCAGTGAACAAAGGAAGAGGCGATAATGGAATATTTTCTAAAGAACCATTTTCTTTTAGAATGCTGGCGTTACGATGCGATTGTCGCAGCTATAAAGCAGTATAGTATGTATTGTACATGTACTAAGAATTGTCATTAGATGCTAATCTGTATTATGTATGTTATAGGTATTGGTATAAAGCAATCCTTGAAACGTAAATTCGAGCAGGCAGGAGTGGACATAGACAATGGAGATTATGTTATACAACGTATGGCTACACACATTTTGGGTTCGAAGGCAGACAGTACTGTTGCTAAATATTTCCAACAAGTGAAGGCTTTCAAGGACTTCTGTGCTGTTAAAGGATTTCCGTGCAGTCCTGCACATTCCATTCACGTAGCTATGTACTTATCGTTCTTGATTGACAGTGGAAAGTCCGACACAGTCATCACGGCGGCGTTCTATGGGATAAAATGGTTTCATAACATTAATGACTTAATAGATCCTACAGAAAACTCAATTGTGAAAAATATGTTAGAATGTGCTAAACGTTTCAACTCCAAGCCTGTAAAGAAAAAGGACGTGATTACTTCAGAGCATTTAATTCAACTGTGTAACATGTTCACCGACACTACAGATGTTATAACTTTGAGGGATTTGACAATGATTTTGCTTAGCTATGCAGGGTTTTTGCGTTTTAACGAGTTAAGTGATTTGCGTTGTTGTGACATCTTTTTTAAAGATGATCATTTGGCTCTGTTTATTAGAAAAAGTAAAACTGATGTTTATAGATCTGGAAAAGAAGTGTTAATTTCAAAAGGCGAATCTTCAGCTTGTCCAGTTAGCATGTTGCAACGCTATTTAAGTTGCGCTAATTTGACGTTAGGTACAGAAATATATTTATTTAGACCTGCATGCAGGTCAAATAGTCAATGTTTTTTGTTAAATAAAAACAAGAAGCTTAGTTATACTAGAGCCAGAGAATGTATTGTTTCAAAACTCAAAATGGTTGCACCCTCTTTACATTTAGGTACACATTCTTTAAGAGCTAGCGAGCTAGCGCTGCTGCAAACGCCGAGGGCGTATCAGACAGATGCATCAAAAGGCACGGTCGCTGGAAGACTGATTTCGCTAAAGATGGTTATATAGACGATTCACTTGAAAAGAAATTGTTCATTACCAGACAGCTTAACTTGTAGATTAAAAATGTAACTTTGAAATTCGAATTTGAATAATGTGCATAAATAGTAGCTTCTCACATTTGTATTTAGTTCTATCGCAAGTCTTGCCCAATGCAAATCGGAGTTTGTGTTTTGTGCGGTGTAGTGTTAAGACTTAGAAGTTCTGTGCGTTACGCAGTATAGCTCAGAACGTATGTCTTAACACTGTATAGCACAAACTATTTGTGCAAGTTAGTGATGCATGGTGTACAAAGGTCACGTGGTCACGTGGGAAGTGGCGGTATTTTAGCACGGGCGATGCGTTTGTTCGTCAGTTCTACGCAGCACTTCGATCGTTACACATCTCTTTTATGTTTTCAAATTCGAATTTTGAATAGTTAAAAAATGTTTGTAAATAATTGGTAGTTATGTATAGATTATTCGTTATCTTATGTTAACATGACATGACTATCCGTAACGTTTTTTCAATAACGTTTAAAAAATGAATGTTTACGCTGTATTATATTTGGTATCATTAACAGATAAAATGATACGGGCGGAATTATGGTATTCTGGAACAGTTTTCCAGAGCATTTTTACATTCAAATGATGTTTTATCTCTGGTTTTTAACCTGGCCCAGAATATCATGATTACACTGGATATATAATGTACTAGGCACATGGTTAAGATATACTAGTATGTTGCTTCACGTTGGCAATGTTGTCATACATGTATCCATTTGTATAGTTATGCATATACACTTCAACAATGTATGTAAAGTATTGTTTATTCCTGCTCGAATAAAACGATCGCAAGTCTTGCCCAATGCAAATCGGAGTTTGTGTTTTGTGCGGTGTAGTGTTAAGACCATTTGTTACATGTCTATGTTGTATTATTTGTCACCGGACATATTTATGTCGATTGAAATGCTGTCAAATACTAAAAGCCTATTTCCTATGTGTTTTTCTTAGTTTTAGTGTAGTTACAATGGAATTAGTGAATAATTGTTTTACTCACGATAGTAAGTGAGTAATTTTCAACATGTTTACCTTTTAGATGTTCTAATTTAGGTCCAAAAATAATCGTTTGTTGAGATATTTTCACAACGTGACCGTAAAACACGTCCGGAGATGTCAGTAGACCACTGCGCAAGATGACCGGACGCGCAAGATTACCGGACACGACTGTATATCTCCAGTAAAATATGTCTTACGTAGGCTGTCAACACTTTTCAGTGGTTTAAAATACTTTTTTTACTTTCACTTTTGCGATTTTGTAGGCGACAATCTGATTTGTTCAGCGGGTTAGTGATGAAACACGTTTTAGTAACTCGTCGTCAGAATCAGATTGGGTATTTTCTTACTTTTTATTGTTTTGGCATGAAAAGATCACAGTAAACATAAACATAAAACAAATATCAACGAAAATAAAGATGAACAAACATTATCAAAAATAAGTAAAATAACAAAAATTATGTCAAGAACTGTCAAGAACTGTCCCGGCAATATAATAAAAAGTCTCATTAAAAGGAGGGCTGGTTGGTTTGATATGCCAACGATGGCTGGTTGGCTTGTTGTCATGTTGTCAACTACGGCGGGTTGGCTTGATGTCTACTTTGGCGGGTTGGGTTGATATTTCAACGATGGCTTGTGGGCTAGATATGTCATTGATGGCTTGGCCGGCTTGGTATGTCAACGTTGGCTGGTTGGCTTGATATGTCAACGTTGGCTGGTTGGCTTGATATGTCAACAATGGCTGGTTGGCTTGACATGTCAACAAGGGCTGGTTGGCTTGATATGTCAACAAGGGCTGGTTGGCTTGATATGTCAATGATGGCTGGTTTGCTTGATAAGTCAACGATGGCTGGATGGATTGATATAACAACAATGGTTGGTTGGATTGATATGTCAACAATGGCTGGTTAGCTTGATATGTCTCAACATTCTTTCGGGTTCTGCCGTACCGAGAAGGAGATCATCGGGAAGGGCATTTCTGTTAAAGAAATTCCGATAACATTTTAAACAGTAAGTATGAATATCTGGTCATAAGACACTAACTGATGTTAATCCGGCAAGTTAACAATTTTGTGCCGGGAATTTTCGAGCCTATAACAGGAAGTCACAATTGATTCGTAGAAAATGAAAATTTGGCATGAAATGAAAATGATTTTGAGAAAATGTAGGGTTTGAGAAGTCAGCAGAAAAAACAACAACTTTGAAATTGCAGGCTGTCAAGTGATCTTTCTTCAAAAAGTAGGAAAAAAATAGGAACCATTTTGACAAAAAAGTAGGAGAAAAGTAGGAAAAAGTAGGAACTTTTTCCTCAAAAGTAGGAATACCTAACAGTCTTTCCAGAGTCGGGACTTCACTCTTTCTGTTACACATTATATGCATCATGGTCATCCAGCCGAGCCCCCAACACATAGGTGAGACTGTCACTGGTAACTTAGAAAGATGTCTATGTGGAGTCAGTATGGGCAATGGGGCCTCATCTTGGTGAATATAAACAGCACTACAGCAATACCATGGGTTTAGTCTTCCTGCTATTATGAGAGGTGTTCGAAAAGTAATGCAAATGCAGTTTTATTGCAGAAAAATATCGATTTTTAAGTGTTTCAAGTAATACCTATACTATCAGAATCTTAGCAGGCCTGAAAAAACTAGACTGTAGGCTATCCTGGGGAAAATGTTTTCCCCAAATGCTACAACAACATTTGTAAAGCAAATGGCCATAACTGTGGTTAAACTGGTCGCTGGAAAAAACATTTTCTTTACAATCATCTTCCCATCCTGCTCGATCAATCTTTGCAAGTTTGAAAGAATGCTGCGTGATGGTTAACGAGGAGTTGATGGCACAAGTTTGGGGGTTAAGTGCAACTCTCTATGACACCCACCTAGGGGGCATTACGAGTGCAACTCTATATGCCTCACACTTCGTGGGGCATAAAAAAGGGTTTTATAACGGTTCCAATCTATGGAAAAAAGGCCTTTTACTGTAAAATATTTCAAAATAACAAATAAATAAAGGATACATTTGTTGGAATTGTCATTGAAAAAGCATAACATATATCAGTATATAAGTGTAGGGGAAGGGGCCCATGCCCTATAATTTTGGGGAAAAAAGGTTAATTTTCATATGGAAACCTACTCTAAAACCACATATATCTGAAATAGGCATGTTTTATATCTCAACTTTGCTCAAAAAGCTTATCTTCACCAGACCTTGCCCACTATTGCCATAGTGTAAACATCGTATCACCAGACCTGATTTTTTTAAATTATTTAACAACTCAGCATTTGTTACAACCACCAAATTCAGTCATTCATAAAGCAAGCAGTACTCAATTGCAATAAATGATTGGACATTTTGACAATGTTGAGTTACATTATCAATGCTGATTACATGAACACCCATGGTTTGGAAAACACTACTGCAAATATCTACATGTATATGGTCTGGTAAACACAACAGCATTCTGAAAAACTCAAAAGGAATGGAGGGGGAGAAATACAGTAGTACAACCATTACAGTGGCAAGGCAAGGAGTCTATAGATTTTGGGTGAAAACTACAGGCTTTTTGGCCTTTTTATAGGTTTTTCAAAAGCAGGTGTTTTTTAAAGCCAAGAGATGAGGCCCATGCCCTTTATTTTTTGGGGAAAAATAACATTATTTCTTCTGTAAGGGGGATAAAATACCTTATGTAAAGTTACTTTTTGTGGAAAACTGCAAGATTTTAAAGAAATTTTCTGGGGGGAAGGCGCCTGTAGACTGTCTCTACTAAAGAAGAAAAAAGCCCCGAGAAGATTTAAAGTTTTTAAGTTTGCTCTGAAATTACAGGTCTTTAAAGGTTTTGAAGGTTACACTAGGAGGCTTGCTAGATGGATCAAACATTCCTCTAAATACTCTATAAATTTTGGCCATTTTCGATAACATGAGAATGATGGTCAGACCTATTCTAGGGTGTATAATGATATCACTGTTTCTGAGATGTATAAAGGTGATTTCCTGTTTGAAGAAAAATACTTAATTACAATTTAACGGTTAAATTATCAGTTTTAAAAACTTGCATTTAATGTGTTTTCAACACTCACTTGGCATTAATGAAATTTACTATTTTTACCCACTGTTATCTATTTTTACCCACAAGTGTTGTAATGAACCCCTTTATTTCTATTTTTGACTCAGACAAAGACCAAAAGTTATGTTGACAGAACGAATTCATTGAACTTTTTACACTTATCAATATGAATACAGGAATGACATTTACATTACTTTCCGAATACTAAAATATATTTAAAAAAAACTCCTAGATATATATATTTTTTCTTTTGTCCAACTGGCAAAAAAGTAGGAATAGTAGGTTTTTGTTAAATAGTAGGAAAAAGTAGGAACAAGACTAAAAAGTAAGAAAAACTAGGAAAAAGTATGACCGCTTAACAGCCTGATTAATTGGAAAATTATTTCCGCATTTCAAACCAAGGTTCTACAGACTGGGTGATAAAATTATGGCTAAAATGATGAGAGTTTATTGGTCATGCTGTGATGAAGTGGGATTTTAATGTGTTTATTCAGAAAAGTAACGTATTAAGTGCTTGACAAGATCGTCAACTTAAAATTTTACGCGAATTAAAAAATCCGCGTATTATTTTGTTTGCATTTACTATTAAATTGATTACCTTAAGATTTGATTGACTTTCCGATGGAGCCACAGGTAATCCAGCTCATACATTTTTGCCACCACCTTTTCCTCCTCACAGTGGGCTTCTTGGGGGCCCATGCCTCCCCCGGAGGAGGAGGACAAGTTACCTT
Organism: Corbicula japonica; assembly: GCA_038501625.1. Lineage (NCBI taxonomy): Eukaryota > Metazoa > Mollusca > Bivalvia > Venerida > Cyrenidae > Corbicula > Corbicula japonica. The sequence continues at coordinate 192,924 of JAZAYU010000059.1, read as the reverse complement.
GGAGGCCTCCTGTACGTCAGCCGTAGGAGGAGCCACCTCCGCACTTCCGGTTGGCTGTACTGCGGTAGGTGGCTCCATCACTACGGCTGAACTGTTTAAGACCTCCAAGGTCTCACAAGAAACATCAGCACGCTCCTTTGGGAGACTGCCACATTCTCCCACCAAGATGGTGGTGGGCACAGGGGGGAATGTGACAGATAATTTGCCAACAAGGGCCAGAGAACTAGCGCTGAACATTGAACAGATAAATTCTTCCAATTCCTGAAGATTCTCCAGCGCTAGAACTCCGGCCCTGTTGACAATAACCTCTCCCTTAGAGCGGAGATGACCATGTGAGTCAAACAGCTGAACCCTGCCATCCTCCAATACCATCACAGCGTAAGAATATACATCCACTGTGAGGAGGAAGCTGGCGCGCTCACCTATTCTCCAACGTGGCTCAATATATTGCTGTAAAAAAAACAACAACATTGTATCAAATTCAGTGTAATTTTCAGTAAATTGAGAAAAAAGTGAAACATATATATCAAGAAACATAACCTCTCCACAAATAGAGATAAAAAGAAAGCATCAAACACCACAAACAATTAACGAAAAAGAGAATCTAATGGGTTACCACATTGGATCGGTCAGGGAAAAAACAATTTGCACTGGAGGTTTATACCATGAAACCATGTGGATATATCAACAGGGATAACTGGTACATGAAACCGTTCCTCCATATACATCAGTGATCTTTTATTTTTATTAATTACGTCCTATAAACTTCAAAAATATTTTGCAGGATACAATTTAACTGGGAGGGTTTATGTCTCATCTGAAATACTGTACACTGGTCAAAAGTTCTAAGTGCACACTTTTCAAGTTTGAATATCCTAAAGTAACTTTTTGAAATTGAATGAAAGTTTGACTTTATGTTAATAATGAATTACCAATAACAATTTTTTGAAAACCTTGCATATGTTTTACGTTTTACGTCATCCACGTCGGCATACGCTATTTATGCATTATCCCCGTGGGGAAAGCGAAATTAAATTTTTTACAATCGTTTTTGTTTTTCACATGTTCACCGACTCCAGACAAACACGAAAAACACACCAACAAATTGTAACCATGGAACGGTTGACGTAAGCCGACAACGACATTGCCGTCAAAATTCTTTTCACAGGCACAACTTCAAATTTGTTGTAAAAAAATCTTGACGGTTTTCGTAAATGCAAAATAAATACCTTATTTTTGCATATTTTATTAATTTAAGAAGAAAATCAAACGATATTATTTTCTAGATTGATTACGTTGCTTACGTTGAACGCTGATGTTACTCAATTACGTCATTAAATATTTACGTAAAACAACGTAAAGTCGAAAATATTAGTGTAACATTTGTTGGATAATTGTCCAATAAATAAAAATTTAAAACTAAAATTTATAGAAATTCAATAAACTTCAAAATCGAATTATTCGAAAATGACGCTTATTTGGTCAAAACGCATGTCCGAAAACTGGTCAATGTTATCGAAATGAATACATTTTTTCGTTTGGAAAGGTTGTTACACATCTATCATAGAGAATTGTATCATCCCAAACTGTTAGACAATTCAAAAACTTTTGGCACAGAACATTGTGTTAAAGATGGAATTTTCTCCTTGAAATCATATAAAAACGTTATGAATAAAATAGAGTTGAGTGTGTTGGCTCATCGTGCCCAGCAGATGATTACAAAGCTACAGAAAGCTATTTCAGTGCAATGGAATGGCAAACTACAGTATTTCCTTTAAATTTGCATGAAATTTAAATTATACAGAGATGAGAAAACGATCACAGATGATAGCCGATGCAATGATAATTAACTTGAAAATTGCTTTCTGAGAACAGGTGAGCTAAAATATTATTATTTTTTAATCTGGTTAAGCAGACTTAAAATGTTTGGTGTGCTTTAATAGAATATTGATTCTTCTTCATGGTAGTTTACACTATTTTAAAAGATTCAATCAAATAATTTAAAAAATTAACATTTATCAAGTGTGCACTTAGAACTTTTGACAAGTGTAGAGACTTCTATAAGCCCGCAAATTAGCGCGAGCTATTGACGGTCAACTGGCGCCTGAATAGCCTCCCCATCCATCCTACCCACCCCCTGCTAACGCTTACTAATACAACCTTGTTTTCTTGTTACTGTTATCACCCTGAGTGTTTGGACAGATAAATATAATATTTATGTCGCCTTTTCAAGAACAAAGACACTTTTTTCAAATGATTAACACATTTAAATATTTATAACATTACTTTTTCACTTTTTTTCTACACATAATGTTTGGTGACTTATTTGTTAATTTTATAATAATTTCGCTCCAATATATAATACCATATTATGGAAAACAAACTTTCAAAACTTAGTTTTAATCCCTAAACAATAATTAAATAAATTGTATAACCCAAATAATCCAACTCATTTTTTTCGTGACATTTGGGCCTTGAATCAGGACTAAAGTTAAAGAAATGGAAAATCCTTCTTTACCTTGATCGTTATCATTTTTTCAATAGCTGGAGTTCTCACAAAGACGTAAGAACCTTCTTCAGACAACTTGAAAGATGGCATCTTGCCAAACATTGGCACTTGAATATCCGTTTCAAACGGAATATTTTCTACGCTTATTTTGTTATCCGGATCCTTGCTCAGTTTTAAAGTGTCCCTGCAAATAAGCCATAAATTATCATAATGATGGAGATTTCACAGGTATAATGTAATGTTTTGCAAAAGTTAACAATGTTAACATTTATTTTAATTTCTCCTCATTTAAATTGCTGCTTCACTTATTTTATTTTATTCTTCCAGTGAATCATAGAACGTTCCCGGCGAAATAAAAGTGGTCTTTCACTGTTGAATATCATTTTTTCACGTTTTGGTTAAATTCAAATATTCTCTATATATATTATGCCAAATTTCTTCAGAGGTCATCTTAATGAAAGCATTGCATTGTAAATACAGAAGCAGTCGCTTGGCAGGGAAAAAGGTTAGACAATTTGTGATGTTAATTTTACCACGAAATGCATAATCAGGAATGTCGTCTGCTCAACTTTATGACGTCATTTCAAAGAATAACGTCAATTTCCTGAATACAACTTGTCCCACGATGCGCCCTATATCATATAAAATTTAGACACTTGAAACAATAACCCTTCAATGGATACGTATTTTATCACATAGATAAACCTGCACATACCACATGGGGGATCAGTATAGATCCAGATAAACCTGCAGATATCACATGGGGGACCAGTATAGATCCAGATAAACCTGTACATATCACATGGGGACCAGTATAGATCCAGATAAACCTGTACATATCACATGGGGACCAGTATAGATCCAGATAAACCTGTACATATCACATGGGGACCAGTATAGATCCAGATAAACCTGCACATATCACATGGGGACCAGTACAGATCCAGATAAACCTGCACATATCACATGGGGGACCAGTATAGATCCAGATAAACATTCACATACCACATGGGGGACCAGTATAGAATCAGTTAACCCTGCACATATGTTGTGCGGATCTTCACTGATCTCTTCTTGGTCAGAAATAACCTTTCAAATCTAAATGCGAACAGTGAAGATCATGATCTGACGGCAGATGTGCCAGATGGTCTGAACATAAAACATACTTTTGTGTTTTCAAATGAAATTTAAACCGCTATTTGATGTTTCCTAAACAGAACAGTATAATAGGTTTGATACTGTATCATTCATACCGAAAATAAGTATGTAGAACATGTCCTTCTAATATGATACTATCAATATCATCTGGATGGAACATCCATTTTTTATCGCCCATTTTGGCAAAGAACACAAGGGCAGCGGTTGCCATTGATGTGCATTGTACCCCACTATAAGGGCCTAACATCATATCTTGCCGCAAAGTTCCATATGTCATTAGTCAAGGGCCTAAAGGAAAGAGTGAAAGATAGAATAACAGTAAAGGATAGACCTAACAGAAAGTACGACAAGAAAAGAACACAGAAATTATGTAGAACCCAAAAATTTTGCAGGGAGTTATTTTGCAAGGCACACTATTTATAATACAGTGCAATACATGTGCTAGTATGTTAGTCTCAATCATTCAGGCGCTCTGATCAATGACAGAACGTCTAGACGATCTAGACTATAAGTTGGTTAGTAGATGATTATGGTGCAAATATAACAACTATGAAATATGCATATCAGGAATACCCACACTCACCAAAAACTCCCCACGCAGCAAATAAGGAGAGAGGAGTGTAGTTTTAATTTTAAGTCTGAATTAAGGGGAAAAAATTGAAAAACAATTCAGAAGAGTTATGGGTCTTGTTTTTTATGAGGTAAATTATTGTGGTGAATATATACTCCTTCACTTAACCTTGAGTGTGTTCCGTCCATTCCGTCATTCTTTTTCAATTTCACAAATAAAGTGAGGGCAATAATCCCGTGCAAAATTTAGTGATTCTATAATAAAAGAGTTAAGTGAAAAACAGAAAGACGAACTAAGTAACCTCGTTACGGGAAAATGTGACTTTTGTGATATTTTAGCATCTTCTGATTTTCAGATTTTGCTATTGTTCGATAGCAGACAAATTGATATTTCATTTTCTAATAATCATTAAATTATGTTTGTTTCAAATATTATTACAATTTATATTAAATTTTATTCCCTCGCAATTCATAATACTTAATGTTGTCTGCTTAAATTTTGTCATCACACATTTTCACATGGTGCGGCTCAGTAGAACATAAACATTAAAGAGGAGACATTATGAACTGTAAACGAAAGAGACACAAACATTACAATGATGATAAAGCTACGCTCGGCATGCAAGACCGGAAATTAGTAAAAGAGAATTCTGAAACAAATGAAACAAAACAAAACATTCACTTACCAACATAGAGACAGCCAACGGACTGAAAATAAGATAAAATTGAAAATTAATTATACTTCCTATTCTGCAGGTACATGCTCATAACTTCCATACTAGTTATACTTAGCAAATATTTAGCATCATATCCCATGTAAGCCACGAGCCACATCAGTACCTTGTTTTTTCAAATCTTTTCTTATGACTCTTTTTAAACTAGAATTTAATATTAAAGTTTGCGTGCAAGCCCATTTCTTTCACACTACTTATTCTACAGCTTAAACACTTTTTACACTTCATCTTTATATTCATAATCATCATCATCATCATCATCATCATTATATCTCAGGTTTATCATCATCATCATTAAAATGACAATTCGTCAAAATTTATGTTAGGGTTTTCAAGAAATTCAAGGAAAACTTACTTCCTACTTTCACTTTCTACTTTCACTTTGAACCAGGAAGTAAGATTTCCTTGAATTTCTTGAAACCCCTAACATGATTTTGATGATTTGGCACTAAACATTGTAGACCAGCATATACTTATTTCAGGTATGAGTTGCTTTGGTATATTGTTCATGAATTTCAGAGTTCTCATGCAAACGGTTTTTCTTTTGTTTTAGTATGTGCTTGGTAATTAAAAAATGAAAGACTAAATTGAGCTTGCAAACATTTACAACATCCATAGCTAAATATATTTCTTCACTAAAATCTAGGTGGCAATAAGTATTTTCCCCAAAATTCATTTTTGAAATTTTAGCTAGTTTTCGCCATTTGCAATGTTTGCGACCTCTTAATATATTTGTTTTCATTATTTCCACCTATTCGAAAAGTTGAACGTGCTGTAGTTTCCGAAGTTTTTTTGCTTTGTTTTGATGACGATTCATTTAAAATTGAAGGGAATTTTTGCATTGTTTGCAGAAAATTATTAAGAAGATATTATCGACCCCTTAGCACATTTATTGACATATTGAAACCCTCTTGCAATTTGTGGACACGATACCTACTATACAAAGAAGTTTTATTTTCATTGGTTGTTTTACGCCAATCAGAATGGTTGTAACAAACAATGGAGTGAACTGGTCTAAAACATTTACGAATGACGTTGATCTGCCATTATCGACCTCTTTCGGCAATTATCGACCCCCACTTTGTTTTTAAAAAAAAAATGTCAACGTAGCACAAATAACATGGATTTCACTGAATAAAAGATAAACATGATCATAGTTTGTTTTATATTCCATTGTTTAGAATGTATATGTGTCTTGAATAAAAAGATAAACATGATCATAGTTTGTTTTATATTCTATTGTATTGAATGTATCAATACATTGTATAACATATATCAATCTTCAAACTGTGGACAACAATAAACTAACAATTTTCATGTTAACAGGAAACGAGAGTCAGATCTAATGTTTTTGGAAAACCAAACCAGATGTCTAATATTCTACATTTTGTATTACAATGCTTATTTTATTTAACACTTCGAACACTTAAATGGTATCTCCTGCAACTCATCATGAGTCAGACCCTGCAAATTTTGATTCTCAGTGCAAGCAATATGCCACCAACGGGCACAGTCAACACACCCGATCCATTCATTTGGATCCCCCGTACTCAAATGGCATCCATGGCAGGAACCTGCAAGGTCATCATCTAAGGACTCATCCAAATCATCACTGTCCATGTATTCTACTTCAGTTTCAGAGTCCGAGGAGCTTTCATCACTTACAGTTCTTCTCTTTGATTTCTTTTTCATTTCTTTCAATTTCTTTTTTATTTCCCTTTCCTTTATCTTTTTGGCTTTTTCTTCCTCTTTTTGTTTCTTTTTCATTTTTCGTTCTTGTTTTCTCCTCAACTTTGCCTGTGTGACGTCATTCGTAATACAGAGTAAAACCTGGGTCTCACGACCAAGGCCGACTCGTTTCGTTGCCTTGTTTTACACTATGTGGTGACAACTATATGCAATAAAAATCAAAATATTTTAGCTGTTATTTTCAATTTTAAAGTCTATATTTAGCTCTATTTCTTTTTTATTATGCCATAAACCACGAAAGAAACTGTCGTGTTTTTTAAAAAAAATGACATCACTGTACCAGTGCAAGGGTTTTCTACACAGCCTTCTTCACTTTTGGCACGGTCCGTCTAAATCAAAATTCTATATCATCGTTGCATCTGAAAACTTTTATGAATATTTGTTAGCATATTCTGGGAATCGTACCAGTTCGGCGACAGCTCCTTTCTACAAAACGCCTAGCAGCGGGACAACCACCAAAAGTGAGCAGATAATCCTGATAAAGTGTCATTATGTAACATACATCTGCTCTTAAAACTTTCTTTTATAACGCTAGCTTCTTAATGCTCTTCATTCTATGCACAAAGTTTTAAATGAAAGGATTTTTTCTGGACAGTTATTTCAATTACTAGATGGGTATTCAGTTGAAAGCTTGTTGCGCCCTCTGACACTTTTTTATGATGATTAAGAGAATTTAAATGCAACATATTAAGTTTATAGGGAGGTTTCAAATATAAATTTCAAAAATAAATTTAAAATTCTCAACTTTTTTCTTTAAAACTTAGGAAGATTCAAAAATGAGGTTACCAACATAATATTCCACAGCGATCTGCATGCCAACTTATTAACCCATCTACAGTTGATGGCTTTGGTTATCTTGTTGTTTGTTAACCCATCTACAGTTGATGTCTTTGGTTATCTTGATGTTTGTTAACCCATCTACAGTTGATGTCTTAGGTTATTTACAGTTGAAGGCTTTGGTTATTTGGTTTTTAAATGTCACTTTGATAAACGTTTACTTACTTACTTACTTACTTACTTACTTTGAAATACACCATCCTTAATCTGTACAGCAGTCATTAAGGAGAGATATTCGTTTACACGCAACGTAGAAATTATTTTATTTCTAAAAGCAATCAAAGAAAAAAATTAATTCGAAATGACCCCAACAAACTTGATCATATCGGGCCGATATCTGCAGGATGATGGCATATCGGCAGGGTTTGCCGATGTAGGACCGATATCGGCCCGACATCCATGTCACGCACATAACTTGTTTTTTCTCTTAATACAAAACAAATCTCAGAAAGGTTCATAAAATTATGATTCAGAATTGCTATATATTTAATTTTGTTTGAAAAAATTGTATAAACCTATTTGAAACCTTCATTGACAGATCGGTCTGATATTGGCCCGATGTTGTACAAAACACTAACCCAATAGCAATGAAATTAGGATATCGGCCCGACATTGGTCCGATATCATATTTGACAATGAACATTAATAGTCAATAATTTAAACAGATAAACAGCCTCGCTGTTGGGTTAACCCTTTGGTGATATGGTTGAGTGCCTGACTCGGGTTCAAGGTGTCCCAGGTTCAATTCCTGCTTCTGTCCTCGAGGGTTTTCCTTCCCCAATTTACTTCAACGGCATATCGGCAGTGGGTTAATTGCCACTGTAATAATGTATGACCAATGAAAACCTGTTGGAGAAATCCTGTTTCCTAATAGCCATGATATATTTTTATTAACTTCTGAATGAGTAGATGAACCACGTATTGTATAGTTTAATTGACACAATAATTACGAGTATGTCGTTCCGATAGCGGGCCGATTTTGTACAAAACACCCAGTCCTATAGTAATTAATTCATAATTCAAAATGAACAGTTATTATAATAATCAAAAATTAAAATTTTGTGGGCAGTTAATTGGGTTATTTTGGTAATCAAATGAATATAATCATTCTGTTTCCCAGTAATCCTGATGACTGCCTTACTCTTAGTACAACATTGGTTGTTTCCCTTTGCAGCTAATGTTCAAGTGAGAAAAATGGAATAAATGTCTAACTTATCACATATTAATTCTAAATGTTTTTCATTTTTGTATTTGACATTTAACTACGTTTACTTTGTGGGAAACGCTCTAGAAAATATTTAATTTATTTTTTTTTTATTAACTGCGGGATCAGACTTGTGCAGACGACAGAAATTTCAGAATTTGTACTAGTTCAAAATTATTAAAAAACACAGTATAGGCCTAAATTTTTTGTGGAAACGTATTTTAAAGGTGAAAGATATTATATTTTGCCAACCCTTTTCCCAGTTTTTAGTGTGAGTGTTGTTTTGCTTCAAATATAAATCGCAATCATGACTAACTGTATGAATGTCATAGGATTTCGCGAGTTGATATTGTCCCGTTAACACTTCGGCATAATACCTGTAGATGTAGACGGAGCCTTTGGGCAGTAATTTTCAGCTTTTCTCCAATTGATTCTATTGTTTATGGCTTAGTACTTCTGAAGAAGCACGATTTTCGTCATATCGTTTACATCTACCGGTATTTTGCCAAGATTTCACCCAGGATGTCAAAAACTAGAGATAAAACATACTGGAAATCATACCGTAAGGTCAAAACGAATGTTTCCAGACACATAAAACATGTTTATAATGTAGAGGAATTTGTATCCAGTTCCAGTCATTCCACCAGTGCCCCATTATCTACTTTTCACCAACCCATGAGCTTTCATTGTGGTACTCAGAGTGAAAGAGCTAACAGTTTGTTCGATTCACAAGAAACTCCGGCATTCCATGATAGTGATACAGAATATGATGTTTTAGGTCAATCTGATTCGTCAGGGGATGATTACTCTGACTCTGATGTTGAAAATGTTGATTTAAAGCATCTGTTATCAAAATGGGCTGCAAAATATAACATAACTCATTCGGCTTTGAGGGAATTACTAAAGATTTTGTATCCATTTCATGAATGCCTCCCAAAAGACCCAAGAACTCTTATGGAAACAAAGAAAAACATAGAAATTTCTGAGATTGAAGGTGGTCACTATTACCATTTTGGAGTAGAGCATGGTATAAGAGACCAGCTAGCAAAGATTTCTGTTGACCAGTTCACAAATAGGAATGAAACACTGGAAATGCAAGTAAATATTGATGGAGTCACTTTGTTTAAAAGCTCCAACACCCAGTTCTGGCCAATACTTGGTAGAATTGTACACCCCTTTACTCGAGAACCTTTTATCATAGGTATTTTTGTTGGGAATCATAAACCAAGTGATATTCTAAGTTTCTTGCAAGATTTTGTTAATGAAATGAAAATGCTTGAGCAAAGGTCTATTTTTGCCACAATAGGTGATATAAACTTTGAATTTCAAATTGCAATTTCAAGTGTTATTTGTGACACACCAGCACGTGCTTTTGTCAAACAAGTAAAAGGGCATACTGGTTATTATGGTTGTGATAAATGTGTGACAAAAGGTGTATGGGATGGAAAGCTTACATTTCCAGAAATAAATGCAGACTTTAGAACTGATGTCCAATTTGATGAGATGACCAATGCTGCACATCACACAGGGCATTCTCCTTTCAGTGAACTCAAAATTGGAATGGTAACACAGTTCCCACTTGATTTCATGCATCTTGTGTGCCTGGGTGTTGTTAAGCGTTTGCTTACTCTTTGGATGAAAGGCCCACTTGATGGACAAAGAATATCTGCGTCAGCAGTTCGACGCATATCTGACAGCTTGCTTGGATTGCGAAAGCATCTTCCAAGAGAATTTCTTCGAAAAGGCAGATCAATTTTTGATATTGACAGGTGGAAAGCCACCGAGTTTCGTCAATTTTTGTTATATACTGGCCCGCTGTGCTTACAGGGTGTTCTTGCCCCAGCGATCTACAGGCATTTTATGCTGCTGTATGTGGGAATTTACTGCCTGTCAAGCAAATTGTATTATAAAGATTATTCTCAATATGCAAATCAAATTCTACGACTATTTGTTACAGACTTTGCTAGACTATATGGTCAGGATATGGTAGTCTATAATGTTCATGGTCTTGTGCATCTAGCTGCTGATGTTGAAACATTTGGCCCTCTTGAAAATTATTCATCCTTTGTATTCGAAAGTTTCCTTCATAGACTTAAGAGACTTGTGCGCAAACCAAATTATCCATTGCAACAGGTAATTGGACGGCTTTCAGAGAATTATGATTTTACAGAAAAATCCAATATCCCATCTTCTGGTCTAGTTAAGAGAGAGCATAGGAATGGTCCATTACCTCCTGATAAACACAACTTCTTACAGTTCAAGGAAATTCATCTACCCATTGTGTTTTTATCTGTTTTTCAAGGAGACAATTGTATCATGATTGGAAACAAAATGGCAATGGTACGGAACATTTTGTGTGAAGATGCTCAAAATGACAAGTTTGTTGTGTATGAAGAGTTTTTACATGCAGAAAGTTTCTTTGAATATCCACTGCAGTCAAAAGATTTGAGGATTTTAAAGGTTTCAGATATGTCCAGGGAATTAAAGTGTTGTAAATTGATGGATATAACATGTAAATGTGTCCTGCTACCTTTCCAAGACTCTTTTGTGTCCATCCCACTGCTTCATACGTTATAAATCAGTGTTTCCATTCATGTACAGAGGTACGTAATTTTCGCACAAAATGTTAAATTGCATACAAAATCCGCCATTTACGTGCTTACACATACAGTAAACAATGAAAACTACTATAATACTGAAACAGTCTATAGATTGTGTGATGAAATGGCTGCGTATGTATACATAAGCTTCCGAGGTTTGCAAAAGGGTATAAAAGAGAAACAAAAAATGTTCAGTTGGTTAAAATACCTTTTAATATTATAGCAGCAAATCAGCATTCAGTTTATAAATGGTATTAATATGAAGATTAATGGTGCCTGATGAATAATTGATTATTCTAAGATGTTGTAAAAATTGATATATAGACTTAAATATGCTTGCTACTACAGTTGTCTAGCTGCTCTACCCCATGCATTGTGTACAGTACACCCAAATGTTTTTGGTTGGGGGTACATGTACCCCAAATATTTAGAAAAGTGGGAACACTGATAAATGGGAATAATATTATCTATCGTTGTTCTTAGGGCCTTCATTTTAGTATTGGGAAAGCACTGAAGGCTTTTTGTTGGAAAAAGTGTGTGATTTTTACACTTTGCATATTGTTATTTAAAACATATTAATAATTTTAATATTTATGTCTTCTAGGTTTAAGGATTACTTTGGAACTAACTTGCTTCCAAACAGATATAAATTAAAAGCATTTTTCCTGTCCTTACTTTCTTTAACTGACCAGTCTTTAAATTGAAAATTGGCCTATCTGTCTTCTCTAGTTCCCCAAACTGTTGGTGAAGCTTCTCGGTACAACCTCCGTAACACCTCTAATATTCAAGGCATTCATGCCCGCACTACTCTATACTATAACTCCTTTTTACCATCCACGCTAAGAGACTGGAACAATCTTTCTCCCGAACAACAGAATGTGCCTTCACTTACATCCTTCAAATCTCTGATTAGATAAGTGACCAAGTGTCCCAAGTATTATTACACTGGCTGCAGAAAACGTGTATGCTTTCGGTTCTGATCCTTTTTCATCATTTCCTATGTACTTGTTTTAATTGTAAATCTTGAATATTGAATATTGATTGAAATAAAATATGTTTAAACTAAACTAACTGACCAGTCAATATTACAGTATTTTGAAGTCTGTAATCATTTTCAGCAAATTAAATATAGTATGCAACTGAATTAATCCAATTTTTACCAGACATGTCCAGCAGTCCCATGCTTATTTAAAATGACTGCTATAGTAATCATATTGTCTGTCTGCCTATCAGTGATGCGATAACTTGAAAAGTTATACATGGTTAGCAAGACACTTAATTTTAGGGTCACTTGCTCATAGGTCAAGGTCATCAAGACTTAAAATAGATAGTTCAACTAAAAAGGACCTCTACTACTATAAGTATTAAACAACACTCACATTGAAATATTGCTCAAAAAAGAAATTTTTATATACATCTGAAAATACACTAATACAGGTTTTGATGTTTAAGTTCTAGCAATGTACATACTGGTAGAATTTACTGACAATAATGAAATTGCTGTTATTCCACATAACTGGTTGGAGGGCAATAGTTGTGCTGTGTGGCCGTCACATATACGAATTACCTCCAAACTGAACAACATGGTCCGGCAAAAAACAGAGCCGGGGGAAACATGGGTTGCATTACCCATACGAGAATTGTATCGAAATGGTAAGATATTCAGGTGTTCCTTCTTTTTCCTACTTTTCCTACTTTTTTAACAAAAACTCCTACTATTCATATTCTGAAGGACACATTTCTAGTTGAAAATAAAGTCCACAAAAAATGAAGTATGCAAATTGTCTGACTGGTTTCTGTTAATGAAAGGTGTTGTGCACCTTGTTTCAGCAACAGAAACTCCTAAGCATTGTTTCACTTAAATATGCCAAAGTATACCCATGGTCATTGAAATTTAGTATAATATTAGTGTAGGTTAATTAGTCTATTACATGTAATTTGGTATTTACCTAATTAAATTTGCTGAAAAAAAATACATGAATAACTGGATTTTCTTAATATTTATAGTCATTGTAGCTGTTCTCCTTTTACATATATGCAGCAAAGTTTCAATTTTTTCTCCTGCTTTAAGCTTCCTATGATGCTGTCAGGAGCAAATTGAAAAAAGCGGAAAATGAGTCAGATCTATGCACTACAGCCCTGTCTGACAATGACGAGGAAGAAGAGCACAACAAGAAATCTAAGCGCGCCCACAAAAGGTACATGTGATTTAAATGTATTATTATTAAAAACTAAGTCTTCTAGAAGAAGGTTTACAGCTTAAATAGGCTAATCTGAAACTGAATCTGATCTCTAATTGGATAGAAAATAAGCAGAAATTGATTAGCTCTAAAATGTGAAGAAGACAATATCCAACAAACCTGAAAGTATCGAATGAAACCAAAAGTAGCATCTTTCATGAACTGGAAATTCACATTTCTGTATTCATAGGTTACTAAAAATGGGCTACTTAAGTCTTTTGTAGTGCTTTATCGCAAAATTCTCAACTAAATCTTAGTTTAAGAATCAGTCATCTAAGTTACTTAGAATTGCTATAATTGATACTTTAAGTATCAATTATAGCAATTCTAACAATGTGTCAATTACACATGATGACCTGCAGTTACAACAAACAATGTGACATGTGTACACCAGTTTGACAATATCCCACCTTGATGTTGCCGACTTTGATCAGACGGGTGTTTTCACACTTCAACTTAATGAGATGAAAAAAACATTTGAATTCAATTGTCGGGAACAAAAAATCCTTTTGACATACCCAGAGTCTCAGTATGTCAAAATTTATAGATAAAGAAGGAATTTTGACAGGACTATAAACATTCTTCGACTTCTGCAGAATTTCGAGATAAGCAAGTTTGAGTTACTGAGAATCAACTGTATTTTTAAAACATCTACGTATTTAAGTATCAACATTTAAAAGTTGGGCCAAAATGTTTAGTTTTCTCATTAAGTTATTACTAATTTGCCCCTATTGTATGATTTCTGATTCTTCCCATATACCTTAAGTGGACATAGTATACATATTAAAAGAAATATTTTTACATGTTTTAAGGTATATTTTAATATAAATTCAATTTTGCTTGATTCTCATTAAATGTTCAGTAATTTGATAATTGACTTGCAAATTGATCAGCTCAGGATGTTCTTTTTTTACCAATTTAGAATGTACTGACAAATCATTTCTAGGCCCAGAGTGTATTCTTCCGATGGAGATGAACAGTGTTACAACAATCAACACACAGAATCTGGAACAAGTCAGTCACAGCCGTCTCATAAGAAAGGTGCACTGCCAAATCCTCCAAGAGAAACTCCTTCATTGACAGGTGCAGCCTTTGGTCAGAAATCTGCTCCCGATACACCAAGGCATACTGCCGTCAGGTTACCATCAGGTATAAATAAGTTTTATTAATTTGAATTAGTCTGCAATACTCTGCAATATAAGCAGTTGTTGTGGGTTAACCAGATTTTTTGTGAGCAAACACTTCTTCTGCCAGGGAAACCACATTTAGCATGTACACACAGTGGTCCTCATGAAACTGTGACTTTATAGCAACCAATTCAGAATCCTTATTCCACAGACTGTTGAATTTTTAGGCCACCTGAGCACATAGTGCTCATAGTGAGCTATTGTGATCAGTGGTTGTCTGTCATCATCCGTCGTGCGTCAACATTTGATGTTTACTCTCTAACCACAATAGTGATATGAGATGATACTTGGTCAGAATGTTTGTCTTGACAATATCTAGACCAAGTTTGAATATGGGTCATGTCTGGTCATTAAATAGGTCACCTGGTCAAATCTGAGAAAATTCTTGTTTACACTCTAGAGGCCACATTTGTGACACAATATTGATGAAACTTAAGAATGATTGTCTTGGCAATATTTAGGCCAACTTCGAATATTGATCATGTTGGGTTAAAATCTAGGTCACTAGGCCAAATATCCAGAAAAACATGTCAGGCATCACCTTTTGTCTCAGGTGAGCGTTGTTTAAATGAATTACAAATTTTGTGCCAATTTTATTATTAAGGACTTTTTGAAATTCACATTTTTTCTCTTTCTTATAAATTGTCCGTTTGACCCTTAATGTTTATCAATTGAATACAATTACAGGCGAAACTTGACACATATATTTGGGGTCATAAATGTAGATAACTGACCATTTTCATGGCAGAAAACTGTGAAAACTATTTGCTAGCAAAATAAAATTTCAAGTGGCAATGCAAAAAAATCAGTTTATCTCAAAGTACAGTTTTAATTGTTGGAAAAGGGGCTAAATAGTTGCTGAATACGTAAATTGTTAATTACATTTCTATTGATTTTTGAGGTCAGTCTGTTAAAGGTCAAGGTCACAGTGACCCGAAACAGTAAATCAGTTTCCAGATGATCACATAAGAATGTTGTGGCCTAAGATCATGAGTGTGTATGTGTGCAAGTAGTTTATCTTGCACAATTACTGAATTATATCATTTCATGTTCTATGGGCTAATTTAAACCACTGCTTGTTATATTCAATACAGACCATTCCCACACTGACAGAATACATAATTCTACAGAATCTACCTCAATGACTTCTTCTGCACCAGCTCCCAGCACTATTGGTATGTTATTTATAGAAACTTCTTCTGTATTGGAATTTGGAAATATATTTTGTCATATTATCTCAATCTTATGTTGCCTATGAACTGCGAACATGAAAATTTCTAAGATAATCTGAAAAAATCAAATTATGACATAAAAATATAATTGAAACTTGCCTGAATCATACCAGCTCCTATAATTATTTGTAAATATAATCTCAGTCTAAAATTTTTAGCTAAGCTGTTTTGGGGGGAAACATAGCCCCTTCGTCCGCTGCAGTCCGCCAAATTTTTTTCAACTATTCAAATACCATTGCCAGGATCATTGTTAAAATGTGAGTAGAAAAATGCAGCCCCAACTAGGCACGGTTCCCGCAGCTGAGCATCACACTCATGGATTGTTCTTGTTATTAGTTCCCTACCGGAAGTTTGTATATTAATAGGTTATATTGTACAGATGGTAATAATTTCATTTTGTTTTTCCACTGTATTCAAAATTGTGGTTACTATGGTAACAGAAATTGTAAAAAAAAAACAACAAAAAATGTTGATCCTTCAATAACTTTAATCTGTTTGAGCATTGGTAATGTTAGTTGGTAAGTAGATGGCTATGTGAAGATGAGGCACATCAGTCTGTTTTCTTCCTTGGCTCAAAATTATCTATTTTTTTATATGGGAAAAGAAACCTAAGAAAAAATGTAAAAAAAATCTGAATTCTGAAATGTTTATGCTAGTAAATAAGTGGCAATGTGTAAAATATGAACATCAATTAGTTTTCATGAAAGTACTATGGTAACAAGATAGGTAACAATATTTCAAAACATATGATTAAAACTTAGATTTTCTGAAATGGCAAACTAACACATAATCAGACTAACCAATTATTGAATATTAAAATTCTAATATCACTGCAGAACGGGTAGGAATTTCCTGTGTTGAAATCAACACCATTTACTTGTTTATAGAGGACTTTGAATACTATGCAGGCATGCACCTTCTTTAAAGAACTTATAATAAAGAAAATAATTGAAAGCCCAGCCAGCTTTGCAAAGAACAGTAATTGCATCAACTTTTTTTTCTCCAGCCAGAGACATAAGGATTTTCACGATGATGGAGAAGATACTTCAACAACAGTCAACCATGCAGGACACACTTGGTCAGGTCCTGGGTATTGTACGGACTCTGGCTGCAGGGTCTGTTGTAGACCAGACCACACTACCAGAAAGGGTCAACCTTCCTGTGACCTCTGTTGAAGAAATGATAGTGTTAAATGAACAGCTGTCTGAAGAGACAAAATTTTGCTGGTTTGGTATGCAGTTTGTTTTATTTAATTAATTTTAAGATGGACTTTACAAAGAAAATGAGAGTTTTTACTGTCAACGAGGTCCATGACATTGTTTAAAATCTCAGCTTTTGCTTCATGGTTTTCTTTATTCATTACAATTGTATACACATGTATTATTATTTGCAGTAATATTGCTTTTCTAACCATAGGCTTTTCAAACTTTTTTTGTGTATAGTGTCAAACTCAGGACAAGTTACATAATTCTTTCTTATTTATTTTCATAAGAACTGACCTTTGAAACTTAGACAATTGCTTCAAACCCTTTAAAATTTACAATATCCTTGCTGTAAGTGAACAATTTTTCCAATTTTCAATAATTGTTTATAGTGTCAAGCCACAGATGAACTTTGCATATACACTAGTCAAAAGTTCTAAGTGCACACTTGATAAATGTTAATTTTTTTAATTATTTGATTGAATCTTTTAAAATAGTGTAAACTACCATGAAGAAGAATCAATATTCTATTAAAGCACACCAAACATTTTAAGTCTGCTTAACCAGATTAAAAAATAATAATATTTTAGCTCACCTGTTCTCAGAAAGCAATTCTCAAGTTAATTATCATTGCATCGGCTATCATCTGTGATCGTTTTCTCATCTCTGTATAATTTAAATTTCATGCAAATTTAAAGGAAATACTGTAGTTTGCCATTCCATTGCACTGAAATAGCTTTCTGTAGCTTTGTAATCGTCTGCTGGGCACGATGAGCCAACACACTCAACTCTATTTTATTCATAACGTTTTTATATGATTTCAAGGAGAAAATTCCATCTTTAACACAATGTTCTGTGCCAAAAGTTTTTGAATTGTCTAACAGTTTGGGATGATACAATTCTCTATGATAGATGTGTAACAACCTTTCCAAACGAAAAAATGTATTCATTTCGATAAAATTGACCAGTTTTCGGACATGCGTTTTGACCAAATAAGCGTCATTTTCGAATAATTCGATTTTGAAGTTTATTGAATTTCTATAAATTTTAGTTTTAAATTTTTATTTATTTGACAATTATCCAACAAATGTTACACTAATATTTTCGACTTTACGATGTTTTACGTAAATATTTAATGACGTAATTGAGTAACATCAGCGTTCAACGTAAGCAACGTAATCAATCTAGAAAATAATATCGTTTGATTTTCTTCTTAAATTAATAAAATATGCAAAAATAAGGTATTTCTTTTGCATTTACGAAAACCGTCAAGATTTTTTTACAACAAATTTGAAGTTGTGCCTGTGAAAAGAATTTTGACGGCAATGTCGTTGTCGGCTTACGTCAACCGTTCCATGGTTACAATTTGTTGGTGTGTTTTTCGTGTTTGTCTGGAGTCGGTGAACATGTGAAAAACAAAAACGATTGTAAAAAATTTAATTTCGCTTTCCCCACGGGGATAATGCATAAATAGCGTATGCCGACGTGGATGACGTAAAACGTAAAACATATGCAAGGTTTTCAAAAAATTGTTATTGGTAATTCATTATTAACATAAAGTCAAACTTTCATTCAATTTCAAAAAGTTACTTTAGGATATTCAAACTTGAAAAGTGTGCACTTAGAACTTTTGACCAGTGTAGTATGTTAATAATCTTCTCTATGTGTTTCTGTTTAGGTAAACCATCTGTCTGTATTGGGTGGCCAAAACAAAACTGACATGTGTCGGCGGGTTATGCGGCATTGTATGACCAATGCTGTTGCCACATTGTACAATTGGTATGGCAAAAAGCAGAAACACCCATTTGGGACGCTCAGATTGGCAGCTGCTGTGCAGAGTACGTATATTTAATTTTTTTGTTCCCCAAAGGGTGAGCATGTAGTTGCCGCTTTGTCCGTCCGTCAGTATTTTCTTGTCCGTAACAAAAAACCAAAGGTATTTAAGCTATTGACATGAAACTCCACAGGTGGATAGATCTCAATGAAGAAAAGTGCAGTGCACAAGAACCATAACTTTCCACTGCCAAATTTTGGAGTTATTTCCCTTTTTTCATAATTGATTTTTGTCCAAAGCAGAGCTTCAAAGTATTCAAGCTATTGACACGACAAGAAACTTCTCAGGTGGATAGATTTCATCGAGGAGAAGTGCAATGCACAAGAATGGTAACGCTCCATTGCCTAAATTTGGAATTACTGCCCTTCTGTGTTGTTTTTTCAGAATTGCATTTTGTCCAGTACAGAACTCCAACAGTATAAAAGCTGCTGATTTAAAGATTGACAGGGTATAACTCTCATAATGGAGTGGTGCAATGCAATAGATTCACAACCAAAATTTAAAAATTCTTAATTGCATATTTTAACATTTTTAATCATTTTTAGCTACTACCCATAACCTATCTTTATACTTTGTTTGGAGACAAAAATTTTAAATTTTTTATGAGTCCCAGCCAGATTTTATGAGTATAGGACTCGGACCTGCACTAAAAATTAACACTGCTATGTGTCATATGCGACTTGGTCACTGTACAAACACCAGTGTGGGCAAACCCAGTAGAGTTTGAATCATTCTGAAAGTGTTATATATTTAAAATACAACTAAAATTTGTATCCACTCTGAATATTTCAGAAGCAGTTATGCGATCTGCACGTTGCACATCAGCAGAAGTTGAGCTAAACTGCAGAGAGTGGTTTAGAACAGCCTCGGATCGTGACGGTGGTCGAAAAAAGAGGGCTGCTAAGACACAAGACACTCCAGTGATTCAACTAACCGAAGAATAACATTCACACATTTCTTCAATGCAAACAAAACGTCTGGCAGAACAAAATTCATTTGAAATTGCAAGGCTCATGAAACTTTTGCTTTCTCATAACATTAAATAACAACAATTCATTAATTCACTTATAAAAGTGTTGGTAATAAAAGGTGAATGATCTGCTAACATGAATTCATCACCCTGTAGATTATTTGAGGTCGACACATTAAATCATATGATCCTGTATTATTTGGATGCTTTCTGACAGGTGGGTCCTTGCTGAATGGTCCATGTCTTAGTTAAAAAAAAACTCATTTTTATGCATCCCATTATATTTGGGTTGGGTGCATATAACCTCATGTCGGTTACAGCTTTGCTTCCATGCTTCAACCATATTATTTTTTTCAGATGGTCTGGTCTGCTTACTATAAGAAACTGGTTTGATAACTTAATCTTAAATACTATGAATGTTATAGTTCTTGTTTGACTTAGAATTGACATTTTAGCAGCTGGATCCTTTTTTTTGCAAGCAAGAACTACTATGCTATGTATCAATACTGTGTACAAGCTGTTGTGTCCAAACATATGAATTTTGTTTTTTCTTGGACACTTATCACAAATACTCTAGCTTCTTATTATTTGACAAGTTGTTATCTGTCTTTGTGTTGGTAGCTTTTGTACATTATGCATATAATGCTTTAATAATATAATTTTTACTTAAAAGAAGTGCATAATTTCATTAATTTATTGTGGTAATAATTTTACCATACCAAATATTAAGTGCTTGCAAAAATATTTTACCTAAGACTGAATATGTTGAGCATCAGTGCATAAAAACACACAAAACATTTGAATTAGGATTGATGTTTTTGAAAATCTCAACTGATATATTTAAAGAATTTTGTTTGAATTGTTTTAAAGTTAGAGCAAATCTTTTAAAACATACATAAAAACTGCAAATAAAGTTGTTTACAGAGTGTAAATTTATGTTATAATTGTCTCTCTTATTAAAGAACAGATCAATCAATGATAGGAGAAATGGGTTGCTATTCGTTTTGCATCGATGTCATTTGTAATACTTTTAAATACTATTGGCCACTTCGTAGTGGAAAAGATAGTACTTTGTTATATGCAGCATTTCAAGAAAGTAATTATTTATTTAGTATTAGTAAAAGTTGTTTTAGGGTTTCTAGTGTCCAACATGTCTTTAAACATTTAAATACTATCCAATGCACTTCACAAGTAAAAAAATTGTCAGTATTAGTTATAACAAATTTAATTGAATTGTTTAAGGCTAACTTGAACTCTAATATTCATAATACAACAGGTAAACTGCGAACATATTCTTCATTTAAATATATTTTTTGTAGAGAAAAAAAATTTCTGTAGTCAAAGATAGAGATGTCCATAGCTTATTAACAAAGATAAGAATTAGGGCACATAAGTGAAATATTGAAGTATGAATATTTGTGTTGAAGATGAGATACATTTCTCAATGATCTGTGATGTCTTTTCTACTCAAAGAGAAATATTTTGTTTAGTAAAACTAGTACCATTAATTCAAATTTAATACTTTTGTCTAATGACTACAAATTTGTGTGGCTAATGTCTTCTAAAGATCCTGAAAAATAGTGTTGTTGTTTGCTAGGTTTGTGCACTATATTTACTCAGAAAGATGGGCATTGTTGAATAATGCTGGTAAAAGTAAAAGTAAAAAGTCTATAGGTTTGTTGAAAGGTTCATAATTACTGTGTACAAATATAAATTTCTATTTCAATAGCAAGAATTTTTTCTGTGGGCTTTTTTGTAATGTCTCTATTACATGAGTGTTTATTATTTATACAGTAAAAAGTTAATTATAAAGCCTAAGTGTATTAATTTGTCACTTTATTCATTTATTTACTTATTTTCCTTACCCTTAGTTTATGGTCCTATCTGCATATTTCTGCATTTCTACACTTGCACTTAACTCATAACAAAGTCTAGAGTGCAGACATAGCAGCTAGGTCTAGGTGTTTGAAACTAATACCAATTAAGCTTGTATTGTATTATCATCCTATTTTACATTATCCTATTTTACTCAAACCGTTGTTTGTTAGTTTTTTTACTGTGATTATTATGTCATGTAAATGACCCATGATTGGTAATAAAATATTATTATTCTATTCAATCCTTTTTTTAGCTCACCTGAGGTCCTCATCCACTAGTAATACTGGAACGCCACGATATGACCTATACTGTGTCGATATGACATAAAACCCAATCAAACATCCGATATCTGGCCGATGTGAAATCCTAATGTCGGGCCGATAAAGAAATTTATCTCGGCTTGATGTCGGGCCGATAGCAAATGTTTGCTGTTGAGCCAATGTCGGGCCGACATCGAGCCGTGTTGCACATCCGATATCGTGCCGATGTGAAAACCGATGTTGGCCCGATGTAGATGTCCATATCGGCCCAACATCGGCCCGATATAAAATGTTTGCTGGGACATGTTGTAAAGAAATATGCATCATTGTTCGCTGGGAAAAAAGTTCTCGCCGGAACAATTTACATGTTTACAACATGAAACCGTGTTTTCCGTGAAGCTTCATCATCCTTACACGGTACTACATTCCCCGAGTTTTGAAAGCTTCGTTTGTCTGTCTTATAAAGAGAAAAAATGTTGGTCATACTCACTTTTTGTCAACAAATCAGCGCTTTCGCTCAATCCCAGAAGTGGCTTTCGCTCATTTTGGTTATGTTCTCTTTTTGGTTGTGGAGCGAATGTTTACCGGGCGTGTATAATACTTTTTTTATACTATTTTAGGTTCGCTGATTGGTCGAAATAACAGTGTGATGTCAAGCTATTTTGTTCCATGTCGCCGAAGCACTCAGGCGAAGCACTTAAGGTGAGCATCTAAAGTTTGCATTTCATTTTTTGAAATACACACCGTTCAACCAGATATGGTGTATGCCGCCGAAAGTTTCGTATGTGCATGCACGTTTTTCGATGATTGCAGGGAAATAGTTGAATATCATGGAATATTTAAAACATTTCAAGTTTGGTAATAAAAAAGGATATTTGCGGCCGATTCATCAAATGACATATTTTGTTGAAAATTTGCACATTTTTTTTCTGCAATTTCTCTATCAATAATATTCTTTGTACGTCATGATTTCGTCAGAAGATTCCTTATCAAACACGTAATCAATCTGTAAAATTTTTCTGCTAAGAAACTGTGGAAAAATCTAAAAATCAGGCCAATACTCACTTTTACCGATAAACGTACATGTACATACGCAACTGTCGTCGGCATACCCATGGCATACACCATATCTGGTTGAACGGTGTGAATATAAACTCACCGTGGGGAATCAATATTATATAGTTATTTGGTTTTTTGACAGGGAATGTGAGGATATATTGCCGGTCTGGGTGTCATATTACCCGAGCCGCAGGCACCCAGACCGGCAATATATCCTCACATACCCTTTCAAGGAACCAAATAATTGTTTTATTATACTGCAAAGACTTTTTCAGACAAAATTAATAAGAAAACATCGATTTTTCGATTATTTCGCTTATTTAATGCCGAACGGCTTAATTCCCCTCTGAGAACCTCAATAATTACATGTCTGACGTCATTAATTTACCTGCATGACGTCACTTCTATAGAAATTGAATGGACTATCCATTTGATTTTTATTCACAAAATTTGAGAATAATCTGATCGTTTTCAATGTTAAAAACATAACATAAATATTTTATGTAACAATTTTAGTAATTCCTAAGCATACCGCTTTATAATTTACAAGATCGGCTTCAAATTATGCATTTTTACGGAAATTCAAAACAAAATGTCGGACGACAACAAAAGGTGGGAGGCCAGACGGGGAAATTAAGGCGCGTGCAGTTCATATCTACGGCCGATCCGTAAATACGGATATACATCAGCGGCAAATTATCCAATCAAATTCAAGGAAATTTCTTTGCAGTATAATAATATATAGTTATTTGGTTTCTTGACAGGGAATGTGAGGATATATTGCCGGTCTGGGTGTCATATTACCCGAGCCGCAGGCGAGGGATAATATGACACCCAGACCGGCAATATATTCTCACATACCCTTTCAAGGAACCAAATAATTTTTTTATTATACTGCAAAGACTTTTTCAGACAAAAATAATAAGAAAATATCGATTTTTTTTATTTATTTCGCTTATTTAATGCCGCACGGCCTAATTCCCCTCAGAGAACCTCAATAATTACATGTCTGACGTCATTAATTTACCTGCATGACGTCACTTCTATAGAAATTGAATGGATTATCGATTTGATATTTATTTACAAAATTTGAGAATAATCTGATCGTTTTCAACGTTAGAACGGAATGTTCGCTAATGAAAGCTTTCAATCGGTACCTTTGTTGTTGCTGAAAATGGTGTGGTAGTCCTGAAAGACAAAAACTGTTTTGGTGCGGACAAATTTTACGAGTACTATTCACGAACAACCCTTATTTTGCTTCTTTTTAGCTTAAAAGTGAGATGTCATATATTGCAAAAAAAATTTAACACACATTAACTGTTTCCATCTGCTTTAAATTGCTATTTTAGCACAGATTCCGACAAATCTCACGTTTTGGGCTAAACAAATTTTGAGTACTAGTTACGAACCAAACTTTTATGAGTACTAGTTACGAACCAAATCTACTATAATACAGTTTATGCATATTTCCAAATTTTAAAACATATAACACATGATGTAGTGTTGTTTGTGAATAGTACTCGTAAATTTGTCCAAAACACTTTTTTGACTTTCAGGACTTCACAGCACTATTCTCAGCAACAACAAATTTACCGATCGAAAGCTTTAAATAGCGCGCATTCCGTGCATATGCTTTTTGGAAAATAAAATAATATCTTAAAATATTTAGCTTTTTTCGTCCGAACACGCCCTCGCGTTCTAAAAATGTTCGTGAACAGTACTATTGAATCCCCATGGTGTTAACGGAAATAGAATTTTAGGGACTTTTAAGATCTCGCTATTTCTATTTACTGTTCTTACGTGCATTACCAAATGAAAAACAAGGGACCGTCGAAGACGGGTGATGCTCACCGAATGGGTACTTTGTTACTTTGTATAATTATTGAGGTGAATTTTGAAAATAGTGTAGTGCTGTGAAATAGATATTTTAAAATCCAAGTATAAATAACAAAGTTATGGACCAGACATGATTTAGGTTCAAGGTCATGCTGTGACCTTTACCTCCAAGGAAGCGACCCGAATGTTATGTGACACGTGGCCTCGATACGGTAATCATGTCAGTGAAATAATTTTAAAATCCAATTATAAATAGCAGACAGGACAAAATATTGTTTCAAGGTGATGCTGTGACCTTGACCTTCAATGTAGCGACCAAAAAGTTGTGCGACACGTTGTCTCATTTTGGTGATCATTTCTGTGAAATAATTTTAAAATCCGATTTCAAATAACAAAGTTATAACAATTTGTTGTTTTAGGGCGGACACGATGTTGCTTCAAGGTCATGCTGTGACCTTGACCTTCAAGGTAGTCACCCAAATGTTGCGTGCAAAATGTCGTCTCATTATGGTGATCATTTCTGTGAAATAATTTTAAAATCCGACTTCAAACTAAAAAGGTCCGGACACGATTTTTTTGCAAGGTGATGCAGTGACCTTGACCTTCAAGTTAGCAAACCAAATGTTTCGCTCCACATGTCGTGTCGATATGATGATCATTTCTGTAAAATAATTTTAAAATCCGACTTCAAACAAGTGCTGTCACTTGAAATTGACATATGCCCCCGAAATGCAGCTTTGAAATCGTATTGGTATACATACGTAGTAAAAATATACCTGTGAGAGTTAAATAGTAAATAGTAAGGGTCCATAAACCTTGCAACAAGAGGGTCCATAGGGTCGCTCACCTGTCAACAACTGCTCAATGGTTGTAAGAGTTGTGTGCAAGTTTGGTAAAATCAAGTGAAAACATAAGCTGTTATTGTGGAGAAAAGGTCAAATAGCTTACTTTGGCTCTTTCAAGGGCCATAACTCTGGAACCCATTATGGAATGTAGCTGGTTCAAAAAAGGAACCTAAGTCTTATAGTAACTCAAATATTGTACAAGTCTAATTAAATTCAAATAAAAGATGAAGCTGATATTGTGCAGACAAGGTCTAAATAGTATATTTCTGCACTCTCAAGGGCCATAACTTCGGAACCCGTAATGCAATATTGCAATTTCAAGAAAGGAACCAAGATCTTATGGTAATGAAAGTGAAGATCAGACCAAAATTAAGACCACTAGTGTGCAGACAAGCTTTTATTATAACTTGACGAAGTCACCTAGTTTTCAAGGTCACATGACCCTGTCTAGAACTTGACCTAGATATCATTTAAGATAAACATTCTGACCAAGCTTGAAAAAGAGGACAAAATTAAGACCTCTCGAGTGCTGACAGCTTTTATTATAATTTGACCTAGTGGCCTAGTGTTTTAAGGTCACATGACCCAGTTTCAAACTTGAACTAGATATCATTGAGATAAACATTCTGATCAAGCTTGAAGAAGATCAGCCCATAACTAAGACCGCTAGAGTGCAGACAAGCTTTCATTAATTTGACCTAGTGACCTAGTTTTTAAGGTCACGCGACCCATATACGAACATGACCTAGATATCATTGAGTTAAACATTCTTACCAAGTTTGAAGAAGATCCCACCATAATTAAGACTGTTAGAGTACAGAGGAGGTTTTCTAAAATTTGACCTTGTGATCTAGTTTTTAAGGTTACATGACACTGGGACCTAGATCTCATTGAGATAAACATTTTTACCAAGTTTAAAGAAGATCTGACCAAAATTAAGACCACTAGAGTGTGGGCAAGCTTTTTCTCTAATTTGACCTAGTGACCTAGATTTCAATGTAACACGACCCAGTTTAGCATCTGACCTAGATATCATTGAGATTAACATTCTGACCAAGTTTAAAGAGGATGCCAACAAATTAAGACCTTTAAGAGTTTTTTCTTGAATTTGACCTAGTGACCTAGTTTTCAAGGTCACGTGGCCAAGTTACGAACATGACCTAGATATCATTGAGATAAACTTTCTGACTAAGTTTGAAGAAGATCAGACCAAAATTAAGACTGTTAAGAGTACAAAGAAGCTGTTTCTATCATTTGACCTTGTGACCTAGTTTTCAAGGTCACATAACCCACCTTCGAACTTGACCTAGATATTATTGAGATAAACATTTTTACCAAGTTTGAAGAAGATCGTACCAAAATTAAGACCGCTAGAGTGCGGACAAGCTTTTTCTATAATTTGACCTAGTGACCTAGATTTCAAGGTCACATGACCCAGTTAGTAACTTGACCTAGATATCATTGAGATAAACATTCTGACCAAGTTTGAAGAAGATCGGATAAAAATTAAGACCGCTAGGGTAAGTATTTAGGGTTAGGGCTAGATAAAGACCTAAGGGTTAGGGTTAAAGACCTTAGGGTTAGGGTTAAATGAAAAAGCCCATAACTGGACCAAAAATAAGCGGTTTTGAAGATAAAGCATGGACAAGATTTTAATATAGAAGTTAGGGTTAGTTAAGACCTTAGGGTTAGGGTTAAAGATGTTAGGGTTAGGGTTTAGGGTTAGGTGAAAAGGCTCATAACTCGGCCAAAATTAATCCGACCAGAAATTCCTTATGATATGCACAACTAGACTTGGTGACAAACACTCCTGTGAAGTTTCAATGAAATCCCTCAAGCGGTTATAGAGAAGAAGCGAGGACAAGATTTTGCTAAAAAGGACCATAACTCGGCCAATAATAATCCGAGAAGAAAATCCTGACGATATGCACAACTAGGCCTGGTGACAAATACTCCTGTGAAGTTTCAAAGAAATCCCTCCAGCGGTTCAGAGAAGCGAGGACAAGATTATTTCGGACGGACGGACGGACAGACGGTGTGATTACTATATGCCTCCCTTCGGGGGCATAATAAAAAAGTTATGGGCCGGACACAATTTTGATGCAAAGTGATGCTGTGACCTTGACTTCAAGGTAGCGACCCAAATGTTGCGCGCGACACATCGTCTCCTTATGGTCATCATTTCTGTGAAATAATTTTAAAATCCGACTTGAAATAAAAGTTATGGGCCAGACACGATTTTTGTGCAAGGTCATGGTGTGACCTTGACCTTCAAGGTAGCGACCAAAATGTTTCGCGCGATACGCCGTCGCATTATGGTGATCATTTCTGTGAAATAATTTAAAAAATCCAACTTAAATAAAAAAGTTATTGGCCGGACACGAACGGACGTACGGACAGACTGACCGACAACCCGGCGACTATACGCTCCCCCGAATTTCTTCGGGGAGCATAATAAAGATACATTAGTAGCATTCACTTGTGCAAAATTTGACTAAACGGCATTGGTCGTTATTGAGATTTTGAACGTGGTCGGAAAGAGTGTGGTTAGCCCTTAAAAGTAGAAAACAGAGTTCGATTAGTAACGAGTACTTGTATCACTGAAATGTCTAGGCCATCATTGAAAACAGTGTGTTTCAAGATTTCCAACCATCAATATTGTTCGTGATGGTGTCGATTTTGATGCCAGTGTGAATAAGAAATCTTTAATAGTTTTAGTTTAATCAAAGTTTACACAAATAGACTTCGTCACAGGTTACCAGTCTTTACGAAAGGCACCGGACCGCCGGTCATGTCCGGCAAAATTTGCTTCGGTCCGGCAGTTTTGTGAAGTCGTCGGTCCGGCCGATCGGCAATTTTTCTGGGCATTTTGGGTACAAAAAATCTTGGTGCAAACAATATTATATATATATCATTCTTCGTGTGTTTTAAAAAAGACCGAATGATCAAATCAACTTCGGTGACAAATTCACGAAACGCACGCTTTTTTTCGTGTTGTATTACGTCATTACCGGCGAAGGTTGTTTATTACATTTTGTATGCAGGGATTTAAGAGGAGATGTACCAGTTCATCAACAGATACAACATCAAACATATGAAAATAAATGAAAGATTTTTTATACAAAAAGTTTTTGATTTGACATGAAACCCCCTTTGTGACGAAGAATTGGTGCGAAAAACACCAAGCTGATACAGTACTGACAGAATCTCGTTCACGAGACAAACCGCAAATTAGCGACAATTAATGAAAGCTGCTCACCATAATAGACATTGAGCAGGAAACGTCAAAACAGTTTGTTGTTTTGACATTACCTGCTCATCAACGTATCAAGCTGGTTAACGACGGACGACAACAAACTAACATCGCCGATTTTGACCGACCAAAAGATCGTCGATCAGTTAAGTACCGACACCTTTGGATATTGATGACGGTGATCTTTGATTGTTTGTACATTATTTTATTTCTTTTTATTTAAAATATATCTCAATAAATTATATAAAACGTTGTTTTTAAACATTTGTCCAGCATGGAACGTACTCCCTGATGTACCCGTAGATTTCACGGTGTGTTAATTACGCAACACCGCGATATACAATGATCTGACAACAAAACAAAAAGAATTTTGATTGTTTTAGCGCGATTATTTATTTATATCAATATTTATTTACTTAATGGCAGTCTGAATTTCCATTTCATTTGTGTATTCTTGTTCCATAACAGAATAAATGTAGTATACTGTAATTTGTGTCTGAAAAGTAAGGCCTGGAGCCAATATTTTTAGATATAGAATTTTTTTTCAAATTATTTTAGACCACAAGAAGGCTGTTGGAGATGCCAAGTTCCAGCAATAAATGCAGACTGCTAGACAAGTTTCAGTGGACATAATTGGGAGTGCCAATGCAAATTTATATCATCTGGCACAAAAAGACTTTTCCATATTTATTTTTGGCATTTTTTCAAGAATAAAATAGATTGAATAATCTGTATTGTTGTTTTGTAACATATGAGGGGGTAAAAGTGAAAATAGAGCTATTTGATTAGCTTCAATGTATTTGTAGCATAAATATAATGAAATAAGTTAGTTTTATGAAGAATATAATCGTTTTTGTTTCGGTCTGGCAAATTCTTTTTCGGTCTGGCAGAATTTTTTTTTCACCAGACCGGATGACTGGCAGTTTTTCATCCCTTTCGCGAAGACTGGGTTACAAGTAAAAAGGGTGCAGAACTTTGAAATTAGTGTAAGTACTAGACTAATATCTCCCCGTACATTCAATCGATACTGTTATCTTTTCTTCCCTCAGGGATTGCTGTTTTACATTCACTTTTCACACCCTCCAAAACCACTCAAATACCTCATATACCACATTGAAGGCACAGACACCTGTTTAGAGGTCCTTTTCTTGCCAGTATGTCAGTAGAGCTATATAGGCTTAAAACAGAGCTCTAGTATCGTTTGGTCAATTCCAGCTAATAAATGAGCGATCTGTATCACGAGATGCAACTTCAATCACCCAGAACACACAATATCTCCGTTTTCGAAAAAAAAATCTTGTTATATTAAATAATTCAGAATTTTCCACCAAATTTAACGGTTTTTTGAACCCGGCTCTAATGCGCAGCCAAGTCGTTTTTCAAATAAACCGGGCTTAATCGGTAAAGAAGAGATTCCGAGTGAAAACTTCCATAAATTTTGATAATTAATTTGGATTTTCTCCACCAATAGACGAATTTATGTTTAGTTACTAGTGTCATAGGAAATATTATTAAAGGGTCTATCAACGGGAATCAACATTTGTTCGGTAAGTTACCATTTTGTCTTCGAAATTAATGTTACTTTGTTATCTTTCCATGGTTATGTTATGTATGAACTGTTATTTTTTGAAAACTGGGATATTTTGTGTTCTAAGTGATTGTAGTCTCATGCTGTAGATCATCCGTTTTATTTCCTGAAATTGCCCACTTTTGGATCTAGAGACCTGTAAGCCTATATATAGGCCTATATAGCTCTATAGGCATATAGGGCCAGCAAAGGACCCCTAAACAAGTGCCTGTGATTGAAGGTTGTACAACTTCACCGACTTTTAGTTATGTTTAAATTTAGTTTATCTTGTATATTATCTGGAACCAGAAATGGTCCATTTGGCATACTCGTCGACTTTTTTAACAGTCACATAACTTTGGGATCAGTGAATAATTACGTTATTAATTATGGAATGGCTCGGTATGCTATTTTTAGAATAATTCCAATTTCGATAGCGCGCAGAACATGACGATATTATGTCGTAATGACGTCACTTGAAAATTTTCAATATAATTCAAAGTCGCTTTTCATGTAGATCTAATGGTATTTTCACAACACATTAATCGTGGCGTAAATAAAATTAAAATAAAAGCAAATATTTTAACTCCAAGACTATCTTCTGCGTGTTCTGTCAATATTCCGGCTAAATTAAAAACTTTTACAACCTGCAACCGTCAGTTTGTTTATCTACAATTAATTAATCTTTTCGTCAATATGACCGGTTTGCAGAGTGCACAATGCCCTTATTTATTTAAAAATAATTTAAAAATAAAATTGTCACCCATCAAATCAAATATTCTTCAAAGCTATAACTTTTCCACTCGTATAAAACTAAATGATGGACGAGCAGATCGTATCCTTTTATATCCAAGTGCAATTTAAAGAGTGGTACAGAGCCAAAGGCTCTGAGTGAGCTATTGTGATCAGAGGGGGACCAGATGTCCGTCGTCCGTCAACTTTTTGTTTGTGAACGCGATAGAGGTCACAATTTTTAATCGATTGTTATCAAACTTGGTCAGAATTTTGCTTTTGGGGATGTGTCGATCCCTTTCGAAACTGGGTCATCTTGGGTAAAATAATTAGGTAACTAGGTCAGATTAAAGCAAAAAATTTGTTAACGCAATAGAAGCCACATGTTTTATCCGATTGTCATCAAATTTTGTATGAATATTGATATTGATAATCTCTACTCAAATTATTAAAATCATGTTCTTGAATTGCCCAGGGGCCCCTTCCCTGAGGATTTTTTCTTTTAAATTCTGTATTTAACCTTTGATTTTCTATAGTTATCAACCAGACTTTGACACAAACTTTATACCATCTTAAAATTCAATCTTTCCTGAACAATTCATTCACTGGTTGTTCAGTGATAAAATTTGAAACAAAAATTTTAGTAGCAGAGTGAAAATTTCAAGTGTCAAAATTCCAATATTTCTACCTGTCTTAAGCTATATTTAGATTCAATCTTAAGATGTATTGGGATACTTACCAGTTGCTGGTCAATAACCTATTGAACTTTGCTGCTTATATATGTGTTATGCAATATTAAGAACTTTGCTCTGGAAGATTTTATGGGGTAAATTTTGTCATTTTCTATGGATACTGACCAAATAAACATTATTACTTTGAAAGTCGGGCTTTTATACAAAATGTTTTATATATTTACACTTCAACTTTTTCCTCTACGATGGAGTCTTATTCATCCAACGAATCATAATATCTGATGGTAAACAGTGTGGCGTATTACTTTATAAGGCATGGCTACAGTAGAACCGTTCACATTAAATTGGACCTTGCACAATGTTTGCCGTGTGACGTCGCCGAGTACACACGTTTTCATAGTGTACGCTCGAAAGTCCGACCCTACTTTCGATAGCGCTGACTATACACATAGCCATCACGAAGGAGCTGGTTAAAAAGCGGGTAAGAAATTGAATAAAGAGTAATTATTTAATTCTTTTACTTTAAATACTTAGACTAGCAAGAAATAGAGTGCGTCGAGTTATATAATGAACGTGATACAACTTTGACTTGAAAAAATACGATCGATCAACAAAATTTACCAATAAATGTCAATAGTGTCACTTCAAACGTCCATTTCAAAGCTTTATTTACATTTTTTGGCCGAAATTCGTTTTACTATGTGAAGTGTATTCATTACTGTATCACTTCATGTAGTTAAATCTTGTCCCAACCCGCTAGTTTTCGAAAAACTCGAATTTTCATTTGCACTGGTAGTGTGCCAAGATGGTACGGATACTAGCAAAGTCTAAAAAAACAAATGGTCCGGCTACTAGCAGTCTTTATGTACGGCTACTAGGGTTGACTAAATAATCTTTTTCATCAATTTTGTTGTTTTTCTGACATCATGTTATAAATTACTATTAAATATCTCTAAAATAGTTTGAATATAGGCTAAAATGAAATATTTTGATAATTTTCATCGCCTATTATCTCTGTAGCAGTATGCTGCAATCCCCGTTACAAATATACTTTCGACTTCTCTATTTTCGTAAATCATATTTAAAAAATCCGCCCATATACATATAAAATAGATTTGCTTCAGTATTTTCTTTCAGCAGAACATACGAGGACATTTGCCAAATGGTGACGATTCTGGAAGTCTAGATATATTCAACGTTTTGTTCTTCTCTACCGGAGTTATAAACTGTCTTTTAAGATTTCAGATCACTCGGTATTAAGTTAAAGTTTTTTGAGTATGATTTAATATCTTTCTCTCTTTTCAATATTATCTTAATTTTCAGGTTTTGGTCAGGATGTCTTATGATCATGTGGTCAATTATGTCGCAGAACTGGCGGGATTCGTATTCACAGTAAAAACATCTAAATAACTCATCCATGATTGCCCTTTAACCTGAAAAAGATTTCAATATTTTGGAAAAAGGTTTCACATATAGCAGATATTTGAAAACATGAAAGTAAAAGATTATTTGACCTACTTTGCGTACAGTGCAACCTCCTCCCCACAACGGTCACCAAGGGAAAGACCAAAACTGGATGTTGTTTAAAGCTGATTGTTGGCGAGAAGGTTAAAAAGAGTAAAATACCAATATTGTTTGCTTGTAAACTGGCTGTATAAGAGAAGTGGCTGTTGATTTGAGGCGAATGTTCACGGAGGTTACACTGTACTTAAGATGGGTAGCAGTACCTTTATAGTCAGAATCTTATATGCATATCTATTTCTTTGAATGTAATTTATAAACATGATCAGTAAGGAAATAGATGAAAAGGGAACTTTGAAGACCCTCGACCACGACAAATATGAAAATATTGCAGGCTCGGTTTGATTGAGCCTGTTCATGGGCAGTAATGGATATGCTTTTTACCGCCCACATCGCCTAGCCCCGGGTTGAGCGCAACTCAATATTAACACCAATCTACAGTACAATTTTGATCCATCCCAAACGATGGTATGCATATGGCGGTGAACATGGAATCTTCAATGCGGTATTTTCAGATTAATACCATTCCATGTCCAGCGACGTATGGTCCCTAGATAAAAGAATGGGTTTGCCCTAAACGAGAAAACAATGGGCGGAACTAAACAGAATAGAATTTTGAGAGGGAATCTTGGTATATCCCTGGGGGTGATTGAACAATACCCAAATTTATAATGGCTGGGATATTGAAACCACCCTTCTTAAAACTGGCCGAAATATTAAAAAAAAAGTAAATTTAGAAGTACTATAAACATAGTACATAAATATCGTGTTCGACGACCTTCAAAGGACGTAACTGATAACAGCACTGATTGAATGTACGGGGAGACTTTTAAAAGAATAACATAAAATCAAAATGTCTCAAGTATTTAATCATCGGGTATAACAAGTTAATAAATTACTTTTAACTAGAAACGTGTCCATATGACAAGAGTGCCCCCATTTTGCACCAATCAATAAAGGTAGCACCTGTTTTGAATGCCATTTTTGAAGTAAGTATTAATTACTGAAATGTTGGATCGGCAGTGGTTGTTCGAAAGAACGATTAAGTGAACTGAAGTATACATGACGTACGGATTGAGGGGCGGACTGAAGGACAGACGGACATGAGCACATGCAACTCCCCCATCCCCGATGGGGGCACAATAAATGTATGTCTTCATTTATGCCCGCTGTTGTAAACGAACAACTCGCTTACGATGCTATGCGAATATCAAATAACTTTTGATGGGTCTAAATGATTTGTACATACGTTAATTATGTTCAATAACGATCAACATGCACCTGGCCCCTTGTTCACAAAGCATTTCCAATCTCAATTGAGTTTGAGTTTGAAATTTTCATGGCTGATAAATTTGAAATTCCATCAGATATATTTACTACTATTCTACAAAATAGTCTTAAATGGTATGTTGACATTTATGTAAAATCCCATTTTCAGTTTACTTTATATATTTTAGATATATTGCTAAATGAAATTCCTATCTCAAACTCAAATGATAGTGAAAACGCTTTGTGAACATGGGGCCATATCAATATACGGCATTTTCAGTGCACATTTAGGTACTGCTATTCAATACCTAGGTACTGCTATTCACTACCTAGGTACTGCTATTCACTACCTAGGTACTGCTATCTACTACCCATTTACTACACCGCTACCTACAAGTTATATATTGTTGTCCAATCATGATGGTTTAATGGTCTTCTAACCCTCGAAAAAGTTTTAATAAAGATGAAAATTTTTTAAAAAGGTAAATTTGTGTTTTATTCTGATCAAAATCCTGCTACAAATCGTGGCTGACTATCGAACTTATTTTAAACGATACCGATGGTCGCTTGCATGTTTCTGGTCACTTATTATGAGTGCCCGATCGATAACTAGACTCACCGGAAAACACTAGAAAATACCAGAAAAAAATACTTAATAATCTATCTGAAAATACCATGTTCAAATGCTAAAATGGTATATTTTATTATCATAAAGTGATATGTAAATATATACGAATTTGCATAAAATATTTTTCAAACTTTGTCTTAAATCCAACTCCCATGTTCAGCCCATGGTTTCCTCTTACCAATCAGAAATATTTTGCGTTACGACATCTTTCAAGGTTTTGCGTCAATAAACGATGTAGTCAATAGAATTTTAAGCAATTTTCATTAAGGCTGTGAGATTGTCAAGCCATTTAATAGTGTACAATTCAGTGTCATTGTTTATTTCCACTGCATCCCATTGTAACTTGTATAGTAAATATCCAATGATTTCTGCGGCGACCCTTATTGCTACGCATTAAAGGTCTCTTGTATACATATAATTTCATTAAATAAATTCATTAATGCTTATTTCTCAGATCACTAAATGATTCGGGGACGACTAGTAGCCGTACCATTTTTTAGAAAGAAAACGCTAGTAGCCGGACTGTGAATTGGCTAGGAGCCGTACCATCTTGTCACACTACCAGTGCAAATGAAAATTCGAGTTTTTCGAAAACTAGCGGGTTGGGACAAGATTTAACTACATGAAGTGATACAGTAATGAATACACTTCACATAGTAAAACGAATTTCAGCCAAACAATGTAAATAAAGCTTTGAAATGGACGTTTGAAGTGACACGATTGACATTTTTTGTAAATTTTGGTGATCGATCGTTTTTTTTCGAAGTTCACGTTGTATCACGATCATTTTTAACTCGACGCACTCTATTTCTTGCTAGTCTAAGTATTTAAAGTACAAGAATTAAATAATTACTCTTTATTCAATTTCTTACCCGCCTTTTAATCAGCTCCTTCGTGATGGCTATGTGTATAGTCAGCGCTATCGGAAGTAGGGTCGGACTTTCGAGTGTACACTGTGGTTTTGCCACGAGTTGCTTCGAAAAAGCGTGCCATCATTCACTTTGTCGTCAACGTGGCAGTTCCAACAGCCGTTAGAAAAAACCTTAATAGCACGAATTCTTCTATTAAATAACGTATAAAATGAGAGAATTAATGTGTGTAAATATAAGGATTGAATCGATATTTGATCAATCATATAGTTTTCATTTGTGTATGAAAAACAGTTGGACTGTTTTAAGTACGTGTGAAGCACGATGCAATCCTTATATGAATTCATAGGAAAAGAAATGAAACATGACACTAACTTTGATAAGAATTGTCAAGTGGCTATGAGGGATGGGCAGGGGTAAAAGGCGGGAAAGGTCAGGTGGTATGCATCTAGCCTCTACCACAATCACACACTTTTGAGGCGTTTCATTTTTTTCTTATTTCAAAACACACACATACAAATATTTGTTGGCGGGTTCGAAAAAGAACAAATCAACTAAAACTCATCACTCATTGTCCAGATGAAGTGATGCCCGAGTTATAATGTCTTTTTAATATATCTGCTTGCTGTATTTCCGAGTCTTTGGAAAGTCGGACTTGCTTACGTTTCCGAATGCTTTATGACATTCCATTTACTTCTATTTGCATCTAAACACAACATACAAGATGACAGGATGCGACTGTATGTTGCAAGGAACATTTTAGGGAATTATTGGGTCTAGCTATTTTTCTTTTCTCTTCAAACTTTAATTAACCTGTGTAAAATATACTTTTAACAATATTAATTTAAGAAAAGATTTTTTGAACTGCATTTAGGTTTTTGATATTTTTTTATCGATGATCATGAAAATGCAGTAAGACGACCAGGCTGTTCGCAGAAAATTATTATCAAGATTACACTACACCGTATTCTGCAGTTTTTTTTTAATTTCGTGGTCCCAAACGGACTTATTGGTGCCTATTATGTTTTCATCAGTTTTGATCAATAAAGGATCCATAGTTGTATTTATTTTCATCATGTTTACATTCCTTTTTCTAAGAACTTAATCTACGTCATATCAATTGTGGCGTCATCATGTCTTACGCAGTCATAATAATTATTATCAAACATTTACATCCGTTAACAACACCTCGAGGTATCTTGATGATTTGTTGAATATAGATAATAACCATTTTCCACCTCTGATTAATAAAATTTATCCTAATGAACTACAACTTTATAAAGCAAACATTTCAGAGGAGCAAGCAAACATTCCTGACCTTACTCTTTCTATTCAAAATAGATAGGTCACTACTACAATATATGATAAAAGAGATTATTTTAATTTTAATATAGTAAAATTTTCGTTTTTAGACGGCGATCTTCCTCGTGCAACATCTTACGGGGCTTATATCTGACAGCTTGTTCGCTTTTTGAAGAGCTTGCAACGATGTGAATGATTTCAATGAACGTTATCTTTGCACAACAGAAAAACTTTTAAAACAAGGTTATCAGTATCACAAAATAAGCAAAAACCTTTTGCAAGTTTTATCGCCAATGCGCAGATTTAATTAAAAATACAGGTGCAGTTTAAAATCACTTTTGCAACAAGGTATTTCACAGCCATTTTTTTTATGAAGATGAGATTTATAAACTTTAGAAAATAAAATGCAATGTTAATTTCTCCCGGTAATTCGTAAAAAACCATCTGTAAATTCAAAAAGAAAGGTTACCAACAAGATATTTTGCAGCATTCTGCAGGCCTTGTGATTAACTCATCTACATGTGATCTGGTTGCACGACGGTGGTAGGGGTTTAAGAAGTTTTATGACGGTTTATAGGGAAATCTTTTTTTAAAAGAACATATTAGCTCGATTTGTTCCTTTTATTCCCGTCATCGTGTTCTTGCTGATTTGACTCCAGGTGCTCTGGTCTCGGTAAGGTCTTTGAGGAACCGCCCATTTGGCTTTTCAATGCTATTAGCTTATTATTTTTTTATATGTTTGTGTGCTTTTGCATGAAACATTGTTAAGCTGATGGGTGGGTTAGAGTTATTAGTACCAAGACAACTAGGCTTGTTAAGTGATATAAGAACCTGTTGGGGCAAGTGTTGTGTGAGGTTGGTGCACCCTAGAACCTGGTTTTAACCCCCAGTGGCAATTTAATTTTCCAATGACCGTTCCAAGGCGGTATCCCTTCGGATTCTCACTTTCGTTAATTGTTTGTGGCGTCGATATTGAAACTGATTATTGTAATACCATGCTCACTTTTCCTCTCTACTTTTTGGCTGTGTAGGGAGGCTGTGTCTGCTGGATGAGGCCATTCCTGATATGCATATTTCATTTTTGTTGGTATTGATATAGATTATGAAAATGGTGCTTGCTTTATTTCCGAGTCTTTGAAAAGTCGGACGTGCTGTCGTTTCTGAACGCTTTATGACATTCCATTAACTTCTATTTGCATCTAAACACAACATACAAAATGACATGACGCGACTGTATGTTGCAAGTAGATTTTTTAGGGAATTTTAGCTATTTTTCTTTACTCTTCAAACTGTAATTAACATGTGTAAAAATATACTTAAATATATATAAATTTAAAGAAAGATTTTTTGAACTGCATTTGCCGTGAGGTTTTTGACAATTTTGTTTATCGAGGACCATGACAGTGCAAAGAGACGACCAGGCTGTAGTTCGAAGAAAATTATTATCAAGATAACATAACATACTCTGTCGTTTTTTCGTGGTCCCAAACGGATTCATTCGGGCTGATGATTTTTTCATCAGTTTTGATCAATAAAGGATCCATAGTTGTATTTATTTTCATCATGTTTACTTTCCTGTTTCTACAAACTTGATCTACGTCATATCAATTGTGACGTCATCATGTCTTACCAACAAACTATTCTGCATCGCTCTGCAGGCCTGTTGATTAACCCATCAACATGTGATCATTACAAGTATGCTTACCTCTTTTGTTGCACGACGGTGGCAGGGTTTTTAGAGTTTATAAATGAAGGTTTTTAGGGATTTTTTTAAAAGAACCTAGAAGCTCGTTTCTTTTTCTCTTCTCTGTTTCTTTTATCCCTGTCATCGTGTTCTTGCTGATTTGACTCAAGGTGCTCTGGTCTCTCTAAGGTCATTGATTACCCGCCCTTTGGTTTTGCTTTTAGCTTCAAATGTTTTATATGTGGGATTTTGCATGCAACATTGTTGAGCTGATGGGTGGGCTGTAGTTATTTTACGTTTTTAGACGGCGATGTTCCTGGTGCAACATCTTACGGAGTTTATATCTCAGAGCTTGTTCGCTTTTCTAGAGCTTGCAATTATGGTAATGATTTCAATGAACGTAATCTTTGCACAACAGAAAAACTTTTAAAACAAAGTTATCGGTATCACAAAATAAGGAAAACCTTTTGCAAGTTTTATCGCCGAAACCCAGATTTAATTAAAAAATACAGGTGCAGTTTAAAATCACTTTTGCAACAAGGTATTTCACAGCCAGTTTTTTTACGGAGATTAAATTTATAAACTTAAGAAAATAAAATGCAATGTTAATTTCTCCCGGTTATTCGTAAAAAAACCATCTGTAAATTCAAAAAGAAAGGTTATCAACAAGATATTCTGCACATTGATTAATGGACTGGTGATTAATTCATCTACATGTGATCATTATGCTTTCCTCTGGTTGCACGACGGTGGGAGGGGTTTAAGAGTTTATGGAGGTTTATAGGGAAATCTTTTTTTTAAAAGAACATAAAAGCTCGATTTGTTCCTTTCATCCCTGTCATCATGTTCTTGCTGATTTGACTTAAGGTGCTCTGGTCTCGGTAAGGTCATTAAGTAACCGCCCCTTTGGCTTTTCAATGTTATTAGCTTCTTATGTTTTATATGTGTGCCTGCTTTTGCATGCAACATTGTTGAGCCGATGGATGGTTTGGAGTTATTTTTACCAAGACAACTTGTGCTTGTTTTGTGATATGAGAACCTGTTGGGGCAAGTGTTGTGTGAGGTTGGTGCACCCAAGAACCTGGTTTAAACCCCCAGTGGCAATTTATTTTTGCACTGACCCTTCCAAGGCGGTAACCCTTCGGGTTCTCACTTTTGTTAATTTTTTGTGGCGTCCATATTGAAACTGATTATCGTAATACCATTCTCTCTTTTCCTCTCTACTTTTGGCTGTGTAGATAGGCTGTGTCTGCTGGATGTGGTCATTCCTGTTATGCATATTTCATTTTTGTTGGTTTGATATAGATTATGGTGCTTGCTTTATTTCCGAGTCTTTGAACAGTCGGACGTGCTGTCATTTCCGAACGCTTTATGACATTCCATTAACTTCTATTTGCATATTAACACAACATACAAGATGACATGACGTGACTGTATGTTGCAAGTAGATTTTTGGGGAATGTTTGTGTCTAGCTATTTTTCTTTATTCTTCAAACTTTAATTAACCTATTTAAAAATATACTTAAATATATATAAATTTTAAGAAAGATTTTTTGAACTGCATTTGCCGTTAGGTTTTTGATAATTTTTTTATCGAGGACAATGACAGTGCAAAGAGACGACCAGGCTGTAGATCGAAGAAAATTATTATCAAGATTACGTAACATACTCTGTCGTTTTTAAAAACATTCTTACGTGGTCCCAAACGGATTTATTGGTGCTTACAATTTTTTCATCAGTTTTGATCGATAAAGGATCCATTATTGTATTTATCTTCATCATGTTTACTTTCCTGTTTCTACGAAGTTGATCTACGTCATATCAATTGTGACGTCATCATGTCTTACCAACAAGCTATTCTGCAGGCCTGTTGATTAGCCCATCTACATGTGATCATTACGAGTATGCTTACCTCTTTTGTTGCACGACGGTGCAGGGGTTTTAGAGTTTATGAAGGTTTTTAGGGAAATCTTTTTTTAAAGAACCTAGAAGCTCGTTTCTTTTTCTCGTCTCTGTTTCTTTTATCCCTGTCATCGTGTTCTTGCTGATTTGACTCAAGGTGCTCTGGTCTCTCTAAGGTCATTGATTACCCGCCCTTTGGTTTTGCTTTTAGCTTCTAATGTTTTATATGTGGGCTTTTGTATGCAACATTGTTGAGCTGATGGGTGGGCTGTAGTTTTTTTACCAAAACAACATGTGCTTGTTTTCTGATATGAGAACATGTTTGAAGCAAGTGTGAGGTTGGTGCACCCTAGAACCTGGTTTACACCCCCAACGTGGTCCCAAACGGACTTATTGGTGCTGATTATTCTTTCGTCAGTTTTGACCAATAAAGGATCCATAGTTGTATTTATCTTCATCATGTTTACATTCCTGTTTCTATGATTTTGATCTACGTCATATCAATTGTGACGTCATCATGTCTTACGTAGTCATAATAATTATATAATTATATTGTAGATGAATATAGCCCTCTACTTATTATATAGTTTTTAGTAATATTTTGCAACACTGTTATCGCAACAATTTAAATTGGTGAAACAATGTTATAAATGTAAAATAAAAGGGAACTATTTTTTCAGGTAATACGAGTAAAATCTATGGCAGTCGACCGAAGTCGTCTCGTTTCGTTGCCATGATTTACACTATGTGGTGACAACTGTATGCAATGGATATCAATTTAAAGAACTTTTCAAATATTAATTTATATGAGCATTATTTCTTGTCCATTATGTCATGAAGCACGAAATAAACAGTCAGGTTATAAAATAACTTCCATTTACTGGAACGGATTTTTTCTACACAGTCTTTAGCATCCATCTGAACAAAACTTTATATCATCGTTGCATCTAAAAACTTTTGCAAATATATGTAAGCCTACTTCGGGAATCGAACTTGTAGCCTACGTCGGTTAGCCACATAACGCCCAGCACCGGGACAACCCTCAAAACGATTGCAGGGATAACCCTGATATAGTGTTCGTCATTGTGTAGTTCACATATCTCCTCTAAAAACATTTTCTAATGTTTAAACGCTAACTTCTTACTGCTAAACAACATTCTATGCACAAAGTTTTAAATGAAAGGTTTTTCTTTAGAGAAAATTATTTTAAATAACTAGATGGGTGTTCAGTTGAACACTAATCTTGTGTCGCCCTTCGGTACTTTGTCAGATTAAAAATGCAACTTCAAAATATTGAGTTTATTTGGAGGTTTGGAAAATTCCCAACGCTTTTCCTAAAAAGACATATACCCACATAGTATTCTACAGTGATCTGCATGCTTAGTGATTTACCCATCAACAGTTGATGGCTTTGCTCATCTCTTCAAACCGAGCCTGCAATATTTTCATATTTGTCGTATTCGGTGGATTTCAAAGTTTCCTTTTCATCTATTTCAATATCACAGTAGCGTTATTTGTGCCGTCTGGCGGCCATTAAAAGTCTCCCCGTACATTTAATCAGTGCTGTTATCAGTAACGTCCTTTGAAGGTCGTTGAGCACGATATTTATGTACTATGTCAATAGTCCTTCTAAAATTGCTTGTTTTCATATTTCGGCCAGTTTTTTAAGACGGGTGGTTTCAATATCCCAGCCATGTAGATTCGGATATTGTTCAATCACCCCAAGGATATACTTCCTGCTTTTTAAATTTTGCCTTTGGCGTTGTCTGTGATAAGCAGGATTTATATTCTCAGATCCCCTGTCAAAATTCTATTTTGTTTAGTTCCGTTTGTTTTCTCGTACAGGGCAAACCCATTCTTTTATCTGGGGACCATACGCTGCTAACATGGAAAGGTATTAATCTGAAAATACCGGCTTGAAAGTTCCATGTTCACCGTCATATGCAAACCATCGTTTGGGATGGATCAAAACTGTACTGTTTATTGGTGTAAATATTGAGTTGCGTTCAGCCCGGGGCTAGGCGGCGTTGGC
This sequence comes from Corbicula japonica, assembly GCA_038501625.1. Taxonomy (NCBI): domain Eukaryota; kingdom Metazoa; phylum Mollusca; class Bivalvia; order Venerida; family Cyrenidae; genus Corbicula; species Corbicula japonica. The sequence continues at coordinate 149,569 of JAZAYU010000059.1, read as the reverse complement.
AGTAATATGCATTTCCATCACTCAAAGGCTCAATCAAACCGAGCCTGCAATATTTTTATATTTGTCGTGTTCGGTGGCTTTCAAAGTTCCCTTAATAATTAATAATAATAATAATAATAATAATAATATATAATGTAAAATCTTCATTTTCAGATGGTAAACTATTAAGTAATGTACATAATACAACAATTATACAAATCTTATTTTCAAGAGGACATCGTTAACTACATATAATAACTACACACAAAATACAGTAAAATAAAAATCAACAAAACAAAATCACACACATTAATCGAGCAGTGTTCTTAGAAGTCAAAATATTATAATTTATAGAAACAAATACTCACAAAAAAGCAACATAACCGTCATCAAGCGAAAAGTGGAAAATCATAAAATCAAAATCATTTGTTTTATCATTCATTTTAGTAATATTTAATTGTTTCTTTTCAACAGAAATATCTTAATCTATCTAAAATGATGAAGACTTTTATCGTTATTCTCCTTGTGCTGAAATTTAGAAAGCTTTTTGAAAAATTAACCATATACAACTGCCATTTATGTTATCCTTAAAAAATAAATGCTTTTTTTTGCGAGTGCATTTCACGGTGTCTAAGCCTACTGTAACCCTCTATAATAACAATAGAAGACGAAAAAGAAATGTACTTTATCTAGCTGCTGAAACATTCTGCATGTGGTCGTTCATTTTCTTGCTGGATTTCGTGGAGTCAACAATGAGGGAAAACAACATTGACGGTCATAACCCCCGTTATCAATAGAACAACAGACGCATCTTCGTGTTGAGCATTGTACAACAAAAAAGAGCTAAAGATAAGTAGTATTATTCTTTATTCTTATAATCATGCTCGTATATCCGATACAGGCCAGGTTTGACAGCTTTTCAACAGTTGTATTATTGAATTTTTTATGTTTGAAAACGTGTCTTATTAGAAACAAAATTGTGACTAATTGTCCAAATCAGTTCAGCACTAGTTTGTGTATAAACACCATTACTTACTTCTTCCTGCCTTGGTGAATCAATGGTCAGGTTGGCGGAGTGGTTAGTGATACCGCCCCACAAACCTTAGGTTGTGAATTCGAGACACGAAAGTTCCAGGGTTGCTTTTTTAGTAACATTTATTTGTGCAAAGTATCATTGAACGACATTTACCGTTATTGAGATTTTGACAATTTTCTGTTTATCGATGGACGTGCTGGGGAGGAGTGTTGTTGGTCCTTAACACAATTTCAGAAAAATTGTTTGATAAATTTTCAGAAAATAATGTCCTGAGCATTAATGGATGGGACATTACTAACATTTTCACGTTGACTGTGACTTCTTGAGACCTTAACTCCATATATACGCATTTTCAGACATGTGCAAATAGTGTAGATCCAGATCAGCTGGCACATCTATGCCATCTGATCAGAAATTGCAATGTTCACATTTTGGTCAGAAATAACATAATAAATAAAAATAGCTAACAGTGTAGATCCTGATAAGATGGCACATATGTGGATCTACACTGTTCACCCAGGCCATAATGCTTGTATATGGAGGAAAGGGTTTTGTCATTTATCATACTAATTATTTTTATAACACTGTTTTAGTGTTGCTGCAATAGTCACTCCATACATTCAATCATTGTTGTTATCGACTATGTCCTTTGAAGGTTTTTATGTTGTAATTGTGTATGTTAAATGCGGTTGAAATGGTATTACCTTTTGTCACACATTAAATAAAGAAATTACTGTCAGACATCAAAAGATAAGAATATGATCAGCAATGAGCTAGTTCTGTTATCAGAATTCACTATAAATCCCTTTCAAAATGAATGACTACAGATATACCACAACGTTTTCATCCAAACAAAAGTTCTGGTGATTCCAAGATCACTTGATCAATACAAAAAGAGCAACACTGCTCTTGTACAACAGAATGTGATTTGAAAATCGAAACGGCATTTCTCGGGGGCATTTTCTGTAATTCTTACAATATTCCACAATATCTTGTTCAATACCAGGTAGGTTATTTTGCATGAAGCTATTGCGCAAGATTTCGTGGAGGTTTTGCATGAATGATGCGTTCAACATTTGCGGGATCAAAACCCATACCAGCAACTGAAGAAGTCAAAACTAGTCTTATTCTAGGATTTTGAGACTTGAGGTCTGCAACAATGGTTTGCAAAACAACCTTGTCCTTCCTAAAGTACAATACAGCAAAACAAGAATTCTTTATATCAACAGCACCAAAGAGGTATTCTAAATATGCTGCTGCTTGACTCATGTAATACAGAGGCATGAACAATAAAGTTACAGGGTATGTACTTGGACTGGCCTTCAAGTTGTCACATTCCTTCTTGTATATACTCACATGTTTCAAACATATCCTTGCTCTGTACCTTACAGATTTTTGAAAAAAATGTTTTGTCTGTCAGGGCTCTCTTGCACCACTACAGGATCCAGCAAACCTAGAATTGTTGGAATCTTTTTCAGCTGCTTTGTAGTTAAGGTGTCACAAAGAGCGAGAACAGGCTTACCTTGAGAAATAGCAGGCAAATTACTCAGCTTGTTGAAATTGTTGAAATCTGTTCTGAATTCCAGTCCAGTGAAATAAGGATACTGATAAGGTCATGCAATTTCATGCGAAATGATGTTAGTTTATTTTAGTGTTCTGTATCAATTGTACATACTTTTAAAATTATATTCACTGTCGCCCTTAGTCGGCATAAAAATTATTGCACCCCATCAATCTATCCAGAAATTCCTGTGTAGGACAACAGATAATTCCAATAATTTTTTCAGTTTGCCTATGTAATTTGAATGACCAAATAATTAATCACAGCTAATCTGAACCCCCTTATTCTCCTGTACTGAGATTTCCAGACTAATGGCTTGTATGGTTTTGGTACAGTGACCACTTGCCATGAAGTTATGTTACAAGCAAGTTAGCATGCTTCAGAGGGCAATTAAAAGCCAAAGGGTATATACATACAAAATTATTAGTTTGAAGGCCAATAAAGAATATTCAAAATGATATATAATTAGTGATCATATGCCATATGCCTTTTTTCCATAAATAAGGGTTTTATCCCATGTGAAACCAATGTTAATCCAGCTTGCACATCTGTGCCATCTGATCTGGATCTTCCCTGTTGACAAACTGACCAGAAATAACCTAATAAATCCCAAACCATAAATCGAGATCAGATGACACAGATTGCTGGCTGATCTGGATCTACTTAGTTTGTCATAGAGCACTTGATCAATCCAGAAGGAGCAGCACTGCTCTTGTACAACAGAATGTGATTTGGAAAATCCAAATGGCATTTCTCGGGGGCTTTCCCTGTCATTCTTACAATACTCCACAATATCTTGTTCAATACCAGGTAGGTTATTTTGCATGAAGCTATTGCGCAAGATTTCGTGTAGGTTTTGCATGAATGATGCGTACAACACTTGCGGGATCAAAACCCATACCAGCAACCGAAGAAGTCAAAACTAGTCTTATTCTAGGATTTTCAGACTTTAGGATTGCAACAGTGGTTTGCAAAACAACCTTGTCCTGCCTAGAGTACAATACAGCAAATCAAGAATTCTTTATATCAACAGCACCAAAGAGGTATTTTAACTATGCTCCTGCTTGACTCATGTAATACAGAGGCATGAACAATAAAATAACAGGGTATGTACTCGGAATGGCCTTCAAGTTGTCGCATTCCTTCTTGTATATACTCACATGCTTCAAACATATCCTTGCTCTGTATCTTACAGATTTTGGACAAAAATGTTTTGTCTGTCAGGGCATTCTTTACAGGATCCAGCAAACCTAGAATTGTTGGAATCTTTTTCATCTGCTTTGTAGTATATGTGCCACTGAGAGCAAGAACAGGCTTACCTTCAAAAATAGCAGGCAAAGTACTCAGCTTGTTGAAAGCTGTTTTGAATTCCAATCCCATGAAATAAGGATACTGATAAGGTCATGCACTCTCATGCGAAATGATGTTAGTTTATTTTAGTGTTCTGTATCAATTGTACATACTTTTAAAAATTATATTCGATGTGGCCCTTGGACAAGATATAATTCTATTTTTTCAGTTTGCCTTTGTAATTTGAATGACACGAAAGCGAAATTAATCACTGCTTATCTGAACCCCCTTATGCGGGATCAAAACTTATTACCGCAACTGAAGAAGTCAAAACTAGTCTTATTCTAGGATTTTTAGACTTGAGGATTGCAACAATGGTTTACAAAACAACCTTGTCCTGCCTAGAGTACAATACAGCAAAACAAGAATTCTTTATATCAACAGCACCAAAGAGGTATTTTAAATATGCAGCTGCTTGACTCGTGTAATACAGAAGCATGAACAATAAAGTTACAGGGTATGTACTTGGATTGGCCTTCAAGTTGTCACATTCCTTCTTGTATATAGACTCATATGTTTTCAACAATTATCCTTGCTCTGTACTGTTAATTTAAGCAAAGATTTTTTTAACTGCATTTGCCGTTAGGTTTTTGATAATTTTTTTATCGATGACCATGACCTTGCAATGAGACGACCAGGCTGTAGTTCGCAGAAAATTATTATCACGATTACGTTACATACTCTGTGTTTTTAACAAATACTTACGTGGTTCCAAACAGACTTATTCTTGCTTATTATTTTTTCATCAATTTTGATCAATAAAGGATCCATAGTTGTATTTATCATCATCATGTTTACATTCCTGTTTCTTGATCTACGTCATATCAATTGTGCCGTCAACATGTCTTACGCAGTCTTTATAGTTATTATAAAAATACTGTAGATGAATACAATCCTCTACTTATTATATAGTTTTCAGTAATATTTTGTAACCGCGTTATTTCAACATATTGAATTGCTGAAAAAAAGAGTTATAGATTTAAAATTAAAGGGAACTAGAAAGTAAAATCTATGGCTGACGATCGAAGTCGTCTAGTTTCGTTGCCATGATTCACACTATGTGGTGACAATTGTATGCAATGGATATCTCAATTTAAAAAAAACAAACTTTTCAAATATTAAATTATATTAGCTTTTTTTCTTGTCCATTATGTCAAGAAGCACGAAATAAACTGTCGGGTTATAAAAATAACTTCGATTTACTGGAGCAGAGTTTTTCTACACAGTCTGTAGCATGGTCCATCTGAACAAAAATTTATATCATCGTTGCATCTGAAATCTTTTTTGAATATTTGTAAGCCTACTTCTTGAATCGAACTTGAACATCGGTTAGCCACATAACGCCCAGCACCAGGACAGCCCTCAAAACGATTGCGCGGATAGCCCTGATATAGTGTTCGTCATTGTGTAGTTCACATATCTCCTCTAAAAACATTTTCTAATGTTTAAACGCTTACTTCTTACTGCTAAACAATATTCTATGCAGAAAGTTTTAAATGAAAGGTTTTTCTTTCGAGATAATTATTTTAAATTACTAGATGGGTGTTCAGTTGAACACTAATCTTGTGTCGCCCTCTGGTACTTTGTCAGAATAAAAACTCAACTACAAAATATTAAGTTTATATGGAGGTTTTATATATATTTAAAATTCCCAACGCTTTTCTTAGAAAGACGTATGAAAATTCAAAAAGAAATGTTACCCAGATAATATTCTACAGTGATCTGCATGCTAAGTGATTCACCCATCAACATTTGATGGCTTTGCTCATCTCTTTATTTGCCGAACAGTCTATTACTTCTACTTTTTGGCCTTGTGTGGAGGCTGTGATTTCTGAATGTGGCTCCCCTTGATATGCATATTTTTAAGCAGGGTCAACTTTATAAGCTGTTAATAAAAAAAAAACAAACAACGCAAGGTGCTGAACGTGGCATAATAATAATAATAATAATAATAATAATAAAGTTTTCATTTTCAGATGGCAAGCTCTTACGTTTTGTACATAATATAACAATTATACAAATTTTATTTTCAAGTGGCCATTGTTAACTATATATATATAATAACTAAACACAAAATACAATAAAATAAAAATCAACAATACAAAATCTCACATAATGATTTAGCAGTGTTCTAAGAAGTCAAAATATTATAATGTATAGAAACAAATACTCACAAAAAGCATCATTACCATCATCAAGCGGCATTTTCGGAGACATTTTCTGTCATTCTTACAGTACTCCACAAGATCTTTTTCAATACAAGGTAGGGATTTGCAATGTCGTGATTGCTGTTACAGAGCACGGCCACAGCATTTTGGCCTGTTCGGCCAGCCCTTCCAATTTCCTGAAGGTATTGCGCAAGATTTCGTGGAGGTTTTGCATGAATAATGCGTACAACACTTGTGGGATCAAAACCCATACCAGCAACCGAAGAAGTCAAAACTAGTCTTATTCTAGGATTTTCAGACTTGAGGTCTGCAACAGTGGTTTACAAAACAACCTTTCCTGCCTAGAAAACAATACAGCAAAACAAGAATTATTTATATCAACAGCACCAAAGAGGTTTTTTAAATATGCTGCTGCTTGACTAATGTAATTCATGGGCATGAACAATTAAGTTACAAGGTATGTACATGGACTGGCCTTCAAGTTGTCACATTCCTTCTTGTATATAGACTCATATGTTTCTAACATAATTATCCTTGCTCTGTATCTTACAGATTTTGGACAAAAATGTTTTGTCTGTCAGGGCTCTCTTGCACCACTACAGGATCCACCAAACCTGGAATTGTTGAAAATCTTTTTTCAGCTGCTTTGTAGTTAAGGTGTTTCTAAAAGCAAGAACAGGCTTACCTTCAAAAATAGAAGGCAACGTACTCAGCTTGTTAAAGGCTGTTCTGAATTCCAATCCCCTGAAATAAGGTTACTGATAAGGTCATGCAATTTCATGCCAAATGATGTTATACCTTATTTAGTGTTCTGTATCAATTGTACATGCTTTTAAAATTATATTCAATGTGGCCCTTGGACAACAGATAATTCCAACTTTTTTTTTAGTTTGCCTTTGTAATATGAATGACACGGAAGAAAAATTAATCACTGCTTACCTGAACCCCGGCCCTTATTCTCCTGTACTGAAATTTCCAGGCTTACAGCTGATATTTTTTTGTACAGTGACCACTTGCCATGAAGCTATGTTACAAGCAGGTTAGCATGCTTCAGAGGGGAATTAAGAGCCAAAGTGTACATACAGACACAATCATTAATTCGAAGCCAATAAATGATATTCAAAATGATATATAAATAGAAACAATCTTTATTTGTACTTATCTTGAAATAAATAAATATAATTTAAAGTACTGTTCTTGCTGTTAGTCGAAGAAAAGGAAAAACACTTAATCTGATAGACATTAAAAATTCCTAACGTGTGAAATTGTTTCATATTTATTAAAGGAACTCACTAATTCTCAACAATATGACACTTATCAACCACTACTGCCACTACATGGTTTACAAACTGAATTAGACAGCAAACCTTTTCCAGCACTGGTACACAGTAATGCTTCTGGATGAGCAAACACTATTTGAAAATCACCAGTCACAACCTAAAAATCGTAAAATACACATAAATAATTATCCAATACACTTTAATATTGCAATTTTTGGGGGTTAACTGTGTAAAAGCAGACCAGCTGGCACATCCGTACCATCTGATCAGGAGCTGCAATTTTCACTTTTTGAAGAAATAATTTCGACAATACAGTTATGTTACATTATTTGATTGTGGAAAATTGCAGAGGACACTCATAGCCTGGAGGGATGAAAATATTATATATGAAGTAGCAAACATAATTCCAGCGAATTGTTAAGCCTTTTCTATCAGATCTGTCTCTTTGAAAGTGTGAGGTTGGTTCACCCTAGAACCTGGTTTAAACCTCCAGTGGCAATTTGTTTTGCCACTGACCGTTCAAAGGCGGTTACCCCAAGGGTTCTCTTTTTCGTTAATTGTTTGTGGCGTCTTATTTGAAATCATATACTTATAATAAATATGCTCTCTCATCCTTTCAAGATTCTTTTTCGCTGCGTGTGGAGGCTGTGTTTTGTGAGTGTGGCGATTCTTGATATGCATATTTCACTTTTTTTTAAGTCCGGTGCACCATCTGTGTACAAGAGAGCATACAGCAACTAACACTGCGTTTTAGCCTCTCAATCTGGTCCTCCTGAATTTTATTAAGGGGAGAAATTACCAAAGTAATTGGATTCTCAACCCCATGAATGGTTTTATAAATAGGCGATAGCACTTGGTAAACAAGGCATTTCCCATATCCAACATGGAGATTTGCAATAGCATCTTTGCCATTGACTAAATGGTTCAGGCAATCAATTTGTTTTGACTTAGGTTTAATACAATTATCGAACTCTCGAATAATTTCAACAATTCCGTCCGTATGGTCTGTCAAGTTTGTTTACCCGAACGGCGGACCTAAATACGCATTATACATACTACACGGACTATGAAAATAATTATTTGTTATTTATTTTTATGTCCCTTAATAAACATCAACAAAACTTTATTTAAATAACTCAGTAAATCAATCTTAATGATAAATAGTAACGATTTCACGCATATAACTTAGTAATCAAATTAAACAAAAATCGGTTTAAAATCTTAATCTGTAAACGGGGAAGTAACCGCTGCGAGGAGTTTGCATCTGTAATACGAGTAAAATCTATGCCTAGCGATATAAGCCGACATATGGCATGCGGTTAGCACAATAATTACTTAAACTATAGGTTTTACTGTTAAACCCATAGTTTAACAGACTTAAACCCAGGGTTTAAGAGTCTTAATCCTAAAGTTTCAACTTTTCGGAATTAAAACTATAGTTTAAGACCTTAAACTATATGTTTAACAGTTAAACCCTATGTTTAACAGTTAAACCCTATGTTTAAGACTCTTAAAGCTATAGATTAAACTTTATTTCTCTTAAACATATAGATTAAGGTCTTAAACTATAAGTTTAACTGTTAAACCCGTAGTTTAAGACTTCATTTCACTGTTTTCTCTTAAACCTATAGATTAAGACTTTAAACCATTGGTTTCAACTTTTTTGCTTAATCCCATAGATTAAAGTTTCATTTTTCGTGTTTTTGTCTTAAAACTATATGATTAAGAGATTTAAATTCTTAAACCCGTAGATAGAAGTCTTAAACTATGGGTTTAAGCGCCGTTTGCACATTAATTACTTAAACTATATGTTTAACACTTAAACCCTAGGTTTAACAGCGGACCAATAGAAACTAAAGTATTAAGCCGTTCAACCAATGAAATCGCTCGTGGTATTTCACACGTGATTAGCGTTGTTGATAAGGTAAATATGTCGTCTGCTTATGGTTAAATACTGGAGGTAAACGGCCATTTGAAAAATAATAATTATTAAGTAATAATAGCCTTAAACGGCGTAGTGAATAAGACAGAATTATTTTTATATAAATTGACCTGTTTATAGTTATTTTATTTATGGACTAAAGCTGGATCTGTAGTTTTGGATTTTGGACAGTATTTCATAGAAAGTTAAAGGAAAGCTAAGATACCCTACCTATCCGAATATGGACAGTTTTGCAGTTTTCTCATTCGTATTTACAAGCAGAAGGAAAGCTTACAAGCATTTTATCTTTTTGTTGTTGTTTTATTGTTGTTGTTGTTTTTTTGGTTGGAGACGATGGGACCTATCACCATGAGCAAATAACCATGTAGTAAGCCCCGAATAGGGTACGTAAGTCACGTCATGTGACCTGCGAGATTTTACGATATCTCGCACTTCCGGGTCCAAACAGATAACATGGCCTTATCAATTGTTTACTGGGCGAGATATTGTGATGGTCAAACGAAGCTTACAAGAAAAAGCGAGGCATCCGTAGAAAGCGGCAGGGTGCTGCGTTTCGTCATTGACGAGATGCGCGTGATCTCGGCCTCGGTACAAGCGTCTATGAAAGATACTTCGTACAAAGTTCAGGTAACAAGCTCGATTTGTATTTCCTTTATCACATTTTTCTCATGCCGGGGAACTTAGTTAAGGTTAGACTTATAAATGATTGTGTTTCTGGGTGTTTTATGGGTGCCAATCTGGTGATTTTTAACGGTTATTTATAGTGTGCTATGTTCTTTTCGGCTTATGGTGCATAATTTTCGTACAGCGCAGATTTCGGACGAAAATCGGACCTATCAGACGTGTAGTGTAGTAATCGTTGTTATATTTTGGTTTTAACATTGAAATATTTCTGCACTTTTTGAGGGGTAGAAAATAGAATGCAGCATAACCTCACAATTGATATAATAAATTTTTGAATGTCATATATATGTACTTTCTTACAGATATTCCTTGAGTCAGAAGATAGTGGAGAAATTCAATCCTCCTCATGCCAGTGTCCCATGGGTGAATACAAGTGTCATCATGTGGCAGCTGCATTATTGTTTGGGTAAAGCATGCAATTCATTTAAAAAAATAAACATATAATATGTTATACATGAATGAATAAGCAAGTTCTTTACTGATAAGGATAATTTGTTACTACCACCAGCCTTAATTGTTGTTGGATGAACCCTTCAGTAATGTGGTTGAGTGTCTGACTTGCAGCAGGAATAAACAGAGGCCCCAGATTCAGTCCATGTAGAACCAGGGATTTTTCTTCCATGTTTACTTTTTATTACCTCATCACATGGCATCACTAACAAACAGTATGATACATGTATTTTGTTAATAATACTAGAACATTTTGTATTCTTTAGATACAAAAGAGCCAGCAAGACGGATGTGAAGTGTAGTTGGCTGAAGCATCCAAAATCGGCTCCTCTGAAAACTACAGTAACAATGGGTGAATTGTATCCTCCGAAACAACCAGAGTACAGGTAAAGGAAACAAATCAAGTCTCATGCTAATATTGCACATATTAACCAAGAAGTGAAGACAGTATAAGAATGAAGAAAAGAAAGAGTACCCGATTATTGAATTACAACAAATGTCAATGTCATCTTATTGATTACAATACTGTGTGTCTGTGACTTATACCTTTATCAGAACTCTTAAGAGTAAGAAAATCCATCATATCGACATATTTCTGCATTTACTCAGGGCACTTAAGAGGTGTGTCACGGATGATGACAGATCATTTCTCTATCAGCAGCTCGGGCAGTTAGGGCGCTTTACAGGTTGCCTCATAGTTCAAACTGTTTTGAATGTTTGATCAGTTTGGTTTTTGTTTGCTAGTTCAGCTGTTATTGATGCTAATTTTAATTGAAAGTGTTGATGTCAACAATTTTCACTTAAACCCTTTATGATATTTATAATCGGATTCTGTGATTAGGGTAACTATTGTTAGTAGCTTATTCAAGATAAGAACTTTTAAACATTCAGTCTGAAATGTTGGTATGCATCAAAGTTAATGTTTTTGCTAGTATGCATCTTCAAATAATATATATTTTCATTTAAGGTTAGTTGTTTCGAAGAAAGTTGAGTTTTGTCATCGCCTTGGTGTCAGCTGCATAGTCATACAAAAACACTAAATATTGTCAATAACTGTTTTATTTGTTGATAGACTTGTTTATATTCACGCACAATGTTTTTAGGCCATGGCTTTTGTGGTGTTACTAAGTCATATAGTTGTGCATTTCCAGGCCTTTTTATCCATGACTGTGTTACGAATTACAGGCTTATATTGGTATAAGTTAGAAACTGATGATGTACAAACACTTTAAATGTGTTCATTTTTTAAAGTACATTTAATATTGGGTTTGTTCATTATTTCAGCTTTACACTGGATTCTTTCTGACGATCCATGGGTTCAGGAAGTGCCCGTGGTCCTGATGGCAGACTTGCTGCTGAACCCCGGCTACATATCGGCGGAGGATCCAAAAACCTGGCTTAGGCACCAGGTGGTTGTGTCGCAGGAAAAGGCGACAGAGATAGCACTTGCTACGGTGGGCCAGAGGGAGAACTCCCTGTGGGCGGCAGTCAGGAAACTACGCTTTACTGCCTCCAACTTCGGACAAATTCTTGCAGCAGCAAAACGCAATAGGTAGAATCATTTACCATATTACTGTTATGATAAGAATATTTTGTGAACTATAATGATAGTAACCCAAATGAAAAGGCATGTAAATTGTGGAATATACATGTTTTGCTTATCAAGAACCTGTAGAGTTGCTTTCAAATAAAAAACTATGCAGTTGTATTTTGTTGGCTGAATTTTTCTGTAATATATTTTCAGGTTTACACTGTCATTGAAGAAAAGGCTTCTCAGTGCATATAACTTGGAGAAGCGGGCACCTATCCAGTGGGGTGTGACCCATGAAAAGATTGCCATAGAAGCCTACTGTAAGACTGGGGGAGTAACTGTTGTGCAGACAGGTAAGTCTACAACAAGTGTATTAGATAGACTTTTATTATCCTTCATTTATGAAGAGCATGAACATATATACAGTGGTACAATAAAGGTATAACAATATGTACAGACACATATTACAGTAAAATACATATAATAAGCATGTTATATTTTATCAAAATGCTTAGGATATCAATATCAGCAAGACACGGCTATGTGTTTTTATAGTACAAGCAGACTTAAAGGTTTAGTTCGATAATACAATGTATGTTTTAAAATAATTGCATTTTGGAGTTTAAGGTATTACTCAATAGTATGCTTGTTTGTAGGCAGGAATGCTTATTTGTAATGCTGATTATTGAATCATCACAATTTTGTATCTACAGGTATCTGGCTTCATGAGTCAGGGGTACTTGGTGCCTCTCCTGATGGATTTGTACAAGGGTCCTTCGGTACGGTTGTTCACAATCAGAGGGCAGACCAACAGATGTCATCACCGGATATAGTTGAGGTGAAATGCCCATACACTGACAGGGACATGACCATCGCAGAGGCATGCCAATCAAATAAAGATTTTTTCCTGGGTAAGAATTTTTTGCTCCAGGGTCTATGCTGACAAACCAACTTAGCTTGTGAAGTGAGATTTCAATCAACTTTTATATCACCACATGGCTACTTTTGTGATGATCCCATTACTTCTACAGATAATTATCTTAAACTTCATTTACAACCAGTTAAAACCATGCATGATCTGACCATAAGTTGTCTATATTTGCCTTTGTATAGCAATTAATATGATATGATATGATAGATATAATTATATACATATTATGTGCATGCACATACACATTAACAGACATGTGCATAGAGGTCATTGTTTTTTTCAGAACTGTCAACTGATGGTCGGTTAGCTCTGAAACAGACCCATGATTACTGGCACCAGGTTCAGGGACAGCTCCACCTGACGGGTTCTCAGTGTTGTGACCTTGTTGTTTGGACAACAAAGGACTTGCAAGTCATTAGGATTGTAAAAGATATATTACGGGCAACAAACATTTCCATTATGATTGATTTTTACTTTAGCAAGTTCTTGCCATCACTGTGATATTGCATACATGTGATCTGAATATTGTCAAAATCAGTGGAATTTGATTGTGCTTGAAAACTTGTATGTAAACATATTTTGTTTTTATTTTCATACTATAGGCATGTGAAACTAGAGATATGTCATTACTGGTTTTCAAAAAACCAACAGTTTTATCTGCACTCCATAAAGAAATGTCTTGACCTCCATAAATATTGTCTAAGAGAATGTCACATGTATGAAAATTAGATAAAACTATATTGAACAATCATCCCAATATATATTGTCAACTTTTAGTTTAAACTGATGGATGTTGTGAGCAAAATATGTGCTAAAATAAGCTACTATTTTAGCTCGACTGCTGGTAATAGAGGAAAAGCTGTCAGAAATATCATTTCAGCTGAATGGCAATATTGTGCCTTGTTAGATCCTTTGAGAGTGATTAAACCTTTAATTGTTTAAAAAGACTATGTGTAACACAAAGCAACATATGCTTTTCAGAGTAATTTAGCCATTGGTTGCAGAGAATGCTGATACTGTGTATGTTTTTTTTTCCTGAATGTGTTCTTGTTATCAGATGACGAAGCTATAAATAAAAAGATAGTACAAACTCGAACAGTTCTGTAGTACATGTATTACTTTTCATATATATGATACAGTTCATTGTTTGGCACATTTATCACATGAAAATTCCTATGAAAGGAAACACGTTCTTCTTTAGTCAGTAAAGGACTACACAATTTCAGACTTATCTGCAATTTCCTTTAACAATGGAGCCTGCAGATTTACAAGGCAACAGCAAACCTGAAAAATCTGTGTTGATAAATACCGGTACTGGGCTGGTATATTACTTAGAATGTCATAATTTTTTATTCTTTCATTCGCTCGCTCAACATGAATCCTATTTCTGCCAATCTTAAAACAAAGTTCTGCTTCCTCTTTAGTAAAATGGCCTTTGCTTGACAGAAAAGGGGGGAAATTTAATGACACACCAGCAGGCAGTTTGTCGAATATGTTGAAACCCTTGTCAGCCAATACCATGTCACCTGGCTGAAGCTGGTCCAGTAAACAAGAATGTTCTACAATGGCTGCATCAGATGTTGACCCTGGGTATAAGTCAGAGCTGAATACTAATGCTCCATTAGGAGCGACACATGTAACAGCTTTGACAGTATGCCTACTTTTGTAGCTACTGTATGCAAGAGACTGACAGTTCATGTCTGATGGAACATCCTGAGTTACCTCTGTAGCATCCATCGCTATCCTGGCAGAACTAAAGTCTTCAAAAGACTTTGGCATGGAACCCTTACATTTTAGCTGACTCGGAATGCCAACAGCTTTCAATACACCATCATATACTATCTCATGCAGAACAGAAATGTAAGTGTTTATAATGTTTGACACAGTTGCCCTGCTAGTACAGAATCTCACAGCCAAATCTAAATCTTTGCAGTTTAATCTTAATTTCATTAAGGCCATTAACAGTTGGTCCCTTAGACTGAAACAAGTTGCAGTCCATCCAGCATAATAATTGAATGGCGCCATCCTTTCAAGCATGTTGGCCAGCACATCGGAAACGTCTGTTGGCAGGGAGGTGTACAGCAACATCTGTGAATATAAAACATAAATAATCAGGTGGATATTTTAATAATTAATTAATTAATAATTTAAGTTAATGGAAACGCTTATAGGCATGATATCCAGATGTGTGTTTGTACTGAAAGGTGAAATATGCATATCAGGAATCGCCACATTCAGAAAAAACAGCCTCCCCACACAGTCAAGAAGAAGAGAGGGGGAGAGAGCATGGTTAATAAAATAATCAGTTTCAAAAAAGACACCACTAACAATTAACAAAAATGAGAACCCGAGGGGTTACCGCCTTGGAACGGTCAGTGGCAAATCAAATTGCCACTGGGGGTTTAAACCAGGTTCTAGGGTGCACCAACCTCACACTTGCCCCAACAGGTTCTCATATCACAAAACAAGTACAAGTTGTCTTGGTGAAAAGACTCCAACCCACTTATCTGCTTAACAATGTTGCATGCAAAAGCACACAAACATATAAAACATAAGAAGCTAAGGGTAGGGACACAGGTACCCATGCTGCCAATGATACATTCATGTCCATGCTTGCATACAAACATATTATTATTTACTGGTACTTTTCCTTAGATGTACAGGAAAGCAGCATATTAAAAATAGTTATGTAGACTTTAACCTTGTCATTGTCTTGAATGATGTCCTGTATTTTCATTCTCGGTTTTCTCAGCTGCAGCATCTCTACTTCTCTTTGCAGATGAGAAATCTCCTTCTCCAAGTCTTGAACTAAAAATATAGTCAATGTTGCCATGGGTGCAATAATGCAATAATGGTGTGGCAAAATAGCAGGATATAGTATTATTATTAAGCCATATTCACTTGTATAAGTGTGTTACATACACCATGAAGATTGATTCCCAATAGAGGGATCTTCACCAGGATTTGAACCTGGAACTCTTATACAAGCATGTTCCAAACAGACGCCAACATACTGAACAGACACAAGAACTAGAATCCCCATCAGGCAACCAACAGGTGGAAAACAATAAATATGGATCAGGTACCTTTAAACACTTTAACAAATGCATTACAATATCTAACTACAGCATACTGTTTAATATAGATAAGACAGTGTTAAACATTTAGGTAAGACTTGAGCAAACTGGTGGGGGGCTTCAATATTTTCAGGCAGATAATCCAATTTTCACTAATGAAAGAGAATATTAAACATTAACAAAAATATGATGTTTTACATTTTCCAAGCAAATGCTCTTTAAAGCAGCATTGCTTCAATGAATATATAGGATTTAACTGCCTATAAAGGTGCTCTTCCTTTTGTTGGCCATCAAGCCTGGGATGAAGTACAGTTCAAGGACTCATTCTTGCAAAAGTAAACTACAGGAAACCCAGATTTGTACTTCCAAGAATATAATATTACGTCTATACCTGATTTCACTTGTTTTGTGTGTTCTCCAACAGTAACCACACAATCAGGAAGTTGAAGATGGTAGCTGTGATCTAGGGCAGCAACTTCCTCCCTCAGAGCTACTTTTTCCTCAGGAATGGACACCATAGCATCTGCATTGTCCACTCTTGGTCTTTTTTGCTTGTATAAAATAAATACACAAACTGCTAAGACAGAACTATGAACATGAAACTTATCTTACTAAAAGGATGTGTTTGGCCTAGTGTGCTTTTTCTGTGAATACTTCAACAAATATGCTTAAAGTGGGTCCGTATAATACATTCTAACCCAGATACTAATCAGAAGCACTATATGTGTGGGGAATTCACAATTGTTACCACTAGTCCCAATTTAATAGCTTCATGAAATAGCCAACATGCATACTAGCCTAGCTGCATGTTTGTTTCATGTTTATTTTAAAAAGTGCTGCGGCATACTTTACCAGTCCAAACTTATTGGGCTTGATATAATTTAACACATTGCATTACTGCTGTAAAACACGTTTGTTCTGATGTTACATATTTTTAGTTTTAACTGGAATAATAACATTTGAATACCAAATCTTGTAATGGACAATTTTTGGCACAATAACAAAATCACTTTATACCTCGGTGGAGTGGGTATCTCTGGAAAGCTCCCTACATTTTTACTGTAGGCAAAAAGGGTTGGTCCATTTTCTTTTTTACCATCAATGAAGTGGCAGCTGCATAGCCTATCATTGTTAACAGGCTCCCTGTCTGCACGTCTGAAAAGTTGAAAGTATTTCTAGTTTTTTTTTTTATAATGAACAGTTCTTAGTATATATAATTATAATCTGAAGAGTGGGGGGTGGGGTAGTTTCCCAAATGATATCAGCATATGGATTCAAACACTGGTGGCATTATTACAGAGCTATAACACTGGAAACAACCACTATCTGACATTGAACCATTCAATCAATTCACAAAACTATTAGTCTACAATTTAAAATCATAATTCTGAAATATTATCGGGTCCACACAAAATTTGGAACCATTGCAGAGAAATATCCGAAGTACTGGTCACCGTCCGAAATTAGGCAAGTTTTAAACAAACTTGAAATCTGGCATCGAAATTCAACATACCTGCATCTGTCGACCCATTTTTTTCTTTTCCTTTCGATCTATCGGGAATCTAAACAGACTACACGTCTCTTTTCCACCAGTTCTATGATTACACCCGAAAGCGAAGCAATAAACCATGTTTAAAATGACCGCCAATGTACCCGGAAGTGGCAGTGCGAAAATGAAAGTAAACGAGACTTACGCGCCCTATTGGCAGATTTCATCTGGATGGGCAGTACTGGCTCTGCAAGTTTGTCGCGTCATAAAATCTATTATTAAACTGCAAAGAAATTTGCTTGAATTTGATTGGATAATGTGCCGTTGATGTATATCCGTATTTACGGATCGGCCGTAGATATTAACGCACGTGCCTTAATTTCCCTCTCTGGCCTCCTACCTTTTGTTGTCTTCCGCCATTTTGTTTTGAATTTCCGTAAAAATGCATAATGTGAAGCCGAGCTTATAAATTATAAAGCGGTATGCTTAGGAATTACTAAAATTGTTACAGAAAATATTTGTGTCTTGTTTTAACGTAGAAAACAATTAGATTATTCCTATAATTTTGTAAATAACTATCAAATCGATAGTCCATTCAATTTCTATAGAAGTGACGTCATGCAGGTAAATTAATGACGTAAGACATGTAATTATTGAGGTTCTCAGCGGGGAATTAAGCCGTTCGGCATTAAATAAGCGAAATAAATGAAAAATCGATGTTTTCTAACTATTTTTGTCTGAAAAAAGTCTTTGCAGTATAATAAAACAATTATTTGGTTTCTTGAAAGGGTATGTGAGGATATATTGCCGGTCTGGGTGTCATATTATCCCTCGCCTGCGGCTCGGGTAATATGACACCAAGACCGGCAATATATCCTCACATTCCCTGTCAAGAAACCAAATAACTATATAATATTGACGGATAGATTGGATACACAAAATGATTTGACGTGAATAAAAATCATAATTATGCACTGCCGACGTCCGAACAAATAATTTTTATCAAGGTTAGTATTCTCAAATATATTTAGATCTACTGTATACGTCGTGCAAACAGCATCGTCATTTACAATAACGAAATAAAACAACGTTGATGTAATATTATCCTGTTCAACAAACATCAGGGATCGACATAAAACGCGCAGTGTCTTAAACACAGGGAGTATATGTGTTGATCATACTGCAAAAACTACCTCACCGGGTTATCCGATCAACGAATTTTTCGCTATATAGAACAAAGAAGGCAGTAACATTCATGTGCATAACTTTTCTCCTGCTCATCTCAATTCTTAGGTGCAAACAGTTTCATAAAATTTAATCTTTGCTTTATATTTTTATATTTATTTCATATAAAATTTCAAATATTGCGATAGTCTGTTTTAGACTATAGTTTACCATCTCAGCCTCCTATATATTCTATTGAAAATCGTTCAAAATCGGCGATCTGTCCGTTTTTAGAGATTAATTATACTATTTATATTGAAATAAAAGCTTAGGTGCAAACGGATAAAAAACAAGACAAATTTATCTTTCAACTGATATACCTATGTTTTTCTTTGTAAAACTTATGATGCGATAGTCTGTTTTGGGGGTGAAGTTAGAATATTTTTTTAATTTGAAAAAAGGACCCGATACATATTGCGCTGAATCGAAAATCGTTCCCGGGGTTAACCTTATTTCGCGGTTGAATGGAGACGGTTTAACAATGTGCCATTTCAGCATTTAAATTAAACTATTTTACTCCAGCTGTAAAATGAAAAAAAACAACCAACAAATCGTAAAAAACATGTATAATTTTAGTGGGTTATAGAGATTAGACCTAATGAATGCTTTGTGTTTGATGTTCGATATTATTATTTGTTGTTCTTTGTTTTTGTGGTGCTTTTTTTGCTGGTGAAAGTCAAGGGGTGTATTTGATAAATTTCGAAAATTTAAAATTATTATTGTTGCTATTGTAATATTCATAAAAATATAATTTACATTTTAAGGCACCGAAGCTTAAACGTGTCCAACCAGAAACGAAACAAATTTTGATTTTATTAAAGTCGTCTATATGCATTTATCTTTCGAAGGTTGCGTATTTTTGTCCTTAAACAGTTTAAGATTTCACACCTGATTGAAGTAAAGGCAAACGGAGAATATCTCTCAGGTGTTTTTTGATATCATTGAAAGATTCGAATCCACATTTTTACACGTGTCCACAGTTGCCCACCTGTCATCTGGTAGCTAACACAAATTCGGATTATGGATTCTTCTCAGCGAAAACAACAACAACAAATTGTCTTAAGATTAAGCTAAATAATCTAAACAGATGTGTAAGACCGAATTTCAGAGAATTTGCGTTACCTTCCAAGATAGTTAATTTTAATTCAGTTACAAAGTACCGGTATTCTCGAAATTATCGAGTCAAAACAGTAAATTTTCAAAATTAAAATCAGCACTAATTCATATAATTATAATATTCTGACTTAAATAGGACAAAATTAAATTAATCAGTATGAACGCCGTTTTGCATTATTTCTTTAACGGATTTATAAACTTAACAGTCTTTTCATTTTACAACAACTATTTACATTTCTGTATTGTTTTGATTGGTTTTAAAACAAAGAATCTGCCCTTAGGTGTTAACTATACGTTGACTGGTGTTTTATTGCACGATTGTAGTTTAATTGTCGACATCCGGATTACGTGCCCCATCAAGCAGGAGACAAGTACATACACTGACCATCCACTTTGATTTGTTTTACCTCTCTGGTAAAAAACAACAACAACAGGAGACAGGTACAAAACGGAATAAAAGTTATGCACTTTTAATAATGCAGAAGGCATTTTACATTAAGGAAAAATGTTATTATTTGAGAATCCATTATCGGCTTTAATTGTGGAATTTTTTAGTTTAAATGTTAAGACTGTGGAAATAAAACCGTAAAAAGTCTTATTTAATGATCAACGCAGCACGCTGTATATTCTGCAATTCTTTTACTAAATTACTAACATCCGATATTACCTATTTGGATTTCATTTTTTTTAAATAATAATTTCGCAAAATCTTGGAGTGTGTATTACCTATATTCTAAACGATATCGCGTATTTACATGCTTTTATTTCCACAGGTTTAATTTATGATTGATAAACTTTGTATCAAAAGTTTATCAATAAAATTTTGATATTACAGATTAATTATAGTATTGTTATATGAATATGGATTTAATAAGTTAAAACCAAACTCAGGAAAAAAGAGAAACTGCTGGAGTATACTGTCGAGTTTCTTTGAACACAAAAAAAGGATCCATAATCGCTTCATCAACTTGGTTTCTCCTTGTCCGTGGCATTCCTTTCAATGCCCTTGCGAGTTTTAAACGAAATTATCCGTGAGGAAAATGTAACTTACTCTGTAGACCTGTCAAAGTCAACTGTCACTTAGATAACAAAGCAAAAATATGAATCACATCCTCTCCAAGATTTTAAAACCCTTGATATGTTATACATACGGCTACTTCCGCTTAAATAACAACAACAACTTCTCACGTGATTACAAAATCGAAAAATGATTGGATACCTCTTAAACCATAGGTTTGACAGTTAAACCCGTAGTTTAAAGTCTTAACTATATAGTTAACAGATTTTGAGGATTATTGTGCTTATTAAATTTCAATGTATATGATTAACTGTTAAACTATGGGTTTAAGAGTTCAATCTATAGGTTTAAAGAAAATTCACTTAAAACTATGTTTTTAAGTCTCTTAATACCATAGTTTAATGTAATTTTGTCGAAAATCTCTTAAACCTATAGATTAAAGTCTTAAACTATAGGATTAACACTTAAACATAGGGTTTAAGCTGATAAACCTGTAATTTAAGTAACATTCTGCACAATTTTCTCTTAAACCCATAGTTTCAACTCTTAAACTATATGTTTAACAGTTAAACCCAGGGTATAAGTCTGTTAAACTATGGGTTTAACAGTTAAACCTATAGTTTAAGTAATTATTGTGCTAACCGCATGCCATACCGACATGAACCGACTCATTTCGTTGCAATGATTCACACTTTGTGGGGACAACTTAATGCAATTAAAACCAAAAACTTTTTTTGATAATCCTTCAAATAATATGAAATAGGCTTTGCCTAGGTACGACAAAAGCATGTTCCAAATAAAACAACTTACTTAATTGATGTAGTTTACTTTCCTTGAGGTCTGATTGAAGAATTTGTGTTTCCAACCTGTCTTTTGGGCCTTTGTTGACAGGACTTAGGGATCCATTTGGTACAAGTAGCACTGAATAAAACAAGTGTTTACAATTATGATGTGATTGATATGATAGTACTCGAGTCACTCACGGAATAGCAATATCACTGGACATCAAAATTGAAAGATTTTATTTGATTTTGAAAAATGTAAAAGGAATAAAATAAAGAAGTTACCTATTTCAATACTGTGACCATAATTGTTAATTCAGTGACTGCTGGCGGCATTTTCTCATATAGAGGTCATACACTTAGTTATGAACATACATCCCACCCATATAATTTTTTGAAATACAACTTTGATATATATATCTACTGCATTGTGCACATACAAGATTGAAAATTAATATTTCTCAACCATTGATATGCATACATATATATATATGCATAGCCGAAAGCGCTCGAGTACAAAGAAAAACTTTACACCGTTAAAACAAAACATTTTCTCAATCATATATATATATATATATATATATACTAAGAAATATGGTAAGTTACGGGTCTAATTTCGATATTACACCTTTATGTGAGGTGCTATAAAGTAATGGGGTATATATGGTACCCCGTAATTTTCAATGCCATTTCTATGCATATTCGGACTTCTTAAGTACGATAAACTTTATTCCCGTAACACGGTTTATTATCGAAATTTATTTTCGGTCTATAAAAAAAAACCCGAAATTTTTTTTTATCATAAACCAAATTTTTATATTACAGCTTATAGTACTTACAAGGTCAGATAGTGCATAGAAATGACATTTAATTAGCGGGGTACCATATATACCCCGTAACCTTTATAGAACCTCACATATAGGTATAATATCGAAGTAAGACCCGTAACTTACCACATTTCTTAGTATATATATACAACCCCTGATTAAGGTTTATTACAGAGACCCCATATCTGACGATATTTCTGTATATATATATATATATATATATATATATATATATATATATATATATATATATATATATATATATATATATATATATATATATATATATATATATATATATATATATATATATATATATATATATATATAATTATATTTGAAACATTAGTAACATAATAATTTGAAATGTGCATTTGAATATGAACAGTTAGTGACTGACATGTCACCGACACATGCATCTACAAATGCAACTTTAAAATTAAGCCAGTGCAACAAAATCTATTTTAATTGATGTTTCATTCACAGTTATTATTGGCTCTTTTGAAATCTCGGCTATCCTCTTCATCTGAACTTTCTGAATCTCTATCAATCTCCAGTTTAAATATATCCTTAAGGATAGAGAGACACAAGAACGAGTACCACTGATTTGAAAATTCTTTAATTGGATGAATACCATCATACAAAAGTTTGTACGATACATACATAACGCCTAACGCCTATTGAGCTAGCCGGGACAACCCCCAAACATTTTGTGCGGATAACCCTGATAAAGCGTTCGTCATTGTGTAATACATATCAAATCCATAAACTTTTTTTCTAATTATTTAACCCCACATTCTTACTGCTCAACACCATTCTATACACACAATTTTAAATAAAAAGTTTTTTCGGGACAATTATTTTAAAACGTGTTTATTAAATAAATATCATTTTCGAGGTCAAAACATTTCTTTTAGCTAAATTATTATTCATCCGCCTTGTTTTCAAATCTATATTGTTTTTTCTTTCAACTTTGAATATGAATTTAATTATCACCAGTTATTGAAATGATTAGTACTGTCAAAAAGGGGTTTATAATATGCGTTGTGTTCATCGGTGCGTGAACTGTTATTACATATTGCTGTATTATCAATTGAGTGTTTAATGTTTTCTCTCTCGAAGGAAAATTACATGTGTACATTTATAAAGAAAACCATTACATTCAAAACATAAATAAAAGCATTAAACTTATTTTGATAAGAAATAAAACGAGATGGTTTGATATTGCTCAGTGTCCTAATACGAGGGTCGTTCAAAAAGTAATGCAAAAATTACATGTGTACATTTATAAAGAAAACCATTACATTCAAAACATAAATAAAAGCATTAAACTTATTTTGATAAGAAATAAAACGAGATGGTTTGATATTGCTCAGTGTCCTAATACGAGGGTCGTTCAAAAAGTAATGCAAAATCGCTCCCGTATTAATGACTGTAGGTTGAACCAAAGTAAATCCAATTCCCATAGACCTCAATGTTAAATTCTCAATATTCAATGTATATTTAACATGATTTCTGTCATCTTAATTTCTAGACAACCATATATTGCCGTGAAGATCTACATTTCATCAATTCAAAAACATATAGGAAATAATGAGTTAACTTACTTGTAAGAAAATGTAACAGGATGAACCTGTTATGTCATTAACAGCTATTCCCGGATTATTCCAGTATCAAGCAACATTCTAGATAACTAGATGAACATTCTGGGACAAAGGTTGCTTTACAAATTTAAACACAAGGCACGAAAAAATGCCTTGTGCGGATTGCCAGATCGCGAAAACATATAAAATACAATATGTTAGTTAAATTGCTTCAAAGAAGTTATAATTCATAATTCTCACTGATTTACCTTTGAAAGAGTTTCAAAAGCGTCTGTGTTTATCCGGAATAATCACATTTCAGTTGTGATTCAAGCAGTATAAATATTCCTACAAGTTGTTGTACGGAAACAAGTTCTTCTTGATACAGACGACACGAAATGAGGACAATTCATTTTAATTACAGTACAACCCTGTTTGAACCACTTCTTCTGCTGAGTATTAGACAACAGATGGTTTTCAATAATATTGATTCTTTACTTTGAAATCGGGTTTGTACGGATCGTGTGCGGATCTATTTACTCATGCATGACGCATGAACACTGGAGTTCTTTGACAGCGCTTTGTTTCCATTGGGTAGCATGATCCGTACAGCATTCTGATTGGCAGTTTATGATTTTGAAAATTCCGCACAAGGGAATTTTGCCGTACAAGATTAATGCGCAAAAGTTTATAAATACTGCTAAAATCATTCAGTCAGCAGCTTTCCAGCCGCTGGATCGGCACATTAGGTCACCATAAAACAAATATCCGTTCAAGAAATAATAATAACAAGAAACATCCGTACAAGAACCTCAGGTGGAATCCGCACATAACAATTTCATTATAACTTCAAACTCGTATGCTGTCAACTGTTATTGCGGGATATACCTATCTGCCGAGCCGTCAAAATCCGTACGAGTGTACGGATCTGCACAAGCTGTACGGATCCGCACAAAACTTCCGCACAGAAAATCCGTACAGAGGAACAGTTCTGAAAATAATAGAAGCTCATCCAACTACTGATGCCTTTGGGATTGGACAAATCCGTACAATTGGTGTAAATCCGTACAAGTTGTGTAAATCCGTACAAGTTTTATAAGTCCGCACAAGCTGTTGTACGGATCCGTACAAGAAGTCTAGATCTGTACTGTTCGTCTAGTCGGTAATTGTGAGCAGCCTAGATGTGTAAAATTCAGTATTTGTGTTTTGTCCAGATCCGTTTGAGTTGACCAAACCAGCATCAATCATACTTAACACTTGTTTTATTCATGTGGAAATAGTGGGTTTAAATGACAACAATACAGGCTTAAACATTTAATAACTATAGTAAATTTCACTTTTAACTTTCGTGGCAAGTGCTTTCAATAACAACAAGACCGTATTTAAACTTTTGATAACACTAGTTAAATGTTCAATCTTCACTAGCGTTGCATGTGGTTTACTTGCAATAAAAGCGTTTAAACGTTTTAATTGTGGTTACTTCTGGTAATTTCGTTAAATATGGTTCAATTCTGATTGTCCGTAATCCCTCTACCCTACCGTAAGAGTCTATCTTAAGTGAAGCGGCGGTTAGACTACGGTTACGGTTATACACCACCAAATATTGGTGCTCAGGCCTCTAAATAATTTTGTGCAGGGAATTTGCGGACTAGTTACAGGAAGTCAAGCCTGATTGGTAGAAAATGAAAATAAATATTTTAAAAAGAAAATTATTTTGAGAAAATATAATGATTATGTAGTAATTTGAATACAAATAATATGAAATTGATAATGAAAAAAAAGTGAAATTCAACTTTAAAAATAGCTATCATTTTTGACAGAATGTAAACAAAAGTTCCGCAGAGACTGGGGTGATACACTTCTGGCTACAATGCCGAAAAAGTTTATTGGTCATGCTATGGTGGAATTGGTATTTTATGGTGTTTCTAGGTTGGTTCTCTTGAGAATGGTATGATTTTAAGGGCTTGACCCAATAGTAAATTTAGAAATTGATGAAAGGTTATAATGGAAGTCTATGGAAATTGAATTAGTAGTGTATAACCTATTACATTACTTATCTCTAACCGGACAGACCCTATTTTAAACGCGGTATCGCAAATACGGTGCCAAAAATATACATCCGCTGATCCGGAACTAATTCGCCTCTACCAAACGAGATATAGGCATGAAATTGCTTTCATTTATTTTCCTGATATGTTATTTCTGCAAACAAGTCACAAACAGGCCGATTTCTAACAGTTAAGAGGCCCCAGATGATGAGAAAAAATAGCATATTATTAAAACGGACTTCATTCGAATGGACCACGGAGGGATACAGCGTGATTTGGTGTAATTCAACCATGAGTTTCAAAATTTAATGATTATGATATTATTTCATTGTGTTATGTAATTGTTATAAACTGTTGAAGTTTCAACTTGTTATCTGCACTAAAACTCGATTTATAAAGGTTCAAAGAGCCCGCCCATATATTAAAAAACCCTCAAATTGTCCGATATATTTCTGTAAAATTGCTTATTTTTAGACATGTTTTTCAATTTTTATATTAAAATCAACTATTTATACAGGGGGTAGACCAACATATGTATTTCAAAGTGGGCTCCGCCTTTTTCATTATATGACAAAATTGTACCAGTATCTTATCGGTATAACCAAAATCTAGCGAAAAGCGACAGATGGAGACAATGTTGACAGATTTAGGTCAGCACTAGAAAAACGATTTCTTCACGAATATTCCAGGTACAAAACTAATCTTTGCATCTTCAGACTCCGAAATGTATACCACGGCGAATAGCATTGAGATTTTTTCAAAATCCTGCATTGAAATATTAACTTTGATTGAAAAAAACAAAGTCACCTACCGTTTTCTCGTCGATTTTCGACTAACATATAGAATCCCGGAAGAACAACATATTATTTTTGGCGGAGCCCACTTTTTGAAATACATATGTTGGTCTACCCCCTGTGATTTATAATAGAAGTAACTTGTTGAGTCTGATTTTCAACACAAACACGTACCAATGCTATCTGTTGTATAAAGATGGGATCCTAAAGGCAACTCAATTGTGTATAAGTGAATAACGAATAGGATCCGGTGCCCAAAATTAAGATTTTTTCTATTCAAACACAAGATTTTTGTCAAATAGTACCTTAAAACGTAAAACCTAATCAAACTTAGCCGATTTCAAGCACCGAAATCAAGTTTTGTCGACTTCGACATTTTCGAGGTTTTGAATCTTATACACGTTACGTTATTTGAATTCCTGCTGTCGGCATCATCGTATGTCTACCAGTGCTGAAAATGTCATTGACAATTATCCATGATCTAGTCCAAAAACAGAAGAATTTATAGAGCAAAACATTTGTGCTGCAATCTACTGGCCTGTTTTCGTCTTAATCAAACATCAGTGTCATGGTTGTTATTATAATAAACATGATAAAGAAAGTACAAACCAAGTATTATAAATGATGACATCATAAAGTAAATATATTTATAATTGTCTGTTTCATCATACAATTAATTTGATCTGCTCTTCTGGCAGGTGAATTCAGTTTAATTAATAGGAAATGCAAGTGTTCGGTACATCACATGTGGGTAACTATTGATACAAGAATCTTCAAAAATGTCACAAGTTTGTTAAAGTTAACTTCCCAGGCAGTATACCAACGTATTAATTGTTGATTAGAAATAAGAAACTGATAAGTTTCATAGTTCAGTTGTAATAAATGTATACCTATTCTCTGTTCTTATAGGAAATCACAATTTGTACAAAAAACATATAGGAATAAGAAAAAGCATGTTGAAGCGAATTTGTTTTCTGTTGATGCCCGAAAAGAACGCATTTTCCAATAAAAAAACATTGCAATGTTTGACAAAACAATTTTCGTGTGCTCTTCGAAAACACATTTTAGTCAGCACTGTTCTAAAATGAGAAACAATAATAAAATCAATACATATTTATATAAACATTTTAAACAATCAGGCTACACTTTAAAACACGTTAATATCCAACCTGTTGAAAAAATGATATTTGATAAAAGTGCTTCAAGAGCATTTAAAATTAGAGCAAGGCTATATTCAGAGCACAATGGATTAAGAAATTACAAATACTTTATCCACTTGGTTTAAATGATAATATTTATCAAGAAGGCAACATTTAAAAAAATCCTGATTTTGACATTTTTTATTTGCTTCAAATACGAAAAGAAAAATCGAGGTCACACGGGATAAGGACTAATGGTAACATCAAAAGGAAATCACGTGTTCAATGTTTTATTCATGACCTTCAAAATATTTTAAAACATTCTGGTAGACACGCTATGCTGTCACGTTTGGCTTCTCTTTCTATTTCAAGTTTACAGAAAGTTGATAAGGAAGCCGATGATATTGTTATAATAACTCATCCACTTTATGAAGTTGCTAGCCTTGCTCAGTGTTACACTCGGCATGTTCTCAAACCACACATTGACTTGGAATCTGATCCCCATTGAAGACATTTCCTGAAAATTTCATTTTTAAATAAAGGTATAGATTTTATTGACCTTCCAGGTATATTTAAAGATAAAACCGTTGAATCAGCTAGTATACCTAATTATTTCAAGAATACTGAAACATCCATCATTTGTTATAAATACAACAAACCAATTAGAAACACAATTTTCAATTATAACAAAATTACCTCGGATTTACCGATTGTCTAGAATACACCGATATCATGAGACTGTTCCAATTCAAAATTTTGCTATCAACCTTCCGGTCACATTGTTACAGGGGATCTAAATGTTATCAAAGACTTTAGAATCCGCAATTGAATTTCAAAAGGTCCGAAATATAGAATTCCATTCGACTTTAATACCTATCGCGCGGAAATTGCAGTCTTTAAACTCTTTTTGCAATAAATGGTGTAAACGAGAACATGCTGAGCTTAATGCTTTTTTAAACTGGAAAAAAAACAAGTATTCAAAATATTTGACACTCGTATATCCTTCTATAAAAGAAACATAGCTTTATTACCACCTCGACCTCGTTTTAACTTTCGTCATTTGAAAAAGGGTATTCAAGATTTTCACAACAGATTTGTTTTAACACCTGCTGATTAGGCTGCAAATAATGTAATTACAGTGTGACGTATACACTATATTAATGTTCAAACTGAGGAGCTTAATAGCACTAATGCTTATACACTGACTTCTTCATCTGAGAGTGATATTGTTAATACACACACTCTACAATGCAAGATTTATTGCAAACTCTAGTTCTTGTACAACAACAAAATTATCTGTGCTCTTAACATCTTGCCTTACAGCTATAAAAGAAAATGTATTTAGGTATTGCGAAAAAGTTTTTGAAACCACTGGCAAAAATTTATTTTGGTCTATAAAAAATTCAAATGACGTTTTGAAGAAGCTTAAATCAAATAATTTTCAGGCGTTCTGTTTGTCTACTTATGATTTTTCAACTTTATATACTTCTTTCCCTCATAATTTAATAAGAGACAAGCTAACAAGTCGCATTTAAAAAACTTTTGCTTGAGAAAATAAGACATTTATCGCTTGTAAATAACATAGAACCTTCTTTACAGATGGTTCTTATGATAATTATACTTCATGGACCTGTCAAGACCTTATTAAGGCGCTCACATTTTTATTGGATAATATTTATTTGAGATTTGGTACCTCTGTTTATAAACAAAGAATAGGCATTCCAATGGGTACGTATTGTGCACCCCTTGTTGCTGATCTGTTTTTATACTGTTATGAAAGAGACTTGATGTTATCTCTTTCTACCGAACATCAAGATGATATTTTATTACAGCTTTTAATAACACCTCGAGGTACCTTGATGATTTATTAAATATAGATAATAACCATTTTCCTTCACTGGTTAATAAGATTTATCCTAAAGAACTACAACTTAATAAAGCGAACACTTCAGAAAAGCAAGCAAACTTTCTTGATCTAAATCTGTCCATTGAAAATGGTTACGTAACTTCTAAAATATATGATAAAAGAGACGATTTTAATTTTAATATAGTAAATTTTCCGTTTTTAGACGGCGATGTTCATCGTGCAATATCTTACGGGGTTTATATCTCACAGCTTGTTCGCTTTTCAAGAGCTTGCAACGATGTGAATGATTTAAATGAACGTTATTTGTGCGTCACAGAAAAACTTTTAAAACAGGGTTATCTATATCACAAATTAAGGAAAACCTTTTGCAAGTTTTATCGCCGATACCCAGATCTAATTCATAAATACAGTTGCAGTTTAAAATCGCTATTGCAACAAGGTATTTCACAGCCGGTTTTTTTTATGGAGATTTAATTTACATTTGAAACTTAAGAAGATAAAAGGCAATGTTAATTTCTCCCGGTTATTCGTAAAAACCATCTGTAAATTTAAAATGAAAGATTACCAACATGATATCTTACATTGTTCTGTAGGCCTGGTGATTAACCCATCTACATTTGATCATTATGCTTACCTCTTTGGTTGCACGACGGTGGCAGGGGTTTAAGAGTTTATGAAGGTTTATGGAGAAATCTTTTTTTTAAAAGAACCTAGAAGCTCGATTCGTTTCTTTTATCCCTGTCATCGTGTTCTTGCTGATTTGACTCCAGGAGCTCTGGTCTCGGTAAGATCATTGAGTATCCGCCCTTTGGCTTTGCAATGCTATTAGCTTCTTATGTTTTATATGTGTGTGTGCTTTTGCATGCAACATTGTTGAGCCGATGGGTGGGTTGGAGTTATTTCACCAAGACAACCTGTACTTGTTTTGTGATACGTGAACCTGTTGGGGCAAGTGTGAGGTTGGTGTACCCTAGAACCTGGTTTAAACCCCCAGTGGCAAATTGTTTTGCCACTGACCGTTCCAAGGCGTTAACCCCTCGGGTTCTCACTTTCGTTAATTGTTTGTGGCGTCCATATTGAAATTGATTATTGTAATACCATGTTCTCTTTTCCTCTATACTGTTTTGGCTGCGTGGGGAGGCTGTGTCTGCTGGATGTGGCAATCACTGATATGCATATTTCACTTTTTTTCACAAATGCCGAAATGCTTACAGTTTTAAGAGTTATAATTTAACATCTTAAACATCATGAATAGATTTTCTACAAATAACTCCTTTTGCAATATTTTAGTAAGCCCCTCGTAGAGTCCTTCGTTTGGGGTTTTATATGACTTTGA
Source organism: Corbicula japonica (assembly GCA_038501625.1). NCBI lineage: Eukaryota > Metazoa > Mollusca > Bivalvia > Venerida > Cyrenidae > Corbicula > Corbicula japonica. The sequence goes on along the minus strand of JAZAYU010000059.1, from coordinate 118,357 downwards.
GTGACCTCCTGTTCATTGATCTAGTGCGGGCGTCAATTAAGAAAGTATTCGGTCTTGTCTCGGGTAATGATGACCATGAACTTCTCCGGATTTTCCGTAGGCGGACCTTTTGGAAATTTCTGTTATCGTCTAGCATGTTTCGCTCGGTGGATATTTCCTGTGGATCGCTTCTTTATGGGTACGATTGACTTATGTATGTTGGTACTAAAGTGGTGGTTCAACGATGAGATTACTGGAGACCGTTACGCACAAACATCTTCAGTTTTTGTTGATTATGATGACCAATTACCGGTAACCTGTTGTTAAACCTGGTTAAAAAAAACAACAAGAAAATATGCGAGAACCAGCAATATATTACATGTTGTTTTAAAGTTCTAGCAATACCAGCATTCTAACGAAATTGTTGAAGCTCAGTATAGTAAATACAATATTTTTGAGTCCTTGTCAGGTTATGCTAATGACCGACTAGCTTTTTGTAAACTTTTGTTTACAGACAGCCTTTCCCGCCAAAGTCGGAATTCCGTTAGTCTCTAAGAAAATCATAAACGATGTCTTGCTTTTGATGAACAAAATCAAGATAACTCAACGAATCTATTTCATGGCATCATCTCCAACAGTTGTTTGATTCAAATTAAGTATCAGCTCAACTTATATGCAACTAATATTTTGCTATAAAGGTTTGCATCACGTGACTTTCTAAAAAAAGACGCATAACATTATTTCTATACCCTGTAGAATATACAACACACGTATTTTTACATAATTTAACATGTCGTTATAGATGAGCTCAATTTCTGATTTCCCGTAACTACAATGTCCAAATACTAGTATTGTTTCATCAACATTTAGAAGACTTTTCTTGCAGATAGGGGGAACAGAATAGCATTCTCAAGCTTTAGACGGGCGGCTTTGTCTAAAGTGACCATGTCCGATGCCGCTGTTTACCGGTGTTACCTTTCAAAGTTCAAGTTTGGTCGATTATAATATGTCGGTCATCAGGATGACCGGCAATTAAGTATACAACAAGCATGATTTTCTACATTAATGTCTTTTCCGGTAAAGGGCTTCTCTAATTATCAAGCAATCAAACATCAGCCTCTACACTATCCTTTTGCAATCGTCTTAGGAACTGGTGGCATAGTCTACATTATCCGTTCTGGACCGTGAGTGACTGTTAACAGGTGTTCAGGCTAAAGAGCTCAAGTTTGGTCGATTATAATATGCCGGTCATCAGGATGACCGACAATAAAAGTACTGACTATATGTACGGGGAGGCGTGGCTGAGAAATTCCAAAATTATGACCGATCATTAATTATACGAGTTTGTGAGTCAGTGCTATGTAGATGTGAAAATTCAAACATTGAGAATGCAAAACAAGTACATTTCTTCACTATTAGTGGAATGTTTCCAGTGCGCTTTATACCTAATATCCTGTATTTTAAAGTAAATTTACAAAGATGTGAAGAATTTACCACTACTTTCAATGCGTATACCTGTAATACAATGACAGATTTATTGAAGCTCTATACCGAAAACTTGGCAGCGCCCAGTTATACAATTGCTAGATAATACTCGTATTTTAAGATACATGTATTAAGATGACGTCTGTATATATACATTTACATGTATTTTCCGAAAATCTTACTGATTTTCAGCACATTAAAGGTAAAGTTATGGGTTTAAAATCTGGTCATTAAGGATCTTATTCATCCGACTTTACATGTATATATCCCCCGGTCACTGGAGATATGTCGTCCGTTAACAGTCGGCGCCGAAAACAGCCATGGAACAATGGCTTATATTCCTCATAGGTACCCATGTAGGTACACCTGTTGGAGAGAAGCAATGAAGGACTAATTTATTGCTCAAGGAAATAAGAAGTCTGACTACCACTGGTCTATCGCTGTCTTCGACGATTTAAGACAGCATCGTTTTAGATAGGTTTAGATATTTCTTTTGCAAAAAGCGAAATGTGCATTTCAGGAACTGCCACACCCAGAAAACACAGTCCCGCATCATTTAGCCGAAAAGCAGACAGAAAATTCACTAAGCCGCGCATTGTTTAGTTGTGTTTTCCCGCCTGTCTCAATAGGTAGAGTTCTGGACGAGAGTTGTTGTTCCTTGCTGTCTATTAAAGCGAGTTAAGGAGCGACAACTCTTGATAAAGATTGCTGGGCATTAAGAGGCTCGGAGCTGTCACCGTAAGGGCTCGGTTCCCAGTGTAGAATTATTTATTCTTTAATTATTTATTAAAGAGACTCCGAGATTGCAGACCAGTCTTTAATCTCAAGGATCTCGTTGGCTGAAATGGAGACATTTTCAGTTTTTGTAATAAGGCTGCCTTATCACAGCCTGATCATCGTGCACCAATCTGTTTTGCTCAACAATACCATTACCCACATGTAATGTTTGTTTTTGTATGTTATTTCATCCAATATTGCGGTAAGCGGTGGGTTAGCGTGAATTCACCAATGCAACATATATGTTAATATGAGAAGCTTTTAAGGTAGGTTTGAGGTTGTGAACCCTAGAAACTGCCTGTGGATTGACGTGAGATGTGCAAAGCACTAGAAATATTTTCACTATATTCTGTATCCTTTGTAGTACTTATATTCTGATACATTGCAGGAGGGTACGTTGCGGTTCGGTTAATCCCGGAATGTGGTTCCTGCATTGCCACATAGATCTCCACAACACCAACAGTATGGCAATGGTGATTAACGTCGATCCTGGGAACCATCCAGTACCACCTGTTAGTTTTCCACGCATTCGAAAGTTTAATTATAATGGTACTTTTTCGTTTTAAATAATGTTAACAATACATAGTACATAAATTACCCAAACGATTTACTTACATGCCTGTTTAAATTGCTTTATTGTGAAAAAATATTCTTTTTTTTTAATTCAAACACACATGTACGCTTGATCGAATCTCATTATTGGGATTACAATTCACAGATGCCCTGTTTGTGCAGTTTGTGGCGGACGTAGAGCGTCTCCCCGTACAAATAAGTCTGCTCAGGTGTTATATGAATATGATCGGTTAACGGTGTTACATAATGACGTTTACTATATCAGGGTTATCCGCGCATCCACATTGGGGGTTGTCCCGGCTACCTCAGTCTGTAGGATGCTTTACGTTATGTTGCAAAGCGCTGTCGTGTTCGAAGAATTCAGTGTGGATTATAATCAGCAATTCTTACAAGTACTCGGACAGGCTTTCTGAAAGTCTCGTCAGTTTGTAGAATAAGATCTGAATGTATTAATTCTCGAATTTATTTTACCAGACAAACACACATAAAATATTCATAATTATGAAAACATCGCAGTTGTTAAAGTCACAAGAATATTAATTTTCAGTTTTGCTTAAGTTTTTTAAATCTTCGAAATCAAGAAATGTCCCTAATTTATCAAATACGTGCAATGTGAGAATAATATTATGTTAATTATTTTTAATCAATCATACACATGTCCTACCAAAGAACAACAAATAGGCACCTATAAATTGACTTTTTGGACTTGTATGTCAGTTTTATATAACATATTCTTATAGTTTGAATTGTATACATTGTCGTTTTGATTTGTGTCACTTTAAGAATGTATTAGTAAAAGTATTGTTATGTATTTTTAACTATTTTAAAGACAAGTTTGATGTTAACGACGATTGCGTTAGTTCCCATTCTAACAATGTTATGTATTTTATGTATTCACCGTTTGCATGACACAACTCATTGAACTCGGTCAACATAAGTTGATTTACAAGTATTATTTAAGAAAGAAAGTCTCTCCCTTCTTTGAAACAAAGACGTAAAATTAGCAAACGGCTCTCTCGTACAATACATATATTTGTGAAAAACGGAAACTACATGTACCGTATCGTGTTTAACATCAATTTCCAAATAATATGCCAAAGGGAGAGCAATATGACATTGTGAATAAATCGGTATAAAGCATGAATATATTTTTGTTAAAAATATTGAGGGTAAACCACTTAAAACTTAAAATCGATTAAAGATCTTATTGTAAAAACTATGGGTTGCAGTCGTGCTATTTTAGGTCTCAGACGGTAGATTGCGAGTAGATCCTTTTCACAAACATATTCGTCCATTATATAGCATCATGACAAAGGCAAATCTGAACCAATAAGAAGATTGTACATATGATTAACAATGGTCTGCCTCGGCGGTTGAATTCATAACAACAACATATCTTTGTATCATACTGATGCATCAGTTAATACATGCGTGATCGAATAAACTGCAGAGAGCAATTGTCGTAAATCTGAATAATTATATCTTGTCTGTGACAGTAAGACTTTCATTCGAGCCTCTGAATGAAACGCTCCTCCGGTAAGAGTAATCTCGGTTTTTGAATCGGTTCCGATATATGTAAAGAACGAGTGCAAACACTGATATTGCGACACCGAGTACTGGTAACAGATACGTGAATGGTCCCAAACCACTGACTTTGTTTATCCTGTTCATGAAAATGTCAGGTAGTTCTTTTGTTAGAAGGTCATATAGGGCGTGGTCTGTGGTTATGTTACTAATATTTCTTTTGAAATATGTCACATTGGTAATAGATGGGTAGGGATACATCGTCGTTCCATGCACGTAAATGGAAACGGAACTGAGTTGAATGCTTTGTCCTGGATAAAAATATAAAAAGGCATAGATTCAAAACTATTGTAATACATGTACACAGATAAGAATTTGACAGATTTCAGTGTTATCAAGATCGGGAACTACAATGATATTGAAACTTTCTCTTTTTCAAATACCCAATTCAAGCCCAATAAATATTTGCTATTTTTTTCTAAAAATATATAATCGTTTAGGCCAAACACTGTAGGTAAAATTATAAATAATAATAATATACCAAAAGATGATTATTGTTTGTGCGTAAATCGCAAAAGTACTTACTTGAAGACAAAATGATTATCCAAGTACCCCGCGGGTTTTCACCCCAGAAATGAACAGTCTTAAATGTCCATCTTCTATAAATTTCCATGGTTTCATAACTGCGTTTTCTCACTGTTTTCTTTCCTTTTAAGTAAGAACATGTTTTTCTTGGGGAACATAATACAATATTAAGCTTTTCTTCTTCTGTTGTGTTGTACGACATGTCCACCAATACATGTTCGATAAAAGTGACACAGTTGTCATCGGCAGAACATTCAAACTTTAAGAACCCAGCGACTTTACCCTTTGATAGGTATCTAAAATAGATGTAAATGAAACTTTGAAAGCCACCGAACACGACATGACAAATAAGAAAATACTGCAAGCTTTAATTGATTGAGTCTGTTCTTAAGTAGTAATGGAAATGCATATTACTTTCACGCCGCCTAGCACAAGAATGAATCAAACATACGAATATGCTTCCAGTTAAACATTGTGTTAATATTTCGCATATCTTACATGCCAAAAACACACAGATTTTGTAATAATTTTGAATTTATCTGTAGTTCAGCTTTGTAGCCAACGTTTTGTTTAACATTTAAGGTTATACTTATATAAATAGATGAAAATGGAACTTTAAAAGTCACCGAACACGACAAATATGAAATTATTGCAGCTCGGTTTGATTGAGCCTGTTCATGGTCAGTAATGACAATGCATATTACTGCAAAAGCATTTCTCGGAGATTTTGTGAGGAAGTTACATATATGTAATTTACAAACTATTGTAAAATGCAATATTATATAACATATTATACCGTTTTGTAGAGTCGAGTTCGTGGATTATATTGACATACTGTTCAGGAACACTTGTCCATGTTTCTGCTAAAAGAATCATGGCGGCTGTGTCCATCAGCCCAAATCCAAAGTGTCGTTCAACTGAGATAAATATAAAACTATTCCATACCGCAAACTGTTATAATTATTTAAACTCTAATATTTGATCGAGACTGTTATTGGTAGCTCGTGAAAATGCCTGGAAACAGATATTTCATAGATGTCAATGGCAATATTTTAATAAAACTTTCGCCTGCTTCTGAGCTCATTATTTATGATCTATATATAACAAACCTTCAAGATACCCGCGAAAATACGAATTTCGGAGCTCCCTCGGTGAAATATATAGAGGATATTTGTTTTAACCAGTGTAGGATAGAAATATACATATGGACAAAAGTCTTGTCCGGTATTTAATATCTTTTGACCGCGTGGAACCCAAACATGTCTATTTTCAACACATTACATGTAGTATATCGGTTGTACTGGCTTAATTTCCAAAATTGTGTTTTTCATTGAATGCATATAAATGTCATCTTTCCATATATACCAAACTTATGTGTGTTCGATAAAAAATAAAGATATTTAATTTTTTGTAGTCCGGACAAGACTTTGTGTTTCCTTTATTGAAGTTTTTGTAGACCCGACAAGACTTTTGTCCATTAGCATATATTTCACCGAGTGAGCTCCGGAATTCGTATTTTCACGAGTGGCGGAGTCACGAGTGAAAATACATAATTCAGGAGTTCACGAGTGAAATATATTTCTATCTTTCACTGGTAAAAAGTTTTTTCTTTTTATTTTATGCTTTTACTGCAAAATTTGCGTGAATTTGACAGAAAAGTTGCAAGAAACGGCATAAAAAACGCTTGTTTATGACGTGACGTCATGACGTCAATATACATATTTGAGCCCGTTTTCTAAACGTTCTCATTTGATATGTTATGTGCGTTTGGGTACCAACGTGAAAAAATCAGTGAAAATAGAAATGATATTCCACTGTTTGAAAACAGTGAAATACCCCTTTTTTTCACCGGGAAAATTCTATAATTCACTGGAAGTCATAAAATAAATTTCTATCTTACACTGGTTAAAACACATATCCTCTATCTTTCAAAGCAGAAAAAACACAGGACAGCAACAATTATTAGTTAGAGCTCATACGGTTGTTTATTATTTTATACACTCACCCAACGTTCTAATTGTTCATCAATTGTATATGTTTACAATTTATGCGAGTTTCGTTTCTGCCCTACGTCACGAGAGCGTTTGAAAATAAATGTATTGTCTAAGAATCAATTTTTCAATGTCTTTTTTATCTTTATTGTTGGTTTTCTTGCATTCAACACCATTTACTTAAATCGCAGGCTAAAATAAGAACAGTCTTAAAATTAAAGCTTTTATTTTCCCCTTTGTATTTTTAATGAGACTGTTGAGCTTGTTCCTTATTTAACAAGGAGGAAAAATGAGGTGTACAATGAGGAGAAATCATATGTTGACAAAGAGAATGCATGAAAATAAATTGATTTATACTCCTTTCAAACATAACCCGAGTTTTTAATGAATATACGCAATTGCTAGAAACAGAGATCGGTAAGAGAAACTTTACATTTAAATTCAGCTGCATTAGTATGAATCTCTAGTCTGTCAGCTTGAAGTTCGGCAAAGGAAGAAGTCAGTGCAATTATATGTTGAACACACCTCCAGGTAAGATTATAACTGAAAAAAAAACAACATTTCAATCTTTAACTCAGACAAAATGTTTCTATACACCGAGAGCAGTTACTGTACAACTTGGACAACCATTTGATAAAGAGAAAATAATTAAACATCGCTGAAAATCTGTTTGAACTATTAACCCGAACGTTTTCGATGGTATTAAACTGGCTTCTTTCGGGAAATTATCATAACTACAATCAACACACTATTGAAATTCGGTATTCACATGCTAAAGATGTCAATGCATTTGATAAAGTTTTGATTTTAATCTTTTCAGGACAATATGCTATTCCTTTGATAGACAACTTAATAGTATTTAACTTTCTTAGGAAAATAGTACATACATTTGTAATGGAAGTGTATTCAATATTTAGATTTGTTTTCAAAATGAAAACAAACAATCATACAAACAGAAGTTAAATTACCAAGTAAGAAAATAAGTGATCTGTTACTCGATTCGACAAGAAAACCCGACTCATCCGGTAATAGTAGGAATTACCAGCCGTTGTTGTTGTTCTTTTTCTTTAATATTGGTATTGCGTTACACAAAAATTAAATTGCTGTAGTAACAAGCTTTGTCAATCTTTAAATAAAATATAGTATATAACAGACCTTTTAGGTCAATAATTTATAATCATATCTATTATTATTATTATTATTATTATTTAATTCTTAGCCAAATCGTTTTTAAATAAATACTTTACATAGTACAAATGTCTTACTTGGCCTGAAGAACAAGACCGATAACTCCAGATGCAATAGCAGCTGAGGCTGAGGTTCCTCTGAACTCCCGACATGTTTTGTTATGTGCAGTTGTTTCCTGTTAATATATAAAATTGTGAAATGTGCATATCAGGTATGGGCACAGACAGCAAATACAGCTTAATGTGCATCATTAAAATGTGTTATCATATTAATGAAATATATCATTTTGGCATTTGTAAACAATCATTTTGAAACATTATTTATGAACGGAGTATATACGATAACTTTGATTTGGTTTGAACAGACACGAACAATATGCCAATTGTCGAATTTAATCCAAAATGTCAAATATTCGTCTCATATAAACAAATAATGGAAGACAAACTCCAATATTTCACTACGCGTTTCGAGTTTATTTGACTCTTCTTCAGGTGAATGTTATTGTATCAACATCTCTTACAAACAATGTCTTATTTTGGCGTAAAAAATGATGTAATTTTATATACTAAACAAACGTCACCATTTGGCTTTAAAAAGACGTCACATAGCAATATAAACGACGTACAAATGTGTTAAAATGTGTTATCATATTAATGAAATATATTGTTTTGGCATTTGTAAACAATCTTTTTGAAACATTATTTATGAACGGATTATATACGATAACTTTGAACTAGTTCGAACAGACACGAACAACATGCCAATTGTCGAATTTAATCCAAAATATTAAGAATTAATATTCGTCTCAGCAACTTCATACTTCATAACGTTATTTGTCACGTTAGATTTAGACATATATAGATGAATCTAGGTACAAAGAAACGCGGTGTTACATTATCTGCATTCTCTTGCAATAAAAATCTGCCAAAGATCCTTCTAGTAACAGTGCAAGTCGCAATGTTTCGAATGTCACATGATAATAGATGAAAAGGGAACTTTGAAAGCCACCGAACACAACAAATATGAAAATATTGCAGGCTCGGTTTGATTAAGCCTGTCCATGGACAGTAATGGAAATGCACATTATTGCCCACGCCACCCAGCCCCGGGTTGAGCGCAACTCGATATTTAATCGATATTTACACTAATAAACAGTACTGTTTTGATGATCCACCCCAAACGATGGTATGCATATGACGGTGAACATGGAACCTTTAATGCAGTTTTTGAAGATTAATACCATTTCATGTTCAGCGGCGTATGGTCCCCGATAAAAGAATGGGTTTTCCCAAAGTGAAAAAAAAAACATTGGTCGAAACTAAACAAAATAGGCAATTTTGCCAGTGGATATGAGAATACAAAGTGAAACCCCGCTATTCAGACCACCATTGGGACTGGGAAAAATTGGTCTTAATAATGGGGTAGTCTTTTTATGGGGGTAGAAAATAGTGCAAAACTGTAAAAAGGGACATCAGAATAGTGGTCTTATTAGCGAGGTGGTCTTAATTTAGGGGTGGTTAAATGCGGGGTATAAATCCTGCATATCACAGACAACGCCAAAGGCAAAGTTCAAAAAGCAGGAAGTATACCCTTAAGGTGATTGAACGATACCCTAATCTATACTTGCTGTGATATTGAGCCACCCATCTTTAAACTGTCCGAAATATTTAAACAAAAATAATTTTAGAAGTGCTATGTACATAGCACATAAGTAACGTGCTCAACGACCTTCAAAGAACGTAACTGATAACAGCAGAGATAGTGTAATGATGCCTCGCGGGAAAAGCGTCGAACGAAAAGAACTTGAGTTATCTTCAAAGTTTAAACTGTGTTTCTTTATCCCTTGATCATACTGAACTAATAATTCTTCACATTTGCCAATAATTAGAGAGACTCCAATTAAATATTTACCAATTTACAGGATCCGTTGTAAGTTGTATATTCTCCATACGTAGATGCAAGTATACTAGCACATGGTATCGCATAAGATGGAACATTGCCTTCCTTTCCAACGCTGGCTATTGTTATGGTATGTGCATTGCTTACAAATGATTCCATGTTACAGTCGTAAACTTGTCCTCCACTATTCCCAGCAGAAAACACAAAAATGTTTCCTTTTCCTTCCCTTCCCTAAATGCCATAATACATCTCACATTCAAAAATATCATAATAATAAAATAAACTAAATTTCTATCATAGCACAACTGATTCATGACGCAAGCAATTAAATATCAATCATCAAGTGTCTGTTATTGATAAGGGTATATATGTTTTAAAAAATGACCTGAGATGCGCAGAAAACATAATGAAGGGATATTTGATTAAATATCACCAAATCACCTTGTTCGGCTTCATAAATGGAATAGAGTGCGAGTCCAACATAAAATCGCATACAATTTTCAATTAATATCTACAAAATCAGTTCGATGCCAGTGTTAATTCTAGCGCAAAAATATATTTTCCAAGACAAATGAGACAATATTTTATCATAAAACAAACATGATAATTTATCTATAAATTTCGTCGTATTTGGCAACAGTTTCATTTGAAAATATTTCGTGTATTTCGTTTAGAGGAAAGTAAAGTAACCTAAAATATTCGCTATACTTTTCTAGAAGAATGATTAATTACAAATGACAAATTAACGGAATTCTTGAAATACAAAACAAAAACAAAAAGGGTAAAATGGTTTTCATTGCTTGTTTATAAGGTTCCCTGGTGATGAAGCATCACGCATCAGATTTCGGTCTGTGGCCCAAAATTAATGGTTTCCATGATTACAAAAAAACAGTAACTAAGAACAAACCACCCTGCCCCACATCCATCGCACCATGAATTGATACTGCAGACACGTGAATAAGTTATACCTATTAGAATCAGAAAAGAGCTATGGGAAGAACCTCAACAATATAAAGCGAACTTTTTTGTCAAGCTATTAAAGGTATATGAAAACATGCTAAGTCGATGGTATTTTGTCAGCTGCAAAACGCCCTGCCTTTGTGCCCTTCTTAAATTCTTTTCAAAGAAAAAAGCAGAAATTTACCGCTTTCACGCCATCCTCTAAAACGGCCTTCGTGTCCAAAGAAAGTGCGGTAAACGGATCATCACGATTAAAACTACACGAATAAATGTCGATGATACTCCTTTCGTATTTCAACGCATATGAAAGTTTTTCATCAGAATAGGAGAAACCTTCACTGATCCAGTCAAATGTTTTTTTTTGTGTAGCAAACACTTTGAGTGCTGCAAGAAAATAAAACATTGTAATATTTTTTTATATCAATCTTTATTCATCCAAGAAAGCAGATAATACAATGTAATTACTTAGATAAAGCATACAAACATGTATGTTTAACATGAATTATTATAAAAGTGGTCTATAACTAATAAGCTTTCAACAGATTCAATCAATACGTGTGGTTGTTTATACTAAAACTCCGAATGTTTGTTTCTCATGCATTGTTACAAAGATGCTCTATAACTTTATAAGCTGTCCAGAGATTCAATTAATACCTGTAATAGTTTGTATAAAGAACACTGAGTCTATTCAACAATAATATTATAATGATGCTCTATAACTCTAAAGGCTATCAATAGATTCAATTTATACATAGAAATGTTTATATATGGATCACAAAATGTCTGTTCAACTTTCTTTTATAAACGTGTGTTATAACTATAAGCTTTCAAGAGATTCTTTTGTTTTTGAGAAATTTGAGAAAAAAAACAACAGAAATTTAAAGCAGAAAAAAGTATGTTAAGGTGCAAGGAAATCTGTATGTGGCGGTCCTCACAGGCAGGTGAGAAATACTAAGGTTAAAAGATGGGGGAGACTGGGAAGGCTAAATAAAACTTATGTCAGTAAAGGATTTCTTAAGTTAAAGCACTTGTACTATTGTTCACTGTTTGCAGATAAGGCAGCAAATTTATTCCAAGTATTTGTAAATTTGTCTAAAGATGCTGATTTTTGGGCATTTAACTTCAGAACAGTGTAATATGTAGACATCTGTTTTTTAAATCCCTCAATACTTGGTCTTGTTTTACTCATTTTGCATTTGTAAATATATTGTTTAGCAATAATGAAAATATTGTTTATCGCAATTGAATGAAGAGCATTTCCCAAAATTATGTTTGTTTTTGTAAACTCAAAATGTACAGATGGAAACTTTGTAGTTAACCATACTTTTACTCTACTGAAAAAGTCTTTGACAATTTCACAGTCCCAGAACAAGTGAACAAGAGTCTCTGGGTGCAGACTACAGAAAGAACACAGGTTATTATTTCTAATTCCCATTTTATGTAACAAGTTATTGGTACCAAGTAATCTATGATTAATCCTATACTGAAACCATTGTAAGGTTGGATCCTTACTGATTCTAAATGGAAGACCATATATTGTTTTCCAGTTAATTGTATTTGTGTTCAAATCAACTTCCCATTTATTTGAGGAATTCGGTAGAGTTTTACTTATATTCATCGTTTCATATATTGTTCTACATCCTTTTTCGTTGGCAAGAATAATTTTTGAAATCATGGGAAACGTTGGGTTTTGTTCTTTTAACAGATCGTTGGAAAAGTTAAATTGTCTCAGATAATCTTTTATGGACTGGATAATATTTTGGTACACTAAAAAATTACTGTTTACTTGATATTGTGCCTGAAATTCTGCATAGGTGTAGAATCTACCATAGTTGGATAACAAGTCATTTACAAATATTATCCCTTTATCAATAAATTTTGGGAAACAAAAGCTTTTCCCCCCTATTTTAAATTTATGATTATGCCAAATTGGCAAAGATAAAAATTCACACCAAGATTGGGGTTCTCTAGTCATTGACAAAGATATGAAACTGTTCCAAACATCCTTCCAAAAAATATTGTGAATGGAAACTTTGTTTCTGATGATATATTCACATCCAAATTTACTAAAATTTTCAATAAATGGGCAAATTTCTTTTACCAGTATAAAGTATTTTGTGTTGATTTTGATGTATCTTCTTAACCAAGTTATCTTTAAAGCATTTATGAATTTTTCTATGTCTGGGACTCTTAAACCTCCTTGGTCATAGGGTTTGGTGATTACTGTTCGTTTCACTTTGTCAGGGGCTCCGCTAAAAAAGCATTCAAAGCCCCATTGACTTCTTATATATTTGATATCTTTGTCTGTGAAATGAGTGTCTTGAAGGAAATAAATATTGAAATTTTTCGTTCTTAGGTAGTTGAAGACATCTTTACGTTTTTGACCGTCCCCCAAGCCCTGAACATTCATTGATGCGATAATTAAATTTTCAGTCATAGTTTACAAGTCGTGATGTCAAATGTGTAACTCTACAGACAGCGAACAACAGACATGGTTGTGTTATTGGGCCTCCCAGTCTCTTAAGTAAATCAAAGCACTGAAAGTACTGATGGGTGGCGTTTTAGAGTGATTGTCATGTAACATCATCTATAGATTGTTTGGAGTTTCCTATTGGAGGAGTATGAAGGAACTTTCGGATGGCAGAGCAAAAGTTTGCATGCCCGGCTTCTGCTTTATCAAGTTTTTTTACCACGGATTTTCGGGCGGATGCTTATATCCAAGACTGAAGTCATTTTGTGCCAGGAAAAATATATAATAAGTCAACCTTTGATTTGAAACTTTAAATTGACAATAAAGAAGTGAACACACATGGACAAATAAAAATACTTAAAAAAATGAAATATGCATATCAGGAATGACCACATCCAGCATACACAGCCTCCCCACACAGCCAAAAAGTAGAGAGGAAAAGAGAAACTATGATATAGTTGCTATTTGCACTATGATTTGAAACAATTTTATTTATTATTAGGAAATAAAAGATATGCAAAAATAAAAATAATATGACTATAAAACAGTTAAAAAAATAAGTCAGAGCACTGCATCATGTCTAATTAAATTGAAACGCTTTAAACGCTTTGGAGTTTCGTCTAAAGTTGCACTTCAAAGCCTTCTTTTTTGTTAGAATGTCATGCTAATTACAGACTAGCTTTTTGGAAACTAAAACTTGTTTGAAAACGTACCGTGTGCAAAAAAGTTGCATCGTGGTTAATGGATGATTTTTTTTTGTTCTTTTCGAATAATATGACTATAAAGCAATTTTATAAAAATTAGGCAGAGCACTGCATCAAATCTAATAAATTTTAAACGCTTTAAAAATTCGCCTGAAGTTTACACTTTAAAGCCGTATTTCATTAATATCCATGCTTATTGTTTAATCAAATATCCCTCAAAATTCTGCATGAATGAAATGCCACACCAAGTTTGAGATAAGCTATCATCACCCCATTATTATTCTTGCAATTATCAATGGTAAATGTCCGAATATCTCTTGAATAAGTTATATTTATTATTGTTCCTATCTTGGCTTATCAGTACTAATTACAAGCAAAGCCCTCTGTTGAAAGCTGATCAGTGTATTGCTATTTGTAAACACATACACTGCTGCGAGATCACCTGTTTACCTAATAACAATCGCGCAGCGCCGTCTACCGTCTCATAAACTCAGTGAACTCTCTGGAGGTAAAATGATCGAATTTCACTTTTGGTAACCGCGTTCGACTATATAAGTAGATAGAGACCCAGGTACCATTTTGATCATGTGACCGAAATTCACATGTGAAACACTGGGCGGCGTTTTTAAACGCCACCCAAAAAGGAAAAAGAATGTAGACAGAAATAAAAATGAACATTTCGGCTAAACATTTCACAGAGGTTATTGAGCTAATTGATCTTGTATATGTTTACTGGGTACGTAACGAATGCAACTGCTTTCCACACTGGATCCATATCGCATGTAAACAGTGTTCAATGCAAAAAATGGCAATTCTGTAGAATATGCATGTTATTGTTTTCACACAGGATTATTTTTTAAACAATAATTAGGATACTTAAATTGAAAATAGCAGAATAAGTGTGTTGGTTAAATATTTTACTCGGTATACTGAGAAATAAAAAATCTATGGTTTTGCGCACTAGTTTCACATAACATGCATATTCAGTAATACATAGTCTGAATAATTTATTTTATGACATAGTATAATCGTTGTACCTTGCATGTAGACTGTAGTGATGTGTTCGAGACTTGTTCTTATTATATAACATCAAAAAACACTCGTAAACATTATGCCCCGATGTTCTTACACTTGGGGTCACTTACACAGTTACGACTGTCATGTTTTAACAGTTAATATACACGCTGACATTACAAAACAGTGCGAAACAAAGAATTTTATTTTCAGCCGACACATCAAAACCTACTTTCTGTTGTCATAGTCGCTTACATCTTTGGCAAAATGAATTTGGCTTACATTAAAATGTTATCTTAAAAGAGATTGGTCATTGGACTCCAATATGTAGATTATTTGCCAATGATAACTTGTGTTCTAATCTATTTAGTAATTGATGCAAGCGACGTTCAATAGAGCAACATTAACCAATCAAAATTTGAGACAGACGTAGGTGTGTCACATTTGCATATGTAAATAAACAAAAGCACGTGTTGTTGTGTCTGACTGAAAATTAAAGATGTTATTATTTAGTTTTACATATTTCAATGAGTATGCAATGTATATTCACTTTGTAGCACTTGTTATCGCAGTTTTCGATTTCTCCAGTGCAGCAAGCAGTGTTTTAAGTTCACGTTCTGGAATAAGTGACACGGATAAGTCAGTGTATAAGTCAATACGAAGTTTTTTTCCATTCAACAGTAGTGCGATGATCTTGCCCTCATCAGACCATGCGTTTTTTACCTCTTGCTTTGATGATACTTTTTCTAACAGTTTAGCATTTTTAATTGTTAAGTCCTCGCGTATCACGATGGCCGTTCCTTTCAAGTTTTTACGCACAGAGATTATTTCCTTCTTGGTGGTACGTCGCAAGAATTTACAAATCACTGGTCGGGTTCCGTCTGCAAGGTATTTGCCCATCCTGTGAGCTATATCATTGTCACTCACCGATATATTTAAATTTAATTTTTCCCTGGCAAGTTTTACCACTAGGGCCGCGGTTTCCAGTGCCGTTTCCTCCTTATTTGTGACCTCAAGACCGTATATCCGAATGTTATTTCGCCGGGAGTATTGTTCATGTTCGTTCAAGAGCACTTGGTGTTGTTTAATCTGTTCGTCTTTACATTCTATCTTTTCTTCTAGACGTTTGTTGTCATCTTTCACTTGAGCCATATCTTCTTTGATGTTATCAATTACCAGTTGCATTGCTTCATTTTCATTTTTCAGGTCATTTATTTCATTAGAAGATTGCAACAGCTTTTGTTTAATCGTTTTAAGTTGTTCGTACACTTTGTCGAAATCTTTCTTAATATTATCACTAAGTTCCTGTTTCAAAACAGTGAACTTGTCGCTGACAAAACTCTGGGAAGCTACATTTTCCATGCATTTGTCAATGTAGTCTTTAGACACAAGATTATTTATTTTCTCGCTGACAGTGTTTATAATTTCTATAAGGTCAGACATAGACGGCTCACTGTCCTTTGCCATGTTAGTCAGCATTGAGTCAATTTTGGCTTGTTTACTCGCCCTGTCTTTGACTGGTTTCTCGCTTTTTTCCTGAGGTTTTGCCGAGGAACACTCATTATTAGTTTGATCTTTGTCTTTTTCATTTTCTTTGTTCTTTTTTCCTTGACTTCGATTTCTCGATTTCAGGTTTTCTTTGTGTAGCTCGGAGCTCTCTGAATTTCCCGCCATAGTGTAAAATTTGTAAATAACTTACTTCTTGCTAGTCCTAGTCCAAATTTACAATATTCACTTTTTATTTCCGTATCACTTCTGTTTTTAATGTTTTGAACGTTTATGTTGGCGAGTTTATAATTACAAAGTCTAAACACACTGATTTGTTGACCTCTAGCGCGAAGTGGCTGAACCGGTTTCGTGAACACCCATCACCGTTTTTATGAAAAATGCATTGTTTTCACTTTCTAGAGTAAATTTACCTCCGTGAAATAGATGTTTAAGTTCTACAACATTTTAGAAATTAATATATGTCCACTTTGAAGTCCAGTTTATTGCCTAAAAAGTAATTTCTTGAAATTTTTACACTCAGCTCGTGAAAACACGTCCTCGTCATACCAGCGCGACCTTCACCTCAAACATTGTAATATTTGTTGAGATTTTATGTACAAGAACGTAACTGATCCTTTTAGAATGATATCATTAATAATTTAAAAAAATGAAAATAAATTTTCTCATTTCAAAAGCGTATATTCGAGTTTTGTTATTCAAAATAAATGAATTTCTAATGTTTTAACATAAGTGCTAATAAATATTAAATGATATTGCCCCTACTGCGGAGCGAATCCGTACGGCGACAGCGCCTGGCCATGCAATGCCAATTACGATACCTATCAAGCTAACCGAGACAAACACACAACAAAATATCGAATAACCCTTTATAAACGTAATCATCACTGCATGACACCGAAAACCGATTATTTTTACTGATAACAATAGTGACTCTATGTACGGCCGCCACAACGCAAAAATGGCGCTACTGTGACTAGGTTTGACTACGTTACAACATAGAACAACATGCCGAGTTGGTTAAACGAACGTTTATTCCGTATATATTCAATACTTACCAACAATCAGTGCACCGTGTGCGATCCCTGACGAACAAACATTATTACCAAACTCTCCTGCGATCAAGCCTGCAGCCATTGTTCCGTGACTGTGAAAACAAGTTATACTGTTTATTGGTTTAAATACATATCAGCTAGAAATAATTAAACTATAAAACTTTTTATCTTTTTAAATAGGTATAAAGGGTATGCCAGCATGCCCACAGGCTTTTGAAATCTTCATCACATGAAGTTTGTTTCATTCTGACACTTTACTCTATAAAATAATTTGAAATTGAAATATTCAAGAACTGGATAGAGTGTAGTATCAAGTCGTATTAAACTCAGTTTCGACTGAACTAAAATTTCATTAAAGTTTAACTAATAAATTATGTGAACAATGATTTAAATCTTTTAATACTGTTTTTCTTTAATTTCTTGAAAACCCTTATATTATTTTGACGAATTGGCACTAATGTGGGTAGACCAGCATATACTTATTTCAGGTTTGAGTTGTTTTGCTATATTGTTCATGAATTTCAGAGTTCTCAAGCAAACGTTTTTCTTTTTTTTGTATGTACTTGGTAATTAAAATATAAATTAGACTAAACTGAGCTTGCAAACATTAGTACATCCTTAGATAAATATATTTTTTCATTAAAATTTAGGTGGCAATAAGTATTTTACCCAAAATTCTTTTTTGTAATTTTAGCCAGTTTTCGTTTTTTGCAATGTTAGTGCCCCCTTAACCGATATTCAACACCTTTTAAACATTGTGATCAGTTTGAAATGTATTTAAAAGCATACCGAGTTTTCATATTATAATTATCATTCTAAAAGTTGTAAGTTATTGGGACTAAGTGTTTAAAAAAACTATATTAAGATATAGCACAGGTAATTGAGTTTGTCTTCGAAATACATTCTATGTCATTTTTGTTTTCGACAGTGTTTATTTGCCTTTTTATTTCATTTTATAAATTATAATGACATGTGTGTGATTTTATTCTAAAACTAAAATATGCATTTTAGTTATTTATGAATATGTGATTTCTGTAGGCGAGAGTACTCTTAGGAAACAAAAACATAATTTCTTTTGAATCTATTAACCGGATGACAGAACAGTTTTAAGGACATCAGCAACATTTAAATTGGAATTGTAATGGAAAATCATCAATTCTTCATTAAATCTACTAATTCTGGTTCATACTGAGAACTACTATAGTCACTTGGAAGAAAGTTTTATAGTAATTGGTTATATTTAATAATATCAAGTTAAAATACCTTGTGACCTGGTCAGTTTCCGTAAGATAGTTCCAGAATCGTTGTGGCGTTATCTCTTTAGAGTCCTTATCTACAAAACTGTACGAGAGGCGTTTGTCCTAAAAAAACAATCAACGAAACATGGTCATCACAACTGTGCTTCTAACTACATACCATGTTGAAAATTGTGGTTAATGATAATAAAATTCATGTAAATAATCAAGTTCTTAAATTGTGCTATGTGATTTAAAATTCATATTCATAAAAAAGTTCCTAAACCGTTATTGTGCTTAATGATTTTAAAACGTGTTTATCAACAAGCTCTTAAACTGTGCTTAATGATTTTAAAATTTATGTTCATAAACGAGCTCTCTCCAATAACATAAGATGTTATTTTACTAGTTTATTTATAAAACTAATATGAATACTCTTGCCTTCTGCTAAGATTTCTTAATTATTCTGTGACGCTGAGACAGTCAAAATCAAAGAACCTTACTTGCTAGTGTATTTATCATATACTTTAAAAACTGTTTTCTCTCAATTATAAATTGTCGTTGAAAATATTACTTTCTGCTACAAGGGTCACTTTATTAACCTGTGTACACGCAGGGTTTAAAATGTTGTTTATTAATTGAACTTAAAATACAAAGAGATATTAAATTCCATAACGAGTGTATTAAATTCACTTGAGTATCGATATAGCTCAGTATAGACTAATGTCATGAAACTAAACTGACTGAACGGTAATGCATAAAATGAAAAAAACAACAACTTACAACATGGTTTACAAGGTCAGGATGTAAATTGTTAACTCCGTTGTCTACAACAGCAACTCGAATCCCATCTCCGGTGTATCCAAGACTCCATGCTGTTGACACACCCATACCATAATAATTCCCGCATGTTTTCGGCTAAAGACAAATAAAATAATCTTTACACAGATATATCAACACTAAGAGTTGTATAAGTTTTAATGTAAATATTTAAAAGCAATACACAAAGCTTGGTAAAGAATAGAGACATTTTTCTTCATGTAAAGAAAACGATATAAGTTTTAAATGCAAATATAATCTTGCAAAAAAAAATATTCATAAGGGCGTCCAGAAAAAACATGCAAGCATGTTTATCTTTTGTGAGAGACTTGCTACAACGATAAAGAAATCTTAAGTCAGCAATGGGAAAAGGATGATTACAACAACGAAAAATAAAACTAGTCTTTCCTTAAATAAACTTACAACACTATCATGAAAAAAAACTTGGTACATCCAGTTGTAAGAGAAAAGTAAGTTTTGGGGCTATATATTCCATATAAAAACCTTACAGCTTTGTATGGTTTGATTTCCAGTTCTTTATTACTGGGCCCTGATATTTATTCGGACACAAATTAGCACATAGAATGAACATTTATTTTGAGCATTTAAATGTGAACACGTTGATTTTGAATAATGCATGCTTTGACCGGGTATGGGATCAAAACAACCGTAGCCAGAGAAACTGTTCCCTTAAATCTTGGGAAGCCACCACATTCTCACTAAAGACGTTGGATATGACGCTGACAACTACTCCTGGACCACTGATATATCATATCAAAAAGAGTGCACAGATAACGCAGGTTAACAGTAATATCTCTATGCAGCACAAGAAACTATTTTGATACCGATTTCAAAGTAAATGAACCCATTACCTACACCAAGCTTCACAAATCTTAGGGGAATAGTTTAATACAATTAGAGAAATCATTATGTAACCGTCACTATAAACCACTAGCAAGCCTTGCATCTATTGTAAGCATTTTCACCATTTATTTTTAAGTTTTTACCTGCTCAGGTTCTTGTGATTCAGTGCAACATGTAGCCCAGGTTTCCTTCCTTGGTGGGTGAAATTTCACAACAGAGTGTTTCCTTTGTTCAATTTTGATGATCTGAGGTGAACCAGGGAAAAAGTAGGCAATTTAACATCATTTATGAGTATTTCGTAGCTAAAACTATTCATCAGTATTTAGAAGCTAAAATTATGTATCAATATTTAGTAGCTTAAATTATTTATCAATATTTAGTAGCTAAAATTATTTATCAGTATTAAGTAGCTAAAATTATTTATGAGTATTTAGTAGCTAAAATTATTTATCAATATTTAGTAGCTAAAATTATTTATCAATATTTCGTAGCTAAAATTATTTATCAGTATTAATTAGCTAATATTATTTATCAGTATTAAGTAGCTAAGATTATTTATCAGTGTTAATTAGCTAAAGTTATTTATCAATATTTAGTAGATAAAATTATTTTTCAGTATTAAGTAGCTAAAATTATTGATCAATATTTAGTAGCTAAAATTATTTATCAGTATTTAGTAGCTAAAATTATTTATCAGTATTTAGTAGCTAAGATTATTTATTTTTATTAAGTAGCTTAAATTATTTATCAATATTTAGTAGCTAAAATTATTTATCAGTATTTAGTAGCTTAAATTATTTATCGGTATTTCGTAGCTAAAATTATTTATCAGTATTAAGTAGCTAAAATTATTTATCAGTATTTCGTAGCTAAAATTATTTATCAGTATTTAGTAGACAAAATCATTTATCAGTATTTCGTAGCTAAAATCATTTATCAGTATTTAGTAGCTAAATTATTTATCAGTATTTCGTAGCTTAAATTATTAATCAGTATTTAGAAGCTAAAATTAATTATCATTATTTAGAAGCTCCAAATATGAATTATAAGCCTACCTTTCCAGCAAAGACATCATTGAAATGGGCTATCTTGTCAAATGTTGCATTTTTATGAAGGTAAGTATTGTTTGCCCAGGTAGGATCGTCTTCAAGTAGGAATACATTTGATATAATCTGAAATGTTCAAATAAAATTCTTCATTGCAATACAGTACTTTTCTGAAAAACACTTTCTCGTCGCCGGAAAAAAACACAAAACAAGCCTTAATGTTTGTAAACATATGAACGTTTACTTTCCATTTTATGGACAGGTTACCAGAGTGTGCTTAAGGTCATGCCTAATTAAGGAATGTAACCACGAGAACTCAGATAACGTGTACATAGTTAACTAAAAGAAGTTAGTAATTCCCTTCCGTAGTAAACTGTAAAAAAGGGGGCTTGTTTTTTAGTGTCCGTTTATCTGCAAACCGTTTTCATACTGATTGTAAACTAGACATGGTACAAAAACATTAGATTATATATATTGTTTCAGCCAAAAAGAAAGGAAGTAAGAAGTCGTTTAAGGCCGTTGAGCAATATTCATATGTTGGTGTAAATATTGAGTAGCGCTGAACCCGGGGACAGGCGGCGTGGACTGGAATATGCATTCCCATTACAGTCTCTAAACACGGTCAATAAAACCCAGCCGGCAATATATTTTACTCGTCATGTTCAGTGTCTTTCATTCTTTAAGTTATGACTCTTCTTATGTTTGTTTGTGTTCTTTTGCATTCGACATTGTCGAGTTGATGGGTTGTTTGAATCTAAATCACCAAGACAACTTGATCTTGTTTGTATACATGAGAACCTGTTGGGGCAAGTGTGTGATCGGTGCACCCTAGAAACTGGTTTAAAACCCCAGTGGCGAATTGTTTTGCCACCGACCGTTCTAATGCGATTACCTCTCATGTAATTTGTCTGTGCTTTACACTCTTAAACTGACCATTTTACAACACATGTTCTCTTTTCCTCTACGTTTTGGTTTTGTGGGGAGGCTGTGTCTATTTGATTTGGCCATTCCTGATACGCATATTTCACTTTTTTTCAAAGTGCATTTTCATTCAATTTTTCTTCTATTTACATTGATATCAAGTACACGCTGTGCACTGAATTTATACTTGTACATGTAGTTACACCCAACCTCATCACAAGAGCACTTTAAATGAACTTGTACTCGTTGTTATCTGCATGATAAAGATGATAAAAAGACCACATCAGAAACAGGAAAGGTAATCCTTTCAACACCAATGCGACTTTAAGATATCTATAGAATGCTGATAAAACAGATAATGGCCCAGTTGCTCGTATATATTGTTAAATATTTAACGTTGATTTAACGGATACTTTAACGTTAAATTAACGTTAAGCGTTAAAAGCTCCGTTAATTTATTGTCGTTAAAAATTTCAGTTGCTGGTAAAATATTTTCGTTAACTCTCCGTTAATTTAACAAAAAGTTAACGCAAAACTTAATTTACCTACTTAGCATCGTTTGCATCAACGTTATGAAAATAAAGATGAACATTGCAGTGATTTGGTACAAGCTTTCAATAGAAATAATACAGAAATGTTACTGTTTTTGTTGTATCAGTTTAAATAATGTTTAAAGCATATAAAAAGATAACTGTACACATGTGGCAGAAATTATTCTCAACTTTCCTGTGTCTAAAAATAACATTTAAGAGGTTATTTTGTTATCTTAAAGGACCCTTTTTACCTTGACATTTTCTGGTTTTTCTACACTTGGTTGAGCATTTGGACCCACACATTCAGCCATTTTGAATTTAAGAAAAGAGGAAGTTGAAGATGCAAACAGGAAGTAGGGTTAATCTCCATAGCAACATCTTAACATCAACGTTAAAAGTTACTTAACATCAACGTTATATGTTACTTATCAACGTTAACTAACGCTGATGTTAATTCTGTGATGAGCAACAGATTTTTTAACGGACCGTTAGCTAACGTCAACGTTAATAATTTAATGTTAACGTTAAAATGTATCCGTTAAATTTAACGGAAAATACGAGCAACTGGGCCAATTAGTTGAAGATAGTAAATATAAGGATTGGATCGAATTTTGATGTTTGTCATTTGTGTATGAAAAACAGTTGGATCGTTTAAAGTACGCTAGAAACCATTTGGACTTTACACACTTTCAACAAACCAACTGTTTTCCATATCCAAATGAAAATCAACCAATATCGATTCAATCCTTAAATGAAGCAGTGACTTTACTGTAATCAGTTGTTAGCTCGATGAATAAAAAAATCACATTATTGAGATGAATCCATGATGAAGTGTAAAACTAGATAGCGTCGGTTTGATGATGGTGATAGTGCACAAAACAGAGATAGAAATGCGTCCACGCCGCCTAGCACCGGGTTGAGTGCAACTCAGCATTTCAACAAATATAATTATACCAAAGTCAGCATACCCTGACGTTGTTTTGCCCACTGACTGTTCCAAGGCGGTAACCCCTCGGGTTCTCACTTTCGTTAGTTGTCTGTGCCGTCCATATTGAAACTGATTATTGTAATACCATGCTTTCTTTTCCTCTCTACTGTTTGGGTGTGTGGAAGGGTGTGTCTGCTGGATGTGGCTATTCCTGATATGCATATTTCACTTTTTTTCAAGAAATGGATCCACTGACAAAATTATTTCTTTCCGTTTGGAGAACTTTCAGAGTATGCGTATGCAATTAAAACTGCATATTTCGATTACTTATGGTTATAAACAAAATACAGTTTGAACACTCCTCTTTTCCTAGAAATGATGCAATGGTGATATTCTTACGAATTTGCGATTAAAATTTTACTTTATTGACAATCTCAGAAACATAGGGTTCATTTACATAATCTTCATTAGATATGGATTCGTTGATTGTCACACGCTTTACAAATTAAGAAAGCGAAAAGCATAGACCGAGATTTTACACTTTCTCTATATCATTTCAACAACCGATGGCAAAAAGAAAGTTTTCTAAGGAGAATATGTTCTCCAAGACGTAGACCAGTGTAAACTGAAGTATTTAAACGTTTACAAATAACAAATATGTTGAAAGAGCAGCCTGGATGTCAGGAATATTTAAAATTAGAAAACATAGCCTCCAAAACAGACAAAAATTAAAGAGTACTAAGAGTCCATGCGTTAATAATCTGCAAACAAATAACAAAAATGGGATTCCAATGAAGATTTTTTTCTTTTACTTTTGTAAATTAAAGACGTTTAATTTTATGGGTAGTTTAACTGTGACATAACGGACGATTACTCTCCTCTCAAAATCCCAAAATTATAGGTAAAAAAGATACAATTTACCTAACATAAGACGTTTACCTTTTCTCGAAAAATAAATCCAAAGTTTAAAGAATCATTCTTGATCTCTTCAATCCAGTTCTCTGGTATCTGAACGAGGTACTCCTGACTGTTTGAAATACTTTTACCACATTGATATGAACAAATGACAAAATGAAGAAGGAAGGTTTCCTTAAAGTCCATTTTGTCCAAAGTGTTTGTAATAAATCATTTTCATTTGTTGAATCTGTAATCTTTGTACTCAATTAAACTCGCCTTCATTTGTCATGTCTGCATCACATATCAGTAAATATGAGTTAGATAATATTATACATATACATATGTATATCAGATAAAGCGATAAAATCATAAATAAGTTGGAGCATATTTTTTAGTTCGTGACGTCGCACTCGGATAAAAATACTCATTGATGAAGTTTGAAAATTCTTCACGTCAAAAAAAACTTTTAGTTAATTATCAAGTCGAACAGATTCGTTCATCAGAAAAAAATATCAACTTATGAAACTGTCAAGAATCAACAAAAGTGTAAAATTATTTCCTTTTGAAAGAAAATGGCAGAGAAAATAACGTTAACGTAATCATTAAACGAAAGTTATAATATTGACGACATTAAAAAAGGTGAAATATGCATATCAGGAATCGCCACATTCAGAAAAAACAGCCTCCCCACAAAGTCAAGAAGAAGAGAGGGAGAGAGCATGGTTAATAAAATGATCAGTTTCAAAAGAGACACCACTAACAATTAACAAAAAAGGAGAACCCGAGGGGTTACCGCCTTGGAACGGTCAGTGGCAAATCAAATTGCCACTGGGGGTTTAAACCAGGTTCTAGGGCGACATTAAAGTGGACCAGATTGTACAATATACTATTTAAATCACTAGAAAATATTTTACACGCTTCGGATCTGGAAGAAATCAAAGTTCTACTTAAAGGAGATGGCATCAAACTTTCGGTAACTGTTAACTCTGGAACTTACAAACTTTTGAAAATGGGTCTTCGTGTTATGATCATTGAGTTGTAGACGAATTTGAAAATCTTATAGAAACGAAAGACAAGATAGCAAGTAGTGAGTCATACTCTTAATATGTAACACACTACTTGCTCTTGTCATCTTAATGGAGAAAAGCAAAAGAATGTTTGAGACTGACCCACCCGCAATTCTAAACATGGCAGAATCATTGGTACCGGTAGTAAGAACAGTTGAAGGCTTGCTTGGGATTGCTTTCGGGTTCGGTCCGTCAAAGGTCAAGGTCACCGTTACTAAAAATAGAAATTTGGTTTTCGGCGATTAACTTGAGTTCGGTTCATCGTATTGACATGAAACTTGGCGTATAGTAAGAACGTGTAGAGAGCTCGTTTGGGATTGCTGATGGCAGGGTTTGGCACAGATCCGGAAAAGTCATAGAAAACGAGTACTGCCTGGGAAAATCATGGAATCTTGATTATTTGGATTTTATAGTGGTAAATAATAGAATATTAAAACATTGTCATGGAAAGTTGAAAAGTACAATTTGTGTCGGCAATCCGAATCACTAAAAACCTTTTGTTAGCAAAGTTATATAAAAAGTTAAAATTACCCTTTTTGTTTTAGGTTTTGGTGTTCACAAGACCTTATTTAAAGTATGTTTATTTTATTCAAGTGATAATGAATGTAATTTATGTTACAAAAACCCCGCCGCCGAAATATATTCAAAACATGCCTTTGCCCTTGAATATATGCATTTTCAAATAAATACGAAGTGATTTGTTTTGATTCCCCGATTCCATCTCAAAACCGCATCTATCCATGCGTTATCTTCTTGGGATCTATTGTGAACGGTTGGACTCGTCACAGTTGCAATCCAAATTGAGTTTAACTTGTAATAGATTTCCGGGGATACCCCTGACCCCAATGTCTGCTTCCCCATAAACATGCAATATAACGGATCTGGATTCGGTCTATGGTTTGATACTAAACAATAACATTATTTTGAAAAGTACAGTAAGGTAGACAACACAAGCACTATCATTTCTATGTCAGGGCGATCTACTAGAATATACTGCAAGCAATGCAAAACCAGCCTTTAAAGTAAAGACATAGTTGTGAAGAATTTTCAGAACAGTGGCTTAACGACAATTTCTTTGATCATAGATTAATTTAAAAAAAAAGTATTGCTTCTCGAGTTTCTGTAATAGTTTCTGAGAATTAAAACAAAAGATATGAGCAGCATAAAGCATAAGTGAAAAAAAAATAAATGCATCGGATCCTAATTTATTGTTAACTGTCTTCTAACGCTCGTCAACTTCAAGTTTGACAAGATCTGCTGCCTTAATTTAAACTGCACTTTATGTTGGTAATAAATACTGGATATTATAAGCGTCGCTTTTCTGCCCACTGTACAAATAAGCATCGACTGTGGAAAGTTCTATGTTATCTATGTGAGCATTCGTGTTAATGTAACATATTCATCCAATTCGATGGTGCCTAAACAACGTCATTATTTCTACACGTCTACCAGAGGCATGAAAATTTATGTTAATGTCTTTTACCGATACATGTCTTCTTCATGTTTCAATAAATCAATCATCAGCCGTTCAACTTTGTTTGCATGCTTTAAAGTAACAGCATTTGTAATGTATATATGTTCTTTTGTTTATGTGTTGTACATACAGAGAAATGTAATTGGAAATAAACTTGAAACTTGAAACTACAGCTAAATTCAAAATGGGTTGTCAGATACAATCTACGTGACATTGATCACAGAACACTTGACAAATCCTTGACTTCCGGTGGTCCAAAAGTTACATACTTATTCTATTAGTTCATTTGCTAATGACCGACTAGCTTTTTGAAAAGCTTAAACTTGTCAGTAATATATTCCGTCACCGATGTCATGCAGTGATGATAACATATATCAGGACTATCCAATCAACCTTTTTTTTGTGGGGGGGGGGGGGGGGTTCCCGGTTAGCTCAATTAGTTGCGTTGTCAAACTTGCAGGGATAGGCGCCGTAACCGTGACAGTGCGGGTTCGCTCCCAGGTAGGAAGACGCAATATCATTTGTTAGAAACAACGTTAATTTCCGAAGACAACTTTTTCCGTGACCTTTGTCGATTCAGCTAATTTCAATGTATAAAATTTAATGTTAATATAGCTGCAGATGAATAAAATTCTTTACTAAAATTTGAGCGACAATTAGTATTGTTCCTCAAATCTTGTTTGAAAATTTGTCACCTTTTGCACTTTGTTCCCAACGCAGGCTTACAATTGTTAAATTTCACACTGCGCTCTTTATGCTGTGTGGGAGCCGTATAAATGCTCTTAATGACCGTGTATTGCCTTAAAGGCGAAATGTATTTTTGTTCAAGCGAAATAAGCTGCCAGTTACTTTGCACTTCCAGAATTTTTGAAACCAGTGGAGCGCCTTTTCTCGATTGCAAGAAAGTGTTTAGGGCAGAGCACTGCTTGCTCACTGACACAAAATTTGAAACTTTTATGTTTTAAAAGGCAACGATGATTATAGGTGTAAGTTTACAGGATAAATGTATGCAAATGAATAGATGATGTGGCTGTGTTATAAGTTTACATGAATAAAAACATTTAAGTTTCGCTATGTGTTCTGAATTTACATGTAAAGGTATGTAATTGAAATGTAATTAATTACTTTTGCAAAGTAATTGTAATTTAATAATTACCTTTTAGAAAATGGTGTAATGTAATTGTAATTGTACTTGGAAAATTTACCATGTAATTGTAATTTATTTAATACTTTTCGACATATTATTTGAAAAGCGTACAAGGTTCATTTAAAACATTTTTAAAACACTATTTTAGGGTTATCAGCATCTCGGTGTATTCTACTGGTACAATGCGGTTGTTTTTCTCACTTAATAAAACGTATCGATGTTTCTCAAATATGGCACTCATTTTGATAAAGATACCACTGTGACATTCCGTAGTGCATTTAAATTAATGATCCAACACATAACTTTTGCTAAAAGGAATCATTTGGTGCATGACTGTCAAAAATATTGCCTGAAAAATCATTAAACGTCCGTTTCTTGATAAAAAACGTCGGGGACTTATGTTTGATCCAAAAAAGTCCGAGTAGCTTAACCACCTTGAAATCAGTCACTACTCTTTTCAGTACTTCATTGGTATCCGATGTTACAAAATGATGAACACTATATCAGCGCAACCTTGACTTTTTGGTGAACTCGATCAGTAGGGTGTTCGGCGTTATGTGGCTAGGCAATGTCGCCGTACGGGTTCGATTCCAGGCGTAGGCTTACAATTATTCAAAGTATTTGCCTCCTATTATTAGTCCAGATCCGCAGTGTTTCAACCATGGTTGTTTGTAAATATTCTAATTGGATAGAGAAACGCATGGTGACATTATTTACAATATCTTGTGACCGCGTTTATGTCACAGGGGCACTTCGTACCATTTGTTTTATTTCATATATGTAGTGTCCCCTATTTTCCACAATACTTTGTGTACCGATGTTGTCTGTGTCGTGTTTGATTTATTGATACATGTATATTGTCCTATAACAGCCTATATATCCACACATGCCATTATCATCAATCATTCACCATTAAACTAATTCTAAAACCTGCATGCCGGGTCTCTTTCAGTTTTTTTTTTACTTTCCAGCAATTCCACAGCACGCATGCGCAAGACAAACAGACTTGTTATTTCTATTTCCCAATGTGAGTGTTTTATGCTTCTGTAGGTAGTTTGATGAATTGTCATTATTATTAAATCATATTGGTTTGACGTTTCTCATTGGATTAAACGTTATCACATGATATGTGATACATTTCGATATTGACTCGTGGTCGTCTAAATCAAATATTGACATGGGCGAAATATTTCACGCGCGAATCGACATACGTCACAGCACTGTTACGTCACAACGAATACAACCGTTGTAAACAGAAATGGCGCCGACTGGAAGGAATAATAAAGAAACAGCTTTTTCGAATATACATAGACGCTTCAAACAGGAACCACTGTACAAAAAGGACAGTAACACGGTTTTAGAAGAATCGGAAATTGTCACCAGTTTCCTCGATTCGTACATGTCAGTAGCAAAACGTTCTTGATGGCAGAAATCACGACTGCTGCTATAAGTATAATTCACTGTTTGAAGACAAATTTAAACTGGCTCAATTTATGATATGTGGGTGTTGCACTGTCTATATTTATATCAGGCAATGCTTCATTGTAATGTATAGTCGCCAGTTGCAGCAACGAAAACAATAGGACCTAAATCAAAAACATACTGTAGTGTATGATCAGGTAAGTGACAATTTTGAAAAGTAAAATTATCTGAACTTGAGATTTAATAATAAAATAATTGTTGTATTTCAGTTTCTGTCAATATGGTGATTTATCGACCTGTCGAAGCATTATCGTCCTCGGGCTTCGCCCTCTGTCAATATTGCTTCACGAGGTCGATAAATCACCATATCAACCTCACTGAAATGCAATGATTGTTTATTATTCACTGATCATTAATGTGTCATCTTCATTCATTTTGTTGACCCGGTGGCTGTTATTTTTGATGTATGTACTCTTACTGTGAATGCCATTAAGTATTGTTCATGCCAGACAGACTTGTTACTTCTATTTCCCAATTTGAGTGTTTTATGCTTTTGTAAGCGACAACCACCTACTTTTGGGCTCGACACAAGAACGTGCAGAACCTCCTCTAAGACATTAACAAAAATCATGAACATCTGCTTTTGGCTGTTGTCATGGTATGGTTATTTCTTATGCGCTCTCTAATCAGACAAGTACTACAAGTGTCGTCTGAAAACATTATCAAAGACAAACTATTCGGGTGTTTTTAGAATACATGTTACATTTATACAAATTATTACAGAAATACAACGAAGGCAGGCCAGTAACTAGTATAATGCTCTATTAGTTTCTGCCAGAACGGTATACAATGTCAACAATGCCTGATTTGCTTGATAGCTGGTTGGCTTGATACGTCAACGATGGCGGGTTAGATTGATATGTCAACAATGGCTGGCTCGATTTGTCTGTTGCCTGATTGGCTTGATATGTCAACGATTGCTGGTTGGCTTTATATGTCAACAGTGGTTGGCTTGCTTGAGATGTCAACTATGACTGGCTTGCTGGATATGTTAACGATTGCTGGTTAGCTTTATATCAACGATATAATGTCAGCGATGGCTGATTTGCTTTATAGGTCAACGATGGTAGGATGGCTTCATATGTCAACGGTGCCTGGTTTGCTTGATATGTCAACAAAAGCGTTTGGCTTGCTATCTGAACGATGCCTGACTGGCTTGATATGATAATTAAAGCTGGTTGGCATGATATGTCAACGATGGCTGGTTAGATTAATATGTCAACGATGGCTGGTTAGATTAATATGTCAACGATGGCTGGTTGGCTTGATATGTCAACGATGGGTGGCTTGCTTGATATGTCAACGATGGCTGGCTTGCTTTATATGTCAATGATGGTTGGTTAGCTTGATATGTCATCAATGGCTGGTTGGCTTGATATGTCAACATTGGCTGGTTGGCTTGTTATGTCAACGATGGCTGCTTTGCTTTATATATCGATGATGGTTGGTTGGCTTGATATGTCAACAATGGCTGGTTGGCTTGATATGTCAACAATGGCTGGTTGGTTCGATATGTCAACAATGGCTGGTTGGCTTGATATGTCAACGATGGTTGGTTGGCTTGATATGTCAACAATGTCTGGTTGGCTTGATTTGTCAACGATTGATGATCGGCTTGGTCAACGATGGCTGGCTTGCTTTATATGTCAATGATGGTTGGTTAGCTTGATATGTCATCAATGGCTGGTTGGCTTGATATGTCAACAATGGCTGGTTGGCTTGTTATGTCAACGATGGCTGCTTTGCTTTATATATCGATGATGGTTGGTTGGCTTGATATGTCAACAATGGCTGGTTGGCTTGATATGTCAACAATGGCTGGTTGGTTCGATATGTCACCAATAGCTGGCTGGCTTGATATGTCATCAATAGCTGTTGCTCGATATGTCAACGATGGCTGGTTGGCTTGATATGTCAACGATGGCTGGTTGGCTCGATATGTCAACGATGGCTGGTTGGCTCGATATGTCAACAATGGCTGGTTGGCTTGATATGTCAACGATGGTTGGTTGGCTTGATATGTCAACAATGTCTGGTTGGCTTGATTTGTCAACGATTGATGATCGGCTTGGTATGACAACAATGGCTGACCGGCTTGATATTTCAACGGCGCGGTTTTGCTCAATATGTCAACGATCTCTGGTTGACTTATATATCTGAATAGCATTTTGGGGAGGTTTTCTGTAAAAAGAAATTCAGATGTCATTTAAAACATTCAGTATGAATATCTGGTTATAAGACACTAACTAATGTTGATCAGGTAAGTTAACAATTTTGTGCAGGGAATTTTCGAGCCTATAACAGGAAGTCGAAATAGAAAATGAAAATTGAAATTTTAAAATGAAGATTTATGAAAATAACTGTGAAATGGGTAAATTATTTTCGCATTTCAAACAAAAGAACAAAAGTTCCCCTGAGACTGGGATGATACAATTCTGGCTAAACTGACGAGAGAGTTTATTGGTCATGGTGTGATGAAGTGGGATTTTAATGTGTTTATTCAAAAACTGAAAGGTAACGAATTAAGAACCTGACCCAATCGTAAATTCCCAATTAGATAAAAGCTACAGTATAATCTTAGTGGTCTATAGCCATCAGCAAAAGCTTCACGCAGAAAACAAAGCTTCCCTACTCAGCGAAATAGTAGAGGGCAACGTTATTTTTGTGGCGTCTTATTGAAATTGATCATTCTACTACTACTGGACCTCATGGGGTAAATGAGATGAACACTTGATCTTATCAATGTGTGAAACATCAGAACCAAAATTTCTTATCAAGAGTGAACATGTGTATTTCCTTCAGTCTATTATTTCTGGATATAATATTATTTCTAATTAGTTGTGTCTTTTATTATCGTTAATCATCATTTAAAGAGTGAAAACAACTGTAATTTTAATTAAAAAGACAATCAGATCAGTGATTTTGGAATTGATTATTCGACACAAATACCAGCAATAAGAAGAAGAGGCAAGAAGAGAGGCCGAGCGGTAATCGACCATGGGAAATGGAAGATACCGTCTCAAGAAGGCCAGCAGACGTTTCTGGTACCGTGGGTGATCAGACCGTCTGTGACCCCGCCATGGTTGAGGACAATAGGTCCCGCATGACCGTGGCAAACTCTCAGTCATCTGAGAGTTGGGTCTTGTTTCCAGTTTGCATGGCTGGCACTTGGATACAGCATTTAACATTTGACATGCAATCACTGACAGCACAGGTGCGAGCGTGGGTTCGACCATGGGAAATGGACGATACCCTCGCAGAAAGCCTTTAGACATATCTGATACCGCGGGTGATCAGACTGTCTAGGACCTATTACCAACGTTGAGGACAATAGGTAATGCAAGACAGTGTTAAACTCTCCGTCGTCTGAGAGTTGAGTCTTGATTTCGTTTCGGTTATTCGGCAAATATTTGGCATTGAATAATTACAGGCATGTGAGGGTGCTAGAACTACTCGATCATGGTCAAGGACAATAGGTCCTACATGATCTGACTATCACTCGTGCTTCTAGTCTTGAGAGCTGATGGTCTGACTTTTAGCGTTTAATGCCTAGCATGGAGTTCTGAGATTCAGTAAAGAAATTTAAATATCTAAAGTCTTTGTGGCATGGCTGAGAGGCCATTTTAGTTGAGAATTTAATTCAAAGACTTTGGCTGTCAGTGTATTCAATTCCTAATGATGGAATCATTTAGGTGTGAAATCCGGCATTCCTAAATGCTAACTTGGTATGGATTAGCTGCAAAATCACAAGGTATGAATGTGGTTGTTCTGAGATACAAGCATACGCACTGGGCAAAGGTAAGTGATTAGAATGTTCTTATCTTGTAAGACATTTTCACCAGGGCCACAATTCTCTTGTTTCAAAGGCAGAATAGACATAAGACATCTTTATCCATACAATAATCCGAGGGGTCTGCTGTCACTTAAGTGTTCAGAACATGCCCGGCTGGTTCGGTAGTTCAGTTTTATTTCCAGTGTGGTCTGGAATGTTGATTTCGCCAACTTTCAGTTGGTTGCTTGTAACCAGCGAACAACGCTGACAATGGCTGTTTACCATACTGTATCCAGCGTGTTTTTGAATGTCTACACTACGAGTTGTGGTCCCAGGTTGGTGATGTTCGGCTGTTTGAGACCAGCCTAGCAGCCTTGTAGGTTAGCAATACCGTCCTTTGACTTCCTTTAATTGTCCTGAAAATGGGAATCAACCACAACGATCAAATTGATGCGTTATCATGTTCTTGTAAAACTATGTACGAATTAAAAGTTTGTGAGTAGCAAACGTGTCTGCAAAAACATAAAACAATAGTTACTGTAGAACAATGTTTTGTATGTAGTTTCGATAACTTTATCAGACGCGTCAATGACGAGAACATCAGTAGCACAATGTTTTGTCTGTTATTTCAATTATCAGTCAAGTCAATGACAGAAACAACAGTAGTGCAATGTGTCTTTCTGTTATTTGAACTTAGTTCAGTTATAAGATGAGTCAGTGACAGAAACAACAGTATCAAAATATTTTGTTTGAAATTTGGGCTATCAGAGGAGTCAATGACAGAAACAAAATCAGCACAATTTTTGTCCGTAATGTTTGTTTATTAGACAAGCCAATGACAGATACATCATAAGCTCAATGTTTGTCTGAAAATCTGATTATCAGACGATTCAATGACAAGAACAACAGTAGCACAATGATATGTCTGTTATTTCGATTATCAGATGAGTCAATAACAGTAACAACAGTAACAAGATATTTGTCCGTAATTTCAATTATTAGACGACTGGTCAGTAATTTCGATTATTAGACGACTGGTCAGTAATTTCGATTTTTAGACGACTGGTCAGTAATTTCGATTATTAGACGACTGGTCAGTAATTTCGATTATCAGACGATTTAATGACAGAAACAACAGTAGCATAATGTTTGTATGTAATCTTTATTAGCAGACGATTCAATGACGGAAATAAAATAGCAAAATAAGTTTTTGTCTGTAATGCTGATTATCAGACGAGTCAATGACAGAAACAACAGTAGCACAATGGTTAATCTGAAATTTCTATTTTCGGACAGGTTAATAAGAACAACAACAGTACCACAGTGTATTTTGTCTGTTACTTCACATATCAGAACTTTTATTCTTTTCTGTCAAAGCCAGGTGGTTT
The DNA here is from genome assembly GCA_038501625.1 of Corbicula japonica. Taxonomy (NCBI): domain Eukaryota; kingdom Metazoa; phylum Mollusca; class Bivalvia; order Venerida; family Cyrenidae; genus Corbicula; species Corbicula japonica. The sequence goes on along the minus strand of JAZAYU010000059.1, from coordinate 83,074 downwards.
GCAAAAAAGGGAGAGTAGAGTTAAGTTAACTAATACCATTATGGAAGCTTTCATAATAGCAATCAGTTATAGTACAAATACCAAATCGCACAACAATGCATTTAAGGAAAGCATTGGTTAAATTTTCCAGGAACAAATAATTGTTAAGAAAGAAAAATTATCAGACCTTTTTAAAAATTCTAAATTCATTTATAGTACTTCCGGGTGGCAAGAACTATGAATCCTGTGACCTTGGATACCCATGTACCAGTTACGTACATTGTGTATAAATTGACATTGTCATTATTTATTAGTTATACTTTTTAAATGATTTCGTCCAGTTCTCTTGTAAACTAAAGTTGAATGTTTCAACTCTGTCAAGAATAAATTTTAATGATATATATAAACAATGGATCGTATGCATACTTGCGTTTGCTAATGATCAAAATCACCCTCATAATAAAGAAACAAAAAGAACCGAGATTTGTAATATATGTACCTCAAATTAACTTGACAAATAAGTATTTCAAATCCAGCACAGGTTGTTCATGTGCCCGTAATATATGGGATTTAAGCTTCACAGTTTTGTGCTTTAATACATGTACTGATAATATGGTGTGGCGGTCAAGTGTTAATGTTGTTTGGAAGTATTATATTGGCAATACATAAATTTTTTCATCAGGTTCATATCGCTTAAAAAATATTGGCCCAATTGATTTCAAGCTTGGATTACCGGTGGAAACATAAAGAATTAAATTATGTTCTTATACTAAAATATTCAACAAAACCTGCCAGCAGCAAACAGTTTGGAGGAGCAGTACATATTGAATAACATTTTTCAAAAAGAAGGTTGATTAATCTTCTTTTTAGAAAGTATTTGTGCATTATCTGTTACTTGATTAACAACTAAGTTGTTTTGTTTGTTGTTTGTTTGTTTTAAATAAAATCAGCACCATAGGCCAAAGAAATGAAAGATGCTTAGTTAGTTTCAAGAATAAAACAGCAGATACATTTGGTTAATCAAAGTTTGAAACATTGTCTGTTTCAAACAAATTGGTATTTTAATATAAAATACCATACATGATTAAGTAACCTCATATATTACCATCTTGGTCGTAAGTGGCATCTAAAATCAATTGTGATATAGCTCTAGCATATCACACATGATTAAGTAATCTTGTTTTTTAGGATCTTGGTTGTTATCATTAAAAACAATTTGAACTGTTGATACATTGAATGCAGTATCACATTCCACAGACCGGTTACTTGACCGTTGTTTTGTTGATTTTCCGTAAGGATTTTAACTGCAGCTAGCCAGTACCTGTCTTTTACGGGAAATTCCTTATGAGTCTTAAAGAAGTACTGATTTAATTTCATAGATCGACTATGTAACCATTCAAGGGGGAAAACAACAAGATGCAACAACAGATAAAGTTTCATGTAAAAATAAATTTAAACAACTGGTAACGAAATAAGAAGAAAAGAAAGTTATGCAGTTGTAGTTCTCAAATGTTCTAATAGAAGTAAAGAATATATTTTATTGAATTTGGTTCAACCATTGCATAGTGTGTGAAATGATAGAGGGGGTTTTCTGGAAACAAGGAACCAGTTATCATGCACTATAATTCACGTGTTTAACGAAATCTCGGAATCAGTTTTAATGGTTGAACATTGTTGCAAGTGGATTATAGGCAAACAATTATCTTCATACCTGTATATATATATAAAATTCATTATTATGGGAAAGCAATGCCCAGTAGTAAAGTATACATAATAAGAAACTTTCTAGTGGCTTAAGCTGTTTGCATAGCCAGATTAAATAAACTGATATTTATCATTCTGAAGTGACCCAGTTGGTCTATAAACAAACATCATATGGCCAGGAATTACTCTGTTTATACTAGTGTTGATCACTGGCAGAGATCTTTTGGATGTATTTAACTTAAAATTAGGAGCTTGTGTGTTTAAATCAAACCATACCCATCTGTTACATTAGAGGTTCATATTTTACTTAAATAGTTTAAGATCTGACACTGTACATAGCAAATACAAGACATTCCAGAGGTAGATTGGCAGTTAAAAGCTTGCAGTCCGTAAGCACATATTTGCAGGTGTTTTAAGATCCCACTAGATGATAGGAAATGTTTACCACTATGCTAAGTGATAAGTATATATCCTGCAGTGATGTCAATTATTATTCATTAATATGTTTGTAACAGTTGGAGGAAAAAGGGCATTTATGTAATGAAGTATTATGACTGGTCATTACTGATGAACTTTCACATGCATATAGCAGTACAACGTTGTATCTAGAAAATGAATTAAACATCATATAAATAAAAGGTATGATGTAAGCAACGGGATTGCTTGATAAACAACTCATGGCTGAATATAATATTAATACAGTCATGGACTCTAAACTCTCATTTACCCCATGAGGTCCAGTAGTAGTAGAATTATAAAATTAAACGAGACTTACCTGTAAGGTGAAGTTCAATTATAATTCTACTGCTACTGGACCTCGGGGTTAATGCCCACCCCAATACTCCCTCCCAAAGAAGTTAATCCATGCCTGTTTTGCTGTACTCTAAAGACTGATGTTTCACACATTGATAAGATCAAGTGTTCATCTCATTAACCCCGAGGTCCAGTAGCAGTAGAATTATAATTGAACTTCACCTTACAGGTAAGTCTCGTTTAATTTTATAATTTTATGAACTGAGGACTTCATTTCACACATGATATGTTCCCGTAGGCGTAAATTCACGCATTTGAAAATTTCTTTAAAGACACAATAATATTAATATGAACTAAGGCACTGCCTCTCTCGGAATCGACGAATCAAAAGTGATGTATATCGTATGTTTAACAGTAAAACAAAGAAACAAGTCATCATTTGTTGTTTTACTTTATAACCAAAACTGATCAAGGTTGTAAGATGCAACACTACATCTTAGTGAGCTGAATGATTCTGTGAAGTTTGGAAGAATCCTTTGAGATGTTGAATACACCAGTTTGACTGTAAACTCTTAGTTTAACAGCACCAAAATGTGATCGAAATGCAAGACTGACCGATGGTATAAGAAATGTAGACTCATAAAAATCTGGTTAACAAGGTAGATTGTAAAACATCATTCCACAACACCTAAAATACCTAGTTGGAATATGGTGACACCAATGACAGAGCAAGTAGCGAAGCTTGTCATATTCTTTGAATATTAAAGCTTGAAATCAACAAACACACTTTTGGGTCTGAGGACTTAAGATAATACTATGAGTGACAGTAGAGGAATTTATTATCCGAATAGAATGAAGCATTCAAATTATTCCATGAAAAGAAAATGCTGAAGGAGTCTATTCCTATTTTCTATGGTTCCATTTAACAGCAAATTAGTGGGTTTGTCCAGCCATGCATAGTCATGTAAAGGAAGGACAAATTCTGTGCTGTTTGGGTGTTTGTACAGTTTATTAAGGGTAAATTAAAAAAAAATTACCTCTCCAGTAGTCTAATTTTTTCTCCTATTCCAGTTTCATGCTCTTTGAACCAGATTTGTCACGCATCTTTTATATGTATACTTCAAACTGAAATACAAATTACAAAAAACAAATTTTATAAACGATATTATTTGCCCAATGCATGCATATACCTTCCGATGACTTAATTTATTTTCTTAGTGACAGACTTCCTTAAAGTCGCCGGACCGTCGGACCTGTCCGGTAAAATTTGAACTGGTCTGATGTGATTTTCAATGTTGCTGGATCGAATATCCGGCAAAAATTTGATCTGCATATTCCAATTTTACTCGCTAAATTAGAATTTTACTCGCAGTTTTGATTCGAGACTGTTCGGAGGGAAATGAGTGAGGATATCCGAATGAAATATTTTACGTATTCGTCATAATGACAATTTGTACCACTGAAAAAAAAACAACAAAAACACCCTTAATAATGTGTATTGCTTATTTAATGTGTTAAATGTTTCAGTCAGACAGAAATTGTTTCGGTCAGACAGATTTTCACATCTTGTCTGACCTCATGTCTGACACTTTTTTACAACTTTCGGGAAGTCTGTAGCGATCATTACACTCAAACATCTGGACCAAGGCATGTATACAAAAGCTTGACACAAACTATTGGACTGTGAAAACTAAATAAAATAAATAAATTTTCAAATTTATACCAATTAATTAATGGTCAACACGGCTTCACCATGCAACACATTTGAACTTGTAACAGTTACTTGTTTGACAGAGCAGAGGTGTAGAATTCCACTCGACCGCTCGCCATGGCGAGTAAATGATCCGTTGGGTCGAGCGAAGCGGCCGAAACACTCGACCGGCAGGGCGAGTAAATTTTTCAGCAAAGCACGTGTTTTCTTCGAAAAATGAAATATTTTCACATTGTTTACAAAATACAATTCGATTTCCGGAATTTCGGTCGATTTCCAGTGTATTCGGAACGTTTCTGATGTAAAGATAACAGAAGCGATTTATTTTTATCCTCATTGGGTTTCCCAAATCAGAACGAGGCTGCAAGTGCACCTTTTTTCCCGCTGTATGTCAAAAATTATGTAGAAACAAATGAAGATAACTTTTTTATCACAAGATACGGGTGATGATGAAAAGCGAGAGAGCGAGCGAGACAGTAAGAAAGAGATAGAATGAAAAGAAAAACGAAAATTGCAACAGAAAGAGTATTTTATTTAAAATGTAAGGGCGAGTGTGCTTTCTGTAAGGGCGAGTGCACTTACTCATTCACTCGACCTGCAGGGCGATTGGGTCAAAGAAAATTTCTACACCTCTGTCAGAGTAATTATTACTAAAATCTGAAATAAACAATTAGTGGTAAACACGGCTTCGCCGTGCTTCCTATTTAAATCATTCTACACTATGCCTCATTTTTTTTATGAAATGTAGCTGTAATAATTTTTATTTGTTGTAAATGAAGCATTATTCAGATAGCATTTGGTAAACAAAGCTTTACAGAAAGAGTATTTTATTTAAAATGTAAGGGCGAGTGTACTTTCTGTAAGGACGAGTGCACTTACTCATTCACTCGACAGGTGGATTCCGTATTTCACGTTGTAATTGTAATTTCGCTTGGGTTTAAATAATGCGCGCATTTATCCTAGAGCGAAAATTTAATCCACACGAAAAATATTTTAAATTAATTAAAATAGTCACAATTATTATATATTTAAATTTTAAACGGTGGCCTTCTTTATAAATGTCGTGATTTAAAACCAAGGATGCATGGCGGTGGCAGTTATCTGAATCCATAACTTTCTGCCAAATTATCAAATGAATGTTTTGTAAGACTATCAGTAAAAAACCCCTTTAAACCGGAACCCCTTGTCTGGTCCCAATATTTTTACTATAAAATTCATTAGGATAGATGATCTGCCTTTTATAAATGCTACGACAACATACTGATTGATGTCAACCTAATAATTTAATAATTAACAAAAGGTATTTTCAAAGCTTTTTTGTTTCTTGTAGGACTCTTGTGAAATTTGACTGGATCTCTGTTTTTCATTGAGATATCATTTCATTCAACAATCAATCAGTTGAGAAGATTAAAATTGCGAACATAAAAGATTTTGCGTTTTTGTTTTTGTTTTTAAATTCTGAAATCATATCTTAAAGAGAAAGTGTACATATAACACCATTTTCTTGTAATGTACATTTTGTAATAGCTATTAATTTATTTAATGAAAGCTGTAGAAACAAATATGTTATTAGTCCCGAAAAATCATAAGAGTTGTGAACAAATTATACATCCAAATGTCCCTATTTTTTATAAAAAAAAAGTGCGGAATCTTGTCCATTTTTCAAAAGCCCCTTAGTCCGTAAACCCATTAAAATTAGAAATTCGGTCTGGTTCCGACCTTGTTTGGTTTGAAAGGGACTTCAGTCTAGAACGTCGCGCTTCCGCGTAAAATGTATTACGCATTATGCATTTCGTTACTACACTGTGATCGATAAAAAAATTATCAAAATCTCTTTTATGGAAAAAGTCAGTCCAATAAAAATTTGCCCACAAAAATGCATATGTAAAGAAAACTAAGAACAGTTAAAAATTACGGTGGCATAGATGTGACATGTGTGCTTTTTATTTATTTTGGTTTTTTAAGTTTTTTTTTATTTCAAATAATAAAAACCTCATCAAATTATTGCGTTCCTACGAGATATATTTAAACTTTTTTTTCAAAATAAAAAAATCTTCAAATTATTGCGTTCCCACGAGATAAATTTAAAGGATTTTTTTTATTTTCAAAATAAAAAAAAACATCAAATTATTGCGTTCCCACGAGATAAATTTAAAGTTGTTTTTTTTTTCAAAATAAAAAAAAACCGCATCAAATTATTGCGTTCCCACGACTTTTTTCATTGCGTTCCCACGAGATAGTTAACCAATCAGAAATGACCGTTAGTAAACTCCCAAGTTAATATCCCTTCATAGTTTTCTGCCATTAATATTGAAAAATAATATTAAGGCAGGTATAGGGTTTGCATTGACGGTCGGACATTTAGACATATGCTTGTGTTTGTTTGCTTTCTGCCTCGTTATGTACTGTACAATGTCATTCCAGGTGTTTCATTGTGCAAATTACAAAAACTAGATTACAAAACACATAAAAATTGCACTACAAAACTGCAATTCACGTGCATTGAACAACGTTAAAGGTCCGATGTGATATCTTCTGTCGTGGCATAAGTTAAGATTAAACGATGTTTCTGTTTTGTTTTTTTCGGCCGTTGTTGAAGCCTGAATTATATTGCATGGATGGTGAAATAATTCCCAATTTTGATAATCAGAGATCCAAAAAGCAAAATGCAACAATCAGGAAACAGAATGCAATAAACTGTTGTACTTGAATATCGCTCTAAAGCCCATCATCGCTTTAACATGGCCGACGAAAGAGATGTGCTCATATCACAATATTTCTACGAAGGACTTACTTACGAAGAAATCACACTAGTCTTGTATGAACGCCATGGAATTGAACTCAGTGTTCGACATTTACACCGGATACTTCGTTCGCTGTGTCTTAGTCGAAGAATGTACAGTGAAACTGGTTCTGTTGTGGACTTTGTGATGAACACCGTTGAACAGAATGGAAGCCTGCACGGCTACCGCATTATGCGACAGCGGTGTCTGGAAAGTGGACTCCGTGTGCGAATGCAAGATATACATGTAGCTACTATACTGCGACTTTGCGATCCTAATGGTGAGGCTTGATATATTATGCGTTGTCTAGACACGTGGTATTAATTACATTTTGTCACAGATATTTTAAATATATCAACTAGTAGCGAATGCGATCTCAGTCGCTAGGATTTTATCTAACAATAACCGTTGACCGTTACATTTTTCCATTTGCCTATTATATGAGTATTTTATCATTTTATGTAATATAAATAATGTTTTGAGAGGTAGTTCACGTCTGCTCTGCCCAACTCCACAGTTTATCAATTCTCAGCAACAACAAACACTCATTGTCCGTCTGTCTCACTGATCTAATATATTTCTATGTATGTATCTACTGTTTTTAACCATATTTATCTTAATTCTGTAAAATTCAACTTTTCACGTTTAACCGTTACATTAATCGTCCCCAGGTTCGATTCCACCATGACGCATAATTAAATTATTTCCCGAAAATATTGTATTTCAAAAACGTTAAACAAGTCTGGTGTGTGTTTTATTTATATATTTATTAATGACCTCAAGACCGTTCCGATCCCATGAATGTGTTATTCTTTTAGAATTTATCTGAATGCAATACCCAGTAAGTTTCTCAGCTAACGGTATGCGACTGACAACTTTCCCTCTTGAATCTGCAGTGGATGACGAATCACCTCTGACAGATTATTCGATCAATTCACATTACCCATGACCGGCCGACCCAAGCTAAAACCCCAGAAAACAGTATTGATAACCGAGTGCACTACAACTACGATACACTAACCTGCATTCTTGTTTTTTTAATATTCGACGTGCTAAACTGTAGAAGAGTAGTTTTATTTTCGCAGGTGTTGAACATCGCACAGCCAGACGGTTCAACAGAAGATCGTATTTTGTGCCCGGACCAAATTTTATTTGGCACATAGATGGATACGACAAACTAAAACCTTATGGACTTTGTATCCATGGTTGTATATGTGGATTCTCACGAAAGGTTATGTGGTTGAATGTTTACTCCACGAACAACAATCCACGTATTATAGCGGGATATTTTGTAGAGGCTTTGGAAAAATATGGTGGCACCGCTTGCATTATAAGAGGTGATTTTGGGACAGAAAATGTTCTAGTAAAAGAACTACAACTGTGGCTCCGAAGAAATACTGGAAACGGCAATGCGTACATTGAAGGCACGAGCACCCTTAACCAAAGAATTGAATGTTGGTGGGGATACTTGAGAAGACAGCATATGCAACATTGGATGAACACTCTGCACCAGTTGCAGGAAGATGGCGAATTTTCTGGGACCGCAGCAGACAAAAGCCTCGTGCAATTCTGCTTCATGTCGATAATTCAGGTACAGTATAATTATAATATTATCAGTAGTAGAAGTAGTAGTAGTAGTAGTAGTAGTAGTAGTTGTTGTTGTTGTTAGTAGTAAGTAGTAGTAAGTAGTAGTATTAGTAAGAAGTAGTAGTAGTAAGTTGTAGTAGTAGTAGTAGTAGTAGTAGTAGTAGTAGTAGTAGTAAGTAGTAGTAGTAGTAGTAAGTAATAGTAGTAAGTAGTAGAAGTAGTAGTAGTGAGTAGTAGTAGTAAGTAGTAGTAGTAGTAAGTATTAGTAGTAAGTATTAGTAGTAAGTAGTAGTAGTAGTAAGTAGAAGTAGTAGTAGTAGTAGTAGTAGTAAGTAGTAGTAGTAGTAAGTAGAAGTAGTAGTAAGTAGTAGTAGTAGTAGTAGTAGTAGTAGTAGTAGTAGTAGTAAGTAGTAGTAGAAGTAAGTAGTAGTAGTAGTAAGTAGGAGTAAGTAGTAGTAGTAGTAAGAAGTAGTAGTAGTAGTAAGTAGTAGTAGTAGTAGTAGTAGTAGTAGTAGTAGTAGTAGTAGTAGTAGTAAGTAGTAGTAGTAGTAGTAGTAGTAGTAGTAGTAGTAGTAGTAGTAGTAAGAAGTAGTAGTAGTAGTAAGTAGTAGTAGTAGTAGTAGTAGTAGTAGTAGTAGTAGTAGTAGTAGTAGTAGTAGTAGTATAGTAAGTAGTAGTAGTAGTAAGTAGTAGTAGAAGTAGTAATAAGAAGTAGTAGTAGTAGCAGTAGTAAGTAGAAGTAGTAGTAAGTAGTAGTAGTAGTAGTAGTAGTAAAGTCGTCAAATATTCTCTATTTCACATTCATGTTCTTACACGATAACTTACAAATTAACTACAATATATATGAAAGAATATGTCACTTATCCTCTTAAGAAGTATGGATGTTAGCTGATGTCTGTTTATGTGTTGTATAATTTTTGTGTGGCTGGTTCCCTAGATATGGGTTTTACCATGATGACCATTTAGCCCTAAGCCAGTTATGTTTGACACTGCGTTTATAACATGATTACACACTTTTTTGTTTACTTAAAGATTATTTGACGGCAAGTATGAGGTTTGTACGCGATAGCAAAACCGGTTTAGGAGTTTAATTATTGCAAGGTTTTAGCCTTTCAACAACTGTCCGTTCAAAGGTGATAACCTTTTTTGTACACGTATACATGCATTTATATGATGTGATGTCAATTCATACAAATGTTTTTATAAATACTGTTATTAACTCGTGTCATAATTTGCTTTCTGCATACTAGCAAATATTTTTGAATTGGTTTTGCCTTTGAATTTTTTCACCAGCTTTTAACTAACACGTAATTATTATTTTCGTAACATATGTGAAAATGACGCAAACAAAACCTCTGTTTATAAACACATACCATGCTGACGACTATAACTACAAAATAGACCATTTGTGTTTAAGGCGGAGTTGAGCTTAGCGATGTCAGTGTGGAATAACCATACGATACGAAGGTCAAGAAACCAATGTGTACCATATGGACAGCCCAACAGGATACACACGTATCCAGAATTGTGGAATAGCAGGGATCGTTTATGCCCAGTGCCTCCCAACGATATACAGTTTGCCCGGGAAAGAGCGGAATTTAGATCATCAGTATGCTGTGACCCTGATGTATACAACAGGTGCATCGACATAATGGCTGAACACGGATTAACTCCGCCAAACACAGCAGTTGACGCTATTCACCTCTACAGAAGTTTAAGAGCATATATTCAATAAAATATGCATTGACCGTATTGAAGTTGCATTTATCCAGTTACATGTTAAAATTTACACTTGAAAACGCCAATGTTAAACCTTAGTGGCAAAAGTAATTCAAATAAAACTGACTTCCTATCTCTTGGTAAAATGACAATAAGCACTATTTTAATGCACCATGTGTTGAAATCACAATGCCAATGCAAGATAAAGCAGAGTTGCAATTATCAGAAGGATTTATAATCTATATCCAATACAACATCATGTATATGTCGGACTATTAAGAGGCAGTAAATGTTGTCACTGTCATTGCAGAAGTAAACCTCTCGGCAAATTTGTCATAGTTTTCCAATATGGGAAGCTTAAGTTCCAAGCTGCAGGTATTCCCAATAGGAAATTCCCTTGTCGGGTCCTCTGACTCAACGTTGTGTCTGAAGGTGATTTTCGGTTCACTTTAGAAACCAAGGATCGGAATAACATCCAATCCTGTCAGGAAGGACAGGAGATCGGCCAAATTCCCAGCCTCTGAAGAATGAACAAGAACCATTATTAAATGTGACCAATACTCTATCAATATGGGTCTGAAACAAAAAATTAATGAAATTGTTTAAAATTAATAGATCTGTATTTCGATAAATGGCCATGTTTTAAGCATGTTTGCTTGTCATGTCAATTTAACGAGTTGTTAACAAAATACCCAATCGATACTGTCAAGTTGCTTCTACAAAAGTCAATTTCAGAACAGACTAATGGTTGTGAATACTGTGTCACATATGGTAACCATTATTTAACTAGGCTCACCAGCCGACTATACAAATTAAACACAGCCTGTGCTGGAACTCAAACAGTTTATCTCTAGCTTCGATGGAGTAAACCCTAACCACATGGCCACATTGTAAATGTAACGTAAAATATGTGTACGTTCATAGTTGTGCAACAAACTCCCATACCGCCATGCGTTGCGACGCCGAATTACTTTGATATATTTTCTACTATATATGTAATATCAAATGTTGATCGATCAAAAAAAGATTATATTACTGCCGTATATCTACTGATATCAAAAGCACCTATTTAACTGGACTTTTTTGTTATATGTGAATTAGCCAGTTTAAACGGCGGTTGCAATTCTTGACCTGCCACAACTATTGAAAAACCGTTTTCGTATGTCTGTACCTTCAACGTCAACGACAAAATCTCTCCACCAAGACACTGTCTGCTCTTCTTTCTGCCTCCTGTTGCTGCCCTCATCGGACCACCCATGAGGGATATACAACTGAAAGATGGCCTCTGCAGTCAAAACTTCCTCTGAATAAACAAAGCATGAACTCATCTCGTCTGGATGCTGTTTGATGGCATTGAGCACTCCAAGCGTGTTTAGGCCATCTGCAAACCTGCGAACATAAACAGTAATAGAAAAATACTAATGTTATCATGATATATGGTGACAAAATGGCGATTGGCATGTTGGCTTGCTAACTACTATTGACTTCTTAACTAAGACTGTATTTGCATGAAGACGTTGGACTTTGAATGTGACGTTGTAAGCAGTAAAATGTTGCCAAAATAACCATTATAGAGTGTCATTATTATGCCGATAAAAATGCGGAATAAAATGTTCTCTCTTTTTTGCTACTTTCCCCGTTTTTTTTTCAGTATTTGTAAATCGCAGTCAGAAGTAACTAAACAAATTAAATTTTATTTCCTCGGGACTTTTTGAGAATAGTGACTGCTCATATGCCGACTACGCTATCGTTGACGATGTACTGGCACAATCCGTCAATCAGTTCGTTTTTTCTTTCGGGTTGTGTCATAAGAAAGGCGTTGCCAGAAATTCTCACAACGTATTCAAGGGGTTCGACCGCGTCAAAATAGTCGCCAGTAGTTGAAGCATAAATCTGTGTAAATATAAGATACATGTAATGTTTACGTAGTCGAAGACAAACTTTCTATACATGTATGTATATTATTTGTGTAGTACATTAGTAATAACACTAATTGTATTATACATAGACTTCACCGTATTAACCGATTGGGGATAGGCACTGTTATGCTAGATGTTGGTACTTTTGGGACTCGGGTCCTGCTCGGTGAGCTACAAAGTTCTATTTGAAAGCCTTTCGGAAACGCAAGGTAGTAACGCACTTTAGTGTCCAACGCATTTTGGTGCATGACACCTTAGTGCGTTATATTCTTTGGTACCCTACACCAAAGTGCGATGGTCATCAGGACGGCACTATGGTCTCCAACACACTTACTTCATAAAAGCAAATACTACACTCGTCAAAAGTTCTAAGTGCACACTTTTCAATTTTCAGTATCTCAAAGAAAACTTATTCTAATTGAATGAAAGTTTGATATAATGTTAATTATGATCAAACAATAATATTTTTTTGAAAACCGTGCATATGATTTATGTATTACGTCCTTCACGTCGGCATACGCTATTTATGCGTAATCACCGCGAGGCAACCGAAATTAATTTTTTTACAATAGTTTTTGCTTTTCACATGTTCACCGACTTCAGACAAACAGGAAAAACACACCAACAAATTGTAACCATTGAACGGTTGACGTCAGCAGACAACGACATTCCCGTCAAAATTCTTTTCACTGGCACAACTTCAAATTTGTTGTAAAAAATCTTGATGGTTTTCGTAAATGCAAAAGAAATACCTCATTTTTGCATATTTTATTAATTGAAGAAGAAAATTAAACGATATTATTTTCTAGATTGATTACGTTGCTTACGTTGAACGCTGACGTTACTCAATAAAGTCATTAGATATTTACGTAAAACAACGTAAACTCGAAAATATTAGTGTAACATGTGTTGGATATGTGTCCAATAATTAAAAATTTAAAACTAAAATTTATAGAAATTCAATAAACTTTAAAATCGAATTATTCGAAAATGACGTTTATTTGGTCAAAAAGCGTGTCCGAAAACTGGTCAATTTTATCGAAATGAATACATGTTTTCGTTCGGAAAGGCTGTTACACATCTATCATAGAGAATCGCATCATCCCAAACTACTAGACAATTAAAAAACTTTTGGCACAAAGAGTTGTGAAAAAATGGAATTTTCTCCTTGAAATCCTGTAAAAACGTTATGGAGAAGAGTGCGTTGGCTCATCTTGCCAAGCAGACCATTAGAAAGCTTCAGGAAGCTAATTCAGTGCAATGGAATGGCAAACTACAGTATTTCTTTTAAATGTACATGAACTTTTAAGATACAGAGATGAGAAAACGATCACAAATGATAGCCGATGCAATTATAATTAATTTGAGAATTGCTCTCTGAGTACAAGTGAGCTAAAATGTTATTATTTTTTAATCTGGTTAAGCAGACTTAAATTTTTTGGTGTGCTTTAATAGAATATTGATTCTTCTTCATTGTAATTTACACAATTTTGAAAGATTCAATCAAATAATTTGAAAAATCAACATGTATCAAGTGTGCACTTAGAACTTTTGACTAGTGTAGTATAAAGGGCAACTTTACACAAATAATATTTGCAAATAACTGTACTTTATTTTCATAATCTTCCTCACCATCCTTACTGTCACCATTACCATCATTATCATCATCATCATCATCACCATCATTATCAATATTATCATTGCGATCAACATCACTATCATAACTGTTGCATTATCATACCAACCACCACCACCATTATCATCGTCATCATCATCATCATCATCATCATCGCCATCATCGTCACCATCATCATTATAATCATGATCACCATTCTCACTATCATCACTATCACCACCAACATCATCATCGTCATCAATATTGACACAGTGATACACAGTGATTCTAGTGTGATTTCCCGTGAACATACTTATTCACAGTGTTGTTTAGGGACTCTTAATTTCTTAAAGTGATTATTGATTGTTTAAAGTCGATTTGGTAATGCGAATGTTTAACAATAAAATTGCAATTCAATGTTATAAAATAAAAATCTTGTTTTGGAAATTCATGGTGCACAATTTTAGTTAGATCATTATTTTTTAATAATTTTACAACCATAGAAAAACTGAACGCTCCTTCCATCAGCACAAACAATCTTTGTCCATAATAGATGCCGGCCTCATGGCGGCGCCGACAATACCTACCGACTATGGAGGTAATGTCTAAACGTTAGGGTACCGTTTTTCAGATTTAATACCTTTTCCAATTTATCTCGCAGTTCGTAGTCGGCCACATGTGTAATCTCTGCCCTCACGGATCCGATTCCACGGGACAGCACATCGTAAAGAAAAGGCTGTAAAAAGTTCGGGGTTGGCCCGCGGTGCACCAACATGTAGGCCAGCATTTGGCCCGCTGTTCTGTACACACACTTTTCTAAAGCTACAATGAAAAAAAAACATTCGGGAATATTTGAAACACATTTAAGCAAAACTATTGCTACAACTGAAGGTGGTAAATTCCTATGCAACCCAACTTCGAAAGTTTTATTTATGTCTTAAAGACGCACGATGCGGTTTTGAACTTGGTTTTAACGTATTTCTTTTTATACGTCGATTACCTATGTGCTAGGTAATGAATGATGTGCTATTTAAATCTATTTGGATAACTGCATTCTTTGTAACAAACCAGAAATACGTGCCGTTGTTAAATGGGGATTGTGAAATCGTGATCAAGTTCTACGCTCGGGACTCAAACTCACGATCTCCAGATTAAATGTCCGGCTTAGAACTTTGGGATAGATATTGTCAATACATGCCTGTGTTTTGTTCAAATTTCGTCGTGGATGAACAAAAATGTGAAATCAAATGTTCCATAACATTATGACGTACGTAAACCCACCCATGTTCCTTAAAATGGTTAACTAGATTCTATTTTGTCACATGATATTATGTTTTTAAATTCGGAAACTTTAAAACATCACACCTACTTTCCATAACTTGAGAACAGCAGTATTGTATACAAATATTGGAAATACCGCTTTTTCTCTAACAATTCAGGAAACACACCAAATATAAAATTGGATAACGGTATGTTTGAAACACTGTGCACTTGTTAAAGTTTAACAATTCTAAAACACGCAGCACCTAATACAAATTATAACATGCAAACCTTGTGCGTCTAGAACAAGCAGCTTTGAATTGCCATCTCCCGAGAAAATTGCCTTTTCACTTAAAGCTTTCCGTACTAGTCTCAGGAACTCTCTTGTAAGTCCACCGACATCTATCCCGTCCTCGCCGCCAAACTGCACGTGAAGCTGTGCGCGAGGATCGAAAGTGCGACGGCGGAACCCACGCATGGCACCATCAAGGACGTCCTGTCTGGTTACGTTAATTAAATTTCGCTTCAGGTGTGGATCCACAGCGCTATTCAGTTTGCTTAGAATAGCCTCTTTCGATGTGCTGGGGAGAGTGAATTCATATAATTTATACATTAATAAATGTAAGAAAGAAATATATAAGCACATTACACAATACTTTGAGAAACACAGGATCCCAAAATGATACAAGAACAGAAAAAAATAATAACCAGTAATAACCGTATAGAGGAAAAGTCTTGTCAAAACAGTGTCATTATGTGAAAATGATCCTATATGATATGAGCCAATGTTATAATAATGACAAACGCCAGCACACTGGAAACAATGTGATTTGAAAATAAATACTATGCGTGCAAATGTAAACAATAATTATGCGACTTCAAATGACAATTCTTTCCAGGTACTTGATTAATTCACACCAAGAACAGTGCTCGCGGGTACTTTCTATATAAGCATTCCATAGAATAACGAAGTACGAACTCGCTTTTGTATTTACATGTATTCTTAAGCCAAATATTTCGAAACGACACAAGAAATCGACGCATCCACCCTAATTTTGACACTTATTTTAAAAGTTTAAGGAAACGTTTGAATCAGTGCAAATTACACCTAACACGGGTAATGACTGGTTGAAATGACTTACTCGTCAGATACAGTAAGTAGGCTGGCTTCAATAGCTCTTTTAAAGTCCTCATTGTCATCCTCATCCTAGCTAAGTATGTCAACAACAGCAGGTACAGTCTGTGATCTGAAATCGTATGTTACATGTAATTTCACTGAAATACAGTTATTAATATAGATTATGTACTACTGCATACCGGTAGATCAAATGTTTTTAACGCCAAGTTACGAGCAGAGCAACCCAGTTTAAGTAATTGATTTGTTCGGTTTGCGTAACTACAAACATTATTCCTACTGAAAATAATACAGAGTCGCTTAGATACAAAGCGAACGGAATTCATTGGACTGAGCATTCCATAGCAATAAGAAGCGCAGTACTGTAACTACAGGTGCTCTTACCGAGATCTGTAAGATGCCGATGCCGGCATGCTGTTGTGGCGACTTAATGCAAGCCGATGCCTAGGATGAAAGACGATCTGAAAGTAACAGTAAAATAATTATGCATGATGTATAAAATCGTCAATTTTAAATATTTGTGAACACAGCCAACCCCAGCATTACCATAGAAAAGATGTCTGTAATGTAATTGAGCTGGTTATATTTGGTCTTGTGCAATGCACTTCTATATCTTAAATGTTCCTGGCCAAAGAATGATTTCTGGCATAAAAGTTTATTCAACCGTCCTGCCAAAACATACATGTACAATTTTATGAAATCAACATAGTGGAATATTAAAAAATCAAATTGAGCTAGAGTATAGTTTTTGTGCAAATAATATTCTGCACAGTCATTTAAGCTATCCTTACTCAAAGTTCAGTTTTATCCGGTGTATAGCCTTTCCGCTTTAAGGAAAATATAGCTGTTTAGATATTTAGTGTACATTTTTTTAAAATTTATGAAAACGTTTCATATATAAGAGAATCGTACAGTCATAGTTGCCAATTCTACTAAATTTTAGCGTCTTTATAATGTTTTTAATGTGTAATGTTTTAATACTAGTTTTATGAACATATAAATACACGTCACATGTATGACCTCTGGGCTCTCTCCCGGGACCGGGTTGTCTGACTGGTTCTCTCCCGGGGCCAGGCTGTCCGTCTGGTTCATTTCAGGGGCCGGGTTGTCTATCTGGTTCTCTCCAGTGGCCGGGTTGTCCAACTGGTGCCCTCCCGGGGCCGGGCTGTCCGTCTGGTTCCCTTCAGGGGCCGGGTTGTCCGTCTGGTTCTCTCCAGTGGCCGGGTTGTCCAACTGGTGCCCTCCCGGGGCCGGGCTGTCCGTCTGGTTCATTCCAGGGGCCGGGTTGTCCGTCTGGTTCCCTCTCGGGGTCTCCATAGCCGCGAAATGAACTATGTCAGAGGTGGATGTCGGTGTTGTGTAAATATAGAATCTAAGCATTTTCAATCTGCTTGCATTATACATATCTTCTATGGATGTATCTGGTGCCACACTTTCTCCCTTGAAATCTCTAAGTTCTATATCGAAACTTTTCCTATCACCAAGTCTTGAGGTACCCTCTGGGAAGAATGTATTGATTGCCACTGGCAAAAGGTCAGTTACATGTAAAGTGCGTTCCACTGATAAACTTCGAGTCCCGCCGCCAGAATTCGAAAGGACTTGCTTGAAAAAACCATGGGGCCCTCTGTTGAGCCATCCAAGCTCCACACGCCGAAAACTTTTGTAAGCATTTCTATTTCCCTTTCGACCCATGTCACTTTTCCTTTTCAATCCTTGTGGAAGTGTTAAACATTGATTAGGCACTGCATCTGTAACGAAGCCATAATTCATTAACATCTGTTTAAATGAAAAACAATCCGTAGCTTAGTAACTGCTGCTTTCTGTCCACTGCTAAACATAGCTTTAAACAAGTTTTAGCTTTAGTTTTAAAAGGAGGCAATTGGAAATGGTTGGAATTTTCAGCATTGTTTATTGAAGATGAGTTGTGTTATTAATTATTGTTTTGTGATTTTATTGATCACAAGCGGTAGAGAAAATTGATTTAATTCAAATAAATGAGAATACTTTTAAAATTCACTGACTTTTTCCTGAAACCCTTATTATAATAAAGGAAATGAAAACTAAGTTGTGGCTGCAGATTTTCAAGAACACTTTATCTCTGTAATGACAAAAGAAATGCAAATTTGTTCACATACAGAATTTTTAGTTTTCATTTTCAATTTTTACAAAAGACAGGAAAGTGGATACTTTTTATTTTTGTTTATTTTTTGTCATTAACAGAAAAATGTTAATTTTAAAAAAGAATTACATGTATCATTGTGGCCTACAAAAGTTTTACATTGCATTTGTGAAAATGAATAGTTAATTATCTTTGCTCACCATGTGAATTTTAAAATGTTAAATTCGAATTAAAATGTAATACAATACAAAATCATGGTTTTGGTAAATTTTTTATGAATTACCATAATGGTATTTTCTGACATAAGCAGCTACTAGAGGAGGCAGTCTTTCAAATGGATATGATAAGTAAAGTTACTAAAGTTACCAGAGGTGCTTAATTACAGATATAATATTATATTGATTAACCCTTTCCTCAATATATAAACCTTTATTGCATGGGCGAACAGTGTAGACCCAGATCAGTTGGCACATACATGATCAGTACTTGCCCTCTTAACCCTTACCTCCATATATACACATTTTTATGGGTCTGTGACCAGTGTAGATCCAGATCAGCCAGCACATTCCATTCCTTTATCTGGAAACTATAAGCTGCTGAATATGGAATGGTATTATTCTGAAAATACTGCATTGAAGGTTCCATGTTCACTGCCATATGCACACCATCGTTAGGGATGGATCCAACTTGTACTGTTCATTGGTGTAATATTGAGTTGCGCTCAACTGGCAGCGTGGGCAATAATATGCATTTTCATTACTGATCATGAACAGGTTCAATCAAACCAAGCCTGCAATATTTTCATATTTGTTTTCCCTTTTCATCTATCTTTTACATAATGAAGTAAACATGTATAGGCATTCTGTCTGAGGGATCGTTTTACTGGCC
This sequence comes from Corbicula japonica, assembly GCA_038501625.1. Classification (NCBI taxonomy): domain Eukaryota; kingdom Metazoa; phylum Mollusca; class Bivalvia; order Venerida; family Cyrenidae; genus Corbicula; species Corbicula japonica. Next base: position 63,902 of record JAZAYU010000059.1, on the reverse strand, counting down.
CCTTTTGCAGACTATGTACATTTCTTTTACTCTGCAATTACAGCGGCAGTCAATAATAAATAATGGATACTTACAAATACATTATTTGCCAATTATCTTACAGATCTAAGTATTGGGTAAATCTTGTAAGATTTCCTTGCTTTTTTTACATTAGATTTCCTTGCTTTTTTTACATTGTTTAGTCTTTCACTGAACATAAAGCTATCAAACTTTGTATAGACGAATTAGTATGCTTTAATTGTTAAATCATATAAGGATATATTGTTAAAATAATAAAAATAAACTTATTGGAAGATTGGACAGCAGCAGGGGTAGTGGAGGCCATTTAAGTTTGGTAATATTGGTCAGTGAAAAACCTGATTTGGTCAGTGAAAAGTCAGGGAATTTTCATCTGTGGTGCTGGCAACCCTGAAGTAGGGATAATGCTCAGCAAAGTCAGCCTAAGATTGGTCTCAACATCTATTTGAGGACTGTTTCACAGATGAATAACACTGAGAGGTGGGTGGGGTGGTTAAGAGTAATGTATAAGACCTGTCTAGGATAATGTGATGATGCTCAATGACGTTGTTGTTTAAAACATAAAAATTATCATCATCAACAAAGACCATTGAAACTTTCTGGAGATAACTTTGATAATCTTATCAACATTAATCGGAAAGTTACTTAAGCTGAATTTTCAAATGGTGCAAGTTTTAAAATGGAGAAAACTCTGGTTATGCCAATAAAGTCGATAAGTTTAAGAAACAAATCAGAATGCCTAATGCTCTACCACTGAGCTATTTTGGGTCCCTGTATTATCGGTGAACTTATTTTCTTTTTAAGGGCCTTCCACACTCCTCCCAATTCTATTCATCGATAAAAAGAAAATTATCAAAATCTCAATAACGGCAAAATGCTGTTAAATGAAACTTTGCACAAGTGTATGTTATTAATGTATCTTTATTTTACAGATGGTAAGACATATTAGAAAAGTAAAGAAAAATAGCAGGATCTAAAAATTCCCTCAACTTCTATTTACATAAATTCACAAAAACTAAAGAACACAAAACATCATTTTAAATGCCCAAATAAGTAATATGATACTGACAACAATTTATTGTGTCCTCATGATTTACTTATGTAAACTTTACGAGATATTAGTAAAAGTGTGTTTGACCTTCAATTTCCTGGTCGCGTAAACGGATGACAATCACTGATTTCTCTATTAATAGTTGAACGTTTTTTACAAAGTACACAACATTTTCTTGTCAGTATCATTGCGCTCACGAGGAAATTTAAAGTTATGTTCTGCATCGCCTAGTTTTTGTGAATTTATGTAAATAGAATTCAAGGAATTTTTAGGTCTAGCTTTGTTTCTTTACTTTTCTAAGTTGTCTTTCTGTATGCAAAATAAAGATACATTAGTAACCTTCATTTGTGCAAAGTTTCATTGAATGGCATTTTGTCATTACTGAGATTTTATGATTTTTATTTTATCGATGAATAGAATTGGGAGGAGTGTGGCGATGCCTTAAGACCAACTCTTTTAACAAATTTGCTAATACTTCAAAAATATTTTTCTATTACATATTTCTATTAATTGTTTTTTGTTGTATATATACCTTTCCAATTATTCCGAATTTTTGCTATTTTCAATATCAGTCCTGGGATTTGAACCCAGACCTGCCGGACCGACAGCCAAGAGCTCTACCAACTGAGCTATCGCTCAACCAACTGAGCTATAACGGATTCATGTTATTTCACTGCAATTATTTTCTTTATAAGAGCGACTTTTCACCTTTTCACTAAAAGTAGGTGTTATAAAGAAAATATTGTCGTTTATACAACATGAATCCGTCATAGCTCAGTGGTAGAGCTCTTGGCTGTCGGTCCGGCGGGTCTGGGTTCAAATCCCAGGACCGACATTGATAAAAGCAAAATTTCGGAATAATTAGAAAGGTATATATACAACAAAAAACAATTTTATAGAAATATGTAATAGAAAAATATTTTTGAAGTATTTGCAAATTTGTTAAAAGAGTTGGTCTTATAAAGAAAATAAGTTCACCTATAATACAGAGAAATAAGTTCACCTATAATACAGGGACTCAAAATTTGGAGAAAACTCTGGTTATGCCAATAACACTGGGTAGGTGGGTGGGGTGGTTTAAACCCCCAGTGGCAATTTGTTTTGCCACTGACCGTTCCAAGGCGGTAACCCCTCCGGTTCTCACTTCCGTTATTTGTTTGTGGCGTCCAGTTTGAAACTGATTTTTGTAATACCATGCTCTCTTTTCCTCTCTACTTGTTGGCTGTGTGGGGAGGCTGTGTATGCTGGATGTGGTCATTCCTGATATGCATATTTCATTTTTTACAATCACAGTAGTTTTGTTTGTGCTGTGTGGCGGCCGTAAAACGTCTCCCCGTACATTCAATCAATACTGTTATCTTTTCATCCCTCAGGGATTGCTGTTTACGTTCACTTTTCACAACCCTCCCCAACCACCCAAATTCTCATACATATATAAAACATGCGCTCTCTCTCTCTCTTCCTCTCTTCTTTTTCGCTGCGTGGGGAGGCTGTGTTTTTTGAGTGTGGCGATTCCTGATATGGATATGTTGCTTTTTTTTTCTCACATACCACATTGAAGGTTTACATTTTCACCGACTTTTTGTTATGTTTAAATTTAGATTATCTTGTATAATATCTGGAACCAGATGTGGTCCATTTGGCATACTCGATTTCTATTTTTACAGTCCCACAACTTTGGGATCAGTGCAATCTGATTAAAATCATCTCCTGAAAACCGCTACACTATCAGGATCTGACGACGAGTAACTAAAACGTGCTTTTATCACTAACCCTTTGAACCAATCAGATTGTCGCCTACAAAATCGCAAAAGTGAAAGTAGACATAGTATTTAAAACCATGGGAAGTGTTGACAGCCTATGTAAGACACATTTCACTGAAGATATATGTGCTTGTGTAGTATTACATTAATTTCTAATGTAATGACATCTTCAGATCATTTTGCGAGCGTTATAAATCATGCTTCATGTGTCGACAATTTCTAAAAATAGTAATCGGGGAAACCGCTATAACGTACACACGGTATCTGCGGGCTGTCATCAGATCTAACATTTTGTTAGATCTGACTTTAGTGAGATTGGGATCAGTGTTTCATTACGTTATTAATTTTGGAATTGTCCTGTGTGCTATTTTTAGAATAATTCCTATTCTGAAGGCGCGCAGGACATATGACGATGTTATGACGTTATGACGTCACTCGATAATTTTCAATATAATTCAAAGTCGCTTTTCATGTAATGGTATTTTCTCAACACATCAATCATGGCGAACAAAATTAAAACAAATATTTTAAATCCAAGGCTATCCTCTGCATCTTCTGTTCATATTCCAGCTAAATTAAATACTTTTACATACCTGCAACCGTCAGTTCGTTTATCTACAATTAATCTATCGTCGGCCACTTCCGTCAATTTGACTGGTTTGCAGAGTGCACATTGCACTAATTTATTTAAAAATAATTTAAAAATAAAATTGTCACCTATAAAATCACATATTCTTCAAAAATATAACATTTCCACACCTTTTAAAATTATCGACGGAAGACGCAGATCGTATCCATTTATATACAAGTGCGATTTAAAGAGGAGCAAGTGCTGCAGTTTTTTAAAATGTAGTTCAACAATTAAATCTACAGTCAATGGTAGAACTTTTTCAGTGAACATCGATTCAGACATTGACTGACAATCAGACAATATTATTTATATTTTAACTTGAAATGCTTTAAATTGTGGGATTCAATATGTTGGACAAACTGGGCGCCCTTTGAAAACACGTTTTAGTCAGCACTGTTCGAAAATAAGAAACAATCATAAAATCAATACATTTTTATATAAACATTTCAAACGATCAGGCCACACTTTAAAACATGTTAATATTCAACCTGTTGAAAAAGTTATATTTGACAGCAGTGCTTCTAGAGCATTTAAAATTAGAGCTAGACTTATATCGGAGCAAAAATGGATACAAAAACTCCAAACACCCTATCCACTTGGATTAAATGATAATATTTATCAAGAAGACAACATTTCAAATAATCCTGATTTTGATATTTTTGATTTGCTAGAATTACGAAAACGAAAATCGAGGTCACACTGGATAAGGATTAATGGTAACATCAAAAGAAAATCACGTATTCATTGTTCTATTCATGACCTTCAAAATATTTTAAAACATTCTGGTAGACATGCTATGCTGTCGCGTTTAGCTTCTCTTTCTATTTCTAGTTTACAAAAAGTGGATAAGGAAGCCGATGATATTGTTATTAGAACTCATCCACTTTATGAAGTTGCAAGCCTTACTCAGTGTTACACTCGGCATATTCTTAGACCACACATTGACTTGGAATCTGATCACCAAAGACATTTTCTTAAAATTTCATTTTTAAATAAAGGCATAGATTTTATTGACCTTCCAAGTATCTTTAAAGATAAAACTGTTGAATCGGCTATACCTAATTATTTCAAGAATACTGAAACACCCATCGTTTGTTATAAATATAACAAGCCTATTAGAAACACAATTTTCAATTACAACACAATTACCTCGGATTTACAGATTGTTGAAAACACACCATCATCTTGTGACTGTGCTAATTCAAAATTTTGCTATCAACCTGCCGGTCATATCGTTACAGGGGATCTAAATGTTATCAAAGACTTTAGAATCCGCAATTTAATTTCAAAAGGTCCAAAATACAGAATTCCATCGGACATCGACTTTAATACCTGTCGTGCGGAAATTGCAGAGTCTTTAAACTCTTTTTGCAATAAATGGTGTAAACGAGAACATGCTGAGCCTAATGCTCTTTCAAACTGGAAAAAACAAATATTCAAAATAATTGACACTCGTATATCCTTCTATAAAAGAAACATAGCTTTACTACCACCTCGACCTCGTTTTAACTTTCGTCATTTGAAAAAGGGTATTCAAGATTTTCACAACAAATTTGTTTTAACACCTGCTGATAAGGCTTCAAATAATGTTATTATAGTGTGACGTATACACTATATAAATGTTCAAACTGAAGAGCTTAATAGCACTAATGCTTATACACTGACTTCTTCAACTGAGAGTGATATTGTTACTGCACACACTCTACAAATTACTAAATTTAGAATCAGTGTTGAGCCGAAACAAGACAAAGTACCTACTATGTATTGGTTGCCTAAAATGCACAAAACACCGTGCAAAGCAAGATTTATCGCTAACTCTAGTTCTTGTACAACTACAAAGTTATCCGTGCTCTTAACATCTTGTCTTACAGCTATAAAAGAACATGTAATTAGGTATTGCGAAAAAGTTTTTGAAACTACTGGCAAAAATTTATTTTGGTCTATAAAAAATTCAAATGACGTTTTGAAGAAACTTAAATCAAATAATTTTCAGGCGTTCTGTTTGTCTACATATGATTTTTCTTCCTTGTATACTTCTCTCCCTCATAATTTAATAAGAGACAAGCTAACCAGTCTCATTGAAAAAACTTTTGCTAGAGAAAATAAAACATTTATTGCTTGTAATGAACATAGAGCATTCTTTACAGATGGTTCTTATGATAATTATACTTCATGGACCTGTCAAGACCTTATACAGGCGCTCACATTTTTATTGGATAATATTTATTTGAGATTTGGTACCTCCATTTATAAACAAGTAATAGGCATTCCAATGGGTACTAATTGTGCACCCCTTGTTGCTGATCTGTTTTTATACTGTTATGAAAGAGATTTTATGTTATCTCTTTCTACCGAACATCAAGATGATATTATTACAGCTTTTAACAACACATCGAGGTACCTTGATGATTTATTAAATATAGATAATAATCATTTTCCATCACTGGTTAATAAGATTTATCCTAAAGAACTACAGCTTAATAAAGCGAACACTTCAGAAAAGCAAGCAAACTTTCTTGATTTAAATCAGGAATCTTTATCAAAGGGATTGGACGCCCGGAATTTATCGAATATGAACACCCCCTTCCGTCCGCCATCTTGTTTTGCATGGAAGCCAGTGGAAAAATCGGTTGTTGGAAAATCTGTCTGCATCTTTGTTTTTCATGATAATTATGCGTTAAAATGTTGATTTAGTTATAAGTTAAGTGTCATTTTATCATATTTTTACTTTATTTGTCCGCAATAATGGATATTTAGCGGTTATTTTAATATTTATTTGTTACACCTTTTTGATTCTTTTGTTCGTCAACGAGCCGAGTGATGCCTTTTAATGTTGGATTTTTAACAACTAATTAAGATAAAAGCGATCAATTTACAAACATTCTTGTTAAATACAGTCTGTTGATGAGGTATATCATAATAGTGCATTCATTTTCGAATGCTAGATAGTAAATTAAAGTTCTGAAATTCGTCTATATTTTATATTATTTGCAAATGGCGTCAGGTGTAGAAAAAAAATTGTCGTTTGTTCGGAAATTGCACTACACCTAAGGTTGCATTTGCATTGACAATAGTCGAATTGAATAAAGTGATTCTCCCCGAAGAGGTAGATATTATTTTCAAGTATGTTAATCATCATTTATGGAGAGGGTTTTGAAATGAAATAAGGCATCGTGGTGTTGGTGAACAAATATCCGCTGCCACAATTTAAAGCCGAAAAAAGTAGAATGTCCGTGTTTAACTCGAAACTTTTCGTATTTAATGTCGGTTTTCCAAATAAATTTTTACATCACTAGAAAGAAGAAAGAGTTCTTGATGATTTCATGAAAATTTGAAGAAAATCGAGAAATTATTGTTGACGCTATCAATTAAATTGTATGACTGGGGTACTTCATATTCTGACTATCTTCGCTATGCGCTCGGTTAACTTAAACAGCGCGTTTGTACAGGTAGGCCGTCGTAAGAAAATCGATAGCACGACATCATATATATGCAGTATTTTAATGCTTATCACTATAGTTTCCAATCCCTTTGATAAAGATTCCTGTTTAAATCTATCCATTGACAATGGTTACGTCACTACTAAAATTTATTATAAAAGAGATGATTTTAATTTTAATATAGTAAATTTTCCGTTTCTAGACGGCGATGTTCCTCGTGCGACTTCTTACGGGGTTTATATCTCACAGCTTGTTCGCTTTTCAAGAGCTTGCAACGATGTGAATGATTTCAATGAACGTAATCTTTGCATTACAGAAAAACTTTTAAAACAAGGTTATCGGTATCACAAATTAAGGAAAACCTTTTGCAAGTTTTATCGCCGATATCCAGATCTAATTCAAAAATACAGGTGCAGTTTAAAATCACTATTGCAACAAGGTATTTCACAGCCATTTTTTATGGAGATTTAATTTATAAACTTAAGAAGATAAAAGGCGATGTTAATTTCTCCCGGTTATTCGTAAAAACCATCTGTAAATTTAAAAAGAAAGGTTACCAACATGATATTTTACAGCGCTCTGCAGGCCTGGTGATTAACCCATCTACAGTTGATCATTATGCTTACCTCTTTGGTTGCACGACGGTGGCAGGGGTTTAAGAGTTTATGAAAGTTTTTGGGGAAATCTTTTCTAAAAAGAACCTAGAAGCTCGATTTGTTTCTTTTATCCCTGTCATCGTGTTCTTGCTGATTTTACTCCAGGTGCTCTGGTCTCTGTAAGATCATTGAGTACCCGCCCTTTGGCTTTGCAATGCTATTAAATTCTTATGTTTATATGTTTGTATGCTTTTGCATGCAACATTGTTGAGCTGATGGGTGGGTTGGAGTTATTTCACCAAGACAATTTGTACTTGTTTTGTGATACGAGAACCTGTTGGGGCAAGTGTGAGGTTGGTGCACCCTAGAACCTGGTTTAAACCCCCAGTGGCAATTTGTTTTGCCACTGACCGTTCCAAGGCGGTAACCCCTCCGGTTCTCACTTCCGTTATTTGTTTGTGGCGTCCAGTTTGAAACTGATATTTAACCAGCAAAGCTGGTTTTACTAATCACAATTCTAAAATCGGTATCAAACCAACTGGCAAACGGCGATTTACGCATTTCAGAGAACTCAGAGTAAGTAAAGTAGTCCCCAAGTTTCCTGTTATGTGTTAAAGTTGGTATTAACTACGTCATGTTGATAGGATAAAACCTGTGCGGTGCATCAATGGTCAAATTCATCTGTACGACAGTTTGATTAAATGTAAAATTGGTGCGGTTCATATTTCTAGGACTTGATCGGTGCGGTGCAACAATGGTCAAACATTGTCCGTGTCCGCGATTTTTCACAATGAAGGAAACAATTATATATTTCTTATTTCAAATAACTGCATAAACTTTCCCATCGATGGGGTCTCACTTTTTATATCATTTTTCGTGTTCATTATGTCTTGGGGATGTCAGTACACAGATTTCACTATTATAATTTTTTGCTTAAAACCCTTTACTCAATATATACGCCTTTCATCACATAGGTTACCAGTTCAGGTCCCGATCAGCTGGCACAATAGTGCCATCTAATCTGGATCTAAAATTTGTGATTACTGGTCAGAAAAAAATGATCATAAAAGCGAACAGTTTAAATCCTAATCAGATCGCACAGATGTGCCAGCTGATATGGATCTAAACTGTTCGCACAAGCTATGAAGGTATATCTATGGAGTAAAGGGTTAACAGAAGCCTTCATCCAGATAAAACATGGAAACCCTTATTTCCACTATCATTTAGACAAGAGGAAGTTCTTTGTGACTGAACCAAGTTTTTTTGCTTTTTCGTAGATGGATACATGTATGAGAATCATGGCACTGGTTATTCTCAATAAGCAAAATCGCTTCGCTGGTTTTCTGTACTTTCAGTACTTTGATTGTAATACCATGCTTTCTTTTCCTCTCTACTTGTTGGCTGTGTGGGGAGGCTGTGTATGCTGGATGTGGCCATTCCTGATATGCATATTTCATTTTTTAAAAATAAAGGTATAAAATAATTTATTTTTAGATGTATAATTCATCTATACTTTTTTTGGTATTAACAATAATTTGATAAGTCGCTGTTTTAAAAAAATTAGTTCAACTGTACAACAGGACCCGAAATGGTTCACTGGTTGAGCGCTGGGCTTACGTCCTAGGGTTTACGGGTTCCAATCACAGCATTGTCATTGTAATTGTATAATTATAAAAGATAAGTAATTATAAAAAATATAATATAATAACAATTACATATTATATATTATATAATAATTATTTTTAATCATATTGTAGAGGTGACTCTTATTAACAGATTGCTAATAATAAAAGTTTATTATTTTAGTTAATTATAATCGTAAATAATTATTAATATTTATATATCTTATATTTATTATTATTTATTTTTAATTTTTACTATTCTTCATGTCGGTACAGGGATTCGAACCCGGTTAGCCCGGGCCGTCAGCCGAATGCTTTACCACTGAGCTATTTTGGGTCCCTGTATTATTGGTGAACTTGTTTTCTTTATAAGACCAACTCTTTTAACAAATTTGCTAATACTTCAAAAATATTTTTCTATTACATATTCCTATTAATTGCTTTTTTTTGTTGTTGTATATATCCGTTCTTAATTATTTCGAATTTTTGCTATTATCAATGTCAGCCTTGGGATTTGAACCCAGACTTGCCGGACTGACAGCCAAGAGTTCTACCAACTGAGCAATAATTTGATAAGTCGGTGTTATAAAGAAAATAATTGCATATATAAAACAGGACCCAATATAGCGCAGTGGTAGAGCAGTCGGCTGTCGGTCCGGCAGATCAGGGTTCAAATCCCACTACTGACGTGTAGAACAGTAAATATTAAAAATAAAGGTATAAAATAATTTATTTTTAGATGTATAATTCATCTATTTTTTTATTGGTATTAACAATAATTTGATAAGTCGCTGTTTTTAAAAATATAAGTTCAACTGTACAACAGGACCCGAAATGGTTCACTGGTCGAGCGCTGGGCTTACGTCCTAGGGTTTACGGGTTCCAATCACAGCATTGTCATTGTAATTGTATAATTATAAAAGATAAGTAATTATAAACAAGAAATATCTTTAAAAAAAAGATAAACGGCGTTGATGGAAAACAGTTTTATGTATAAGAAGAAATATAGAGCGGGGATTCAGACTCAATGTAGTAATTTTATTTTACTTGTAATAGCAGTTGACGAACCATCCCTGTCTTCTTAGTATGGCCTAGGGATTAAGCGACCGAGTCATGGAAACCCCATAACTTCATTGAAAGTCTCTGTCCGAAAAAATGTTGTTGCAACAATTTCGTCTGGTGATAATACGTCGATTAAGGAAGCAATGTCTTACATTAGGTCTTGATTTACATTTGTTCAGTTTCAGTAAAATACCTCTTGTATAGTTAGAACTCAAGATGTTCTTGAAATATAATAAATAAAAATAATAACAACTTGTTACAAGAGCGAAATCTACCAACTTTTATGTTAATTATGTTTTTAAAAAGTGATCCTACCGAGTATTGAACCCGGGGCCCTCCGCTCGTGAGGCGAGTGCGCTAAGCATTACACCAAAGAACATTTTTGTTTATGGACTTGAAATTAACAATCAGTATCAAATGAACTAGAATTGGAACCAGAAAGAACTAGAAATATCTGCACCTTTCTGTCGTTGTACACTGTGTATTGTACGAAAGTGTTTACCTGACTCCCATGAATATACCATATAAAATCGTATTTAAGCCACCAAGTGACTTAACTGGTTATTTATTCCATAAATATGTTTCTCTTCGATACAATTATCGCTTTTAAAAACAAAAAAGTCCGAACATGTAAGTGCCAGGTTAATACTAACGCACAATATAAAGATCGTAACGGTAATCGTAAAAAACACCCAATAACAACCAATCGAAATAATCTATTTGATTTTCCCGCTGCATAATAAGTTTTACTTACAACATTTAATTGGTAGAAAAACTAGGTCAAAAGTGAGCTTCGACAGCTAACGCCGAAAAATATAATATAATAACAATTATATATTATATATTATATAATAATTATTTTTTAATCATATTGTAGAGGTGACTCTTATTAACAGATTGCTAATAATAAAAGTTTATTATTTTAGTTAATTATAATCGTAAATAATTATTAATATTTATATATCTTATTTTTATTATTATTTATTTTTAATTTTTACTATTCTTCATGTTGGTACAGGGATTCGAACCCGGTTAGCCCGGGCCGTCAGCCGAATGCTTTACCACTGAGCTATTTTGGGTCCCTGTATTATAGGTGAACTTGTTTTCTTTATAAGACCAACTCTTTTAACAAATTTGCTAATACTTCAAAAATATTTTTCTATTACATATTCCTATTAATTGCTTTTTTTGTTGTTGTATATATCCGTTCTTAATTATTTCGAATTTTTGCTATTATCAATGTCAGCCTTGGGATTTGAACCCAGACTTGCCGGACTGACAGCCAAGAGCTCTACCAACTGAGCTATCACGGATTCATGTTAATTCACTGCAATTATTTTCTTTATAAGAGCGACTTTTTCACCTTTTCACTAAAATTAGGTGTTATAATGAAAATATTGTCGTTCATACAACATGAATCCGTCATTGCCCAGTGGTAGAGCGCTCGACTGCCAGACCGGCGGGCATGGGTTCAAATCCCAGTACTGGCACGTTGAACAGTAAATATGAAAAATAAATAAGACTAAATAATTATAACGATATACAAAATATTTTTAGTATTAGCAATAATTTTATAAGTCGGTGTTATAAAGAAAATAATTGCATATATAAAACAGGACCCAATATAGCGCAGTGGTAGAGCAGTCGGCTGTCGGTCCGGCAGATCAGGGTTCAAATCCCACTACTGACGTGTAGAACAGTAAATATTAAAAATAAAGGTATAAAATAATTTATTTTTAGATGTATAATTCATCTATTTTTTTTTGGTATTTACAATAATTTGATAAGTCGCTGTTTTTAAAAAAATAAGTTCAACTGTACAACAGGACCCGAAATGGTTCACTGGTCGAGCGCTGGGCTTACGTCCTAAGGTTTACGGGTTCCAATCACAGCATTGTCATTGTAATTGTATAATTATAAAAGATAAGTAATTATTAAAAATATAATATAATAACAATTATATATTATATATTATATAATAATTATTTTTAATGATATTGTAGAGGTGACTCTTATTAACAGATTGCTAATAATAAAAGTTTATTATTTTAGTTAATTATAATCGTAAATAATTATTAATATTTATATATCTTATATTTATTATTATTTATTTTTAATTTTTACTATTCTTCATGTCGGTACAGGGATTCGAACCCGGTTAGCCCGGGCCGTCAGCCGTATGCTTTACCACTGAGCTATTTTGGGTCCTTGTATTATAGGTGAACTTGTTTTCTTTATAAGACCAACTCTTTTAACAAATTTGCTAATACTTCAAAAATATTTTGTATTACATATTCCTATTAATTGCTTTTTTTGTTGTTGTATATATCCGTTCTTAATTATTTCGAATTTTTGCTATTATCAATGTCAGCCTTGGGATTTGAACCCAGACTTGCCGGACTGACAGCCAAGAGCTCTACCAACTGAGCTATCACGGATTCATGTTAATTCACTGCAATTATTTTCTTTATAAGAGCGACTTTTTCACCTTTTCACTAAAATTAGGTGTTATAAAGAAAATATTGTCGTTCATACAACATGAATCCGTCATAGCTCAGTGGTAGAGCGCTCGACTGTCAGTCCGGCGGGCATGGGTTCAAATCCCAGTACTGGCACGTTGAACAGTAAATATGAAAAATAAATAAGACTAAATAATTATAACGATATACAAAATATTTTTAGTATTAGCAATAATTTGATAAGTCGGTGTTATAAAGAAAATAATTGCATATATAAAACAGGACCCAAAATAGCGCAGTGGTAGAGCAGTCGGCTGTCGGTCCGGCAGATCAGGGTTCAAATCCCACTACTGACGTGTAGAACAGTAAATATTAAAAATAAAGGTAAAAAATAATTTATTTTTAGATGTATAATTCATCTATTTTTTTTTTTGGTATTAACAATAATTTGATAAGTCGCTGTTTTAAAAAAAATAAGTTCAACTGTACAACAGGACCCGAAATGGTTCACTGGTCGAGAGCTGGGCTTACGTCCTAGGGTTTACGGGTTCCAATCACAGCATTGTCATTGTAATTGTATAATTATAAAAGATAAGTAATTATAAAAAATATAATATAATAACAATTATATATTATATAATAATTATTTTTTAATGATATTGTAGAGGTGACTCTTATTAACAGATTGCTAATAATAAAAGTTTATTATTTTAGTTAATTATAATCGTAAATAATTATTAATATTTATATATCTTATATTTATTTTTAATTTTTACTATTCTTCATGTCGGTACAGGGATTCGAACCCGGTTAGCCCGGGCCGTCAGCCGAATGCTTTACCACTGAGCTATTTTGGGTCCCTGTATTATAAGTGAACTTGTTTTCTTTATAAGACCAACTCTTTTAACAAATTTGCTAATACTTCAAAAATATTTTGTATTACATATTCCTATTAATTGCTTTTTTTGTTGTTGTATATATCCGTTCTTAATTATTTCGAATTTTTGCTATTATCAATGTCAGCCTTGGGATTTAAACCCAGACTTGCCGGACTGACAGCCAAGAGCTCTACCAACTGAGCTATCACGGATTCATGTTAATTCACTGCAATTATTTTCTTTATAAGAGCGACTTTTTCTCCTTTTCACTAAAAATAGGTGTTATAAAGAAAATATTGTCGTTCATACAACATGAATCCGTCATAGCTCAGTGGTAGAGCGCTCGACTGTCAGTCCGGCGGGCATGGGTTCAAATCCCAGTACTGGCACGTTGAACAGTAAATATGAAAAATAAATAAGACTTAATAATTATAAAGATATATAAAATTATTTTTAGTATTAGCAATAATTTGATTAAGTCGATGTTATAAAGAAAATAATTGCATATATAAAACAGGACCCAAAATAGCGCAGTGGTAGAGCGCTCGGCTGTCGGTCCGGCAGATCAGGGTTCATATCCAAGTACTGACATGTAAATATTAAAAATAAAGGTATAACATAATTTATTTTTAGATGTATAATTCACCTATATGTTTGGGGGTATTAAAAATAATTTGATAAGTAGCTGTCAAAAAAAAAAAGAGTTCACCTGTACAACAGGACCCGAAATGGCTCAGTTGTCGAGCGCTGGGCGTGACGGCCCAGCGTTTATGGGTTCAAGTCCCAGCATTGCGATATATAATAAAAAGTTATAATAAGTAACAGTATATAATTTATAAAAGATATGAATATATATATATATATATGATACATATGATATATATATATATAAAACACAATAATAAATTAAATAATAATATTAATTATTAATAGATTTTTTTTGAGAGGTCACTCTTAGTAAGTGTTGGCGTTGTCGTCGTCGGCGTCATCCGGTAGTCCCCAAACTTAAAAATGAAACAATGTTGCCTTTAAATTTGAAAGTACTTATCCTGTTTACTTAATATTTTAAATGTTTCATCTGCAAAAAAAAACAGTAATGACATTTAGAATAGAAACTCCCGAGTAACTTTTTAGGCATTATGTCCCTTTAAAATAACTTAAACCTGAAACTGAATCGCTTATAACTTTGAAAGTATTTGCTTTTTGACACAATGTTTGATACATTTCATTTGTTTTAAGGAAGTTAAATATTCAACCATTCCGAAACTAGTGTCTAAACAACGAAGTCGGTACTTCCGTACAACACCTTTGAAGAAATCTGTGTGTTGTTTTGAGATTAGAAATGTAAAAAATAAAACATGAACACATTGTTAGTTGAATGGAAAACACCCATCCTGATCCATCCCTTACCTGGATAATTTTGGTAAGTTCAGTGTGATTGTACAAAGCAAGTAAAAACCTCAAGAAAGATATTTACTGATGTATTTATTTATTTTATTTTTTTTTTTTGGGGGGGGGGGGGGGAGGGGGGTCGAGCGGGTTATGCCCCAATCAGGTACCCATAAATTTCTTTATCTTTTTTGGAAGGGGATGTACGGCAGTACCCACATAAGTCAGGTACCCATACTCTATAATTTCCATCCATTAAATTTTTAACCAGCCACATCAACACTTTTTATCACTCTTCAATCGATTTTTTACAGTCGAACTTAGATGATTAGAACTAAGGTACTGGTAGATTTTGTTCGAGCAATGGGTAGTTCGAGCGATCCGCGGTTTTAGGAGAAAAATGGGGAACTGTGCACTTAACATAACAATTCATAATATTTTTAATTTTAATGTATTTTATATTAAATATATGGCACGTATACATCATAATCAAGAGGCGAAGTTATACACTTGAATTTATATACATGCTCAATAGAGAAATAGATCATTTAAAACAAAAATATATGAAAATGCCAACATTTTATTCTAAACCAATACAACATCGATGAAATAAATGAATACCTGCAATATTTTAGTTCATAAATGATCGGCTTGTTGATCATCCATTAGAGACACTGAGATTTTAGTGTTAATTTCTTATATTCAATATCACAGTAGCGTTGTTTGTGTCGTGTGGCGGCTGTAAAAAAATTCTCCACGTACATTCAATCAGTGCTGTTTTCATTTACGTTCTTTGAAGGTCGTTACTTATATTCAAAACCAAAGAAACACAGATATAATTTTAAACTACTTTTATTACACAACTAACACAATAATGATTTACGTAGATAAAAACAAAACAAAAAAACAAACAAACCCACCACAGTTTGTTAATAACTGAACACAACATTTCTTTTATTTCACCCAGGTATTTACATACAACATGGGAGAACAACATAAAATGAAGGGATATTTTTTTGTGTTACCGGTCATAATGTTTGTCATGGCAACAAGAATATGAAAAGAAAACATAAACAAACAAGAATACTTCATGGGAGAAAGAGTGAAAAAACAGTAGCAACAAAGTATAACAACATATAGTGCGTATGATGGGTCACTTAACAGTCTTATGACACTGAAGTTATATTTAAATATCGTTCATTAGGCAAACTTTTTATGGGTTTAATATTGCCATGTACCTTCCGTGATACTCGCTCTAGAAAGATATTTAACTAGCTTATATGCGATAAAATCACTTGTTTATATAAGCATAATATCACATGACTGTCAAATTATCCAGAATCATTTACAAATAAACATACTATAAGTATTGTGTGTCATTTCACTGGTGTGCAGGCAATAAGGCTTCGACAAGAAATCTAGAGCCAGTGAAAAATGGCGACTTACTACTTCATGTCCGGAACTATATAGTTAACGTAAGCTTGGCATAGATTAGTACAATAAGTACAACAATGAAAGTATTTCGTCTACTGACGTACATGACTGGCACGCCTTTGTCTGCAACTTTGATGATCACCGACAATTGTCTGTTGGAATCACGGGTGTGAAAAACATAGAAACCTTACTGTCGGTCTGGACATCAATTGGTGTTCGGCTGTTATGGGTAGTGCGAGTGACTAGAGGTTGAACAATATAGATATGTAGAGTTCTATTTCGAGACCGGACGAACTGTTCGAAAGAGGGGTCGTGTTCGAGAGAACCATGTTCGAGCCACCGAAGTTCGACTGTAAACAATAGATGTCTATCCCTCTACAACCCTCCTCCCACCAGAAACTATTAACACTTCTTATCATATTGAAAGTATTTCACAAAGCTTTTTACTAGAAAAGTAGATTTACAGTTACTAAAAAAGACGTGTCAGTCAGAGTTAAGTAATTTTGGGGTTGTGATAGGGCTACTACCACCCACCCTGACACACCCCACCCATGAAGACATGTTTGTTGGGTCACGGTTCCAGCACAAATTTTAGAAGTGCAGTAATTCGTTGTTCATATTCACATGCAAAGACAATATAAAACGAGTTGTATCCCTTCGAATATATTAAAAGAACAACAGAAGTAGAAAAATGGGAGTATGGAACAAATGACAAAAGGTATATATATAATTTGGAAAAATAACAACGAAAATATTCACTTTCAGTGTTTAATACATTTATTTAACCCAATGACAAACGCCTGCCAGTCCAACAAAAAAAAAACAAGAATAACAAGAGCCATGTTACACATGATTAAATCCCCCCGCCGGAAAAAGTAACCTGAAGGTTGTACTTTCGTATAATTTACCTGGAGAGGAAATCCTTTTAAATTTGGAGTTAAAATTTTTAAACAAAATTTATCAAGTAAATCTGATAAAGGGGAATAACTCTAAGAAATAGGCAAAGTAGAGTTTTTGAACTTGCACACTGCACTACCTACTGTGCTCTGTCAGTATATGAAATTCGAATAAAATCCCTCAAGTAGTTTTTGAGTTGTGCTCCGGACAGAATATATCAAGTAAATATGATAAGGAGGAATAACTCTTAAAATAGGCAAGGTAGAGTTATTGTTCTTGCACTCTGCACTACCTACCAATGTGCTCTGTCAGTGTATGAAGTTTGAATAAAATCCCTCCAGTAGTTTTGGACTTATGCTTCGGGCAAAATTTATCAAGTAAATATGATAAAGGGGAATTACTCTTAAAAAAGGCAAGGTAGAGTTATTGTTCTTGCACACTGCACTACCTACCAATGAGCTCCGTCAGTGTATGAAGTTTGAATAAAATCCCTCAAGTAGTTTTGGACTTATGCTCCGGACAAAATTTATCAAGTAAATATGATAAAGAGGAATAACTCTAACAATAGGCAAGATAGAGTTATTGTTCTTGCACAATGCACTACCTACCAATGTGCTCTGTCAGTGTATGAAGTTTGAATAAAATCCCTCAAGCAATTTTGGACTTATGCTCCGGACAAAATTTATCAAGTAAATATATTAAAGGGGAATAACTCTAAAAATAGGCAAGGTAGAGTTATTGTTCTTGCACACTGCACTACCTACCAATGAGCTCTGTCAGTGTATGAAGTTTGAATAAAATCCCTCCAGTAGTTTTGGACTTATGCTCCGGACAAAATTGTTTTGGACGGACGCACAGACGCACGGACGGACGCACGGACGAAGGGCATTCCTAATATCCCCCTCGCCTTTGGCAGGGGGATAATAACAACAAGGATTTTCAAAAGAATAGATGGGTCTTCAGTTGAACACTTGTGTTACCCTCTGGTACTGTCGGAATAAAAATGCAAGTACATAAAGGTGCATAACTCCATCTTGAGCTGAAGAACTTGGCATCATCATGAGCGTGTTGTTATGAGCAATATAATTTGAAAGTTAGACTAAGAAAATAATAAGAATAGCAAAGTTATAGCCAACATCAAGTTTTCATGTCAACTCCAAGTACAAAAACGGGCACAACTCCATAAAATGTGATCTTGACTTTAAGAATTTGGCAACATCAAGAGCCTGTTGTTGTAACCTTGTTGTAACCAATATAATTTGAAGGATCATTAAGAAATATTGAGAAATGGCAAAGTTAAACCCACCGTTAAGTTTTCTGTAAAGAAAACAAGTACAAAAAGGGGCACAACTCCATCAAATGTGACATTGACCTAAAGAATTTGGCATCATTACTAGCGATTTGTCATAAACAATATACTTTGAGTTTCATTAAGAAATATTAATAATTAGCAAAGTTTTAGCCAACGTTAAGTTTTCATGACGAACGAACTGATTGATGGACAAAGTGATCACTATGTATTGCCTTTCTTGAAAAGGGCCACACAAAAACCTGGTTAAAATGTGTAGTTAAACATATAACAACAACTGATAGAATAGCTTGTTTTACTGAATCTGGGTCCAAAATATGTGTACAACAAATGACATTGATGTATTATATCTTGCATGTCACACAAAACAGATCATGGAAACAATTAGCATTCAAAAACAACAGCAATATTTAAGGAATGATTCTTATTTTGGTGCGGTTCATGCAGATTGGACGTGCACGCGAGAGCTGGCAAATCCATAAAGCGCGCTAGCTCTTTATGGTAAATTTGCCAGCTCTCGCGTGCACGTCCAATCTGCATGAACCGCACCAAAATAAAAATCATTACTTATATTTACATTTTATTCATTTTTTTCTTTAAATAAACTTAAGTCGAAAACTTTCAAAAATAAGTATTAAGTGAAAAGGGGGAGTAATACGTGGGAGTTTTCAATAGTAACAGCCATGACGTTACTGACGTCATTACGGGTCATGCCGTTCATGCAAAATGAACCGAATTTTTTTAAACGAAGAAATCAATAGGAATGTAAATATAAGGAATTGAATGCTTATATTAGTCCACAGTTCAACGAAATTCACTGTACACCGTTGTCTGTTCCTGAAGGTTTACAGCTGACGCACAAATATACTTTTGCACAATATATTTTTCAAGATACCGGTACATTATACAGGTGTGCCTGCACTGTAGACCAAGGAAATTTACCGACTTTTTCACTGACAAAAATGACCAAACTTTAGCAGCCTCTATCTCCTCTTATGCTGCCTCTACCTCCCCTTAACACTGTACATTTCTGAATGATTAAAACATGCTTTATACATCTACAGACAGCTTGGTAGATTAAAATTATTACATTCAGTGAAATATGAAACTTTGCATACCGGTACGTACCATATTTGATTTTTAAAAGTAACCTGAAATGTTACAGTATTTTAACATTTACAATTTTTAACATGTGTACATATGATAATAAAATAAGTCTTTATTCCAACAATAGTTTGTCAAAAAAGAATGAAGTCAATACAGTTTAAAATTTTAATCTGTAATCAATATACAAAATAAAAATATGAATGAACACTACATATGAACGAATGACAAATAATAGGCACAATACCATAAAACAAGTTAAACAAGAACAAAATAAATAGGAAAACAGCGTTTAATGAATAAAAGTACATTTCATAAAACTTTTGGACTGTTTCAGCTTTTGACAAGCACATAGAATGAGAGTCTCTGGCATTATGTCGGCATTGCCATCCTGAAACAAAATATAAATTCACTTTATATGCCAGTGAAATATGCAGATCAACAATAGCCTGATTCAGCACCAGTGTTCAGCAGACTAGATGGAAAGAATTGTCCTCCATGTAACCTCGCTCAGGAATTTCCAGTGTGGTCGCCAGGTTAGAGCAAGCTCTGCTCATCCAGTCTAGCTGAAGCCGGTTACCGTTGGTTATTGGGATGATGTAATTCCTGAAATCAGAAACATGCTCTCTGTTTCAACTTTGCATAATTTATTGTCATTATAGTTATTAAAGGGATAATTATCACATCAGATAATTAGTTGGACAACACACAAACTTGAACAGTGCAAACAAACAAATTTTAATAAAACACATACATATAATTTTAAATACTAAGAACGCAAACAAACAAATTTTAATAAACACATACATATAATTTTAAATACTAAGAACACAAAATGTCACATGTTTAATGAATTCAGTTTGTAATGTAATTATGTTTAATATTTTAATATCCAAATGTTTTTAAGTAAAATTCTAACCTGTCTTATCATATACAAAATAACAATACATAAATGACAATTATTTGTAGTTTCATTGAATAGCATTTTGCCCTTATTGAGATTTTGAACTTTTTTTTATCAATGAACATGCAATGTTAAATTTAATCTAAGGCAACTGGAAAAGTGCATTTCAGGTGGTGAAATCTAGCTGCTTTTACGCAATATGTTTATCTCTCATTCATAAACATTTATATGTTTGTAAAAGTAGTTCTCTGACTAAAGTATGATGTACTCTTATAGTCATTGCAACTATGATCATAATATAATAGGTTAATGCAGTGTTCACTTTAAATACAAATGTACATGTATATGGTTTTAATAACATTGTAACATTATTGGTTATGGAAACGTTTCAGTAATAGTAATACATGTACTGATGCCAATAGTACACATTTTAACAATGTCTCAACATATGCTTCTATATCTCAATACTTACATATCAACAACTAAAGAAACTAACACTTTAAAAACACAAAACACATCATTAAACAAAAATCTGGGATGAAAAGTCTAGTTTTAGTAACACTGTTTAGTTAGTGAATTAACTTTCATGCCAATGCTCTTTGTAGAAATTTTAGAAATATCCAACTTGTTGAAACAGGTAAACCAATTTTTTTTAACCCTTTCCTCCGTAGACACACCTTTATTGCATAGGCGAACAGTGTAGATCCAGATCAGCTGGAACATCAGTGCCATCTGATCAGGATCTGCACTGTTCGCTTTTTTATATGTTAGGTTTTTTCTGACCAAAATGCAACCAGTGCAGATCCTGATCAGATGGCATGGATGAAAGGGTTAAATAAAAAAATGGAGAGATAATACAAGAAATAAGATAGCAAGAGTAATGTTACTCATTAGGATCATGACCTGGGCATTATTTAATAAGTGCAAACTTTTATGCTCTTTGTAGAAATTGAGAAATATCCAACTTGCTGAAACAGGTAAACCATTTCTCCAAGTACAAAATGGGGAGATAACCTGAGAAATAAGGTAGACAGAGTTTTGTAACTTGTCAGGGTCAGGACTAGTGCACTGTTTAAGGTGTAACCTTTCATGTCAAAAAAGGTTGTGCGAAGTACGGATGGAGGGAAGGTTAAAACACTTTTTATTACAAACAAATCCTGTACAGATGTGATGTCTTTGATTAAGTTCATGTTTTAATATTTAAGTTCTTGTTTATAATGATTGTACAAATGCCTAAAGGTTTGAAGTTTTCAATTATATACTAAAAATTTGATAGGGATCGCTTTCTGTTTTATCCCGAGTTATGACCCCTACAAAGTTGCAATGGCTGTTCAGCTTTAACAGTTTGTCCACTCAATTTTTTTAAGCACAAAGATGATGTCAAAAGAACACATTATCAGAATCACAGCAAATATTTTATCATGTCAACCTTATGTAAGGAATAAACACAATCTATTAAGTGATCCTTATCAAATTTTGAGTAGTATAATTCATCAGTAATGACTGTCATGACCAGCATTATTCTTGTCATTTATCAAATAATGCATTTTTATTGAACTTTACATAAGCAACTGAATTTAACACTTTCCTGGATATATACGCATTTTTACGCATGTTTGACCCATGTAGATCCAGATCAGCCGGCACATCCGTGCCGTCTGATCAGGATCTGCACTGGTCGCATTTTTGTTAGAAATAACCTAATGAACCAAAAAGCGAACAGTTTACATCTTGATCAGACGGCACAAATGTGCCGGCTGATCTGGATCTAAACTGTTTGCCCTAGCAATAAAGGTGTATCTATACAGGAAAGGGTTAAAATAAGTTCATTAATAGCAATCATCATCATACAAATAACATCTACAGTGTGTACCTTGTATTTGGTTTGGAAACTATTAATGGCGCAGCAGTGTATTTCTGTAATTACTCCATTTCATCTATATCCAGGTTCTTCTTGTCTTTATTCTGTTCTGTTACTGATGTTCATCAACTTGGTTCTTTTGAAGAAGTTGCTCCACATACTAAAATAATATGTTAAAAGCTAAACACTTTTACAAAATATTCATATTACCTACACTATGCCCTATTCTATTAAATTACTATGTTGTGCACAGTGATATAACATTTTTATTCAACTATTATTTTAGTGGATCATGTCACAGCTTTTGCATACAAAATAATTCATAAGCTTACAGGGGTCATATGACAAAAGACAGCAAAGAGTGTTTTTTTAAAACATATAGCACTTATTTTTAATTATAAACTAGACTGTGTCCACAGGACACTGATGCCCCCACTGCTGCAATAACATTTGTTACAAAATTTTGTACCAGGTATTAACAACATGTGGTGATCATGATTAGTAAATGAGGAGTAAGTGCCACAAAATTTAATAACTAACATAAACAAAAGGCCATAACTGTGGTGAAAATTGTTGCAAGACAATGTCCTTTACAACAATCTTCACATCATGTCTAATCATCTGTGGAAGTTTGAAAGAAATAAGCCAAATAGAAAATGTGAAGTTGATGCCACAAAATTTTGTAAGTGAAATAAACAAAGGGCCATAACTGTGGTAAAAATGGCAGCAGAAAAAAATCTTTTTTTTATGATCATCTACCCAGCCATCTTGATCATGTGTGCAAGTTAGAAAGAAATCTGTCCAAAAGTAAATGAGGAGTTGATGCCACAAGATATTATTACTGAAAAAAAAACAAAGGGCGATAACTCTGGTAAAAATAGTCGCAGGAAAAAATCCTTTCTTCACGATCATCTACACATCCTGCTTCATCATCTGTGCATGTTTGCAAGGAATCTGCCCTGTAGTTTAGGAGGAGTTGATGCCACAAGATTTAATTACTGAAATTAACAAAGGGCCATAACTCTGGTAAACATGGTCGCAGGAAAAAATCCTTTATTACGATTATCTACACATCCTGCTTCATCATCTGTGCAAGTTCGAAAGAAATCTGCCTTATAGTTTTGGAGGAGTTGATGCCACAAGATTTAATTACTGAAATTAACAAAGGGCCATAACTCTGGTAAAAATGGTCGCAGGAAAAAATCCTTTCTTTACGATCATCTACACATCCTGCTTCATAATCTGTGCAAGTTCGCAAGAAATCTGCCTTATAGTTTTGGAGGAGTTGACGCCACAAGATTTAATTAATGAATATAACAAAGGGCCATAACTCTGGTAAAAATGGTCGCAAGAAGAAATCCTTTCTCGACGATTATCTACACATCCTGCTTCATCATCTGTGCAAGTTTGCAAGAAATCTGCCTTGTAGTTTAGGAGGAGTTGACGCCACAAGATCTTATAACTGAAATTAACAAAGGGCCATAACTCTGGTAAAAATGGTTGCAGGAAAAAATCCTTTCTTTACGATCATCTACACATCCTGCTTGATCATCTGTGCAAGTTTGAAAGAAATCCGCCTTATAGTTTAGGAGGAGTTGATGCCACAAGATTTGGGGACGTACGGACGTACGGACCGACGGACGGATGAGTGCAACTCTATATGCCTCCCACTTTGTGGGGGCATAAAAATAATATAATAAACATAGGACAACAATATTTAACTAGAATGTTGTGTTCCACGGAACACATGTGTCGCCTGCATGGAAAAAGTTGAAACGTGGGCCTATGTTAAATCATATATAATAAAAATATTTTATTTAAGTTGATTTCAATACTACACCACAAAACACATGTGTCATCTAAATTGCATTTAAAAGGGGAATAACTAAAATAATGGTGAAACCTGAATTATCATCTTTAAAAATTGGTTTGTAAATTTAATGCAGATGAGTTATTCAAAGTATTAAATGAATTAATTGAACAAGTACTTTCCATTTTACAGGCAACACTAAGGTTCATGTTAAAGTTGCACTTGAAAGGGACATAACACATAAAATATTGAAACTAGAGTTATCATTCTTGTCGTCACAGATGGCATTGTTCATGCTGATGTTATATTCCAAGTATGAAGTGAATAGGACAAGTACTTTCAAAGTTAAAGTCAACATTAAGTTTCAGATTAAAGTTGCATTTGAAAGGGGCATAACTAAAAAAATTTTGAAACTGGAGTTATCATTCTTGTCGTCACAGATGGCATTGTTCGTACTGATGATATATTGCAAGTACGAAGTGAATAGGACAAGTACTTTCAAAGTGATAGGCAACATTAAGTTTCAGGTTAAAGCTGCATTTGAAAGGGGCATTACTCAAAAAATATTGAAACTGGAGTTATCTTTCTTGTTGTCACAGATGGCATTGTTCATGCTGATGATATATTCCAAGTACGAAGTGAATAGGACAAGTACTTTCAAAGGTGTAGGCAACATTAAGTTTCAGGTTAAAGTTGCATTTGAAAGGGGCATAACTCAAAAAATATTGAAACTGGATTTATCATTCTTGAAGTCACAGATGGCATTGTTCATGCTGATGATATATTCCAAGTATGAAGTGGATAGATGAAGTACTTTCAAAATTATAGGCAATATTAAGTTTCAGGTTAAAGTTGCATTTGAAAGGGGCATAACTTAAAAAATATTGAAATTGGAGTTATCATTATTGTCTTCACAGATGGCATTGTTCGCGCTGATGATATATTCCAAGTATGAAGTGAAAAGGTCAAGTACTTTCAAAGTTATAGGCAACATTAAGTTTCAGGTTAAAGTTTCATTTGAAAGGGGCATAACTCAAAAAATATTGAAACTGGAGTTATCATTCGTGTCATCACTGATGGCATTGTTCGTGCTGATGATATATTCCAAGTATGAAGTGAATAGGACAAGTACTTTCAAAGTTATAGGCAACATTAAGTTTCAGGTTAAAGTTGGGGGACTACCGGTTGACGGCACCGACGACGACGACGAAGATGACGCCGCCGGACAATAGGATCCCTATGTGTCTACCTGCTATCGCAGGCGACACAATAATAGATATATATAAAAATAATATAAATAATTTTTATATTACTTTTAACTGTATTGTTAACAATGTTAAATGACCACTGTGCTGTTTGTAATCCTTTAAAACCATCTACAAATCGTGTCTAACCATCACTTTAAAGTTAAAGAAATTCAACCAATTAATAAATGAGAAGTTGATTTCACACAATTGTATTACTGAAATTAACAAAGGACCATAAATCTGGAAAAAAAACTGGTGCCATGTAAAAATCTTTTCTTTATGACCATGTACACATTGCTTGATCATCTGTGCAAGTTTGAAAGAAATCTGCCCAATAGTCAATAAGGAGTTGATGCCACAAAATTTGGAGGATTTATGTCTGTATGGAAGGATGTACAGTATTGATGGATGGATTTGATCAACTCTCTTTGTCTCCCACTTAATTGGGGCATACAAAATTGTATGGTATAAATATAAGAATGATTACAAAACAAATGTAGTGTTTACCAATTTAAACAGAACCTCATATACAAAGAAAAATATTGAGGAATGCAATACAAAATATAATCTTTAAATTCCTTAGACATTTTGGGGTGTTAACTAACAAGAGATCATTGTGGGAAGCTGGTGACTCATCATGGCAGTTTGTTGAAAGGAAAGTAAGCAAGATTTGCAAAGCAGCCATAGTCTTTGTGTAATACTGCATGAAAGACACTAACACAAATAGCAGGTTAAGAAATGTCAGCTATTCAGTTATAAGTTGAAATAAAATAGATCACAGAACAGAACCCAACCAGGTAACCAGTGGTTATCAGGCTCTGGATACCAATGCTGGCATGATCAATTTATTAATTTAGTGTGTGCATGTGTGGGGGGTGGGGGGATGCAGAGGAGGGAAGGGATTACTATATAAAAAGTGATATTAAACACTTGCTGGCTTTAACACGATGGCAATACCTTTGTAGCCAGAAGCCTGTTGACCGCTGGTGTAGAAGAGTCTCTTCACAAAGTGGTACTGCTTTCTGAGATGTGCTGCTGTCTGTTACTGTCATGAACATGTGTCTGTAACAACAGCTGCTGCTGCTGTATTTTCTAAACAAAGAGAACACAATCAGTGTTATTAATTAAATGATAAAGTTTCCAATGTCCCTGTCTTATGAAGAAAGTCATACTGTCTTCATAAGCCATAGGTAATCAAAACATCTAGTCCAGTGCCCAAGTTCATAAAATTAAATCTGGAGATCAGTCTCAAATCTCAAGCATCTGACTGGCCGAAATTTCAGCCAATCAGATCCTTGAGATTTGAGACTGATCTCAAAACTTAGTTTTATGATCTTGGGCCCAGGTTAGAGCCAACATGTAATTAAAAACTGAACTACAAAGACCAAGTTTGTTGTGATTGAAGTCAAATACTGTAAAGTCTTTCTTATTTGTGGGAAATAATTTTCATGATTTTTTAATGATAGTAAAATTATTTTGCAAATGTGATTTAAGATAATTTAAAGCCAAGAATCTAATCCTTTACTCCATATATACAATTTTTAATGTATGTGCAATCAGTGTAGATCCAGATCAGCTGGTGTGTCTGTGCCCTCTCATCAGGATCTTCAATGTTACAGTACCATCTTAGTCAGAAATAACCTGATCTGATTTTACAGATAAGCCAGCTGATCTGGATCCACACTGTTTGCCCACACAATAAAGGTGGCTGGATCCACACTGTTTGCCCACACAATAAAGGTGGCTGGATCCACACTGTTTGCCCACACAATAAAGATGAGTACAGGGAGGAAAGGAATTAGAACCCACAAAAATACTGTGTTGTTCATGGCCATGAACATGAATGAATAAAACGGTAAAGTTCGGTGTTCTGATATCAGTTGGAAAATCACAATCATCAGTTGGAACCGATCACTACCGTCATTGTCTGAATATAAGCCGCACTTTTTTTCCAGAATTTGGCAGTAAAAAGTTGGGGGTGCGGCTAATACACAGGTTTGGCTGCTTATACATTGCATTAAGCCATTTTTCATCTGTTCCATCAGGTTTAGGGGGTGGGGCTTATACATGAGTGCGGCTTATATTCGAACAATGACAGTACTTCTGATGCAATTTCCCTGATTATAATCAGTAATAAATCAAATTTGTGTTATCTTTACAAATGGTTTCTGATTAAAAACAAACAAAATATTCCTTATTATCATCGTGTACTTGCTGCCTTTCTTATATTCATTATATAGGATGAATGAACAATACTTAGCAAAGAATTACATATCACAAAACAGTGAGTAAATATTAATACTTGTCTAAAAAGCCACACATAAAATTTCAATAATGACTGTAACAAATAAATGAATATGATATGCCTGCTTGTGCAGTTACAGCAAGTGGTATTGATGTAAGAGAAATTGTTTAAGAGGAATTTAAAGTTTGTTGGTCAATGATTGAAAGCAGATGAGAAATTTGCAGAATAACGCAAATAGGCTTAATGGTGGCAATTTACTGTCTTATCAGGCTGTTTCTGCTGCCTAAATTTAAAAGCTCAATATTTGAGCAAGCAAATCAACATGTAAATGTTGCATAACAGCCAATGGGAAAACATGAAGGCTGTACTACTTTTTCATTGCATCACAGAAATGTTAATTTACAGAGAAATTGAAAGTTCAGTTGGTTAACGATTAATAATGGCTGAGAAATTTGCAGAATACTAGAAATAGGCTTAATGGTAGCAACACTAGAAGTGTGTTCCTGCAGACCTGCCAACTCCCGAATTTTTTGGGATTCTCCTGAATTTAAGTTAGCTTTTTGAACTCCCGGAAACACTATACAATCTCCCAAAATCTGATTTTCCTCATGCAATTTTAGGTTAAGGCCAATCTTCCATTTATATTCTTTGTTTTTGTATATTCAGTCAGGATTCTCCCCAGCGGGAGCGCTACCCTTTGATCTCAAAACTGTACATCCACTACTAATTTAATTATCCCATGTCATACCGTTTATTGAAAAACCAAGTAAACACGCGTCTCCACTCAAAATTAGCCACTGGCTACTTCCCCCATAAAGAAATTGTCAATGAAAGGCTGTTGTTAACACAAATAATTGTCCAATCGACGAATAAAGAGTGGGTGGGAGGAGTTAAAGATCGATTTCGGGTGCCTAAAAATTTTACCGCATTTTGCAGATTATTCTGGTTTTGAATGAGAAATCACACCTATCTTGCAAAAAATCTGGGCTAAAAAATATTTAAAATAGTGACAATTTTGAATTCTCTGCTCGAATTTATATTTCTTTTGTTGACAGATTGTTGTTGTCGTCGATGTCGAGATCGTGATTAACTTTAGAAAATAACATTTATGAATTTAAAGATGGTTTCAAGGGTATAACACAGTAAAATATTTCAAGATTTGTTGATCTGTCTATTTTAACTTTAATTAAAAGTTGTTCTTGAGTTTTCAGTTTAGAATAAAACACTAGTTAGAAGAGAAATACAAAAGTCATTAGGTTTCACGACCATGCTTTTCAAGTTACAGATGACTTCTAACTTAAAATTGTAATTTTTATTTATCTAGGATATAATTAGTTTTGAAACACATTTCACCAGTCACTGTTTGTGGAATAGATTTATTTCACTTAGTATTTAGTTCAAGTCTCCAAACTAATGATAATGTGGTAGCATAATCAGGATCCACAGACACCTTGCTTTACAAAACATTTTAACTTCTACATCAAAAATTAGAAACAGATATACTTAAAAAAAACTAAATGAATATATAAAAGATGCATATTTATATTAATACAAATAAATGTTTTTATTCAATATTGCATATATATGATCATCAATTCTCATTCTAAATAGTTCCAAAAATACACAACTAAACTTGATACAATAGTTTCAATAACTTTTTGTTTTTTATGTCGCGAAATGCAAGTCACGAAAAAATCTCCCTCATTGGGATTTGAAAAAGTTGGAAGGTCTGGTTCCTGGGCTGAAGGTTATAAAGCTTAGATTGAAAACCAGTCTCAAATCTCAAGCATCTGATTGGCTGAATGGCGACTGGTCCCCATTTCAGCCAATCAGATGCTTGAGATTTGAGACTGGTTTCCATGCTCAGTTTTATAACCTTGGGCACTGATCTTGATCATAGTGTTTCAAATACCATAAGTAAAACTTTAAATTCATATTATATCAATTACTACAGCTGGTAGCAATTACCAAAGTGGTAAAGTTCTATTGGTGAGGAGTAGATATGGAGGAAAGGGTTAAATTACACTAGCTTATAGAATTATAAATGCAACTTGTTTTTATGATGTCACATCACTTTTGTCTAGATGGTAAATGCTTTTCCTAATGCAGATTTCTTTGCTCAATGTTTGTTTTGACATATTTCTTCATTTTAGAAGCATGTGAGAAAAGAATCTTACACTCATTGACATGTAATAACTCATCCAGGAAATTTATTATAAAGCTAGCCAGAGGCTCTCTTAATAACATTTTTTAAAAATATATACCCATGAATGATTTTGGCAAATTATCCAGTACATATAATAGTGTATTCACAACATACAACGAGGCAAATCACTAAATCCATATTCCAGAGAGTGGTTTTACGATTCTGTATCTTTACACCCTAACTGCTGATTCACAGTTACTGATCTGCAATGGTTGAAATACTTGCCTAACAAAAAATGTCACAAAAACAGAATATATATCCACATGATTTTCCTTGTGATGAAAAGACCATGATTAGACACAATATTGAAAATTAACATTGTTTCTGTTAAGGGCCATTTTAGTTTAGTTTTTACAATGGATTTCACACTAAACTGCTATGTGTTGCCAAATTTTGCACACAAGCATCTGCAATAGTCTTTGTAGATGTGGCTATTGACCAGAAATAAACAATGGATCAAAGTGTGTCTATGTTCAGTTCCAATGCTATTCAATGCAACTTAACTAGCACTTTCACTTGTTCTGTTGAATATTTTCATTATGAGATAGGAAATAAAAAGTTACATTTGTAACAGGAACTGCTTCATGATCGGAACTGTTTGACAAACTATATATATTTGTTAATACACAAAACATTTTTTAATATTTGCAAAACAGTAAATATCGGCTCATTTTTGCTTGTTTTGCTTGTTTTGAGAAAAAAAGTTCAGGGGCCCCAGCTGTTAAATTCACCCTAAATTAGGAACTGATATGCAAGCTTAAGACACTACTAAGGGATGTTCCGTGTGTAAAAGCGGCCACCCTCACATTTGCTTAGGGGGATGTATTTATTTAATAATAATGAATGATAGATGACAACATATCAACATGCGATTTAAAACATCCACATTATGGGAAATTTCATTGTGTATGTTATGTATTTTGAACACTTGTAAGCTTCATGGAGTCTCGGGTGGGAGAATGTATCAATATTCTACACAATAATAGGCTGATAATATTTTTGGAAATCAAAGGGGGTTGTTCAAAAAACGATTCCATGTTACTATTGTAACATTTTAAGTAAGTTAAGCAACTCAGAGTTACAAAGTTAGTACAAAATGTAGGCTGAAAAACAGTACAGTTTTGCCGAAAGCGTTACACCCTCTTTCTCACTTCCCCAGAACTATTATCAATTTAACAAATGCATGAATGTAATTTAATTGTTTTAAGGCCAGAGAAAATAAATTATTAGATTCTCATCTGGATTTTGGGAAAAAAAAGGGGCGGTCCAAATACCCTAAGAAGGTTTTTCGGGATGGTCTAAAACCCGTTCTGTACGGAACAGAATATGTTTCCATTTTTTTACGAATAAAAATTTTTGGGGCGGGTGGTTTTTGACAGGGGCGGGCGGGGATGAAAATCTAAAATATTTTTTTCTCTGGCCTAACAATGTAGGCCACACAATTTGAAATGGATATATTAAGCATGAGAAATAGATGAAATTAACTAACATGTTTTACAAGAATAAACATACAGGTGCTGTTACTATGCACAGTAATTGATTATCTCATTATTAAAGCTTTTAACCTTTTACTCCATGTACAGGCTGTCAACCAGGACTTCTCTAGGAGCAATATAGAAATATTTTTGCAACAAATATAGTGTCCTTGCAAAGTTCTAGGGCAACGTATAGGAGTTTCATTTTATACTGGCACTTTTACAAACTATTCTACTTGAACACTTATTGTCTCTACAATTATAAACGTTCAAAATGTCTACTGTAACAAAAGCACTGCAAGGTAGTGCAAAGTACAGTGTATATGCCCATCAAATTGTTGTGACCTTGACCTTTGAGATGGGAAACTGGGGTTAGCACAAGACACTCCATCTCATTGAGGTTAACATTCATGCCTTACATCAATCGCTCAATGCATAAAGTTATTAGCTGGACAAACTTTCTCTTGACATTTGACCCCTGTGATCTTGACCTTTGAGATGGGAACCTGGGGTTTGCACCAAACACTCATTGAGGTTCAAATTCGTGCAAAACATAATAAAATTGCCAAATGCATTCTTTAGTTATGTGCTGGAAAAATCCAGATGGATGTTAACACTAACTGCCAATATGTTAACCAAGTCCAGCTCACTGTAAGCATGCTCAACAAGTGGGCTCAATAAAAACATGGAAGGGGAATAACATCAAATATAAAGAAATTTACATAAGAGTAATGGCATTTGCATAGAAAG
Source organism: Corbicula japonica (assembly GCA_038501625.1). NCBI lineage: Eukaryota > Metazoa > Mollusca > Bivalvia > Venerida > Cyrenidae > Corbicula > Corbicula japonica. Next base: position 31,751 of record JAZAYU010000059.1, on the reverse strand, counting down.
GGGAGTTATCAAAAAATAAGAAAGGCAGAATGACAGTACTTGTACACTGCACACTGTTCTAATAACATCTATGAAGTTTCAAGTCAACAGTTTTAATATTTTAGGTGTATGGTCGAGACAATCATTAAGCACCAAAATTAAAGTTAGGAGAATAACTCCAACATCATGAAGAGTAAGGTGACTGCAATCCTGACAAGAACGTTTAACAAAGGGGCATAACACCAAAATCATGAAGTACTGAGCTATGGTTCCTATGCACTGCATTTCATCTAAGTAATATCTATTTATGTATCAGGTTTCAACGTAGAAGTTATCCAGAAATGAAAATTGAACAAAGGGGTATAACTCTTAAATCATGAAATGCAGAGTGCACTGCACACCAATTGTAATGAGATCTATTCACCTAGGAAGTTTCACGTCAATAGCTTTAAAAGTGTTGTAGTTTTGCTGCAGACAAGAAAATTAAACAAAAGGGAATAACTCCAAAATCATAAAGTGTAGAGTGATGGTTGTTGTGCACTGTATTCAATGCAATCTATCCAACTAGAAATTTGCAAGTCAATAGCTTTGTTAATGTTGGAGTTATGTTCCAGACAAACAGCTGTTGATCAGGATCTATACAGTACACTTTTCGATTCTTTGAATATTTTAGCCAAGAAGCAAGTCAGGTCATGCAGTACAATATGCCAGTCAATCTAGATCTACGCTGTTCGCATACAAGATAAAACCCTTATTAATAGAATAATGGGTTAAACAAAGTTTTGTTTTTCATTTAAAAGTGAAAAGATATCAAAATAATGAGTACAAAAAGAAATAATCGTTTATTTACAGCAAAATCAACTATCACGCTAAAAAGGTATGTTTATTATGTAAAACTGTTGTATGAAAACAATCAAAGTGTTACTGTATGTTGTTTTTACTGAAAACATTCTTTTAAGTACTTAATTCTATAAACTGAAAAAACAATTTATTTCATTTTTATTTCAAGAATAACAAATTACATTTACACACAATGAAATGATCCTGAATAAAGTGAGTCACCAAGCGGTTGAACTTTCACCCCAAAACATCATGTCACAAAATGTATAAAGTGGAAGGAGCTAGAACATCACATAATCAGGAACTACAAATAAGAGATTTTAATGTTGGTGATCACAGAAAATAGAGAAGGTTGTCTCTCCACCTTTTACATTTTCTGTAGATCACCGGAATGGGACATTAATGTAAATAGGGCCCAAGATCATAAAACTAAGTTTTGAGATCAGTCTCAAATCTCGAGGATCTGATTGGCTGAAATGGCGACTGGTCCCCATTTCAGCCAATCAGATGCTTGAGATTTGAGACTGATCTCCAGATTTAGTTTTATGATCTTGGGCACAGAAAACCGAGAAAATATTTTGCAGAACTCCAAAATTAAACTTCCTTGATGAGGTTTAAGTTATTGAGTAAGTTCTCTATCTGATGCCAATTATGCATTGTTTCTGTTGTTTTTACTTCTCTTTATTAAAGTTAATTATGAAATGTCCCTTTACATAGCAGATAGTGTCCCCAGGGCCTCCACCTAGATATACGTTTTAGAAGGCCTTTATGACATTCACCTTACCAGATAATTATGAGCCCTTTAGATGGTTCAGTTTGTAAAGAAAATGATCTTTTACATTATTTGTTTGGTTGCTACAGCACAAAAATTCTGCATCAAACTGATTATATATGACACTTACCCAGGTGGCAGTTCTATATTCTTGGGATGTTTGTAAACACATTCATCAAAGCATGAAACAATTCCAATCTCTCCACAAGAAACACCTCAAGACCTATTTAAACAAAAGTTAAGATCTCATGTTTGCTTTTATTTACTTTCAAATCACAAGTTTTTATAAAAGAGACTCAAAATCCTATGAAACATAGCCACCCTATCAATTGTGTGTGTACCACATTAGCAAACAATCATAGGCTCAGTAAGATTAAAATGGCCCTTTAATTAACTAAAGCATACAACAGGTTTAAAGCTGAAAGACAGTTTTTAATTTTCAGGATTTTTTCTACAGTTTCTGAAAAGCTTGCCATAGTATTCAGGCCTTTTTCTGTGCATACCACGGGCCCTACTATGGGGACCCATTCCCAATGCCAATTTAGGTTTTTTCCCAAATTTCCAAAAAAAATTCCCAATTTAAAATTCGACGCCGGTTCACATTATCCCGGTGCCTGGTGCTAAGGTCTATGTAGAACGTTTTGGGACGGTACAGGACGGGATTTATCCATCACTTTCGAATTATTTTCTGATACACAAACAGACATTAGTGATTTGTTAAACCCCTTATTATGTATTTAGAGATGCAAAGGCCCGCAGGCTTGTTCCAACTGTTTCTTAGAGTTCAATTTTATGTCAAAGTTCAAGTGAGCAAATCCTATCCATTCTCACCAGGATCACCACTGATGTTGTCCGCTCCCTTCACCAGTATGTCAGTAAACTCCACTGCATCATTCGGTGTCATAGCAACCTCACATGTCATACCTAGGACCAGTCCTCTCATCTATCTGTCCTCCAAAACTGGAAACTATGTAGCCAGCCATAACACAGAACTGTTAACAAACAAACAAATTAGATGTGAGGGCTGATCAGGGTCCACAATAGACAATCCCAGAACTGATAAATTGACTGCCACCTTGTTGGTAGTCATGTGATCAATTTGCCATTACGGTACTGAAGATTCCTGATAATCTGTGACTATGAAGAATTCACAATTAACCCTCCACTGTGGTTAAACAGTCAAAATGTTAGTTATAAAGTCAAAGCATCAAATTTCGCAACGGTTTTAATCACTTTTAATTTAAACTTATTGTAATTTGTTTCATTAGCAACTGACAGTTTGTTAATAAATTTACAAGTAGGGAGCGGGGTAAACTATGGTTGGCTTGTGATCTTTACAATGCCAATAAATTCAGTGTGACAATGGTTAAAGTGGAATCATTTTATTTTTTAACCCTTTCCTCCATAGATACACCTTTATTGCTAGGGTGAACAGTTTAGATCCAGATCACATCTGTGCCGTCTGATCAGGATCTAAACTGTTTGCTTTTTGATTCATTAGGTTATTTCTGACCAAAATGTGACCAATGCAGATCCTGATCAGACAGCACGGATGTGCCAGCTGATCTGGATCTACACTGATCGCACATGCGTAAAAATGCATATAAATCAAGGAAAAGGTTAAGCCTTACAATGTGTTACGGATACTGTTATTTACTAGAACTGCTTTTGGGAAAAGCACATGTCTCCCACAAAGGCATCATCTTTGATGATGCACAGGATAAAACTGGTGAAGTGAATATAAAGATGGCAATTTATTAAAAGGGCATACGGAAGTTCTGTGCAATATTAGTCATAAACAATGTCACAAATTTTTGGAGGATCAGGAAAAACGTAAGTTTCAATTTCTGATGGGCCATAATCCTGAAGTTCCAGGGTCAATGTGGCTGGTTGTCAAACTTGTTGTCATTAACATTTTGATATATCAGTGAAGATGCACTGAAAAAAGACCATGAGAGTGAGTGTACAAGGCTATCAAGGCCAATTGTAAATAAATAAATGGGCCATAAGTCTTATGTGCCGGGGTCAAAGCGGCTGTTTTTTTATTACACAGATAATTATAGCATTTGGTGAACATCATATAATAAAAATAGCAGAAAATGAGAGAAGAACCAAATCATGAGATGAACCAGGTTAGTGACATGTTTAAAAGGCTAATTTCGGATAAATCAAAGGGCCATAAATCTGATATGCCTGGTGCAAAGTGGCTGGTTTTCGAACTTGGCCAAGATATTAAGGCCACACACATTATCATAATGTTTATTGAAAATCAGTTGATGAATATTTCAGTTACATAGCAGACAAGGCTTAAACAGCCAATTTTAAATAATTCAAGGGCCATAAATTCGATATGACTGGGGCAATACGGCTGGTTATCGAACTTGGCCGAGATATTATGGCCACAAACATTTTCATAAAGTATGGTGAAGATCAGATGATAACTGTTCAAGTTACAGAGTGGACAAGCCTCAAACAACTTATTTTTGATAATTCAAGGGCCATAATTCTGAGATTCCTTGGGCAATATGGCTGGTTATCGAACTTGATCGAGATATTATGGCCACTAACATTTTGATGAAGTTTGGTGATGATCCGATGAAAACTGTTTGACTTAGAGAGCAGACAAGTGTGACAGACAGACGGACAGACGGACAGACAGACGGACAGACAGGAGCAAATCAAAATGTCTCCCACACCACTACGTGGTGGGAGACCTTTGGTGAAGATACAATGAAAACTATCTGACTTTGAGAGATGAACCAGGTTAGTGACATGTTTAAAATGCTAATTTCGGATAAATCAAAAGGCCATAAATCTGATATGCCTGGTGCAAAGTGGCTGGTTTTCGAACTTGGCCAAGATATTAAGGCCACACACATTATCATAATGTTTATTGAAAATCAGTTGATGAATATTTCAGTTACATAGCAGACAAGGCTTAAACAGCCAATTTTAAATAATTCAAGGGCCATAAATCCGATATGACTGGGGCAATACGGCTGGTTATCGAACTTGGCCGAGATATTATGGCCACAAACATTTTCATAAAGTATGGTGAAGATCAGATGATAACTGTTCAAGTTACAGAGTGGACAAGCCTCAAACAACTTATTTTTGATAATTCAAGGGCCATAATTCTGAGATTCCTTGGGCAATATGGCTGGTTATCGAACTTGATCGAGATATTATGGCCACTAACATTTTGATGAAGTTTGGTGATGATCCGATGAAAACTGTTTGACTTAGAGAGCGGACAAGTGTGACAGACAGACGGACAGACAGACGGACAGACAGGAGCAAATTAAAATGTCTCCCACACCACTACGTGGTGGGAGACATAAATATGTACATATTCCTGAGCAAAACTGAAACACTAATTATATTTTATTATGTATCATTAAAACAATCTTAATATTTTTTAAAATGATTGTTCTCCAATACAATTAACTGGGAGTATTGAAATTTGCTATGTGCCGTATAATAAACAATTAAATATTTTCCTTTACTACATGTGATATGGCAATTATAACATGGGCAAATAGTGTAGATCCAGATGAAATGGTATGGATGTGCCAGCTGATCTGGATCTAAACTAATCACACTTGCAATCAATCCTAAATACATGGATTTAAATGTTTTGCAATAAGCTAGAAAAATGAATGATTCAACATAGATATGATAAGTAAGTCAAGAAAAGATGGTTGTTTCAAATGTGTAAATTATTTTACACTAGTAGAGTAGTGAAGAAATATAACATCCATCATCAGCCTGATTCTACATGTATATTATTTTTAACTAATTCATATTCCAAAACACAATTTCCAATCCTCACAGACTGCAGATTCTGCAACATTGTGATAATTCACACTTTCCTGTATAGATACACCTTTATTGCTAGGGCAATCAGTTTAGATCCAGATCAGCCGACACATCCGTGCCATCTGATCAGGATCTAAACTGTTTGCTTTTTGATTCATTAGGTTATTTCTGACCAAAATGCGACCAGTGCAGGTCAGGATCAGACAGCATCAATGCTTATATATCAAGGAAAGGGTTAATGTTGATAACAATTTAGCTACTTTCATGATTGATACATGTAATATAATCTTTAAAAAGATAAATAACTGTCCATCAATATAATTACAATAGCATTGTGTGTATACTAATGAAAAAGAGTGAAGCAGCCATAAATGCATCTCATCCAGATTTTCATTGTTTCTGAGGTATAAAACAGTGTTACACTATTCAGAAATACTTAATCCTTTATGAGAAAGCATTTAACCCTGTACTCCACACACAAGTGTTTTGCATGTGCAAACAGCATAGATCCAGATCAGCCAGCATATCCATGCTGCCTGAATCAGGATCTACACTATTCCCTTTTTTTACCATAAATAACCTAATGAATCAAAATGTGAATAGTGAAGATCCTGATAAGATGGCATGGGTGTGCCAGCTGGTCTGGATTAGTCTGTTCATTCATGTTATAAAAACCCATACACTTAACTCAAAAGGGAAGTGCACACTTTATAAATGTGATTTTTCAAACTATTTGATTAAATCATTCGAGTTTGAAGTTTAATTAATTTCTAATAATTTTAGTTTTATAATACTGATTAGTGGGCATTTATCAAACAAATGTAATACCAAATTACAATATTTATGGGTTTACAGCACTTTCATGGTCTTCAGTTGTCAAACCTTCAATGGTTATGAAGTGTTGGTGAGAGTTTCTTGATTTTCCGGTGTTAGTGAACATGTGAAACACAAAATTGATTGTAAAAACTCAAAATCAATTGCCACATGGGAATTACCCATAAATGCTGATGTGGATGACATAATACCTAAACATGTGCATGGTTTTCAAATATTTATTATTGTTTCATCATATTTAACATAATAAAATATTAAAGTTTCTTTTAATTAGGATAAATTTAGTTTGAGATAATCAAAATTTTAAGGTTTGCACTTAGAACTTTTGACAAGTGTATAATTTTCACCTAAGAATGAAAAGGTTCTATAGGACTTTTTTTAATAGTTATGAGAAAATGAAACTTTGAATGTCTTTAACTTCTTTTAAAAATCAGGAATGAAGTATACAAAAGCAAACTTCTGTCAATGTATTTATTATGATCAAACATTTGTAATTTTGGTTAAATATTTCTTAATCTACCAATAGATCAATCAATATAATCAATAATGTAGATATACCCTTTTACCTGCAACACATTTTCCATCAAATTATACAACAAAAGGGGTCTTTGTGGCAAATTTGCCTTATGCCGTGAAGTTTTTAGTGTTTTTTCGGCTAAATGTTGTGGTGTAAAGATGCATATGACAAACAAAACCATTTCTCTTTTAACCCTTTCCACCATATATACGCATTTTTACCCATGTGTGACCAGTGTAGATCCAGATCCGTTGGCACATCTGTGCCATCTGATCAGGATATGCACTAGTCACATTTTGGTCAGAATTATTTTAATGAATCCAAATGCTAATAGTTTAGATCCTGATCATATGACATAGATGTGTTGGTTGATCTGGATCTAAACTGTTTTTGCCGACACAATAACCATATAATATTTAATTGTAAAAGGTTTCATATGACATGTAAGACCTTTTTCCATAAACAATAATAGTTAAGAGAATTTATAAAATGAATCAGAGTTATGTACCAGTGAATTGTTAATTCTGAAATAAATAATCCAAAGTTTGTTTCACATGTACACAACCACTGTCGGCAGCTACACTTTTGTTTAATAGTCATAAACATTCTTCTTTGCCATCTGAGTTTTATTGTGTCTTCGCACATTTACCTGGAGCTGTGACATAAGGGTTAGATTTTCTTGCCATACTTATTATAGTGCTCCATTATTCTCAAGTGACATAAATGGACATAACCTTCTTAGCCTGTTCAATTGTTAGGTGTGAGTTACTTTAACAGCATTTCCCAAACAAAAAGACTGTGTGATCTTAATATTGCTATTTCACATGCCATTCTTCTCATACTGTCCCATTCCACAAAATAACAAATTAATTCCTTGTCACCCTTTCCTCCATATATACATGTACATATTTTTAATGCCTTTGCGACTAGTGTTAATCAAGATCAGCCGACACATCAAGGCCATCTGATCAGGATCTGCACTTGTACCTTTTTGTCATTCTTAGGTGAGGTTTAAATGGAGTAAGACCAAACATAAATTAATATTCTGGGGCCAGTATCTCGAAGCTATCGTTAGTGTAAAATTGTTCGTAACATCATCTTACGACATTCGTAGCCAAATTTTCCTCTATCTCGAAGAATTCGCAAGTTGCGAAGATTCGTAAACTTGGTCGTAACATACGGTAAAAAAATCAAACCCTTAACGTTCTCGTAACTTAATAAACTGAGCAGATTCATCATATTTTCAGGAGAGTGGTCTAAACTTTTGTACTTTCTCAATATTTATTTAATCGAATTTATATTTTAAATGTTCCTTACAGATGAAAATGAAACTTTGAAAGCCACCAAATACGACAAATATGAAAATATTGCAAACTCGGTTTGATTGAGCCAGTTCATTGGCAGTAATGGAAATGTATATTACTACACATGCTGTCAAGCCACGGGTTGAGCACAATTCAATATTCAATGTACTCGTATCGCCTTGTTAACACTGTCCCTTTATACAGCCCCGTGCGTCCCGGTTCGGACACCGGGGTCAACCGGTACAACAACTGTAGTGACGCGATAAAACTCGTATTAAATCGGAATAAACCGTATTGGACCGGCGATAACCGGCAGTGGGCCAGGTGTTGTTTAAAATTTTAATACGACCGGGACTCCCCGGGAGCGAAACCAAATGCTGGCTTATTTCGGGGAGATCCGGTGCATTACCGAACCTCTTACGGCATGATCCGTCTCTCCACCCAAAGTCCACAGGGTCAGTATTAAACCGGCATGTCCTCTGTCCAAGTTGGAGAAACGGTGACTCCCGGTTTGGCCACGGTGTCTGGATATGGCTACGTTGAAAGCCGGTGAATGGCAGTTCAAATACGGAAGCCGTATTTAAACCATGATTTTATTCATCCCGATTCATTGCGGGTTTTCCCCGCGTAAGGCAAAAGGCTTCACAAATCATCCCGGTTCTTCCTGGTCCACCTGCTTCAAGTTACGAGTACGCACCGTGTCATGCATTAAGACAATGTGAAGCGGGTAGAGTACCGTGAACGTATTCACGTATAAGGTTACAAACGATACACACGACAAGTGACATACAGAGGCATGATAGATGATAGACGGACGCACGATATACGTAAAGATGCACGATAAGCGATATACGTTTATGACATGCGATAAACGGTATATCTACTTTTTACGAAAATGGTCTTTGTGCGGTGCAAACCTACGCAGAATAAATACAATGGTCGTCTGTATTGCTGCCTTGCCAATCTTTTAAAATTATTGTTATTGCTATCAATTGAACAACAACAACAACAAATTAGGATTTTAACAATTAGTAAAACCAAGATTAACACAATAAAACTGTAATCTTATGCACTCGTGATAAATTTTCATGACAGTTATTGATAATTCTCGTTTTTTAACTGTTGATAAATATCTCAATCAAAATCATCATGAATTCCTATACGACCGCTTAAATTCTCCAAAGATAATGGATAGAAGCAACTGCGATTAAATTCACGATTGTTGTTAGAATAGAAGTAATAAATTGCCGCCGGTCCACATTTGGTCTTTGTTTACAGGTGGTCGTTAGCACAGGTTGGACTGTTTTGTGTTTGTTTTTTTCAGTAAGTTTGCCTATGTCTTAAAGTCGACGGGACTCAAACTTTTAACTTCGGGTCGTTTTTCTATTTTTAATCGCTTTTAATTAGTCTCAGAGATGATAAGTGTCTTTATTCAATACGTCCACTTAATTTGTTAATTTTTTTCATGTATTGAATTTGAAACAGACAATGTCTTACAATATACCATAGATTTAAAATATTAATGACATTTTGCACAATAGGTGGTTTGCGCTGGCCCCAAATAATCCACAAAGTAGATAATTTTGGCTCAGTAAGTAGGATCGTTGAATAAATAAACATTTTGCTCTGAAAGGCTTACTATATGCCGGTATTTTTACATGTCAATTACGTCTATATATGCCTTGTGTAATTCTTACGAATTCATAACTTCGGGACGCGTTACGAGAACGCTAAGTGGTGTTTTGAGATACCCGTGTAACGTTACCTTAGCGCCTTCGAAGCGATTTCGTAACTCATACCGGAACTTACGATACGAACATTTTTTCGAGATACTGGCCCCTGTTTCTTAATAAGCACTTTTTTTGAAAAACCAAATGCAAGTGGGCGAATTTTTTTTTAAAGTGACATATTTTTTAAAAACCTTGTTTCCAAGTAGATAGCAATGCTTATTATGCAGATTTAATATATACATTGCCTTTAATACCATTAATACTTGAACAGCAGGTTGAAACGTCTAGATATATTTTAATAAAACACATTGCATGAATTTTTGGCCAAACAAATATACTGGCAGATAGTTCTCCTATATTCAAGTAAAACAAGTATATTGTACTAGACACTAACCGTCCAGCAAATGCATACTTTCTCACTTGCAAGTTTTGTTTTTACCTCAAACAGAGTGGTGAGAGGACATTGCATGCAAGCCCCAACATGCTAGCCACTAGACGACAGAGACTTGGTGGTAAGTGTAGAGCCAGATCACATTGCTGACCTTTTATGGTTTGAAAATGAAACTGTTTTGTTGAAACATTAATCCTTTCCTTGATATATATACACATTTTTATGCATGTGCGATCAGTGTAGATCCAGATCAGCCGGCACATCCATGCCATCTGATCAGGATCTAAACTGTTCGCTTTTTGATTCATTAGGTTATTTCTGACCCAAATTGGACAAGTGCAGATCCTGATCAGATGGCATGGATGTGACGGCTGATCTGGATCTGCACTGGTTGCACATGCGTAAAAATGGGTATCAAGGAAAGGGTTAAGAAAGCTAGTCTAACTGGATGATCAACAGAGTAGTCTCTGAGCAGACTGTGCGGATGTGCAAGAGTACCTGTATTTTATAGAGAATAGGCTTCCAGTATAGCCACTTAAGCCTGAAACCTCTAGCTGTCAGTGCTGAACTGAGCTGTGATTAATCTTGAGTTATATTTTCATACAGTATGATTCTCATTAAACAGTTAAGTTAGTTAAATGATCCCTGCATACGTCACATTTGCCACTAGTGTAACCCAGATCAGCTTGCATATCATACAACAGTCTATTGTGGGTCAGCCCTGCTTCTTATTCGGTTTACCCTTAATCGCTATGTCTTATATCACATGGGTAATCAGTGTAGAGCCTGATTTTTTGGCACATCTGATAATGATCTACATTGTTTGATGTTAGATTCATTAGGTTTTACTGACCAAGAAGTAACCGGTACAGCTTCATCTAGGACAGCCAGCTAGGGTGTGTCATCTGATCTGGATCTACCCTGGTCTTCCATGTGATCTAAGTGATAGTATAGGGTTAATCGCCTGGAGAGCATTAGCTTCAGAATGGGATATCTTTACCTTAGCCAAATACCAATCATGAATGATAGATTTTCTTAAAGTTGATCATGTTACTGGCAAGCAGAGATTTGAACTGGCAAGCACAGCTTGTTGTTTTATGAGCAACCAGTGTAGACCCAGCTTACCCAGTATATTCATGCAAACAGATCAGGATCAAGACAATGTTTGATATTTAGTCATACATTTTCGGCACTGCAACCCTTGAAAAAATGAATGGACTGGTCCATGTTGAACAAGAGCTGTCAGAGGAGACAGCATGCTCGACTATTCGAATCATTTGAAACAAATGCAATTTGAAGATTAAAACAATAACAACTATGGCCATACATTCATGTGCAATCAGGAACAATATTAACAAGTGAATGGTACGGGAGAAATTCTTTTCAAATAACAGAAATAATTCCTAAATGTACCATAAATATTAAACTGAATAGGGAAATAACTATGAAATATTTCTGAATTTGTTAGAAAACTTGTTAGTAATTTTTTATTAGAGACATTTTCTTTTAGTCAAATATCAATCACTTCAGTAATGTTTCAGACAAAGAACTGAAATGAAAATATAATGGAAGTTTGAAGTTGATACCTTAAGTATTTGCAAAGTTATCAATAAAGTGCACTTAAGTGAAAATATATGTGAAACTAGAAATGTGTCCATAGGACACGGATGCACCCGCTATGCATCGTTTTCAGACACTTAAGTGCAATGATGGGAATAATAGCATTGCAAAGACAGTGATGTGCGAGTAATTATAAGAATATGCATAAACTTGAAGATCATGTAAATTATTTGTATTTGTAGCACTGTTGTCTTCTCATTACGGAAATGTCTGTGAAGAAGTTGGTGGTAATGCAATGCAATGTTATAGTGAACATTTGTGCCAAGTTATTTTGAAATCCATTCATAAAGAAGTTATAGCTCGAACAAGTAAATTCCAGTTTTAGTAACTGTGACCTGGACCTTGGACTTACAGGCATGGGTAATGTACGCAACACACCGCCTTGTCATGGTGAACATTTGTGACAAGTTATTTTGAAAACCCTCCATTCAAAACAAAGTTCTAGCCCGGGCAAGAAAATTCTTTTTTTAATAACAGTGACCTTGGACCTAAAGGCATGGACATGGTACACGACTCACCACCTTGTCATGGTGAACATTTCTGCCAAGTTATTTTGAAATTACTCTTTTTAACGTAGTTACAACCCTGACAAGAAAATTCTATCTTAGTAACGGTGACCTTGGACCTACAGGCATGGGCATGGTACAGGACACACCACCTTGTCATGATAAACATTTGTGTCAAGTTATTTTGAATTCACTCTATTCCTAACGAATTTTCAGCCCGGACAAGAGAATTCTATTTTTAGTAACAATGACCTTGACCTACAGGCATGGGGATTGGATGCGATACACCGCCCTGTCATGGTGAACATTTGTGTCAAGTTATTTTGAAATCCCTCCATTTAAAATGAAGTTATTATACAGCCTGGAGAAGAAAATTCAGTTTTAAGTTACAGTGACCTTGACCTTGGACCTTCAGGCTTGGGTGTTGTGCGGACACACTGCCTTGTCATAGTGAACATTTTTGCAAAGTTATTTTCATCCCTCCATTCATTACAGGGTAACAGCCCGGACATCATTTGTGTTTTGTCTGCATTATGACAATAAGCTTTTTTGTTAGAAAACAATATAACAGCCAGAGTGCCTTGTTTGTTTGAAACAGCAAGATTACTTACAGAAATAGTGAACTGCTGGTTTGTGTTGGGCATGTGAACAAGGAATTCTTCAACATGATACTTCCTGTATCATCTGGAGGCCCAGCATCAAGAATAATATCCGAGTAAATCGAGACGTCAACATTGTTTGTTGCACCATCCCTTGTCGTAGTTAATGTCCTTGTTGGGCGACTGAAAAAGTAAAGCAGTAAATGTAACAGAAATAAGATTAAATAATCAACAAATCCACAGAAAGGAGTATGGTACCATTTTGCAAGAAGGGATTTGCTAATGGTATGAAACTTGAAAATAAGCATTTGTGAATACAGATAAAATCATTAACCCTTTCACTGCCATAAGGATGGCATATGCCGTCCCTATCATTTTCGGTGTATTTGACATATGGATGGCTTTTGCCGTTTCTATATATAGACCAGCATGCAAAGCACAAAGCGGTAGTTTCTATGCTGATGTAGGCAGATCATTGAGGTATTGACCAATAATGTTATCGCTTTCGTTTCACATGTAAACATAGTAACTACGTTGATATATCTATAAAAAACCAGCCTCATTCTGACCTTGGTATTGGTATTTTTAAAAAGCTCTTTGCACTGAAGGCGTCAATTTGGATTTTCGACGTTGGCAGCGAAAGGGTTAAAATATGTTAAGACTATGATAGTTACCTATACATGTACATGTATATTTGAAAAGCATTTTGAGGGATTAGCGCAAAACTATTGTAACTACATATTTTTTAGAAATCCACTGTATTAGACTTATTTATTCCAAAAGAGGAGATGCGTCTTCTGTAAAAATATTGAAGCTCTCAGTAAACTAGAGATATTCAAAATTTCAGTTTTTAAAAAATATGTTATCTCAGATAAACACAGATTGCTAAGCAAAACTATGGTAACTAGACTTACCATAGTTTTGCATTACTACTTTAATTTGTAAAACAATTTTATTTTGTAGTGCACAACTGTTGTATGTTGAATACAAAAATAGTTTTGCACTACAGTATAAGCAATTTTTTAAGGAAGCAGTTGTGCAAAACTGTTCTAAATGAAAAAGAAAAACTTATATGAAATAATCTTAATGGAAAAATGATTTGATTCAAAATGTTGATGATGAACTGATTAACAATGATTATTGCTAAGTTTTACATTGTATGGTTTTTTATCTGTAGATATCATATATTATATATTTTGGACAGGGAGAACTAAGAGATTACAGCAGTATTTTAACTTGAAGAACTGCAAACTTGTTAACTGATTTTCAATAGTAAATATCAAATGTAAACAAGAGCTGTCACAGGGAATAGTCTCCCAAATTTCCTGAACTTTTCACTTATGAGAAGTTTATCAATTAATTGGAAAATGTATTTGAATGATTAACAATTCTATTGTTTATACATATTTCATTATTTTGTCAATGTTAGTGAAGACAACTGGAAATTCAGAATAATAACATAAATAAGGAAGAACATATTAATAGAATACCAGCATTCTTTTTACACAAAAAGAAGCTTGATAGCCAAAAATCAAACTTATTGTATTTTGTGACAACACGGTTCTGAGTTTGAAATCCTGTCTCAGATCTCCAGCTTTCAATTGGTCAGTTCTGATACTGTGCTCCATCTTAACCAATAAGATTGCTGAGATCTAAGTAACCTTGGGGACCATGTTTTAACTATGACTTTCTAAACCATGCCCGGTAAACACTGCCTCCTTCACCAAAAAGTGATGTTAAGAAACTGAGGCATGTTCACTTCCGGGCTGGAGGCATCGTGATATTTTTGTCAACAAAGGTGAGTTCAATATTTTTTAATTACATTTTCTTTAGTTGTTTCAAAAATCTAAGAATGTCATTCCATGAAGATATGATTGAACCTCATGTTGGACACCATTTTTCCATCAGATATTACAAACTGGCATGTCTACAACTTTTACAATGCGAAAGAAACTTGCATATTTTAATATAGTCTATCAAAATGTTTGATTCTGGGGCCTATTATTATTGGTATCGACATTTTATTCGTGGATATATAATAAATGTCCCCAAATGGTCTCTGAACAAAACAGATATGGCTAAAAGGCGAACTAAGCCCATTTTTAAGGAAGTGCTGGAGACATAGGGATGGTGCAGGCAGCATCGACGATGTGCTGGCGCAAAAGCCATCATGGTTTTTACAATTGATGTATGCTTATACGCGAAAGCAATATAGGTATGGTTCATACAATATTAATTATAAATGAAAGAAGCTTAGACCGGGACAAACTGCATTGGTAACCACATACATCCGAGCATTTTACTTTAACTGGGACTTTGGCGTCCTTATTATGAATTTATTATATTCCATTTTATTTAGGCAATGAAGACTATTTGCATTTTCGACAAAATTGATGCAAAAATGCCAAAGAGTTGACTTATAAAAACTTACGCTATTTATTACATTATTTAACAATCGATTCGTGTGCTGCTTACATTTAAAGCGTACATATCGAAGCTAAGGATCAATTAATGTATTTCTTACATTTGAACAGGAATCTAGACCTGGTAGTCTAGATTCCTGATTTAAAGCTGGTGATCAATTTTGTCTTGCTTACATCTAAGCGTTGATGAAACGTTACTGATGATCAATCGTTTGCATTTCAATGCCAACTCATTCTACGATCCAATTGATAATGTGTTAATTTTATTGTTCAATATTTTAACAAATTTATCGAATTTATTTTTATTTTTATATTCAGCAGCCACTTCTTCAACACACAAGCACTCAAGTTTACAAAAGGAGAAAAAACTGTATAAACCTTAGCACAGCATCAGGAGAACTACAGGGAGAACAACCCAGAAGTCAATTTTGGTATAAAATAAACGGGCCAAGGTTATAGCACTCGACAAGACTGAGCATTTACCAGTGATACATAAATACTTTTTTAAACTTTTGGCAAGCAGAGTAGATTAAATCTGGACAGTGTTTTCTTTTTCTTTCTAGGGATTCCTGAATGAAAATAAACGTGTAAAGATTTATTTTATGTATTTATTTTCTTCTGAAACTGAGATCATCAGAAAACATGACTATTTGTTGGTCTACATGTTAACAACAATGTCAAACTAAAATAATACCTAACAATGTAATACTTAATTTACATCGTACTGGATTAAGATTAAAGAACTAATGAAATCCTCTGGTTTTTCTAGAATACAGTCTCATATTGTAATTAAGTTACAAAAGCAGGCAAAATGCAAAAACTGACACATTTAAATGTATTTTGAATCATCCAAACAAACTTTTTGGTCATAAAGCGTAAAGAACTACAGTAACTCTCAATCCAGAGCTCTGGTATTTAATTTAGATTTATTTTCTTTAAATATAGTTTTTAAAACAAAGAAAGCATATAATTCATTGTAATAAAATGACAGCGACCTATAAATATGAATACTATAGTTTAGTTTTGAAGTCTGACATTATAAAAAATTATAAACAACATTTAGCTTATTAGCAGTATTTGGTGAAATACTTGTAAGAGTTCACAAACATGAATCATTGATGTTGAGTGTTTTCTGAAGTATACTGTTTAAGTAAGGGTTTAGAAAAAAATGTTTTGGACACAAATCACACTGAAAAGTTTTCTTCATCTACATACCACTACTCAACTTGTGCATTTCATCATTTCTGTGGTAAACAAACATACTATTACAATTTTCAAATTGATATTTAACACGACCATGTTCCTTTCTAAGATAATCATGTAAATATCTGATATTGTTAAATCTTTTCTCACAAATTGTACATTTGTGTCGTTTAGCTTGCACATGAACCCTTTTAGTATAGTTCTTCAGTGCGCTTGTGGAGGCAAACCATCTTTGGCAGATAGAATACACTGTATTGACTCACTCAGCAGCCTTCTGGTGCATTTTTAACATGAAAGCTTCTTCTCCTATTTGAACTATTCAGAATCCGCAGATTTCGCAAGAAAATCGATTTTCTTGTACCAATCTGGCAAATCTGAAATGGATTTTACAATAAATAAGAAACTGTTGAATGATTATAAATACTAAGCATGTAAACTGTGCATTAGTTATGCTACTTAAATTTTAAAATGCCTTAGAAGTAGCGGTATCATAATTCTCAAACGAAACTTGAAATATTTAATATTTGTCGTGTTCAGTGGCTTTCAAGTTTCTGTTTCTCATCTATTCTAATAAAGAATGAATATACATGTATTTAAGTAACTTTCGAAAGTCTGATATTGTAAAGTTATAATGGAATTCTTACGTAAAATTATATATGATTTAGATAGTAATAGCAAAAAAAATTGCTCTGGCTCCAGCACCTCGTCGATGCCGCCTGCACCATCCCTATGCCTCCAGCACTTCAATTTAAATGAGCTTAGTTCGCTTAATGTGACCGTTAGTCATATCTGTTTTGTTCAGGGACCATTTGGAGACCATATTTATTATATATTCACCGATAAAATGTCTAATGCAGAAAATTACAGGCCCCAGAATCAAACATTTTGATGGAAGGTACTAAATGTGCAAGTTTCTTTCACATTGTAAAAGTTGTAAACAAGCCAGTTTGTAATATCTGATGGAAAAATGGTGTCAAACATGAAGTTTAATCATATTTACATGGAATGACATTCTCCTTTTCTTGAAACAAATAATGTTTTCAAAATAATTGTAATAAAAACACATTGTACTCACCTTTGTTGACAAAAAATATCACGATGCCTCCAGCACGGAAGTGAACATGCCTCTGTTTCTTAACATCACTTTTTGGTGAAGGAGGCAGTGTTTACCGAGTGTGTAAACTAAATAGCTTTCTTTCTATGTATTGATACTTATCATTAGTTGGCAGATGGAAAACAATTATTGAAAATTAGGTCAGATATTTTCCTGGACACATTTGTGACAACTAAAACACTGATATTAATGTCTATTATGTACCAGTTGTGATGAAACATAAATCTTTTTCATTTTTTACTGTTTAAGTTGTCAACCTTACATTTACGCTGCAATTAACATTATACTCCATTCATATTTATTTTAACATTTGTGCAACCAGTGTAGATCCAGATCAGCTGGCAGATCCATGCCATGTGATTTCGATCTGCACTGGCTGCAACTTGAACAGAAATAACCTTAAGAATCTAAACACCAACAGTGTAGATCCTGATCATACTCCACAGATATGCCAGATGATCTGGATCTACAATGTTTGCCCAAGCAATAAAAGTGTTTTGATGACTGCATAACTCCCTTTGGTGGACCCCACAGAGATCATGTAGCTGGTTTCAACATCCAATTCAGTACAAGGCTTATTAATATCCAAAGAAGTCAATATTTTGTTGAGCAAAATAAAATCACAATTTGTGTGTTATTTTGTCAGAAATTTTAAATAAAATAAAGGACATGTATTTATATGTTTTATTTAGTCTTCATACTGAATTCTTAGTCTAAATACTTAAAAATGGGCCCAATATGTATCTATGATGGAAGAAGGATCCTGATTAATAACGCATAATATAACGCCATGAGTACAGAAAAGGATGACCTGACACAGAGGTCTCGTTATTAACAAACCAATGCATATAAAAACAAGAGCCAGTCGGAAACGACAGCACGCTCGACTATTCGAAGTCAGACATATTTAAGCACATTTAAAACTGGGCTTCATTTAAACTGGGGAGTGATTCAGGAGTTTATGACACCCAACACACACACATGAACAAAAGTTTCTTAATACAAGTTAGGAAATCAATAAATTACAGTCCATACACCCCTGCCCACCTATAGTGTGGTGTAGTATAGTAAGGTATGGTATTGTTGTTGGTGGTGTTGTTGACGGTGTTGTAGGTGGTGTTGTTGTTGGTGTTGTCGTTATTAGGGTTTTTGTTGGTTGTGTTGTTGGTGTTGTTGCTGTTGGTGGTGGTGTTGTTGTCAGTGTTGTTGCTGTTGGTGTCGATGTTGTTGGTGGTGGTGTTGTTGACGGTGTTGTTGGTGGTGTAGTTGTTGTTATTTGTGTAATTGTTGGTTGTGTTGTTGGTGTTATTGTTGGTGGTGGTGTGGGTGGTATGTGGTGGGGGGTGGTGGTAGTGTGGTGTTGTGTGGTGGGTGGCGGGTGGGGTGGGTGGGTGTGGGTGGGTGGATTGGGGGGGGGGGGGGGGGGGGGGGTTTTGTGGTGTGGTGTGGTGCGGTGTGGTGGGTGGGTGGTGGTGGGGGGTGGGTGGGGTGGGGTGGGGTGGGTGGTGGAAGGTGGTGGTGGGAGGTGGGTGTGGGGTGGGTGTGGGGTGGTGGTGGGTGGGTGGGTGTGGGGTGGGTGTGGTGGTGGGGGTGCTGGTGGGTGGTGGTGGGTGTGGGGTGGGTGGTGGTGTGGTGTGGTGTGGTGTGGGGTGGGGTGGTGGTGGGTGGGTGGGTGGGTGGGTGGGTGGGTGGGTGGGTGGGTGGGTGGGTGGGTGGGTGGGTGGGTGGGTGGGTGTGGGATGGGTGGTGGTGGTTGGGGTGCTGGTGGGTGGTGGTGCGGTGTGGTGTGGTGTGGGGTGGGTGTGGTGTGGTGTGGTGTGGTGTGGTGTGGTGTGGTGTGTTATGGTATGGTATGGTATGGTATGGTATGGTATGGTATGATGTGGTATGGTGTGGTATGGTATGGTATGGTATGGTATGGTATGGTATGGTATGGTATGGTATGGTATGGTATAGTATAGTATAGTATAGCATACCTGCCATATCCCCCGGCGGGGGGAAAAATCCCCCAGAATTTAGAGCCATCCCCTGGCCCCCCGGCGGGAGACGAAAATCCCCCGGAATTAACAAAAGTTAAGAAAAAAGTTATAAAAATGCATCTTTGTCGCTCTCATCAGACATTTGTCTAAACGCCGAATACACCGTTACGTATCTCGGACTCCTAACGGTTGTGTCAAAACGTTCCGAATTCGTCTAATTAGTGTCACCGAGAGGATTATCGATTATTTAGTGAGAATTGACACTTAACAGGATTGTTTATTGATAATTGATTGTTTGCATAGGTGTGAATGAAATCACAAGTATACCGTCTGTTTTATGTACAATAAGAGGACTTGTTTAAGGATTAAAGGTTTTTTTATGATGTCCAAAATATGTGTGTATCCGGATAATGGGACACTTTCGGATACAAACATTCGTCTTTTGACCAACAATTAACATTTTGGCATGTTTGCAAATATTTTTTTAATTACAAAGTAGGAAGAAATGACCAGTCAAGCTGATTCTTGCATCCTTGGAATAAAAATATAATAGCCAAGCTGCAACATTTGATATATTCAGGGACGGATCCAGATTCAGTAGTGTTGCTCGAACACAATTTTTGGGCAGCAATATTTAATTTTCATGGGGATTTTGAACAGAAAATAGAAATTATAATGTAAATACACAAAGACTTTCCTAAACAAACCCCATTAGCATACTTAAAAAGATCCAGACTGACTCCTGGTCTGGTTTGACTGCAGAGACCATATGTTGAGCGTTAAATTCGAACTCAGCATCTGCAGCAAGTTAATAACATCCAAGTCCATGTTAGTAAACTTAAATAATTGTTCTAACTGATGTTAGTCTGTGCTATGCACATCAGAGTTTGTCAGACTGTTCATATAGTGTTTGTTTTATATAGTTTTATTATGTGCTGACACCCTGTTACAAAAAAAAACATAATAAAAATATTGTTTAAATAAATGAGGATAAATATATTTAATATTGCAGCTTAGTTTAGTTTCTAGTAAATTCCGCTTGATTAGCCGCGTTAAAAAATCCCCTGGAATTATATCGGAATCCCCTGGAATTTTGAACCAAATCCCCTGGAATGCTTTCCAGAAATATGGCAGGTATGGTATAGTATAGTATAACCACTCAACACTTTCAACCAAAGTATGTTAAGTACATCTGTTTTAAACCTTTTCTATAGCATTACCTATGAAAAACACTAACACTGAAACTTTAACCATAATTTCTAAGTCTTAATTCTAATTTCTAAGCGAAAAAGGGCAAAAATTAAATTAAAAAAGCAAGGATGAGTTATGGGCCTTTGAAAATCAACCTGATGTATGATAAAATAAAGGTATACAAAGTTTTAAAGTTGTCGTTTTAATAGAATGAAAGATATGAGGTTTCACCCCTTGCACGCAAACTTTAACCTTAATTTCTAAGTCTAAAAAGGGCAATAATTTGATAAAAATCAAAGAAAGAGTTATGGTTCTTGGCATACATAGTCAGGGTCATGATAGTGAACAAGTTTCAAAGCTATAGAACAAGAAGTATGAAAGTAACTAGCTTGCACGCAAACTTTAACCTGAAATTCTAAGTTGAAAAAGGGCCATAATTTGATTAAAAATTAAAGAAAGAGTTATGGTTCTTGGCATACATAGTCAGTGTCATGATGGTAAACAAGTGTTGAAGGTTTCAAAGCTATAGTACAAGAAGTATGAAAGTAACTAGCTTGCATGCAAACTTTAACCTGAAATTCTAAGTTGAAAAAGGGCCATAATTTGAACAAAATGGAAGTTAGAGTTATGCTTCTTGGCATACCCACTCGGGATATGATAATGAACAAGTGCTGAAAGTTTCAAAGCTGTAGTATAAGTAGTATGGAAGTTACGGGTTTGTACACTAGCTTGCACGCAAACTTTAACCTGAAATTCTAAGTCGAAAAAGGGCTATAATTTTAATAAAATGAAAGTTAGAGTTTTGGTTCTTGGCATACACACTTGGGAGATGATGATGAACAAGTGTGCCGAGTTTCAAAGTTGTAGTATAAGTAGTATTGAAGTTATGTGTTTGTACAGTAGCTTGCACGCAAACTTTAACCTGAAATTCTAAGTCGAAAAAAGGGCCATAATTTGATGAAAATGAAATTTAAAGTTATGGTTCTTGGCATACACACTCAGGACATGATGATGAACAAGTGTGCCAAGTTTCAAAGCTGTAGTATAAGTAGTATTGAAGTAATGTGTTTGTACAGTAGCTTGCACGCAAACTTTAACCTGAAATTCTAAGTCAAAAAAGGGCAATAATTTGATCAAAATGAATGTTAGAGTTATGGTTCTTGGCATACACACTTGGGACATGATGATGAACAAGTTTGCCAAGTTTCAAAGCTGTTGTGTAAGTTGTATTGAAGTTATGTGCCTGTACATTAGCTTGCATGCAAACTTTAACCTGAAATTCTAAGTCGAAAAAGGGCCATAATTTGATCAAAATGAAAGTTAGAGTTATGGTTCTTGGCATACATACTCGGGACATGATGATGAACAAGTGTGCCAAGTTTTAAAGCTGTAGCTATAGTAGTTTTTAAGATATTAGTAGGTTGCACGCAAACTTTAACCAAAGCGGGACGCCGACGCCCAAGTGAGTACAATAGCTCAACATATTCTTCGAATAGTCGAGCTAATGAAAGACAGAGGTCTCGGCATTAACAAACCAATGCATATAAAAATGAAAGACGGCTCGAACATCTTTTGGGACAAATGTCATCGCTATACTTTATACTTTCTTTCACTATACAGTACAGGGTCAAATACATACGTGTACTGGTAAATCAGGTTACCCTAGTAAATCAACATTTAAATCCTATAAAGTTCAACTGGCTGCCTTTTTAAGTAAGTGACAAATACATTACAATATTCATTTTGTAGGAGGTTGCATTACAGTGATTGGGAGGGAATTTTTATTCAATGGGAAAACTGCACCCTTCTTGGCATTGAACACAGAAACCTTTATCCCATAGATACACCATTTATTGCTTGGGCAAACACAGAAACTCGAGATCATCTGGTACATATCTGTTGTCTTATCAGGATCTACATTGTTCACTATAAGATAAGTCAGGTTAACTTTGACCAAGATGCAAACAGTTTAAATCCAGATCAGACAGCATTGATGTGGCAGCTGATCATTGATGTGACAGCTGATCTAGATCTACACTTTTTACTGATGTGATGAAAGGTTTATCTATGCAGTACTACCATTATGCATGTTTTGACTCATCAGTCAGACACACTATTGCTTATTTTAGTTGGAGAGAAAGTTTACTTGTTTAGCAGAAGATCTTTTCGACAAGTTACAATTTATAAGACAATTTTTACACATTTTGTATTTTATCTAAAATATTTAAGAAAACATAAAAAGCACAGAATAATGCAACTGTTTACCAAAATTGTAGACTATTTAGGGTACAACAACATGAACCATATTGTTTCTTTTGTTTAAAAGAAAACCCTAAATTTTTTTAACCCTTTCCTCCATAAATATGCCTTATTACCTGTGTGTGACCGGTGTAGATCCTAATCAGCTGGCACATAAGTTCCTTCAGATCAGGATCTGTACTGTTCATGTTTTGTCAGAAATTACCTAATTAATCAAATAGCAAACAGTGCAGATCCTGATCAAACAGCACAATGTACCATTGATCTGGATCTACACTGTTGGCACATGCAGAAAAAACCGTATATTTATGGGGGAAATGGTTTATAAATTGTTTTGTAACATGAAGCTCAATTATTTAACCCATTACTACATGGGATATGGCAGTTCCTGCATCGGTAAATGGTGAAGATCCAGATCAATGGCACATCAGTGATGTCTGAACAGGATCTACTCTGTTTGCCATTAGAAGGAAAGCAGTGTCGGTTAAAATCAGACAATTATGGGTGTGTCTACTGATCTGGATCTACATGGGTCACCCACATGGTAAAAGGTTCTAGGACAAGAATTAAATAATCCTACTGGAAATATAACAACTTATGTTACATAGCCCTTGGTTTTTTTTTAGTTTTCAACTTTTCCAGATCTTCCAGCAATTTAAATCAATAATTGTCAGTTGTCCCATTTTGTCTAGATTTTTTCTATGACACTGTTCATACTTCATGTGATTTAACTAGTACTACTACCATTCCATGTCTGTCTTGTAAATAATAGGAATATGTATTAGAAATTGGAAGGGATATTTTGACTACTTTTTTGTTTTTGTTTTTTAAATCTAAGCACTGACCAACCAATGAATAAAATGTTCCGAAAAGGGTCAATGTTTTTAGACAGAGACATAAACCAGGTGTGTCTTGTTGATAACTGTAGAAACTGACACTTCAAATGCATTATACAATGGAATTGCGATAACTTGAAACGTAATAACTGGAAATTTAAGTGGCCTGCGGTCATGTCAGTTTTCCTTATATATTTAACTCATGTTGTGATTACTTGGAATGCAATAACTCCAACATATTAATAAGTACCTTGAATATTAAATCAGCACAATTTAAATCTTAAATCAGCACAATTTAAATGCATTAATTCGAAATACATGTATTGACACAATTTTTAGAATTCCTGTGAGAATGTTCGGAGTCTTCTGTTTATCGTGAACTTGTTAAAAAGAGCTTTTAGTGGCATGTTATTGTAATAACAAGCAAATTCGTTGAATTTATATCCCCCGCCGAATACTGGTTGTTACTAACATAACAGCTGAAGACATAGGGCTTTATTTCGATATTTATCATGGATGTCAAAAAAGGTGAAAAAAAACTTCAGATATAAAAAAAAAACAGAATATAAAAATAAGACTAAAAGTCTTCAAAGTGTTGAAATGAAGAATGCAGTAGTAAAAATATAGCGCTTTATTTAATATAAATCCATGCAGAAGTTGCATAGAAGTGGCATGGAAACGAATACTAATCTATATGCATAGTGCATAACTTATCAAAGGGCCATAACTGTGTTAAACGGTCAGACCAGAACAAGACAAAAATATGGGCATCTTGTCTTGGTATTGATGGTTTCCATAGATTCCTGCCGAGAAATAGCAAGGAAATAAATACTGCTCTACATGCAAAATGCATAATTTATCAAAGGGCCATAACTCTGTGTTAAAGGATCTGACTGAAACAAGATGACAATATGCGCGTCTCCTTTTTGTATTGATGGTTCCCAGAAAGTTTCATTAAAATCCACCCAGTAGTTGCAGAGAAATAGTGCGGAAACAAATTCTGCTCTATATGCATAATACATTAGTTATCAAAGGGCAATAACTCTGTGTTAAATAGTCTGACCGGAACAAGATGACAAAATGTGCATCTCATCTCAGTATTGATGTTTCCCAGAAAGTTTCATTTCAATCCATCAAGAACTTGCAAAGAAATAGAGCGGAAACAAATACTTCTCTATATGCATCATACATAAGTTATCAAAGGGCAATAACTCTGTGTTACAGTCCAACTGGAACAAGATAACAATATACACATCTGTTATGGTTCTCAGAAAGATTAATTGAAATCCATCCAGTAGTTGCAGAGAAATAGGGGAAATGAATACTGCTCTATAATATGCTTAATGCATTAGTTATCAAAGGGCCATAACCCTGTGTTAAATAGTCTGACGGGAACAAGAGGGTGATATGCGCATTTCCTCTTGGTATAGATGGTTTCCAGAAAGTGTTTCATTGAAATCCATCCAAAAGTTGCACGGAAACAAATACTGCTCTATATGCATAATGCATAAGTTATCAAAGAGCCATAACTCTGTGATAAACAGTCTGACCGGAACAAGACAATGATATGTGCAGCTCTTCTTGGTATTGATGGTTTCAAGAAAGTTTCATTGAATTCCATTCAGTAGTTGCAGAGAAATAGCTGGGAAATGAATACTGCTCTATATGCATAATGCATAAGTTATCAAAGAGCCGTAACTCTGTGTTTAACAGTCTGCCCAGAACAAGATGATGATATGCGCATCTCCTCTTGGTATTGATGGTTCTCAGAAAGATTTATTGAAATCCATCCAGTAGTTGCAGAGAAATAGCGCAGAAATGAATACTACTCTATATGCATAAAACATAAGTTATCAAAGGGCAATAACTCTGTGTTAAACAGTCTGACTGGAACAAGACGATGACATGCGCATCTCTTCTTGGTATTGATGGTTTTCAGAAAGTTTCATTGAAATACATTCAGTAGTTGCAGAGAAATAGCAAGGAAATGAATACTGCTTTATATGCATAATGCATAAGTTATCAAAGGGCCGTAACTCTGTGTTCAACAGTCTGACTGGAACAAGACAACAACATGCGCATCTCCTCTCGGTATTGAAGGTTCTCAGAAAGATTCATTGAAATCCATCTGGTAGTTGCAGAGAAATGGCACGGAAATGAATACTGCACTATATGCATAATGCATAAGTTATCAAAGGGCAATAACCCTGTGTTAAATAGTCTGATGTCAACAAGACGACGATATGCGCATCTCCTCTTGGTAAAGATGGTTTTCAGCAAGTTTCATTGAAATCCATACAGTAGTTGCAGAGAAATAGCGCGGAAACAAACACTGCTCTATATACATAATGCATAGTTTATCAAAGGGCCATAACTCTGTGTTAAATGGTCTGACCGGAACAAGACGACAATATGCGCATCTCCTCTTGGTACTGATGGTTCCCACCAAGTTTCATTGAAATCCATACAGTAGTTGCAGAGAAATAGCGCGGAAACGAATACTGCTCTATATACATAATGCATAGGTTATCAAAGGGCCATAACTCTGTGTTAAATGGTCTGACCGGAACAAGACGACGATATGCGCATCTCCTCTTGGTACTGATGGTTGCCACCAAGTTTCGTTGAAATCCATCCAGTGGTTGCGGAGAAATAGCGCGGAAACGAAATTCGGACGGACAGCGTGACGACGTGACGCCGTGACACCGTGACGGACGGACAACGCCAAAACAATATCCCCCTCCCGATTTCATCGGCGGGGGATAATAATAGTGTGAAGCAAACAACTAGACTGATTTGTCCCAAATAATGTCAAATAAACATCTGGCCCCAATATCACAAAAAAAATTGAGTTGGATTTCAAACTCAACTCAAAGTATTAATTTTAAATTTCTGATGACATAAAACTTACTTTTTTAATTTAGTATCTTAAACAAATTTTATATAATATTTTGCTTTGAAATGCAGTTTTCAAATGTTGTTATTTGAATAATACATGTATATATTAAGAAATTTAAAAAATAAGTTAGAGTAAAAACTCAGAAATATGAATTTAAACTCAAACAAAAATTTTAGAATATCTCACTCAAATGAAATATTATTTGAAATATTTCCATGATAGTATGCAGATTTTATTTGATTTTTGTCAAGTATACCAATAAATCAACCAATATTTACTCAGAATTTGAATAAATTTGTTAAGTGGAAAATTGAGTTTGAGCCTAACATCGTTCATGACACTGGGGGCCAGGAGTGGTAAATTTTTCATCTATAAAATGACTTCATTTTCCGATACCTTCATTCTTCAGCTTTTATCAATCAGCATAAACAGTTTGCTTATGGCATAACCAAAGGTATAAAAATTATTTTTAATAGGGATGGCAACGAATATACGAAACATTCCTATATTCAAATAATGGACATTCAAATACTTTTTCAGTGTTTAAATATTTGATTTTGTAAAATAAAATATAAAGAAAAGCTAATAAATTTAAATTATTTCTTGTCAGGACATTTTGTTTTCTCCTAAATTCAATACTCAATTAACAGAAACATCTGGTGTTATTATAAAACGTGTTTTAGTCAGTCTTCTGCAACCAATTAACAGCCAATTAAAGGCGATCACTACAGTTTGTTTAAAACGAGTATTAAACTACTGTACCACCGCCTAAATTCAATGAATAAAACACAGTTCACGGTCTGATCTGGGTTTTATACTAAATGCGTAATTCTTACAATGAAAATCTTTTTCTGCACGGATAAAGAGAAACATTTGTTGAAGATATTTTGCTCTTTTTGCAATAATAAATGAATAATGCGGGCCAAAAAGGGTAGGTTTATATCGAAAAAGGCTTATGTTAAAGGACTTCTGTCTTCTGCGTGTTTAAAAAACTGGCAGTCGAATGGGAGAAATTGTGACAGATAGGCTGTCCGCGATGTAGGGTTCATTGTTAATTATGTCCCTAAAGATGTTTTGAAAGGCCAAAGAATCATTGAACTTGGTCACTTGTCAAATCAATTAAAAAAGTGTACTTATTAACACGAACTTGCCCTGTCATACATTGTATGAAACCCTTGTTCAATGTGCTTACTGCCTCTCAAGCTTACAGATAAAGTCTTGATCTGAAGAAGTTGCATAGAACTTAATATGCTTAGTGCTTTATTATGTTCAAACAAAATAACAGGTGTGCAAGGTAATATTCAATTATATATGTAAAATGCTTATATATACAGGAATTTTGACCGACTTCTCTATTTCGTACTAACTGTAAGCAGATTCTCTCATTTCAGTGTCAGATAAAAAAATTGACATTGAACGTACTATGCTTTTTTATCTATTATTTTTATTAAATTTATGTCATAAATTG
Source organism: Corbicula japonica (assembly GCA_038501625.1). Lineage (NCBI taxonomy): Eukaryota > Metazoa > Mollusca > Bivalvia > Venerida > Cyrenidae > Corbicula > Corbicula japonica. The sequence continues at coordinate 3,468 of JAZAYU010000059.1, read as the reverse complement.
TCGTCATAATACTTAGAATGCCAAACATTTAATCATTAATGATGTACACTATAAACCTTTAAGTATTTGTGTGTATACATAATTATCCACCCCCAACCCCTCTTTTGAAATTGCTTTTTAGAAAAAATTAACACGGTAACCTACATTTTTCTTTTTTATTTTATGTTTGTTATACATTGTAGAATTCTAGTAAACTTAAAAACATCCCTCAGAATTAAAAGATTTGCCGAAAAATCCTTTGTCATTAATTTAAGTAATACTTATTTTTTTTGTATGTGTTTCATAATTTTTATTGCAATATTTAGCAATTTATTTGTAATATAGAATGTCTTTAACTGAAAAATAGAATTATTTATGATAATTTTAAGATGCATTCTATGATTTCATGTCGACAAAGAAGTCTATGAAAATCGTAAAAATTGTTCAAAATGTGACATATTTGGTATCTAATAACAAACAAGTTACCCCAGTAAGGTCCCATTTTTATTTGGGTTTTGATTGCATAACATCATGTTCTTGACATACACAAAGTTTGAATGAAATCGATTATTGGGAAAATTTTGATGAAACTGTAGCGAGTGCCAGTTTGAGTGACATGTTTTATATCATATTATATATGCACTTTTTGAGAACAGGACATACCAGTGTTTTAATAAAGAACTTTGCTATAATTTGTGAATTCACTTATGGGGAAATCCAATGATTGTCATATTAAAGATAATTTGCATAATCAGTATCACACACGTCCAATTCTGAGCATTATTGCAGTCACGTGCAAACTCAAACTTAAGTGAATTGCTAAATATGCTAATGACATAGAACATGTATTTCCTTCTGCTTATTTTCTTCTATTGTTAGAAACTTACAAGTTTTCCTGCATTTATCATCTTAATTCAACATGCGTATACAACATCACCCAAAGAAGTAGTTTGCCCCGGAAACGCATGTGCAAAGAAAACAAAAGTAGATTGACTTCTTTATCGTACAGATAATCACCAAATTTTCAAATACTTGCACATCTGAATTATTGAATGCAAATTTTGCTATTTATTGGTGTACAGTGAAACCTGCCTTAGCAGCCACCTGCGAATAGCAACCACCTGACTTAAACATCCAGTTTGACTAGGACCTAAACTGACATTTTGTTCTAATATTTTACTGTCTTTTACAGTCACCTGTCTTCCGCAGCCACTTTTTGTCACTCCCTTGGGTGGCTGCTAAAGACAGGTTTGACTGTATACACATATGTTTTATGTCTGTACAAGAGTATTTGTTTAAATTTGTTAAAATGTTGTTTTTTAATCGATCTTTATTTATGTTATCATGTAAATGAAAAAACTGCAATATAAAATTATTTTTTAAGTAACACAGGTTTTGCAGGTAACATGTCTTTATGTGTGCACTAAATATGGCAAGTTATTAACAAATAAGTCCAGTGCAGACGGTGAGATTTTAATATGCCTCTCTTGAATAGCAAAATAAGTCATTGTGATGTGAAGATGTTGAGATTCTTACAAATTGTAAATATTCAAGTATTTATAAGTATAGCCTCCTCTTTTCACAATTCATTAAATACTCATTGGCAAAAAATACAACAACATCATAAACACTGCCAATCAGTGAATACATGTAGTTTGCTTGACCAGGAATGTTTTCTGCATTCACAATACAAGATACATAGCTACTAAACATAAATAGGAAAAAATGATCCAGAAATTTGTTTCATGTTTCAAAATGGGTTCAATCAAGTTTCCTCCATATACATGCCTTTATGGCATAGGTGAAAAGTGTAGATCAAGATCAGCCACGCCGCATCCATGCCATCTGATTAGGATCTGCACTGTTCGATTTTTTATTCATAAGGTTATTTCTGACCAAAAAGCAAACAGTGCAGATCCTGCTCTGACGGTATGGACGTGCCAGCTTATATGGATCTACACTGGTGGCATGTGTAAAAAGATTAATTTATATATGGAGATAGTGTTTACATTTTTCCTTCTGCGGTAAAATTTTCCAAAACATTGTTATAATAGTTTTGCGCTAAGCCCTCGATTTTAAGCATGTAGGATTTATGCATGTAGGTATTTCTTTTTCTTCAAGATCATCATCTTTACATTAAAATGTTAAAAAGCCAGTGGATCATGCATCAAATATGATGTTGTTAACCACAGTCATTGAAACACTGCAATAAACTACCTCTTACTAGAAATCTTGGAAATGACATCTGCCTGTTAGCTGTATAATCAGCAGTTAAACACATTTTATCAAACTACAAACCCTTTCCTTGATATATACGCATTTTTACGCATGTGCGTCCAGTGTAGATCCAGATCAGCTGGCACATCCGTGCCATCTGATCAGGATCTGCACTGGTCGCATTTTGGTCAGAAATAACATAATTAATCAAATAGCGAACAGTTTAGATCCTGATCAGATGGCACAGATGTGCCAGCTGATCTGGATCTAAACTGTTCGCCCTAGCAATAAAGGTGTACCTATACAGGAAAGGGTTAAAAAAAGCAGTATTTTAAAGTTACTAACCTTGGTGTCTTAATCTTCCACTGTAACTGACTAGCTCCAGTCCTAGCTCCTGGTTCTCAAGCATATGTACACTGTAGAAGAGATTGGCTCGGCTGAACCACGGGGGATTACAATTCCTGTTGATTTTGAACACAAGAAGTCCTGTCTATAGCTGTTCTAGCTGGGTTTCTTACATCATGAATTTGAACTCCCTCAGCTAAAATAGAAATGAGCTGTGTTCTAAATCTTAATGTTGAAATAGTTCAGCAAATTACTTTGACGTCAAAGAGCAATGTATCAAATATTCCATGTAAAATGCTTATTAGAATTTGTTATTTCACAGTAGCACTGTTTTGTAGTAAGATGCCTGTAGAAAGTCTCTCTGTGCAAATAAGACAATACAGTTATCAATATATAATCAGTTACCAGTGTCCATTTAAACATATACCCCAACCCAGGAGACACTATCAAATTAGAAGGTAAGAATGTCCCCCATTAGAAGCAGATAAAACGGAAAACAGCTCCACCTTTGGATTTTTCTTCCGTCATTGTTGGTCCACTTTAGAAGAGATATTTTTAACCCTTAGACGTTTTTTAATATTGAACATCATTCATAAATACACATTTCATGTCGGCGGTTTCATATTTTTCTGCCATATTAGTACTGAGTCTAGCATATTCTCATATTCTACATGCTCAAGAAACAAAACTTGTAGTTTGATTTCCAAAAGGCAGGCCTACCGCAAAGTCCACACACATCTGTCTCCAGCATAACTGTTAAACATTTGAATTGTAGTTGCATAATTAATAACAGTATTTTATTATTGTTTCATAATGACTTGTATTGAATAGTGTCCCATGAAGACAGAGGAATATCTGTACTTCCGTGTTGGCCTTGGGTATCATAAAACTGTAAACTTTAGTGTAGCAGATTCCATATGACAATAC